>CM052436.1:134293757-134352673 GCA_028533085.1 Varecia variegata | reverse complement strand
GTGCCCAGCGTGTCGTGTGAAACTAGCGTGTCGTGTGTAACCTGCAGCAGGTGTCGTGTGAAACCTGCAAAAGAGTATAAAAGCTTAATTTTTACCCCAGGGCGGGGTCCTGGTTCGTGGAGAGGCCACTGCGTTGGTGCTCTGGGACTTGGACCCTAGCTCGAGCTAGCCAATAAACTCCTTTGCCGTTTGCAGCCTCGGTGACTCCGCCTCTCTGTTCCTGAGGCCGAGGGGAACCAGCTCTAACAGGGGAAAGACCCAATGATGAGACAGCAGAAGACTCTAAGATGGCCAACAAAATGAAAGCTTCATTTAACAGAAAATACCAAGAGTACTACTTAAATTACGGGTTCATTGCAACAGGTGATTCACACTCTCCAAGCCTGCTTTGTATACTACATGGTGACCGGCTATCCAACGAAGCCATGAAACCGTCAAAACTGCTTTGCCACATCGAGACCCTGCACCCTGCATTAAAAGACAAGCCTTTGGAGTTTTTCAAAAGAAAAAAACGTGAACACAAAGAACAGAAGCAATGATTGAAGGCCGTCACTTCATCGAATGTGTCTGCACTGAGAGCATCATTCTTAGTGGCTAACCCCATTGCTAAAGCCGAGAAGCCCTTTACTATCGGTGAAGAGTTGATCCTGCCTGCTGCTAAGGACGTTTGCTGTGAACTTTTAGGAGAGGCTGCAGTTCAAAAGGTGGCACGTGTTCCTCTTTTGGCTAGCACCATGACTAGATGAATTGATGAAATAGCAGAGGATATTGAGGCACAATCATTAGAGAGGATTGATGAGTCACTGTGGTACACAATCCAGGTTGACAAGTCTAGTGATGTTGACAACAAGGCAACAATGCATGTTTTTGTGCAATATATTTTTCAGGAGGATGTGCCTGAGGATATGTTATGTGCACTGTTGTTGCCAACCAACACCGCAGCTGTGGAACTATTTAAGTCTTTGAGTGATTACATATCAGGAAAACTGAATTGGTCGGTTTTTTTTTTTTTTTTTTTTTTTGGAGACTTTCGCTCTGTTGCCCGGGCTAGAGTGCTGTGGCATCAGCCTAGCACAGCAACCTCAAACTCCTGGACTCAAGCAATCCTCCTGCCTTAGCCTCCCGAGTAGCTGGGACTACAGGCATGCACCACCATGCCCGGCTAATTTTTTCTATATATTTTTAGTTGTCCAGCTAATTTCCTTTTATTTTTAGTAGAGATGGGGGTCTCACTCTTGCTCAGGCTGGTCTCGAACTCCTAACCTCGAGCGATCCTCCTGCCTCGGCCTCCCGGAGTGCTAGGATTACAGGCATGAGCCACTGCGCCCCACCTGAATTGGTCATTGTGTGCCAGTATATGCACAGATGTAGTAGCTGCCGTGACTGGATGGCTTTCTGGTTTCACTATTCGGATCAAGGAGGTCGCTTCTGAATGTGAGTCTATGCACTGTGTCATCCATAGAGAAATGCTGGCTAGCCAAACATGTCACCTGAAGTAAACAACGTTTTGCAGGATGTGATTAAAATTATCAACCACATTAAAATACATGCCCTTCACTCACGTCTGCTCGCGCAGCTCTGTGAGGGGATGACACAGAGCACACACGTCTTCTCTTGCACACACAAGTGAGGTGGCTTTCCAAAGGCAGATCACTGGCTAGAGTTTGTGAGTTACAAGAGCCATTCCAGAGATTTCTTTTAGAAAATCAGTCACCACTGGCAGCACGTTTCAGTGACACAGAATGGGTTGCAAAACTTGCTTACCTGTGTGACATGTTCAACCTGCTCAATGAACTCAGTCTGCCACTTCAGGGGAGAGAGACAACTGTGTTCCAGTCAGCAGATAAAGTGGCTGAATTCAAAGCCAAACTGGAATTATGGGGGCGATGAGTGAACATCGGGATTTTTGACATGTTTCAAACATTAGCAGAGATTTTGAAAGAGACTGAGCCAGGGCCTTCTTTCTCCCAGCTGGTGCACAGGCACCTAGCTCAGCTTTCTTGGTGGCCAGCACTCGAGCACGCAGGAATGGGATCTGAAGGTGCTGAGACGCAGGTACGGGACATCAGCTTCCGTGGGTAATCCGGGCAGCCCTGTGCAACTCCGGAGCCAACGGTGGCAGCAACAGTGCTTTAGTTTTGCTTCTTTCTGGATCATTTGGGTTTATTCTCTTGCCCTTTTTTTCAATTTGATTTGAATGTAGCTCATTTCTCCTTCTTATTTTCTTATAGTTTTATTTAAAACAAAAATTCCTCCCTAAGTTTTGTTTTAGCCATGTCCTGCAACTTTTCTCTTCTAGTGTAGGACTTTCATCATTATTTCTTCCTTAATCTGCAAGTTATTTGGTAGTATGTTTTTTGTTTTCGGATACAAAGGGTTTTTAAGCTATCCTTTTGTTGATTTCCATTTATAGTCTCCAAATTTCTTCATGTCTCTATATGCATGTCCATCTCTTCATCTCCTCCTGAGGTCCTCCGGGATGCCTCTCTGATCTGATTTTTGACTTACTCATTTGTTGAATCCATTTTGTTATCAGCCCATCTACTGAGTCCTTTATGTCAACTAAAAGTCTCACACCCTGTGTCCCCAGCTGGTTCTTTCTAACTCTTGTTCCCTCCCATGTGTCCAACATCCCCTCATCTCCAAGGACATTCCCTACTGCACAGCCTACTGGTTTGGCTTCCTCAGTCATATAAATATATCCATACATATATACACATAAATATACACAAATTATGTATAATTGTGTTTATAACTGATTTTATTTATATTATATATAATGGTATGTAATTTTATATACAAAATGCTTTGTTACATGAGTTTAACTCATTTACATTTATTGCTATAACTGATATTTTGGTCTAAACCCTCTTGTACTATGTCATATTTACTATTTATTTATTTTTGAGACAGGATCTCTGTCTTCGCCCAGGCTGGAGTACAGTGGCACGATCATAGCTCACTACAGCCTCCAACTCTTAGGCTCAAGCCATCCTCGCATCTCAGCCTCCAGAGTTGATGCAAGCACAGGAGTGGGCAACCCCACCCAGCTCTTTTCATTTTTTTTAATGGTATGTTTCAAAGAGTGGAAAAGTTCATTTTGATGATGGCCAATTTATCAATTTTTTTTTATAGATTATGTATCCCAAGAAATCATTGCCTTTCCCAAAGTTACGATGATTTTCTCTTATATTCTGTTCTGGAATTTGTGTAGTTTTAGCTTTGATGTTGAGATCAATGATGCCTTTCGAGTTGCTTTTGTTTGCATTTGATGTGAGGTAAGGACAGAGGTGGCTAGGGTCCGCTTTTTTTTTAACCAATAGCTATAGTACCATTTGTTGAAAAGACAATCTTTCCCCCTTTGAAATTCCTTGGCTCCTTTATCAAAAATCAACTGACCATACGTGTGTGGGTCTACTCCTGGATTCTGTTCTGTTTCTTCAATATGTATCTAAGTCTACTGTACACTGATATTACACGTTCTTGAATATGGTAGCTTTGTAGCAAGTATTAAAATCAGGGAGTGTAAATACTCCAAAATTTATTCTTTTTTTCAAAATTGTTTTGACTGTCCATGTAAATTTTAGGATCAGTGTGTCAACTGCTACAAAAAACAAAGAAACAACTTGATGGGATATGCCTACTGGAAATGCATTGAATCTATTAATCAAATTGGGAAAAAATGACATCTTAACAGTCCTGAATCTTCCAGTTCCTAAACACAGTATATCACTCTATTTGGGCCTCCTTTTATTTCTTTCATTCGGGTTTTGAAGTTTTAGCAAATAGAGCCTACACATATTTTGTTAGATTTATAATTAAATATGTCATGTTTCATTGTTGTCATTAAAAAGTGTTAATGTTGGCCAGGCGCAGTGGCTCACGCCTGTAATCCTAGCACTCTGGGAGGCCGAGGCGGGTGGATTGTTTGAGCTCAGGAGTTCGAGACCAGCCTGAGCAAGAGTGAGACCCCATCTCTACTAAAAAAAAAAAAAAATAAGAAAGAAATTAGCTAGACAACTAAAAATATATAGAGAAAAAATTAGCCAGGCATGGTGACACATGCCTGTAGTCCCAGCTACTCGGGAGGCTGAGGCAGGAGGATCGCTTGAGCCCAGGAGTTTGAGGTTGCTGTGAGCTAGGCTGATGCCACGACACTCTAGCCCGGGGAACAGAGGGAAACCCTGTCTCAAAAAAAAAAAAATTAAATTAAAAATAAAGTGGTAATGTCCATTAATTTCTATTTTATTTGTTGCTAGTAAATAGAAAAATAACTATTGTATGTTGACTTTGTATCCCATGACCTTGATAAATTAACATATTAGTTCTAGTGGGTTTTTCCTAAAATTGTATTATAAAAAATTTCAAACATACAGAAAAATTGAAAGAATGTTGTACTGAACATCCATGTATGCACTACTGAGAGTCTAACATGGACATTTTGTACTTGCTTTACTGTGTATCCACCCACATAATCTTTGTCATCTTAATTTTTCAATGCATTTCAAAATAAGTTGTAGCCAAAACCATACTTCCCCCCTAAATAGTTCAGCATTTAGAACAAGGGTTCAACATATGTTGATAGTCATTTTTTTTCCTTTTAAGAGACAAAGAAGGTCAGTGTATCATGATAAAGGGGGCAATTCATCAAGAGGACAAAATAATTGTCAATACATGTGCACCCAGTGTTGGAGCAGCTACACATAAAAAGCAGACATTAAGAGATCGGAAGGGAGAGGTGGACGCAGCACAAGGAGAGTAAGGGCTTTCAACAATGGACAGAAAACCAATACGGAAACACTGAACTTTAACTGCACTTTAGACCGAATGGATCTAACTTTAATAGCTATTGTCAAATCATGAGTTAATACCTTCGGCTGCTTGAGCCCGGACACCCATTAGAACCACCCAGGAGCTTTTCGAGCTGCCCTGGCCCCGCTGCGCCTGACCTGCTAGCCCGGAAGTGCGGAGGGAGGCAGGCGCTTCTCGCTCCCCGGTCAAGGCGGCCGCACAGGCCGGGACCCAGGCGCTGTTGGGGCTGAGGGGGCCCCGCCGCCCGCACCCCTCCCGAGGCGGAGATGGGCGGGTAAGGTGAGCACTTGGCGCTCTGGGCTGTCTACCTTCCGGGGAGAGTAGGGAATACGTTTAACAAATGGATTTTGTGTCCAAGATGACGAATACTGAAATTTCCCCAGTTTCTTTCTAGAACGGATAAAACATATTTTACTGGATTGTTTTATTACTATCATAGGTTTAAAAATATGCTTTGTGGTGGGTTCGTGTAACCCCCCACAGGACGCTCACGCAGACGCAGGGCACCTCCCGCGGCCCGGCCTTGCTGGCAATGCGGGGCGCCCAGCCCGGCACCCGGCGCGGCGGGCCTGGCGCTGGCGGACCCCACTCTGACAGCTGGGCCGACTTACGCCAGTCCCGTGGGTGTCCGCATACAACCTTCCTGAGACCAGAGAGGGGACAATCGTGTTTTCCAGAAACCCAGCATTCCGCACTGAACGCTCTGAAGCGTTCCTCTGCTTATTAACGCACGTTAAGTTTATTATTTATCCAAGTAGGTGAAATAGGTAAGTGGCCGCTTATCCTGACTATGCCAAGCTTGTGGCCTGGTCTGTGTAGGTGCTGCCCTTCCCCTGTCTGCTGGTGTGGGAAGAAGTGGAAGGTGGTGACTGGGTGTGAGGACTACAAGGGGACTTACAAGTGTCTGCAAGGTCTAGAAGACAGACACATCCCCAGTCCCAAATATCAGGAATCTTGACTGCAGGGTCAACATAAGGTGCTGGCAAAAGACTCACATGTGCAGTGTGAAATGTTTCTTTTCCAACCACCAGATGACCAAGGCCAAGACCATTTCAATGTCCTTTTGTCCACTAGCCCTTCAATAGGAGTTCAGGGCAGAACTGAGAGGTTGCGGGGCGGGTGGCCCAAGTATCCACTGCTGTGCAAAAAGCCACCCCAAAACTTGGTGGTGGAAAACAACAGTCATTTTTTTTTTATGCTCATGGATTCTGTGGGCCAGGATGTTTGAAAAGAACTCGGGAGTTTGGGTGGGCTCTTCTTTACCCCTCGGGCTTTGCGGGGTTGACCTGAACCGCTGATACAGGAGAACAGGTGGTTACTTCACTTGCACATCTGAGGGGTCAGCTGGGCCTCAACCGGAGCCCTGCACGAGGGCTCTGCACCACGGGAGCCTTGGGTGTGGGGACACCTCACACGGCAGCTCTGAGGAAGCAGCCTGGCCTTTCTGAGCCAGCCCGGAAAGTTGCACAACGTCCCTTCTGCCACAGTCCACTGACCAAAGCAATCACAGAGCTGCCCAGGCTCAAGAAGACGGATGAGAACATCCACACAGCCTCCCAGTGGAAAAGTGTCAAAGAATTTGGGGCTTTTGTTCATTTATAGGGAGTATAAAAAAAAGAATTTGTGGCAGTGTTGTAAAACAGTCACAGTAAGTCATCAAAAGGTAAACAATAACAATAGAAGAAAATTTCCCAGAGCAGAACAAAGACATGAGTTTCAAATTGAAAGAGGACACCCCCCCCCCAAAAAAAAAAGTGCCAGAAAGGAGGAAAAAAAATGATTCACATCTGGACACATCTTGATGATGTGTCAAATCACCAAAGATAACTATTCCTAAAAACTTCTAGAAAGAAAAAGAATTTACATGCAAAGGAACAACAATCAGATGACATCAGACTTCTAGTTGGCAACACTAAACACAACAACAGCTGACCCTTGAACAAATGGGGGGTTAGGGCACTGACCCCCCATGCAGTTGAAGATCTGCCTATAACTTCTGACTCCCCAAAAGGTTAACTACTAATAGCCTGCTGTTGACTGGAAGCCTCACCAATAACATAAACAGTTGATTAACACATAGACTAGTATCTACATATATTTATGCATTTGTAACATAACTTTTTCTTAATTTTTTTCAATATTACATGATTCATCTGTGAGTTTTTTCAAATTCTCACAAATCTCCAAATATATATATCTTTATACATATTTATTTTAAAAATCCATGTATAAATCTACCTGCACAGTTCAAATCTGTGTTGTTCAGGAGCAAAATAAACATATTTTCAGACACAGGAGAGTTCAGAATGATGACTACCCCTGACTTAGTCTGTTTTCTGTTGCTTATAACAGAATACCTGAAACTGGGTCATTTATAAAGAAAAGGAATTTATTTCTTATAGTTCTTGAGGCTGGGAAGTCCAGATTGAGGGGTGGCATCTAGTGAGGGTCTTCTTGCTGGTGGGGACTCTGCAGGGCCCCGAGGTGGAGCAGGACATCACGTGGGGGGCCCAGTGTGCTGCTCAGGTCTTTCTTCCTCTTCTTCTAAAGCCACCAGTCCCACTCCCATGACAACCCATTGATCCATTAGCCCATCAATCCACGTATCCATGAATGAATTAACCTCCTGAGGGCAGAGACACTCAAGACTGAAGACTGCCACTTGGGGGATTAAGTTTCAACACGAGTTTTGGAGGCAACATTCAAACCACAGCAACCTCCAAACCATTCCTAAGAGAGTTTCTAAACTAGATATAGCACAAAACCAAAAAATGCAAAAGGAAGACACAAGATACAAGAATTAGAGAGCAAAGAGATCAGGAAAGCATGTAATCGTGTATTTTTAAAAATTAACAACGGCCGGGCGCGGTGGCTCACGCCTGTAATCCTAGCACTCTGGGAGACCGAGGTGGGCGGATCGTTTGAGCTCAGGAGTTCGAGACCAGCCTGAGCAAGAGTGAGACCCCCATCTCTACTAAAAAATAGAAAGAAATTATATGGACAGCTAAAAACATATATAGAAAAAATTAGCCGGGCATGGTGGTGCCTGCCTGTAGTCCCAGCTACTCGGGAGGCTGAGGCAGAAGGATCGCCTGAGCCCAGGAGTTTGAGGTTGCTGTGAGCTAGGCTGATGCCACGGCACTCACTCTAGCCTGGGCAACAGAGTGAGACTCTGTCTCAAAAAAATAAAATAAAATAAAAATAAAAATAAAAATTAACAGCAACGTGGAACCAAAATCCCAAATAACTTCTGTTGATTTCCTGTTTTACCTGTAAACTGAAAATAAAATCCTAAGCCTCCCAACCAACTGAATGGACCCCCTCTTGGCCAAGGGGACCCCAGAGAAAGTTTAACAACCGAGTTCCTGGCCATGATGGGACAGTAGGTCAGACACACCTTATTATATCCCCTCCCTTTTTCGGCTTAGACACAACTAAACCACCGTTAATGTTAAAATAGAGATCGTAAGACTGACAGAATGGATCCTTTGTGGCAATAAGATACCAAATGATAAACGGACCTAAGGCCATGCCAGGCCAGCGTTAAGTCACGCACCCTACACTCAGAGAATAAACTATGTTCTAACTGCACAAGGTTTTCTTATTTCCTAGCAGCTAACCCAGCACTGGCCTCAAGACAAGCAACCCTGAAACAGCTGCAGCTCACTGCCTGCCAGAGCCGCCTGGCCTGTTCCCAGGCCATGGCCGCAGCTCTGACTGCACAAGACCCCACTTGCAGTGACTTCCTCCTGATAGACCACCGACCTCGGGCTGGCTCTGCCAGTTTCCCGTGGCTGCGCCCCAAGTGCCTTCCTGTCCCTGCTTTCAACACGTAGGGCCAAACTGTGATGCATTTAAACAGTAAGTCTCCACCCTGAAGTGAGCGTGCTGGCATGTAACATGCATGTTTATTCAGTGCGCATGCATTCAGACAGCCTTCATGAATAGTCACACTCCTCCTGCAACGTGCGGAATACGCATACTTGGCTAACCCTTTCAGCTGGAATTCCTGCCTTCCCCTCTCTCGTTTGAAGGCTGGAGGCTACACTTCCCAGCCTGTTAGGATGGCCAACCTGCAGGCTGTAACGCTTTACAAGAAATGAAGTCTCCTCTCTAAATTTATAAAGTATGTTTTTTTCTTCTTTTTGTAGAGATAGGATCTCACTGTGTTGCCCAGGCTGTTCTCAAACTCCTGACCTCAAGCGATCCTCCTGCCTCGGCCACCCAGAGTGCTGGGATTACAGGTGTGAGCCATGCACCCGCCAATTATGTGATTTTTAAGTTATCATACCAGGATATGAAGAGAATCCAGGTCCAGGATTCCAGATTTCTGGAGATTTCTGCCAAACAGTGCTGCCAAGGAGATGGGCCGTGATGATGAGAAGCTGCCATTGCCTGGCATGTGACCCAAAGTCACCCAGTCTATTACGGATCAGTCATCTTCACCACCTGACTTCACGCAAGTTAGTTCCGGGCTTGCCTAGTTCCCTCCTAACACCTTCCCTCTCCACAAGATCCTGCCCCTCCTCAAAGGGACTGGCCTGGAACGTTTCTCCTCATTTACTAACTTAACCATTTACTGCTTCTACAAACCGATTGTCCCTCTGCGCACAATTTTCCCCTTGTGTAATTTAGGATTGGGTTCAGCTGTGAGCAAAAGTGAACCCAAAACAACGCATACCAGTGAGCAGTCTCCCTCCCAAGCGAATGCTGAATGCCAGGGACCGAGGCGCTCCACACTCGAGAGGGCCGCAGGCGCTGTCGCCTGCCGCCTGCGGTGCACGTGTGAGGGCCTGCAGGCCATGCACCCATTGTCCCTGAGCCTCGGGCCCCTTCTCTGTACTCCACGCTGCGTCTGGAACTCGGCCTGCTACATTTCCGCAGCTCCTTAGCCAGGGGTCCTCCCGAGTTTCACCACTAGGAGGTACCAGATGCAGACTGCAAGGGGGAGGGGAAGGCCTTACTTCCTTTTTTCAGGGCCAGCAGCAGCATTTGGCTCCAGCTTCCTCAGCACTTCCAGCAGCACAAGCCCTGCCCTGCCCCTCAGAGGAGCCCCTTTGACAGCTGAAGCACCAGCTGTACAGCTCCGTCCCCACCGGGCCACGCCCCTGGCCGCCTGGGCACCACCGGGACTGTGCCTGCTTTGGAAGTCCAGGTACGTACCAGGTTCCCCTTCCTTCTTGGAGCTGTGGGCACCAACCAGAAGGCACTGCTTCAGGCTCCTGGGTTCTGGTACCATCACTCCGCAACCAATTCCCTACACTAAAAGCCCTGTGTTTGAAACACCTAGAGTGGTATATGAACACAGCCTGTCCCCCCTGCCAGCCCCTGCACTCTGTGAAGACATGAACAGGACCTGTGTACCTCTTGCCTGGTGCCTAATTCAGTAGGGGTTTAATGAAGATTTGTTGAATTAACTTTTAGTCTACAATGGAACTAAAGTTGAAAATTGACGTATGATGAAGCTATGGGAGATCCCTTAGTGCACATGTGCATTGTCAATGCTGTTGACAAAATCAAGAAATGACAAATATTGAACATGAGATCCTTACAATAAAGCCGCCCTTTTGAAACACATCTGTTTTAGTGTTAACTGTGCATTACACATGGAAAAACGCGCAAACCTTCAGTGTCCTGCTCAGTGGATTCTCGCCCTGGCTTCCCACAGGCTGTCAGTCAAGTCGCAGGCTCCCCATCCCCACCTGACTCTCCGTAGCCTCTTCGTTCATTTTTTTTTCTCCTTAACCACTGTTATGAGTTAAATTGTGTTCCCCCAGAAAATATGTTTGCGTCCTAATCCCCAGTACCTCAGAATGTGACTTTATTTGGAAAGAAAGTCTGTGCAGATTCATCAAGTTAAGACGAGGCCAGCGAGGGGAGCACTGATCCAATGACTGGTGTCGTGTAAAACGTGGAATTTGGGACAGACACGCACAGTGGGAAGACGATGTGGAGCGGCCGTGTGATGACGGAGCCCAGGACGGGAGCCATGTGTCTACAGCCAAGGACTCCAAGGATCACCGCGAGTTGCCAGGAGGCAAGGAGGGATTCTCTGGAGTCGTCAGACAGAGCGTGGTCCTGGCAACAGCTTGATCTCAGACTTCCAGCTGCAGAACCGAGGCGACAACTTTCTGTTGTTGAAGCCACTCAGTCTGTGGCCTGTGTTGTGGCAGCCCTCAGCAACACACACAGGCGTCACCGAGCCTCCTGCATGTTTTGCTTACTGGTTTCCCCGGTCTCCCCACTGGACCACAAGCTCTCAGGAGAAAAAGACTTTTGCACCTTTGTGCAGGGCTGCTTTTAGCCTCAAATAACAGACAATATGACTCACAGTAGTTTGAACGAACATAGATTTATTTTCTTCACATAAAAACCCAGCGCTGGGCAGTCCAGGCGGGGCAGCACCTCAGCTGTGTCGGGGACTCACACTCACCAAGCTCCATGCGCTCACGTCTGTGCTCTGGGTCACGGGTGGCCTCTGCACACTCGGGGTCCCCTCAGCAGTGCAGGCAGGGAGGTGGGGACAGGCAAACGCCTTCACACTGGGAAACGGAAGCAACCTGCGGCGCTGCTCCCCAGACTGCGGCGCGGCTGGTTGGCCACAGCACGCACAGGGCCACGCTTGCTGGAAAGACATTGGGAGTCCACTGCGTACCTCTAGCCACCAAGGAGGAGGAAGTGAGGGGCAGTATTAGGACTGAGGGCTGCGTGGACCAACTGCATGTTGGCCTCAGGTGGTGCGGAAGGATGAGGTCCGTAAATGGCGCTGGGACAACTGGCTGGAGACAGTGGGGGAAATGGAATCCCTACATCACACCCTTCACAAAAATTAATACCATACAGATGAAGTGCTAAATTTGAAAGCAGAATTTTAAAGCTTTAAGGAAAAAAAGCTTTGGAAAAGATTAGGAAATGACATTAAAATATACAATATCAAATGTCATCATTAGAAAAGCAAAAAGCCAAGCACAGTGGAAGGTGTCTGCAAAGCACGCAGTCAGAGTAGCATGACACGAGGACAGCACGCGTGAGCAAGCAAAGAGGAGGCCAAACCAGACTGCCACACCGGAAACGCAAGTGAACGCACAAAGCTCCCAACATGACTAGTGGAGAAACACAAACTGAGGCCTTTGCACCCATGAGATTGTCAGAAATCGAAAACTCCAGCCAGGCAGGTGCTAGGAAGCGCGCGGAGGGGTTCTCCGCCAGCACACACCTGGGGTGGGGCAGAGTGTTCGCAGCCTGGTCTGGGCAGCAGCAGGGCACCATCTGCAATGACCTAAGTTACAACCCAGCACTTTCCACACACTTGTGCAAGAAGAGGTGTCTGAGATCGTTTAGAGCAGTGTCCATCGTGTTTAAGAGCAAAAACCAGGCCAGGTGCGGTGGCTCACGCCTGTAATCCTAGCACTCTGGGAGGCAAAGGCGGGAGGATCACTCGAGGTCAGGAGTTCAAGACCAGCCTGAGCAAAAGCAAGACCCCGCCTGCACTAAAAATAGAAAGAAATTAGCTGGACAACTAAAAATATATAGAGAAAAATTAGCCAGGCATGGTGGCGCATGCCTGTAGTCCCAGCTACTTGGGAGGCTGAGGCAGAAGGATTGCTTGAGCCCAGGAGTTTGAGGTTGCTGTGAGCTAGGCTGACCCACGGCACTCTAGCCCAGGCAAAAGAATGAGACTCTGTCTCAAAAAAAAAAAAAAAAAAAAAAGAGCAAAAACCAGGGAACCACCTAAATGTCCATCAGTAGCAGAATGGAGAAAATGAGTCCCTTCACACTGCACAGGACAGCTAGAAGCACCCGCCTTGAGCCACACAGTGTTGGATTTTAAAAGTTGAAGAACATAACCTATATACCACTTATTGTTTTTTAAAATGTAAAACAATACAATGTATTTAAGATGCTTGGCAGAGCACGATGGCTCACATCTGTAATCCCAGCAATTTGGAAGGCCAAGGTGGGAGGATCGCTTGAGGCCAGGAGTTCCAGGCTACAATGAGCTATGATCCTGCCACTGCACTCCAGCTTGGGTGACAGACGGGAGACCCCATCTCAAAAAAAACAAAACAAAACCTCCACTGGCAAAATTTTTAAGAAACACATACAGAGTCAGATTCTGCAGTGATCACCTTTGGGGACAGGGGACAAAGGGATCCCAGCCCATCGGCAGTATGTACTTTCTCACATTGCACAACAGAGACGTGGGCACACATTTATATTTAACTTTTGTGTGATGAAATACCTCAGTTTTTAAACACATATGGCAAAAACACAGATTATGGCATTATGCCCCATGTGTGAGATTCAGATGTAAGAACACACACCTTCCCTCCAGCAAGGTGCCTCTAGGTGTCGACTGTTCCGGATGCAAACAAGGCTCCCTGCGATGGAAGGGCACCGCCCGGACAGCCAAGCACAGACCACGAGATCACTTGAATGCCTGCTGCAAATCACCAGTCTCCACCCCTTCAGCTGCTGGAGCCTGGACACACATTACAACCACCCAGGAGCTTTTAAAACTGCCTGTGCCCCGGCTCCACCTGACCTGATAAACCTGAAGTGGAGGAGGCAGGCGCTTCTTGGTTCTCCAGGTAACTAATGCACAGCCACGGTTGGCAGCCACACAGTACGGCATACCAATTTATCTAATAATTCAGGAATTCAAGGAGGCCAAGTTACAGCCAAAAATTAAAGGTCAGCTATGGTGTGTTGACCATTATGCAATCTACGTATGTAACGAAATTGTATTTGTTTGCTATAAATTTATATAAATTTTTTAAAAAAGTATGGTGAGCTGATGACGTGGTTGTAGCAGCCATGGAGAGTTCTAGACTCTGGGCCTCAAATCTGCAGGTCAATGTACACGTCTGCCTGGACACACCCCAACCCAACCTCATGGATTTCTGGCACCCGTGTGGGTGTTGCGGAATGAAACGAATTAATACGAGTCGACCACTCAGAAGAATGGCATAGAGTAAGCACTCAATGTTTGCTACTTTTTCCAGTGAAGAAACTGTTTTGGGAAAGTGTTCAATACAATATTTCAGTAACGAGGATCACGATTACTCTTAAGGCTTGTGAACAGACTCCCGCACCTGCCAAGGAAACAGCTGAAAGCTCTCAGTGGCTGTGACATCCCTTGGCATGTAACCCGTGGCAGGCAGTTTCTGCACAGGCGTGGGAGACGTGGGAAGGCCAAGGAGGTGGACCCTTGGTGGATCAATGCAGCGTTCTAGAGAGTGAGGCTGAGGGACTGAGGGAAAATGAATTCTTACTCTCGCTTCATGGCCTTTTCTACTGTCGGTACTTTTTGCAACGAAAATGTTTGAAATGTTAATGGCTGCAGCAGGAAGATAAGGTTTGCTTCTGCTTCTAAGAGGGAGGCTCAGGTGTTAGCAAACTGAGCGGGACTGGGACGATGCAGAGAGCTCGACTCGGCAAGGTGCCCAGGGAGGGCCAGGGCCGGGACTAGAGCCAGGGGCTCTGGGCTGGGCAAACTCGTGCTGCTCCACGGTGGGAGGCCTGGGCGGTGGCAGCAGACCACAGCCTGTGGGAGATGGCAGGGGGCCCTGTCCCCAAAACATCACTTGCTGAGTGACACTGGGACCTTTGAGAGCCATGTTTCCCCACCTGGGAAACGGGGCAAGCCCAGTGCCTCCTCCCCGAGGCTGGCAGCTGTGAAGCACTGGCTGTGAGTCCTGAGGAGAAAAAGAAGAGCAAGTCCCTTAGGACAGTCACACGACTAAGGTTGGTTAAGTCACTTTATTTAGCAAATGGTCACACTCTGGGCCCCACCAAATCACCCCTCCAGCGTTGCCTGAGCGTCTGCCCGGGAAGCAGCTCAGGTCGCCCAGGTTGGGCCCGTCCACTGCCACACCCCCCACACCACAGATCACTGCCCCGTGTCCTCGGGAGCCCACCCCAACGTGGCCGGGGGCCCCTCCAGTGTTCAACAGCTGCCTGCAGGGCCCTCGGCCCAGCTCCAGGCACAGCCCCATCCTGAGAAGGTGGCCCTGGGACAGCCTCCGCTCCAGCCGCGGGGACGCCAGACCCTCATCCCTGGCCCTGCTGCCCATGTGTCCCTGCTGGGCAAGAAGCAAAATGTATGAAAATACTTTAATCATTTCTTTGAAACAGTTAAGAAATAAGGTCGTCTGTTGTTCTTTTACAATCCCAGTAAAAAAAAGTTCACATTGGTTCCTGGGCCCAAGGTCAGGCCATTCCCGGCCAGGCGAGTGTGCTCAGTAGAAGCGCTTGTTCCGCTCCTGCCGTTTCTGGAAGACCACGGCCCCCACCACCGCACACACAATGATGCCCAGGAGCGCGCACAGCAGCAGCAGGAACACCCTCCAGCCCGTCAGGGGCCCACTGCGGAAGTTCCCCGTGGGGTCGTCCACGTTGTCTGCAGGAGGAGAAAGCGGGAGTTGAAGGGCACAGCAAGAGGGGCAGGCTGGGGCTGGGCTCCTGGGACTCGGGGGGACTTCCTCACCCACACCCTGCCTGATCCTTGGGGCTCCCGCACCCAGCCATGGCTGGGCACCGGGTGAGCTCTGGCAGCATCTGCTGAAGGAACAAGTGGGCCAACGAGCCTGAAGAGGAACGCGGCAGGGAGGGGTGGAGGCGACGCTGTCCGTTGAAGCATGCAGCAGCCAGGAATCCTCTGGCCAAAGGCTGCAAAATGGTGGTTTATGGCAGGGTTTGTTTGACCCCCAAAACATGTGAAAGCAATCTGAATCCTATAAAAGCAAGATGTCACATAGAACACGAGGCTCTGGCTTCTCCTAAAGGTGGAAAGGCCCGAGCCCCACACTCAGCACTGGGACCTGGGGCTGGGCCTCAGGGCCCCCACCCACAGAGCCCGAGCTCCCACTCCCACGCCTCATTCCTCCCACAGAACATCCACTCTGGGAGGACAGAGTGGTGGCCAATTAGTGCCCTGGAGGGAACTCAGGCCTTGGGTTTTGCAGAAACGCAAGTTAACATCTTGGCTCTCCCCCTTTCCAGTGAGGGAAGTTGAGGGATGCGCTCCCGGCCAGCAGCAGCACCTACCCGCAGATGGCTCACGGAGGGCAGAGGCAGGTGCCTGCACCCCAGCTTTCCTAGCCACTATCCCCACACCCAGCACAGCAGGAGGCAGACCCCGGTGCTCATACGTTTGCTGATTAGCTGTCCTTGCTTCAGCAGAAACCACACAGCTAGGGTGTCCTCATGGACAGATTCTCTGAAGACTTGTTTTCTGCCTCATTCATTTGCTCAAAACTCACTGGAGCTGACTGGACCCAAGCTCCTGGCCTCTAGCTCAAGCAGGGCCAACCAGTGCCACTCGCCTGGGACAGGGCTGACCCAAGAGCCCAGACCACAACCACAACTGGACCAGGTGAGGACCACCCAAGGCCAGCCTCACCCAGCCACATGCCAGGCCACCCAGGCCCGGGCAGGGAGGGGCTGGGCACACACGCACCTTTGGGTGACTTGAGGAAATTGACGCTGGGCTCAATCTTGGTCCAGTCGATGTTGTCCTCATCAGGCGTGTGCTCAACCATCAGCTGGAACAGCTTCATGGAGATGATGTCATGATTGTCTGTCGGACCGAGAATTAACCTGTCACAGCCTAGAGCCAGCCTCAGGGTAGTACGTGGCCCAAGGCTTCCCCCCAGAGAAGCTGCTGCCCCAACCACACACTGGCCAGGCCCCAGGGAGAGTGCTGCTCCTGCTCAGCCCCCGGCAGGCAGTATCCAGGGGCCGGCCGGGATCTTCCGGAACTGAGCAGTAAGAAACCTGGGAGGAAGCAGAGCGGAGAGAAGAGCAGGGGCTTCATAAGCAAATCATCCAGGTCTAAATCCCGGGTCCGCTGCCCTCTTTGGGGCCGGTTCCTCATTTGTAAAATGGGACTGATAATCTCTGCCTCGTACGGTTGTCACTGAGTAAATAAGAACATGCGCTAACACACAAGATCTCCTGCCGGACAGGCACATACTTAAAAACAGAAACCAGATGAGGACCAGCGCAGCTGACAGGCCTGATCCTCCCAAGGGCTGGCAGCCGCAAAACACTCTTGTGAAGACCCATGTACAGGACGCAGGTAACAACTCTGTGACCAGCTATAGGCCCAACCCTAACGCACGGTGACTGAGCCTGAGGAGAGCTGGGAAAGGCTGTGTCCAGCAGGGCCAGGAAGACCCTCTGCTTGTAATAACTGACCGCCCATTTTAGAGATGAGGAGGCTGAGGCTAAGAGCCCACATGTGGGTCCCGGCCAGCCTGACTCAGCTGTGAGTTCAGCTAACGGACTGGAATCTGAGGCAAGGCCTGTTTGCAGAAGGGAAATTTCTGGAGCCGAGAAAAGGGAAAACTTAGCAGCAGGGTGCCGGCAGCCAGCTGGGCAGGGCTGAGCAGTGTCTGACAGCCAAGCGTGCATAGCCCTGGAGGTGGAGCGCCCTGGTGGGACAAGGACCACCTCTGGAGTGACTCCCGTTGCCACCTGGGCTCTGCTGCTTCCTGCTTGTCATCTTAGGGAAAATCCCTTCAACTCTCAAGTCCCCCATGGTCTCGGTTGTGTGAAAAGGGAAAGGGGCCACTACCTGCCAAAGCAGAATACATGATGTGACAGCCCCTAAGACACGTGGCACTGACAGCCCCAGTGAGTGGTCAGAGCCACCCTGCCGGCCATCCCCACCACTCTCCAACAGCCTCTGCGAGCTTCCCCTGCCCCAGAGCTGGTTCTGCTCCTATCAGAACCTTCTGAAGACACGTGCTGAAATGCTGGCAGACGAAATCCAAGGTAACGCGGGGAGCTTCAGGGGGAAGGGTTACAGTGGAGCCACAGACGAGGCAAGACTGGCCAGGCAAGAGCTGGGTATTTACTGGAACAGAAAGGCTTGATAGACCATTCTCTCCTCTTTTAGACATATAACTGAAATTTCCATATTAAAAACTTTAGAACAAAATCCCAAAACAATAAATATTCTGGGGTCTAAGTGGACCTAAGCACTTCCATGGGGAGAGGGGAGGGTCCTGGCCAGTGGGCAGATTACAGGCCCTGGAAAGGTTTGCTCAGAGGATAAACTGCCCTTTGCCAGGTCCTCCATGTCGTGTGCCAGTTCTGGTCAGCAGGAGCTGGCCCTGGGCCTGGTGCCTCCTGAGGGCCCCAAGTAGAGGACTGAGAACCACAGCCAAGGGCCACCATCAAGTGCCACCAGGCCTGGTGACCCACCAAGGCTTACAGGGCTTAGAGGCACCCCAGTGCTTACTGAGCACCCACCATGGGCCAAGCAAGACAGATCCCTGACTTCACAGAGCTTACGGTTTAGTTGGCGGTGGGTGGGTGGGGGTGGAGATAATAAAATTAATTATATGATAGATTCAAAGATGGTAAATGTTATAAAGAAAAACGAAGCCAGGAAAGGTGATGGGAGCGTGTGGGGATTGGAGTGGGTATGATTTTAAATGATGGAATCAAGGAAGGCCCCACTGAGGTGACATCTGGGCAAGACTCTAGGAGACCAGGGTGGGACATCTAGCCCAAAGGCTTAAAGCAGGAGGGTGCAGGAGTGTCCTGCATCTGAGGGACAGCTGGAGGCCACGGCAAGCAGAGGAGCAGTGAGCAAGGAGTCAGAGGTGACAGGGGCCGGGTAGCGGACGACCACTGCTGGGATGGTGGCCCTGACTCAGTGAGGTGGCAGAACGGGGGAGGCCGCACACAAGCTGAGCAGGATTAGGCTGCTGTGCTAGGAAGAGGCCGTCGGGCTGGCATGGCAGGAGGGGACCACTTGGAAGGCTCTGTGGTCCTCCAAGTGGCAGAGGATGGTGGCTTGAACCCTGCAGGTGTTAAAGGAGGGGTGAGATGTGGTGGGATGCGCTGTGAAGAGAAAGCCGGCAGGACCTGCTGATGGATTAAAGGTGGCATGGGACGAAAAAGAAGAGTTCAGAATGACACCAAGACATTTGGCCCGAGCAAACAGAGGTGCCATTGACACCCTGGTCCTCAGCAGCAGGCATACCGGGGCTGAGGTGAACGGCTGAGTGGAGAAGGCACGCACTCCAGGCTGCGGCTAACGTGGTCTGGGGACAGAAACCTGAGAGTCAACATCATCTAAATGCAAAGCCTCCTGTGGACAGGGAAGGTCGCCAAGAGACTGCTTGAGGACTGAGGCCCAGACGGGCCAACATCTACAGACGACGGGAAGAGCAAGAAGGCCAGGTGAGCGTGGGAAGCAAACGGAGGGAGGTGAGCCGTTACCGGGAGGCAGCTCACCACACGCCAGCGAAGACGCGGGCTGAGCATGGACTCCTCACTCAGCCTGAACTCACCAGACAGGTCACCAGTGCCGGCTGAGGCTCCAAAGTAGTAGCCAGTGGGCAAGCGCACTCCCGTGATGTCAATGCAATTCTTCCACTCGTTCTTGTCCTCCAGGTCAGTCATCACCTGTGGGTGCCAGCACGTCAAACACCCTGCAGGCCCGGCGCCCACTCCCCAACCCCCTGTGGACCCGGCACAGGCCCGCCAGCAGCCCCTCCCGCCTGCTCACCGTCAGGCGGCCCCGGGAGTAGCGCACAGCCAGGAAGGTGTCGTGATCCCGGTTGCGGAAGTCGGCCGTGCAGCCTGCCAGCTCGGTCCAGCGCCCATCCTTGCTGTGGTCGTAGGACAGGGAGCCATTGTTCACCATCACCGAGATGTACGGGAACACGCGCTGGGACCAAGACACCGGTTACTCCAAGACCAGCCCCGCCTGTGGGGGGAGCAGGGCACCCGCCACCCCAATCCCTGGAGGCTCCTTTTGTGCCGGCACCAGGGGGAAGTCTCGGTCCCCATCCTCTAGCCGACTGCCCAGTCCTTCCTTTCCTGCTTGGCAGGACAGAGCAGGGGCCTACCTCAGTGGTCTCGTCATTGGGATATGTGTCCAGGAAGATGGCTAAGCCATGGAAGTTGTCTTTGCTTCCAAACACAGGCCCTGGAATTATAAGGAGATGCTCTCACAATGGGAGATATGGGAGTTGTCCCACAGGTACCTGAAAGGCAAGTAATGCCCATTTGGGTAGGGGCCAGCGAGCCCAGACCAGGGGCCACGCCGCAGGAGAGAAGGGACCTCCAAAAGGAAAAGCTGCAGTTGAAGAGGGTCTAGGGCACAGCACAGAGGCCTCAAGTTTGACGGCTGAACCATGAGGGGCAGCTGCCTGGCCATGTGTTGAGGTGAGTGGCAGGTGCCAAAGGGGTACCCAGTCTATGAAGAGCAGGTGGAGCTGCAGGAAGGACCCCCTGCAGGGGAGGCTGCAAACTTTCTGTAAAGGGCCACGAGGAAACATCTTAGGCTTTGGGGGCCACATGTGGTCTCCGTTGCACAGTCTTCCTGTTCTTGCTTTTTAAACAATATAACCCTTAAAAATGGGAGCATGGTCAAAACCAGGCCACAAAGGGGCAGAATGCTGAGCTACGGGACCCAGCTGCTCCTCTCTCCTCAGAGGCCGTCCTCCCAGGGCCAAGCTCCCCCAGGGGTGCAGAACTTTGTCTATGACAAGTAGCAGTTTCTTAGCAGGAGAGCAGAGTGGAAGGTCCCTGGCCATACAGCCAAGGGCCACCCCCTTGCCCTGCCCTCCCCTCCTCCCTGGTAGGCCAGCAGCCACACCCGTCCCCAACTCACCACCCCCACCCACCCCAGGGCCCTGAGCAGGTGCTGCCCACCTGGCGCGAGGCGGTCCCGGGTGTACCATAGGGCAATGCCATCTCCGTGGAGGTTCTTCTTCCCCGAGCCGTGGACTCTGAAGTGGACATGCATCTCCCAGTCCTTGAGAAAGCAAGGCTGGAGGGGGAGCAGGGGGGCAGCTCAGAGCTCCTGGGGCTTTAGAGGAAACTGGAGGTGACACTGGCAAAGCCCCACCCCACAGGCCTAACACCGGGCACTTCCTGGCACAGGGCCAGGGGGCAGGGCCACAAGAGTAACTGACTGTGGACCCCAGGTGAGGCAGGGAGGCCATACAGTGTGCCAAGCCTGCCCGAGGTCCAGACACCAGGCCCCAGGCTGCTGCGGAGCCGGCAGCTCCCACTCTGACTCACCCCATTCTGTGCCAGCACCACCGTCAGCCCTTTCCTCTCCACCCCCACTGCTCCCGCCCTGGGGTCTCACGCAGGGGGTCATTACCCCTATTGGAGCCATATGCTTTACAGAGAACCAATTCAGAGGCAAGAGCTCTTGTCCACAGCAGTTAAGTGGATCGTCTTGATTTGCACCCAGCTCTTTCCGACTCTGAGGCTTCTGCTCTGTCGCCTGCACTTCCCGCAGCCTCTAGGCCTTTCACATAAATCGCACCGACTCCCTTCTGGCCTCCACCCCCACTGCCCTTGCTTCTCACCAACCTTCCCAAGTGAGGAAAATCAGGCAGAGTCAGCGCCAGCCAGGACTCAAACCCAGGTCTGGCTGATTCCCAAACCCAACTCGCGGTCAGCACACCTCCCCGGCCTGGCCTAAGTGCAGTACCAGCGCCAGCATTGGGGGCTGGCCCGGTCATGCTCTGGGCCCTCTGGGCCCCCAGATGGAGAGAAGCAGATGCTCCGCAGCCATGAATACCGGGGCGGAGCTGCGGGCCCTGCCCACAGGGAGGCCGCTGGGGAGTCTACAGCGTCAGCACGGACTCTGATGAGAATCCACTTTGGAGAAGTCTATGGATGGGTACGTGAACAAGCGATTAAACAAACACCCATCAGAAAGGCAAAGTAAAACAAGATGCTGTTGAACTATCAGAACAGCAACTATTAAAAAGATCATTAACATCCAACACCGACGAGGATGGAGAGAAACAAACCTCTCAAACGACAGGCAGGACAGTAAATGCTCACGTTTTCTTGGGGGCTATTTAGTTGTTGCAGCTTTTTAACAGAACACGGCAGATCCCTCAAGTACTTACACCTAAAGATATCAAAGATACTAAGAGAACCAAAGTCAGTTTCAAAACAGTACTGGTGGTGGCCGGGAAGGCGGGAGAGGAGAAGCCTGACAAGCCGCAGCGCGCAGGAGCCGCTGGGAGCCATGAGGAAGCAGCAGAAAAACCTGAGAAAACTAAGACTGTTTCTTCCAGTGATGGAGGGAAAGCTCCAGTCACAGCGCTAAGAAGCGCTCAGCTGAAGAAGCAGGCGCAGACCTCCCAGCAAAGCCCACAAAGATCTCCCACAAAGTTTGGACTTGCCACAGGTAGTCAGGCAACAAAGAAAGCATCACCATACCCACCTAACTTGGATCAAGTAAGCCTAAAGAAACCGTTCCAACTCTCGCTCCAAGAACTCCTTCAGTAGCAGCGGCTTTTAATTAAGAGGAAGACAGTGAACCGGAGGAAACGCCTCAGAAGCAAAGATGAGGGAGAACGCTGGAAGGGACGCTCCAGCATCAGCTGGACCGGACTCCTTCAATAAAGGAAAGCACAGGCGCTCCGACAACCAGAGGCTATGGGAGCGAAACCTAGAATCTCATCCTGGAAATGCTCACGACCAAGACAATCAAATGATGTGTTCTGAAACTGGGGTGTGGGGTGGGTGTAAAGTTAAAAGGAACAGTTTCCTTCTTTAAAGAATGGTATGAGACTATATTTGGAGCTGCTTTTTTTTTTTCTTTTCTTTTTTTTTTTTAAGATTGAGTGGTAGGCTAATAAATGAGAGTTTGAAATTAAAAAAACAAACAGTACTGGTGCTATCTTGCCATTTCTGGAATAAGAAAAAAGCAGTGTATGTGTAGAGGAAAGAAAGAAGTGAAGGAACATAAACCAGCATTGATGATGGGTAACCCTGGGAGGGGAAACTCCGGGGACCGTTTACCGTCCATGTTTGAACACCGTATGATAGACACAGTACTTTAATGAGAAAAGACTCAGTCAGAAATAAAAAACACTCTGCCCCAACGTGGGCACCCTGGCTCCTGCATTCGCTCACTCACTAGACTCGCTGCTCCAGCTCTGGGCACAAGGAACGCAGACGACCAGAGCTAGGGCTACGGAGCAGTGTGCGTGCGTAAGGCCTCAGAGCCTTCCCACGGCTGACAGTTCATGGGTTTGGGGAGCATTTGCAGATTCTGGAGGGGGCAACTGAGAGGAGATAAGAACTAAATGCCAAGCATAGAAGGAAAAGGCATCTGAGTCTGAGGCCTGCCGAGGGTGATGGAAGGTCTAGCTTTGGGTGGGGTTTGCACAAAGACTGCACCCCCAAAGTACGAGTGAACTAGACAGGCCCTTCCAGGGGCTGCAGCGCAGCTTTAGGTCCTCTCCACCCCTGAAATTAGACCGAGGGGACTCGCCTAGGCCTCAAATTTTTTACAAACAATTGTATAAATGCTATACCTGGCACACAATCATAAATAACCAGGTACACAAAGAAAAATATGAATAAAAATGAGAAAGAGAGAGAAAGAAAGACAAGAGAGAAAAACAAAAACAAGCCAACAGGAATTACAGATATGAGACTTTCAAATGCCTCATTTACTATGTTCAAGGAGATAAAAGACCAAATTGAGAATTTTGGCAGATAACTGAAATTTTTAAAAATTGTACTAAAAAATTCCAGAACTAAAAAATACAAAAAGTGTAATTAACAACATAATGGATAGGTTTAACAACAGCTTAAAAACAGCTGAAGAGTCTATGGCCATACCACCGTGAACATGCCAGACGTCACCTGATCTGAGGCTAAGCAGGGTCAGGCCTGGTTAGTGCTTGGATGGGGGACCGCCTGGAATACCAGGTGCTGTAGGCTTTTGCCTTTTCTTGGCCGGGCTCATACCTGTAATCCTAGCACTCTGGAAGGCAGAGGTGAGAGGATCACTTGAGCTCAGGAGTTTGAGACCAGCCTGAGTAAAACTGAGACCCTATCTCTATAAAAAACAGAAAAATTAGCTGGGCATAGTAGCACATGCCTGTAGTTCCAAGAGTATCGCTTGAGCCCAGGAGTTTGAGGTTGCAGGGAGCTATGATGACATCACTACACTCCAGCCGGGGTGACAGACAAGACTGTGTCTCAAAAAAAAAAAAAAAGAAGAAAAGAAAAAAAAAAAAACATCTGAAAAGAAAATTAATGAACTCAAGGCCAGTCAGATAAAAATATCCAGAATGAAGCAATGAAGCAGAGAGAACAATAAAATGACAGGTATAGAATTGCAGGTAAGAGACAGAAGAAAGAGTGAAAGAGTATAAGACACATATGTTTGGAATTCCAGGATGAGATGTGAAAGAATGGGCAAAGGAGTCTTTAATGAGATGTCTAAACACTTACTAAAACTGATTCAGACATTATGCCACAAACTTTAAAAGTCCTACAAACCAAAGGAGACGAATAAAAAGAAAACCATACTAAGGCATAAAAAAAGAAAGGAGGGATAGAGAGAACAAAGAAAAACAAATAGGCCGGTGGCTCACGCCTATAATCCTAACGCCTTAGAGGCCAAGGCAGGAGGACCGCTTGAGGTCAGGAGTTTGAGACCAGCTAGTGCAAGTCTCTACAAAAAATAGAAGAATTAGCCGGGCGTGGTGGTGCACACCTATAGTCCAGCTATTCGGGAGGCTGAGGCAGGAGGATGGCTTGAGCCCAGGAGTTTGAGGTTGCAGTGAGCTGTGATGATGCCACTGCACTCCAGCCCGGGCAAGAGAGTAAGACCCTGTCTAGGAAGAAAAAAAAAGAAAAAGAATCTTAAAAGCAACCACGAGGAAAAAAGAGATTATCTTCAAAGGAACAATAATTACCCTGATATCTGACTTCTGAACAGAAACACTGTGAGCAGGAAGACAACAGACTGAGATGCTTGGAGATCAAAGAAGATAACAGCCAACATGGGATTCTATCATCTAGCAAATGTATCCTTCAAGGTAAAGGTGAAATTCAGGCCGGGCGTGGTGGCTCATGCCTGTAATCCTAGCACTCTGGGAGGCCGAGGCGGGTGGATCACTGGAGGTCAGGAGTTCGAGACCAGCCTGAGCAAGAGTGAGACCCCATCTCTACTAAAAATAGAAAGAAATTATATGGACAACTAAAAAAATATATATACAAAAAATTAGCTGGGGATGGTAGCACATGCCTGTAGTCCCAGCTACTTGGGAGGCTGAGGCAGTAGGATCGCTTAAGCCCAGGAGTTTGAGGTTGCTGTGAGCTAGGCTGACGCCACGGCACTCACTCTAGCCTGGGCAACAGAGCGAGACTCTGTCTCCAAAAAAAAAAAAAAAGAGTAACGGTGAAATTCAAAATTTTCAAACAAAAAAAATTTTAAAGAATTCATTACCAGCAGACTTGCACTGTCTTTCATTCTTCATGGAGAAGGAAAATTATCCACATCCAGACATGAAGTCAGAGATTCAGGACGGAATGAAGTATGAGTGCAGTAAATATGAGGGTAAAAACCTAAATCTTTGACTGCATAAAACAATCATGTGTAATTTAAAGCAGAAAGAATGATGATAAATGACAACAATGGGCAAATGGAGTTAACATATTCTAACATCCTTACGTTGTCGAGAAAGAAGGTGGACATCAACATTAGACTTTGGTGAAACACGGATGCGTGTTTTAAACTCTAGGGCAACCACTTAATTTAAAAATTGAGAAGAGAGCATATAACTTTCAAGCCAACAGAAGAGGAAAAAATAGGATAAGAATAAAACCAACCCAAAAGAAGTCAAGACTAGAGAGAAAAATGAACAGAGAACAGGTGATACATATAGAAAGTAAAATAGAAAGTAGGTTAAACCCAGATGTATTAATAATTTTATTAAATGTAAATGAACTAAATGCTAATAAAGAAACCAAAACCTAATCTAGGATCTCTTTGTGTTATTTCTTATAACTGTATGTGAATATACAATTATCTCAAAATAAAAAGTTTAATTCAAAAAGTAAATAAAGAATCAAAGACTTAAGAGCTAAAACTATAAAACCCCTTGAAGAAAACAGAGAAAAATCTTCATGACATTGGATTTGGCAATGATTTCTTAGATATGACACCAAAAGCACAGACCAAAAAAAAAAAAAAAAAAAAAAAAAGATAAACTGGACTTCACCAAAATTAAAAACTTTTGTGCATCAAAAAACATTGTCATGGCCGGGTGTGATGGCTCACGCCTGTAATCCTAGCATTCTGGGAGGCCGAGGCAGGAGCATCATTGAGCTCACAAGTTCGAGACCAGCCTGGAGCAAGGGCAAGACCCTGTCTCAACTAAAAATAGAAATTAGCTGGACAACTAAAAATATATAGAAAAATTAGCCGGGCATGGTGGGGCATGCCTGTAGTCCCAGCTACTCGAGAGGCTGAGGCAGGAGGATTGCTTGAGCTCAGGAATTTGAGGTTGCTATGAGCCAGGCTGACGCCACAGCACTCTAGCCCAGGCAACAGAGAGAGACTCTGTCTCAAAACAAACAAACAAACAAACATTGTCAAGAGAGTGAAAAGCAAACCCACAGCATGGGAGAAAACATTTGCAAATCACATATTTGATAAGGGATTAATATCCAGAATATATAAAGAACTCCTAAAGCTTAACAACAAAAATTTCAATTCAAAAACAGGTAAAGGATTTGAACAGACATTTCTCCAAAGAAGATAAACAGTCAACAGGCACATGAGAAGATGCTCAACATCATTAACCATTAGGAAAATGCAAATCAAATGAGATGCCAATTCACAACCATGAGGATGGCTATTTAAAAAAAACAAAACCAGGCCAGGCGCGGTGGCTCACGCCTGTAATCCCAGCACTCTGGGAGGCCGAGGCGAGCGGATCGTTTGAGCTCAGGAGTTAGAGACCAGCCTGAGCAAGAGCGAGACCCCGTCTCTACTAAAAAAAAAAATAGAAAGAAATTATATGGACAGCTAAAAATATATATATAGAAAAAATTAGCCGGGCATGGTGGCGCATGCCTGTAGTCCCAGCTACTCGGGAGGCTGAGGCAGTAGGATTGCTTAAGCCCAGGAGTTTGAGGTTGCTGTGAGCTAGGCTGATGCCACGGCACTCACTCTAGCCCGGGCAACAAAGTGAGACTCTGTCTCAAAAAAAAAAAAAAAAAAAAAAACCAAAAAATAACAAGTGCTAGCAAGAATGCAGAGAAACTGGAACACTTGTGCATCACTGGTGGGAATGTAAAATGGTGCAGTTGTTGTGGAAAGTAGTTTGGTGGTCCTCAAGAAATTAAAAACAGAGCCTATGACCTAGCAATTCTACATTCTAGGCATTTACCCAAAAGAACTGAAAACAGGGACTCAAACAGATAGTTATACACCAATGTTCCAGAGCAGCATTAATCACAGTAGCCAAAAGGTGGGAAACAATCCAAATGTGTCTATTATGAACCAATGTATGGATAAACAAAATGTGGCCTACACACACACACACACACACACACACACAGGAACATGATCCAGCCATAAAAAAGGAACGCAGTACTGACACATGCTACAACATGGAGGAACCCTGAAAATACTACACTAAGTAAAACAAGCCAGACACAAGAGGACAAATACTGTATGACTCCACTTATATGAGATACTCAGAACAGTCAAATTTATAAAGACAGAAAGTAGAATGGTGGTACCAGGGACTGCAGGGATGGGGAGTTACTATTTAATGGGTATAGGGTTTCAGCTCAGACGATAAAGCTCTGGAGGTGGATGGTGGTGGTGGCTACACAGCAATGTGAGTGCGCTTAATGCCACCGAACTGCACACTTAAAGGTGGTCAGTCAGTCATTAGCTAGGCTTGGGAAAAAATGGGCCAAATAGTAAACTTTATGTTATATACATTTTACCACAATAAAGTTTGAGGAATTTGATTTCCTTTTGTCTGTGCAGATACATAAATACAATAGCCAAAACTAATTTTTTGTAGACAGCCATCACATTTTTTAAATGCCATTGTTTCAATGCTAATGTGTATCCTACTGAAGAGAACAGTTTCATAAATTAACTCATTTAAAGGTAAAAAAAAAAGGTTAAAACAGTAAATTTTGTTATATGCATTTTATAACAATAAACATAAATAAAACAATCCCCCAAAAGTCTAATATGCTGTTTACAAGAGACAACTCTAAAACATAAAGAAATGGGAAAAAGGAAGTAAAAGGATAGGAAAATATATATCATGAAAATACTAATCAAAAGCAAGTGAAACTATACACCGATAACCAAGTTTAAAAGAGGACTCTTCTTAATGACAAAAGATTCCATTTACCCAGAAGTATAACAAATCTATGTTTTTATATGGATCTAATTTGTCCTCAAAAAATATATAAAACAGAAAGTGACAGAACTACAAAGACACAGACAAATCCACATACAGAAATTTTCATGTACCTTCCTTAGTAGCTGTTAAAAATGAGCAAAAACATGAGGAAGGATACAGCTTTGAACTCAATCAGCAAATTTGACCTAAAGGACCTAAAGGGCCCTCTACAGTCAACAAGTAAAGAATCCACACACTTTGCAAGCACATACAGAACATTTCCCAAAAAACCTAACCATTTGAGGGACCATTCCCAAGTTTTATATTCCTTGACCATGATGCAATTAAATATCAATAATAAAAAATTAAAAATATAACTAGAATAGCCCTCATACTTTTGCAAACTTTAAATATATATCTCACATATACCAAAGTCAGCCCAGAAACCAGATTTCAAATGGTCTGTGTTTTTTTGTTGTTGTGGTTGAGACAGAGTCTCACTCTGTCACCCTGGCAAGAGTGCAGTGATGTCATCATAGCTCACAGTGACCTCAAACTTCTGGGCTCCAGTGATCCTCTTGCCTCAGCCTCCCAAGTTGCTGGGACTACAGGCATCCACCACCATGCCGGGCTAATTTTTTCTATTTTGAGTAAACATGGGGTCTCGCTCTTGCACAGGCTGGTCTTGAACAAATGCTCTCTTTGGTGCCCAGAATTTTTTTGTTTTTTCTTTTTTTTTTTATTTTATTTTTTTTTTTCTCTCTCTTTACACCAGGGAACCTCACACAGGACAGAATTTTTTTGTACCTGGGGACAATGCCCTGAGGTAAGAGCCAGGCTGGTGAGAGGTGTGCCTGTGAGCAGAAGGGCACCTGAAAAAGGAAAGGGGAAAGGAAAACCTACACCCCACCTTGGCATGCACACAGGGAGCCAGTTACATGAAGGTCCACATACAACAGTGGAGGACCTGGAAACTGACTCCTCCAAGTAGATCCAGGCCCTGGAAAGCCACCCTGTGCTCAGATTAAAACTGCAGATTATCAGATAGAAACATTATGATATAGGCAACATAAAGCCTCTGAAGGACTGTAAGCAGGTGAGGTACAGGTTGGAAATGATTGAGAAGCTGCTTTTGGGGGCAGAACATGACATGACCATAGTTCTTAACCCTGGCTGCACAGCAGGCACTTGAGGCACTCAGAAAGCTTAACACCTTGGCCCCGCGCCAGGCCAATGAAATCAGAATCACCTGGCAGTGATGGGCCATTTTACCATTTGGTGCTTCCATTTCTGTGCTTGCAACAAAATGGAAGGCAGATGTAAGCCAACAGTCAGCTGATATATCATTAGCAATTCTGATAAAAGATCACTAGGTGACTTTGGGTTTATAAACCAAAAGAAGTTCAATATTGAGTGACCCTGCTATACCAAAACTGTGTTCCTATTTAAGTGAACAGTTTCTCAGAAATCACATATATAAAAACAAAAAGTAGAAGTGGTACTGAAGCCTGTCTTACTCTGACAGAGGTAGCCATCCAGATGGGGATGGGGGTGACATCTCATTGAGATGCATTTAAAATTTTTCTTTACTTTTGTATAATAATTATTCAAAAACTGTGCAATGCATTCATTTTGATCAATGTACAGATAATTATTAATATAATCCCAAAGAAAATCTTAAAACTTAGTTTTAAGGTCTCAAAAGCTAAAAAGTTTACATTATCATACTTAGTTTCAGAGGAAATATCATAGGCTAATGAATAGGAGATTTTGAAGCATTAAATATATTGCATTAGGATAAAATTCTGTGTGGAAAATTAAATGAAAATACAGTTCAATTAAAAAAGACTGATGTATTATACAATTTGGGTTTATTCATGTTGCTTAAAAGAAATGGGATATCAAATCGCAATGATATTTAGATTCCACTGAATGTTTAAGAGTACTGAGCAGTTTTATTTTAAAATATCAATATTTAAAATATGCTATAAACTACATTCTTTGCAAAAAATATTTAAACTTATGACAATTTCTGATACCAACTTTTAAAGGGTGCAAGGGGATACATAATTTCACATTGCTCCATCAGCAAAAAAAAAAACCTTAAAAGACCACTGCTGCAGCCCCCACACGAGATGCCCAAAAAGATGGGGCTGAGCAGCCTCTTCAGCCTCCCCGTGTCCTGTGCTTCAGCCATCAGGCACTTGGAGTTCTAGTCACCTTTCAGCCACTCCTTCACCCGGACCACCCCACCCCGATACCAAAGCAGGAGCTGTCTTATGGATGCTCCGAAGACAGCAGGTGCCGTCTGAGCATGAGCCTCTCCCAGATGGAGTGAGGGAAGGAGACAAAAAGGACAAAAGTTCAGAAAGCATCTCACCAGCTCAGAGAAGGAAGAGGTGGTTCTTGGGAAACGCTGGGGAGAAAATTCTAAGAGTTCTGAGCAATTTATTTCAGGAATTACAGGAAGCACTCCAGACCTTTAGGGAGTATCAGCAGGACCAAAAAGGAAAGGTCCCTGGAGCTGAATGGCGAGGCGGAGAACGCAGACAAAACAATTATATTTCAGACTGTGAAAATTCGATGAAGGCAAGTGCAGAATCCTCTTAGTTCTGTGACATCTCTAGCCACTGACAATGTCAACCACCAGTTACCTACAACCCCAATTTAAGCCACTATCCTAGATGTGTCTGTTACTTGTGGCTAAATCCTATTTCTAACAATCCCAGCACTGTCTGTACCTTGCTTTAAAAAAACAAACAAAAAAACCCACAATGCTACACTGAACTCACTTCCACAAAAAATATAAGGCTTTAAAAAAAAAAAAAACTGAAAGTACTAAGATAGAATAACGTGACAGAATGCAACTCAGGGAGACAAGGTGGTTAATGAAGTCCTCTGAGTGGGTGGCACTTAACTGAGACTTGACAGATGAGGAGCCAGGCAGGCATGAAGAGCCAGGAGGCTGTGTCCCAGACAGAGGGAACAACAAGCACAAAGGTCCTGAGGCAAGAAGGCAGCCAGAGAACAGAAAGAAAGACTGGAGATGCCAGGAACCAGGGGCCAGATTGTGCAGACATAATGCATGCCTGTCTCTTCACAGCAGACCCCAGGCTCTGAAGATCAAAGTGAAAGCTGAAGAAAGTAACCCCAGATGCCACTAACAGCTATGTGGGGGCACAGGGCAGGAAGGAGAGGAGGAGCTGAGAGGACAGGCAGATGAGGCAACACAAGGACAGTGTGGGCTCCCAGAACTAAGAGAGAAAGTCAACCAGAAGGGAGCAGAGAGCAGGATGATGGAGGCAACTAGGACACTGGCTGACAGCTTAAGTGTGGGAAGGGTGGGGATTAGGCAGACTAGTGCAGGAACAGGTTCCACTCCAAACTGTGACCCAGCCCAAATTATTCCCCTTTCACTCCTTTCCTGACCTAGACTTCCTCAGCGTGCAATCTAGGTAGCAGCTGATGTTGGCCTCTGTTCAGTACTACATGCCTATTACACCTTACGCTCCCTGACCTCTGGGGCAAAGGTCAAAGAAACTAAAACTGCCCACAAGTTCAGTCCCTCCATACCACTGATGATAACACCCTCAACCATGCACTGAAGACGGAGTTCTAAGGAGTTCCTCCATTGTCCAGGGGAACGGAGTCAAGTTCATCACGTGAATTGTAGGCGTGGAGATCAGACAGATCAAGGTTAAACACACTGTTTATGCCACTCACTGGCTGTTATCCTTAATAAAGTCATGAAAGTTGTCTATTTCAAACAGCCTGTTTGAGAATTAAATACAGTAAGGCATGGCAAGGTCAGTGCCCAACACACAGAAAAATACCCAAAAAAGATCTAGTTCGTTCCATTCTTCCCACTATTGATGGGCTCAACTGAGACAGGCTCACAGCTCCACTACTTTCTGGCTGTGTGACTTTGAGTAAGGCACTTTCAACTCGGAACCTTAGCTGCTTAGTTAGTAAAATGGAGATGATGTCATCACTTATATCGCATGGCTCTTGAAGGAATTAAGTGAGGAGGGTGCAAAGTGTCAGGCACAGCTCCTGACGTAGTAACTATACAATATTCATCACCTGCTATTATTAGTGAGTGCAAACAAGACGAGGAAGGTGCTAGGGAGGGAGGGGCAAGCCTATAAACCAAGCTCAGGTCTCGGCTGCTGGGGAGGCCGGGAGCAGTGGCTTACTGGACAGTATATCTAGCCTCTTGAGAAACACTCACCTGGTGGTTCCAGATAGAGCCCTCTTTGCTGCGCTCGTCAGGGGTCAGACGTACATACTGGCTCGTGAGCATAGTGCTGCCCTGGAAGTCCCAGAGGGGCATGGAGCTGGAACCGACCCCTGTGGACAGAAAGGCACAGACAAGTGCGTAAAAGGCTACGTCAGGACTGGCCCCGACAGAGGCAGGAAACCCACAGAGCTGCTCTGCTCAAGAGAAAGGGCAGGCCTTCCCCCAACCCTGACCTGCCTCGCCCTCACCTTTCACTCATTCCCGCCCTCAGGGCCGCCTCACCTTGGTAGGGCTTGATGAGCGAATGCTCCCGCTTGAGGTGTTCATTGTTGCCGTCAGTTATATCCGCAGCTACAGAACCCAGCAACAGAAAAAGGAGTAGAGGTGTAGTGGGGCCGGGGCCGGGGCCGGGAAGCCCAGGCCTACCCAGGCACCGCCGGCCCCAGCCCCAGCGCCAAAACCAGCTTTCCGCCGCCATTCTCCTCTCCTCTCGGCCACTTCCGCCCTAGGACTTCCGCCTTCCGGATGTCCCATCTAATGGCCTCCGGCCGGAAGCCCTCCAACCCTAGCCTCGCCGAGGGGTTAAAAAGCAAAGCCTCTCTGCTAAGGTGGGGGCGGCGGCTTTATTGGCTAGGCAGCCCCTCATCCTGGTGGAGCGCCGTTCCATCGCCTGGATGGCTCCAAGGCACCTGTCGGCCAGCCTGAGCAATGGGTTTTTACGAGCGATAAGAACTACAACCAATCACGGAAAAGCACGTTAGGCTTGTGAGCCAATGAGGAACAGAGATATGGTTTGATCCGGCTGGCAGAGACAGGGTCGTCTGCGAAGCGGGGCATGCTAGAACTTGTAGTTTTGGTGGGCTGCTCGAGAGGCCTGGACGTTGGAGGGCTGCAATGCTGTCGGCCTCTGGCCACAAGTTGTGTCTCTGGAATAACCGTTCCCAGTTCAGGGAAAAAGGAGCTCTAAATTGAAAGCAGAAGCCCAGATTCCAACCCCCACGCCGCCTTCACCTCACAGGGTGGCCCCGGTCGAGAATTTAAGCCGTCTCTGGCTTCATCCACCCCAGCTCCACGACTTTGGAGACTCAAACCCAGTTATTTGAGAACCTCCACTACCCCCGACTCCTCAGGCCTCCGGTGAAGCAGGAGGAGTAGACCCAGATCCTGGCCTGGGCCCCAGTGATGGTTGGAACCCATCGGGATCCAAACGAGCGCAAGGCCAGGTGCCACAAGAAGCGTCCATGACAAGTCCAGGAAAGCTGGCTGAATCAGAGGTCGAAAACTGGTGGCTTACAGCCAAATAGAGCTCTGTTTTACGTGCTAATACTATTTAAATAAATCAGGACACTGAAATTCACATTAGAAATCCTGATTTCCGTTTCTTTTATGAAAAAAAAGGAAGATCTAGGCCCACATTTCCACGAGAGAACAATGGGCTGGAACTAAATGGGACTGCCCCTCTACAGACGCCTTCCTCCTCTAAGCTAGTCCCCACCTGGCCACTAATCTACAACACTTGCCTGGCCCCTCTATACATTAGAATTGACTCCTGTTACAGATCATAGGGTGAGATGTTGGTTGGTTGCTCCTTTATTTTATTTTGAGAAGCTGCCCTCTGAAGTGAATGAACTTATTCAGGATTGAGTGCTGAGACGTCTTTTCTGGGTCATATATTTTTAATTAGCTTTTTTATTATTAAAGTCATACATTCTTTGTGTGTGTGTGTGTGTGTGTGTGTGTGTAGCGAGAGAGATAACTGACACACAAAACACAATAAAAATCTTCTGCCAGTCCCCTCCCAAGCAATGTACCTTTCCAGAGATTTACCTATACCTGTACAAACAAGGACATACGCATTCCACCAGACCTCCATGAGGGCTGGGATTTTTGTCAGCCACGGTCACTACTGAATCCCCACCATCTAGAATAGTGCTTGGCACATAGGAGATGATTCATAAGTAATTGGTTGAAGAATGGTTATTCTAGGACCTGGAATCAAGTCATGAAGAATGAATAGGAGGAGTTCACTAGAAAAGGGGAAAGAAGAACAGGAGAACGGGAGATGCAAGGCCAGGGAGGGATGTCTGAAAGCACAACGAATGCAAGCAGTTTGGAATGGCTGAGAAGTCCAATGGGAGGGGGGTGGCAGGTGGCTGAGGCCAAAGCTCAAAGGACCTTCAATTCCCAGCTAAGGAACATGGCCTTTTCCCAGGACTGCATGGGACAGTTTAATCATGGGCATGACCAATGTGGATTTCTCTGGATATGGTGAGAAGAAGAGGCTGGAGGGGGCTGTCAGGTAGGGAGACTGATTTTATTATGACCAGAGGAGAGGGGTCAAGGCCTAAGCCAAGGACAGCTCCACAGGGAATGAGAGTCAGAAGTCCCAGCTGGAGACCAGATGTCGGTAACTGGATCCCTGTGGGAAGCCAGGGGAAGAGAAGCTGAGAACAGTGTTCTGTGGCGTGGAGGCACTGCCCTACTCTCATGGAGTAGAGAAAACTAGATAAGGGCCAACAGATGGTCAGTCCCAGGGTGAAGATGTGGTCAGAGCTGCATTTGGCATCCATGGTGCACAGGTGGGGAGAGGAACATCTGCAGCAGCAGGGGAGGACGAACTTAGAAGGGGATCTCAGGCAGAGCCTGTAACTGGGCCTTTGGCAGGGGGATGAGCTGTTGGTACCTGGGCTGGTGGTGGCACAGGCACATTCACAGCTTAGCAGATCTCCTAACAGCATGTATAACCTTGGGCAACTCACTTCTCTCTGAGCCTCAGTTTCCTGATTCTGTAAAATGGGAATAATGAGCACCTCACAAAGTGGTTGAGAGGGTCAAATTAAGTCATGTTGGGAGAAGACCGTGCAAACTGTAAAGCCCCCTGTGAAGCCTAGGCCCAGATCCTCGGCACAGCAGACAGGCAGTCTCCACTCACGGCACACACTCTGCCATCCCCCAGAGGCACACTGACAGTCACACACCTTATTAAGACCACCATTGGCAATGAGCCGGGCCCAAAAGTAACTCCCACCCCTACCCCTTACACACACCGTGTCTGACTGAATCCCTCCATCTGGGCGACCTGAAGCAAGGTGTCTGGAAAGAGGTGTTGACTAGAGCAGTTGCTAGCTGCCATAACAAGTAGGCCATAATGTGCATAACAGCTCAAAGAATTTCATTTCTTGCTCACGTAACTGTCCGATGCTGGTGTTCCAGGGTGATGGGTGGCTTGCCTTCACGCACTGCCGCACAGACCTTTGCTCCTTCCTTCTTGTGCCTCCACGATCCCCTGGTCTTCTCATCTTCTGTATCTACCAAGCTGAAGGAGAAAGAGAGAGGGTGGAGGGCACACACCTACTTCTTCAAAACCTTGGCCCAGAAATGACACATGTCACTCCATTCACATTCAATCAGTGGAAACTGGTCACATGGCCACACCTGACTGCAAGGCAGCTTGAGAAATTAAGTTTAGCCAAGTGGCCAGGAGGAAAAGGACATGAATGTGTGGAGAAGAGCTACCCAGTTTCTGACACTGAAGGGCTCAGGTCATAGCCCAGAGGAGAGGGGGAAGTGGGACAGAGGGTGGAATATGGAGACAGGGGGTGGGGGGGTCGCCTTGTCCCTATAGAAAGAGTAGCCCAAGCTAGAGTGGTGGGTGCCTGGGGGGCTCTAAGTGAGCCCATACTTATAGTAAAATATAAGTCCTTACAGTGGGGGTGTGCACGTGGAAGACAGAGGCAAACTGAGGTCTCTGGTTAAAGGACCTGAGTTCATCTAGGGTTGAGTCAGGGCTGAGAGGACAGGGCACCACCCTTCAGCTGACATTGCCTGCTGTGAACTTAAGTTTGTGTCCCCCAAAAATTCATGTGTTGAGGCTACGTACAGTGGCTCACACCTGTAATCCTGTATCCCAACATTTTGGGAGGCTCCAGCAGGAGGATCACTTAAGGCCAGGAGTTGAAGACCAGCCTGGGCAACATAGTGAGACTCTGACTCTACAAAACATAAAAAAAAAAAAATTAGCCAGGTGTGGTGGCATGCATTTGTAGTCCCAGCCACTCAGAAGGATGAGGCAGGAGGATCACTTGAACCCAAAAGTTAAAGGCTGCAGCGAGCTATGATCATGCCACTGCACTCCAGCCTGGGCAACAGAGTGAGACCCTATCTCCAAAAAAAAAAAAAAATAATATGTTAAAACACTAATCGTCAATGTGATGGTATTTGGAGACGGGGCCATTGGTCATGCAGGGGAACCCTTTATGATGGAATTAGTGACCTTATAAGAGGAGACAGCAGAGAGCTGGTTTCCTTTCTCTCTGCTCTCTACCATGTGAGGACACAGCAAAAAGACAGCCCTCTGCAAACCAGGAAGAGGGACCTCACCAGACACCAGATCACCTGGCACCTTGAACTTGGACATTCCAGCCTCCAGAACTGTGAGAAATAAATGTTTTTGTTTAAGCCACTTGGTCTTTGGTATTTTTGTTACAGCAGCCTGAGTTGACTAAGACAGTAATCCCAAGGTGGGATATCTACTTGAGTGAGTGTGAATGCACATATGTCTTTGGGCATAGATGTACCTGATCTGCTCCCCTACCCAGGTGGGTAAGCATGTGCATGGTTGCACATGTCACTGGGGTGTCTGATTGCAGTTGTGCCTGTCACATGTACCTGTCCAGGAGACTGTGCATGCATATAACTATATACCCAGGTACTCCTAATGAGAGAGAGCACATGTGTTTTTATTTATTTATTTTAGAAACAAGGTCTCACTCTGTTGCCCAAGCTGGAGTGCAGTGGCACAATCATAGCTCACTGCAACCTTGAACTTCTGGACTTAAGCGACCCTCCTGCCTCAGCCTCCCAAGTAGCTGGGACCACAGGCACTTGGCACCATGCCTGGAAAACCCATGTGTTTATGACACACACAAGTGAATGGTCTGTGTGTACATGGCCATGCATGCAAGTTGTCCATCTGTCTGCCCGCCTGGGCACACGCATGGGAAGACAGCCTGTAGGTGTGTGGGGATAGGGTAGTAACTCTGCACAGGCACAACTGCTGGGGGGAAGGGTGCTGAGTGCGCACTTGGCACACAGTAGGTATAAGGGTATGCTGAGTAAAGTACACATGTGGAGACACAGGTCCCAGTGCACGACTATGAATGTTCCCAGGGACTCTGCCACGGTGTGCAAAGGTGCCTAGGTATGTTTACATGCCCTCCTGTGCGTCCACACATGACCTTAGGTCTCCCTGGGCTGGGCCAGACAAGCTGGCTTCTCGCTGGGCACACGGAGGCCGCTGCTGTGTGCTGGTGCTTGTGTGGGATGCTGCCAAGGGTGTGTTGGCAGCATGTGTGTGCATGCGTGAATGTGTCTGTGTGTGTGTGTGTGTGTGTGTGTGTGTGTGTAGGAAGAGGCGTTCGCTCTCTTAGACCTTGCTTCTTTCTGTGGTTTGGTTTCTATAGAGACACTTCCTGTGGCAGAGAAAAGAGGTAGTGAGCTGGTGTTTCAGGATGTGAGGGCCCGCGGGAGCCGAGCGGGCTCTCTCCACTGCCTGCCCACCACTGTGCAAGCTCTGCCCAGCACTGCCCACAGTCCCCATGGTGGGCAGCCCCCGTGGTGGGGACCCGTGATCGGAGGCGGCATGCCAGGGAAGCCCAAGCACCTGGGTGTCCCCAACGGGCGCATGGTGAGTGTGGGCTCTGGACCAGGGCCACGAGGAGGGGGTGGGCACACCCCGGGTGGAGCCCAGGAGGCACACCCAGCCGGGCTGGGCAAGAGCTCACGGGCTACTAGCAGGCAGGAGAAGTTGGGTACAGACAGCAGCAAGCGGTGGGACCCAGTGCCCTCACCCAGGACCCTTCCAGATGGCCCTGCTGGGTGCCTGGTGCAACCCTGGGGCTGAGACCAGAGCAGAGCAGACCCAGGCTTCTGGTCTAGCCCCCACTACTCCCTCACCTGCTATTGTTGTGAGCCTGACCAGGGGCTGCGTCCCACAGTAGCAGGGAGACCTGGTGTGCCCCTTGCCTCCGCCCCCCCCACAGTGGCCCAAGCCCCCACACCTTGCTCAGCCTCAATCCTCCCCTCTTTACCCCATGCCCCAGGGGCCCAAGGTCAGGTTAGTGGCAGCCCTCGCTGGGTCACTGCCCTCTAGCCAGACCTGCTCTGGAGGCTCCCTGCCAGAACTAGCGTTCTTTGGGCAGCCTGGATGGGTCAGTAGAGTAGGGCAGGTTGGTGCAGCTCCTGGAAGTTCTTGAGCTTCCAGGGGGGCTGAGCACTAGGATGCCCTGGCTGCAGCTGCCCCACCTGCTCTGCCCTCTCCCTGGCTGCTTAACCCCTAATTGGAGCTGCCCTTGGAGGTGGGGTGAGCTGTGCTGAGCCTCCTTTCTCTCTCTAGGGCCCCCACTGCTTGGCAGAGTCCCTCCTAACAACCTCAGGAAGGCCAGACAGTGTCCTAGCCTCCCCTGCGAGGCCCCAGCCTAATACCATGGGACAAAGCCAATTGATCCAGAGATATCTGGTTTCCAGTCCCAGCTCTGTTGTCCCTTGCTGGGGGGAGTCCTCTGTGACTCTCAGTTTCCTCATCTGTAAACCAGGGAGATTGGAATGGATCTCAAGGCTTGTTGAGATAAGTTAAGTGGAATAGTGAATATTGAGGCCCTTGTCAGCCTGATATCCCTACATTTTCAGCCCCTCTTCAGCTGAGCCACCCATCCCTACTCCTGCCTCCTAATTCCCAAGACCTGCTTCTGTCTCTCCTTCCTCCAGCACCTCCTCACGGCCCAGGCCAGGCCAGCTGGGTGGGACAGAGGCAAGTCCTCCAAAGCCCGCTCAGACCCCACCTCGCTGTCTCTACCTCCAGCCCAGCTGTGAAAGTTCAAGAAGAGCCCATCTGCCTTGCGTGCCCACCCCAGAGGCATGATGCTTGGCTCGCCCCTGCTGGGCTGTCCCCGCCAGGAAGCCAAGGAGGAGCAGCCCCAGGCCCACCTGGGAGGGCAGCTGGACTGATGCTTCTGGAACAGTGGCCAGAACTGCAGGGCAGCTGAAGGGCCTGGAGACAAACCTGCCTCTGCCCCTCCTGTGTCAGCCCGTGACTTCTCCACCCAAGAGTCATTCAGAGTAGGGAGGGCGCCCCCAGGCTCTGCCCCAGTTCCATCCAGCCCATGGACGCCCCACTCCTCTCAGAACTACTACACAGTTTATCTTTGCCCTTCCTGTGCCCATTGTGAACTCTCTGTGCCATCTCTGTGACCCTTAGAATCCCAAGGGTCACAGACTACCTGCTGGCTGGTCACTAGGCAATTCTCTGAGGCCACTCTTGGCCAGGGCAGGAGGGGTGAACAGGCACTAGCATCGTGGCAGGGGTATGGATGGAGAGCACCTGGGGCCAGGTGTCTGGTCCCTCTGCGAGTCACCTCCCAAGGGAGGCTCAGAAGAGTGAATGACGTGCCGAGGGCAGCGGCGAGCAGAGGGGTCAGCTTCTGGACCTCCCAGCCCGCTTGGCTCTGCACCCTCCACCTGTCATTCCTGGTTCCAGCAGCTTCAGCCATCAGCCTCGCCTCTGCCACTCAGCTAGTCAGGCAGTTGCGGTGAAACCTGTCACTTAGAGATGGCTCCCAGCCCCCTCCCAGGGCTGTCCTCACACAGCCCCAAATGCCATTTCATTTGTTCACTCACTTATTCAGCAACCCCTCCTTGGGGCCTGCTCAGTGCTGCCTCTACCCGAGGCATGGCAGACCCAGCCCATCAGCCCTACCCCAGCCCTCGTGCAGCCCCCGGTCTAGCGAGGCACAAAGGACACAGGCAAAAGACCAGAATAAAATTCAGGGTCGGGTGACAGCCACGCAGGTCAGGAGTGGAGAAATCTTGACTGGGACTCGGCAAGGGAGAACTAACTTCTTGACTGGCTCCGTACGCCGTGGGAGAGGGGGCAGTGCCTGAAGGATGCGCAGGCTCGGGGAGGGAAGGGCATGGCAGAGGCCTGGATGTGGGAAAACAGGGCATGTGCACAGGGACATGGCCCAAGGGGAGGCTGGGAGACAAGCCTGGAGAGGGCAGCTGTGCGTTCCGCCACTGTCAGGGGCCTGGCCAGTCGTCCCCTCCTGGCAAGGAGACTCGCAAGGCAAAGCCCATGTATCTCCCTCTGTGTTTCTGGCATCCAGCTTGGGGTCAGGCACTCAAGTTCAGGGTGGCCTTACAGAGGGGTCAAGGCTAGGGGTCAGCTCCACAGGGTGGCTCAAGTTGACAGGATCAGACACCCATGTTCTGTGTGGACATCCCCAGAGACAGTCTTGCAGCCTCAGTTTCCTCAAGCTACGATGAAATGGTAGAGGGGCCCGCACAGAAGATGCTCAGTAAATCGGCCCTCCCTTCAAGGCCTGGCCCCTCCAGAGGGCACAGTTTGAGAGGAGCCCTGGGCCCTTCATACCCAATCGGTCTTGCCCACCTGTGCCCTGCGGGCGGAGCCCTGGGCCTCCAAAGCTCCCCTGGCCTACACAGGGAGGCACCCTGGGTGGAGGACGGGGAGACCTCAGGCTCCAGAGTCAGGCAAACTTGAGTTTTAATCTCAGCTCTGCCGCTTCCCAGCTGTGTGATTCTTTGGGCCTTGGTTTCCTCATCTGTGTAATGGGGGCAATAATACCTGCCACACAAGGTAAAGATGTAAAGATGGAGGGAGAACACGATGTGTGCTACCAGAGGGTGCCTGCCACACAGTCAGAGGTCAGGAAGCTTGGGGCCCTCCCTGACCTCAGTATTCTCAGGTACCAGCAGCTCCTCCAGGGTTCGCTTCCTAAGAAAGAAGTATGGGCGGCTGAGGTCCAACCATGGGTCAGGGGTGTCACTGGCCACCACACCCTTCCTCACCCTTTCTTCCTCTTTCCCCATCCACCCGCCACTTCTCCAGCAGGCTAAGGTGGGGCGAGGCCAGCCCTGCTCAGCACAACTCCCCAGCCTGGCGGCCAGGCAGGCCAGTGCACTAGGCCCCGGGCGGTGCTGCTTTGACCGCAGCATGCCTGGCTTTCCCTCGCTGGGCTGCATTCGACCTTCACAGCAACCTCAGGAGACCGGGCGTGCTGAGCCCCACACTACACAGTGGGAAACTGAGGCTCAGAGAAGTTACTTTCCCCCAGATGGCGGAGCTGAAATCGGACTCCCTCCCGTGTCAGATTTCCACCCTACACCATCTCAGCCCCAGCTATGTGTCAACAACTGGGGGCAGGCGAGGCTGGGATGGAGCAGTGCAGGCAGCAGATGTGGGGCGTTCAGAGGCTAGCGTCCCAGGGGAATGGGGTGCCAGGGCAGGGTCCTCGTGGCTGCTGGGGAGAGGCCTGGACATGGGTGGGCATGCGTGTGGCAGGAAGTGGACTCAGGGGCTGGGTTTGGATGGACTAATGTCAATGCGCAGAGATTGGGGAGCCGTGCCACAGGGGGCGTGGGAGCAGATACCCAGGCAGAGGCAATGGCAAGGCCGGAAGCAGGAGTGTGCAGGAGTGTGGGGAAAATAGAAAAGTTTGATCAAGTGTAGGGTGGAGGTGAGGGGGAGGGAAATGGGTGAGGCTGAAGGGGTTCATTAGTCAGGCCCAGGTAAGGTTTTATCTGTAACCTGGCAACTGCCACGTGCCTCTGTGGGCAGGGAGTGGGCCTGGGTGGGATGATAGAGAGGGGTGGGGCCAGAAGAGGAGGACCTGGGAGCCAGCCCCCTGATGGCACAGCATTCAACTAAACAGAACGTAGAAAATAAAACCTCTGAGGGGCAAAGAGAATCGGAGTGTGGGCTGGCAGCAGCCCAGCACCCGTGGCCACCTCTGGGGCTCCTGCAGCCACAGAGGCTCTGAGCACGGGAGAGGCTGATGGGGTTGGAGGGCAGGACAGGGGCTCAGTGGATGCCCAAGGAGGGCAGGACCAGGCAGCCACAGCAGAAGATGCATGTCTGGATGATTCTGGGAGTGCAGAGCAGCCTGGGGGCACAGGCAGGTGCAGGATGGGGAAGCTGTGGGGGAAGGGCAAGTGTAGGCTGGGAAGGAGCCCTCTTCAAACCATGGCCGCCCCAGATAGGACTTTCTCCTGTAGCTGTGGGAAGCACCGCCTCTCTTTGGGGGAAATGACTGTCATGATGCAGGTCACCTCGGGGAGGGCAGAGGCTGGGGGTGGGTCACCCGAGGGAGGGCAGAGGCCAGGCGGGAGGCAGCAGGACAGTGTACTGGAGCGGTTCCCCACCCAGCCACACTCTGCACACAGTTTCTGTCCCCAGCGACTTCATGTCCCAGAGTGCCAGAGGGGAGGCGAGCTCAGGAAGGAGCCCAAAATTGTAAAGCTAGAAAAAAGCAGGGCTGGGATTTGAATCCAGGTCTGACAGACCCCAACACCTGTGCTCTTTCCTCTATGGCAGGGGTGGCAGGTGCCCGGCAGGGTCAGGCACCAGCACTAATACAACAACCCCAATAATCGTAAGGTTCCTCAAACATTGACTACATGCCAGATAGTGTTCTGAGTTCTTTATATATATTTAACACATTTAATCGCAGCATTCCTTTGAAGTCAGGACCATTATTTGCCCCATTTTTAGGGGAGGAAACTGAGGCACAGAGAGGTTAAGTGCCTTGTCCAAATCACACAGCACAAATTTGACTTCCCAAATTTGAGCCTGTCTCAAGTAACATTCATGCATCAAACTGGCCCCAGGGGCCCTTGAGGAGAATGTGAGCCTCTTCTAGGGAAGGTGGTGGCTGCTCAGTGCCAGCCAAGGTTGTCATACTGGGAAGAAGCTGGAGTATCACAATCTTAAAGAACAGGCAGAAAGCTGGGGTTTTGTGTAAAAATCTCTTGATTTTTAAACATGGGAAACCTCTTTAAACTTAAAAAAACTGAGGGCCAAGATAATAATAATAATGTCCCACATATCTGCAGGCCGATCTGCCCCTCGAATGGCTGCTCTGTGACCTGGGTGCTCCCAGGGTGGGAGTGGGGAGCAGAGGAGATTCCAGCCAGGAGGGCAGAGGGTGCTTTGTTGGGGAGCAGATGTTTGCAGGCCTGTTTCCGGTGGGGATGGAAAGAAGAGACAGGGCATAATGAAAAAGGGGGGGCTGAGGATGACTCAAGCCCCAGTGTGGGGAGCCCAGGTGCTGGAAGAAAGCTGGGATACAGTGAAGCTGGGTGGGTACTCTGTTTTGATGGGGGCAGAGGGTGCCTCCATCTGGGACTAGCTGAGTTTGAGGGGCTTATGGGACATTTGGGGGGAAATGTTAGCAGGAATTTGGTTGCTTTTGGAGCTGGGGATCTGTGGATGGGACAAAGGGCCTGGGACAGAGCCAGGGAGGGGCAGAGGCCACACCGCGTGAGTAGGCAGTCATGAAGAAGCTGGAGGAGCTGCTAGGAAGGTAGAAAGAGAGCCAGGGGAAACCACGGCTAGAGTCATTTTGAGAGAGAGTTTTTCTGTTTCACTAATGGTTGGGATTCCCAGAGAAGTGGAGTTGGCCTCTCCAGCATGCTGCTCACAGCGCGGCCCCTGGGTCAGCAGTGCCAGCACCACCCTGGAGCTTGCTAGAAACAGAGAGCCTCAGGCCCCATCCCAGACCTACTGACCCCGAATCTCCAGGAGTGGGGTCCTCCCAGTCACTCTACACTCAAGTCTGAGAGCCACTGCTCTACGCTTCAAAACAGCATCTGGTGCCCTGTCCAAGGTGGGGTGGGACCTGTCAGAGACCCTGGGCCCCAAGAAGAAACAGTTGCAATAAGGCAATCATTGGCTACAGGGACACCTCTCCTTCCTCAAAGACAACAGCAGATGCTGATGTAGCCTTACCACATGCTGGTCACTGCTCTAGATACTGTAACTAGATTAAACTGATTTGATCCTCACAACAGCCCCGGAAAGGAAGACGCTATTATTAGTGTCATCCCCTATTTACAGATGGAGGCAAACAAGTTGACTAACTTGCCCAAAGTCACACAGCTAGTAGGTGCCAGAGACAGGCTAAAGTCTGCTCCTACCTACCACGCTATGCACACTGGGCTCACCTAGCAGGGCAACTGGAAGGTACCTGTTATAAGTCCCAGAACACAGTGGTTGGCACAGGACAGAGAGGGAGAAAACCCTGGCCAAGCAGAGACTGGCTGGGGATGGCCAGCACGGCTCTCCATGTGGAGGAAGACACAGTTCTAGCTCCTGAGCGCTGGGCCCAGAACTGTCTCTTGGGAATCCTCACTGGACCCAGCTCTGACTTTCTACTTTGGGTCTCTTGTAGGTTCTGGCTGTCTCAGATGGAGGTGAGTAACAGAACGTGTGGAGGAGGCCTGGCTGAGGGGGAGGGAGGAGGGAGGTGGAAACGGATGTGGACACCCCTGCCCCATGCCATCTTTCCAGGGAAGGTACCTGCAGAGCAGATGCCCACCTAGGGGTGGGCTTGGGCCAGGGGCTGGGGAAGGCAACAGGCTCACCCCTGGTTGTCCATCCCCCTACAGAGCTGAGCAGCGTGTCAGGGCCGCAGGGCCAGGGCGAGGGCCGAGGCAGCTCCCTCAGCATCCACAGCCTCCCCAGTGGCCCCAGCAGCCCCTTCCCCAGCGAGGAGCAGACCGTGGCCAGCTGGGCCCTGTCCTTCGAGCGGCTGCTGCAGGACCCGCTGGGCCTGGCTTACTTCACTGTAAGCCCTGGGGTGAGGGGATGGGAGCACGGCACGGGAGGGCTTGGATGGAGCTTCAGGCTGGCCAGAGCGGGCTCCTCTGTCACTCCCTCTGTCTAGCCTTCCTTTGGCACCCTCTTCCTCTTCTCCCAGCTGGGAGCTCTTCTTCCTTCTCTGTCCTTGTCTCTGCCTCTCATTTTCTCTGTGCCTCCAGAACTGGCTCCATCTGTCTGGCCCTATCTGTCTGGCTTGGTCTCTTGGCCCCGTCTCCGGAGATTGTCTGTGCTCCCAATCTCTTTGAGCACGTCCCCATATTCCGTCTGTGTCTCTGACTGCCTCCCCCTCCTCCCACTCCCAGGAGTTCCTGAAGAAGGAGTTCAGCGCGGAGAACGTGACTTTCTGGAAGGCCTGCGAGCGCTTCCAGCAGATCCCGGCCAGCGACACCCAGCAGGTGGGGGGCAGGAGGAGCTGGGAAGGGGATGTAGGGGGTACCGGGGCCTGGGCCACGCCCCCGACCTTCTCCTGTCCCTCCTCCCTCAGCTAGCTCAGGAGGCCCGGAACATCTACCAGGAGTTCCTGTCCAGCCAGGCGCTGAGCCCAGTGAACATCGACCGGCAGGCCTGGCTCGGCGAGGAGGTGTTGGCCGAGCCCCGGCCGGACATGTTTCGGGCACAGCAGCTTCAGGCGAGCGGTCCCGGGGCCGTGACCTTGGAGGGGAGAGAAATGGGGCCGGGACGGGGTCAGATCCTGGGGCCGAGCCTGAGCGGCGAGGGGGAGGCGTATGTGGAGGCGGGGACAGGGCCAAATGCACCGGCAGGGCCGTGGTCAAAGGACTGTACGAGAGGCTGCGGAGAAGGACGGGCTAGGGGCGGGGCTTACCTGAGCACCGGGGCGGGGCCACGAGTGGGGGCAGGGCCTGGACCCTGGAGGTGGGCGCTGATGTGGGGGCGGGGCTAGGGGTTTCCCCACCCCAGGTTGGGGGCGGGGCCGGCCCCGGCTCACGCTTGCCGCGCTGTCCCCGCAGATCTTCAACTTGATGAAGTTCGACAGCTACGCGCGCTTCGTCAAGTCCCCGCTCTACCGCGAGTGCCTGCTAGCCGAGGCCGAGGGGCGCCCCCTGCGGGAGCCCGGCTCCTCACGCCTCGGCAGCCCTGACTCCACCAGGAAGGTGCGGACCGGGTTGGGGTGGGCGGTCGGAGGCAAGGGACCCTGCAGACCGTACGCAAGAGGAGACGCCCCCGGTGCAGATCTGCGGGTGGGTGCCACGGTCTGCATGCGGGCTAAGGCCCAGCCCGGTGCCAGCGCCTTCCCTGTACCCGCAGAAGCCGAAGCTGAAGCCCGGGAAGTCGCTGCCGCTGGGCGTGGAGGACTTGGGGCAGCTGCCGTCTGCCGAGGGTCTTGGGGGCCGCCCGCTCCGCAAGTCCTTTCGCAGGGGTGAGGGCAAGAGCGGGCCACAGAGATGGGGTACAAGAGTTTGAGCAAATTTTGGGAGCTCCCCCTTACTCCTACACGGCCCACAGCCAGTCGAGTATATAAGTCTGTGAAAATCAAAATGCAAGTTCCTGTGACCACATTCCCCTGGGTGGCTAGGCCCCAGAAGTTTAGAAACCACACTGGGCCCCTGCCCAATGGCTCTAAACAAGGTCCACCAGGGAGGGGAGAGGTTTTAGCAGAGGGATGGGTGAGGGCCAGAGGGGCTGTTCAGGTTCATTGCTTCCTCTTCCCTAGAGCTGACCGGCGGGGGTGCAAACTCGGCCTTGCGCAGAGAGTCGCAGGGCTCCCTCAACTCCTCCGCTAGTCTGGACCTTGGCTTCCTTGCCTTCGTCAGCAGCAAATCCGAGGTGAGCCGACTCCCCAGGAAGACCAGGTGCCTTATGGGCTAGGGCCACTACTCAGGCCCCTCTATGTAGTTGCCATCATTCCCAGTCTTGGGCCCCACTGACATCTCCCAGCTGGCACTGCACAGCCAACCCTTCAGCCTCCTCACTTTCTTCCCATCCTCACTACTTTGGTCCCCATGTATGTAATGAGTGCACATCCTCAGTCAGCAGGTGTGTGGGCATGTGTGGGTGCCCAGATGTACACAGCAGGTGTGTAGGTCTGTGGGTGGACCTGTCTCTAGGTACCCATATGCCTGGGTGTACATGCATGTGTTCCTGCAGGAGAACATACCTTTGCCTGCCTATAGGTATGCCCTTGGGCATGTAGGTGCATGTTTGAGCCCCAGTGAGCTTGCCTATCTCTGTGTATCTGTGTGCATGCCCTTGCATGTGTACACATAACCTCCGCCACTCCTGCCCCAAATTAGAGCCACCGGAAGAGCCTTGGGAGCACAGAAGGTGACAGTGAAAGCCGGCCAGGGAAGTACTGCTGTGTGTACTTGCCCGATGGCACAGCCTCCTTGGCCCTGGCCCGACCCGGCCTCACCATCCGCGACATGCTGGCAGGGATCTGTGAGAAACGAGGACTCTCGATACCTGACATCAAGGTCTACCTCGTGGGCAATGAGCAGGTGCGAACCTGACCTGGCCCCAACTACAACCTTCTTCCTGATCCTGACCCCAACTCTATTCCTGTCTCTGCTCAGTCATGACTCCAAACCCAATCCATTTCTAATCTCTCAGACTAACTCTAATTCAAACCCCACCTTCCTAACTCCAGCCCTCACCACAGCACCCCCATCCCCACACCCAACTCCAAACCACCCCTAGCACCAACTCCTCAAACTCAGACACCCACCCACCCCCACCCCATACCCATCCCTTTCCAGCTTCATCCATATCCCATTGTGATGGGTTCAGAGGTGAAGCAGGGGGAACCACTGCTGGAGCTGGGCCGTTTCCCGGTCGCTTTTGGTTCAGACTGCCATCCCCACACGGCCCATCTGTGGGGAGCCCTTGCCTCCTCAGCCACTAGGGGCAGCCAACTGCATCTAATCAATGAACTGCTTTCCTTTAGTTGCACACTAGCCTTAAACTTTTAAAAAGAGTCTAGGGGAAAACTGGCTTTAAACTTAACCACCCAGTAAGGGGGATCTAAAGGAAGAATGCTGCATTCCAGGGGACCGGCAGGATTTCATTCACCTAGCAGACAAGTCTTAAGGCCCTGCCAGGTGGGTGGGTAGAGGGACCCCGGCCTGGGGCTGTCCTCCAAGCCCATAGGCTGGAGGTAAGCCTGGCAGGATATGGTCAGGAGGAGGAGTGAAACCTCCAGAGCGTGTCTCTTGGGGGAAGGTAGGCACTTCTGGCTGGTGTCTGGAAGACTTCATGGAAGAAGCAGCAGTTGATGTGGATGGGAAGGAGTTTGCCTGGCAGAGCTATGGGGGAGGATGTTCCAGTCAAAGGGAACATCTTAAGTGAAGGCCTGGAGGGGGTACTTGCAGGGCACATTCAGGGGCCAGGGCCCTGGAGCTTGGGGGTGCAAGGGCAGTACTGGGGGGTGCTCTGCCCACTCTCTCAGGCTGCCAGAGCAGCTGCCAGCAGCCCAGATGGGCTTTCATGCCTGCTAAATATAACTTCACCGCCCACTCTCCACCTGTCCCTGCAGCACAGCATAGGCCTACTGCCTGGGAGAGGCTGCCCCCACCCCCACTCCTGGGCTGGAGCAGGCAGTGGGGCCTCTGGGGGCCGTAAGACAGTTACTGTTTATGTGCCTACTGTGTGCCAGGCACTGTGCCAGATGCTTCACATCCTCTGGCCTCATGAGGGGACATTTTTGCAGTGAGTAGACAAGAAGTGTCCTTAGTAGGAGGGAATGGAGAGAATTGGACAAATGTCAAAGATGTGACAAGGCTTGGGTGGCTGACTAAAGGTGGGTGGTGAGGGAGGAAATGCATCCAGCTGGTCTGATGGGGTTTCACATGCCTGAGGGACAAGGGGGCAGCTGTCCAGTGGGCAGGTCCTGTCCTGTCCTGGGAAGCATAGGCCACCATTACCATTTCATGCCACAGCTGTTTCCTATAACGCCAATCCTTTTCCAGGAATGCCCAGCATTCTTGCCGTTTTTCTCCCTGGCCTTGGCCTTACCAGGCTCCGACTCCAGCCTGGAGCCTTATCCTCTGCCCCGCCTCCTCTGCTCCCCTATAGCTCTCCTACCACCTTCCCTCCCTCTAGGGAGGCCCCGTGGCGGCCACAGGGGAAGTGAAGGTGTTCTCTCAGACCCCCGGGGATGGCTCAGGGTGGGAGGAGGGACTCAGACCCTGCCTGGCATCCGCAGAAGGCCCTGATCCTGGATCAGGACTGCACGGTGCTGGCGGATCAGGAAGTGCGGCTGGAGAACAGGATCACCTTCGAGTAAGTGTCCCGCCCCCAAGGCTGGCCCTGTTCTGGCTACCTGGCACCCAGGCCACGCCCCTCTTGATAGCCCCGCCCCGGGCTAAGGCCCCGCCCTTTCTCGAGCTTGCGCCTTGATGGGTTGGGGGAGGGGGGTCGGTTCTCCGCCCCTCCGCATCCCGGGGGTCCTGTGCAGGCTGGAACTGGCGGCGCTGGAGCGCGTGGTGCGCATCTCAGCCAAGCCCACCAAGCGGCTGCAGGAGGCGCTGCAGCCCATCCTGGAGAAGCACGGCCTGACCCCGCAACAGGTGGCACTGCACCGGGTGAGCTGCCAGGCTGCGGGGCCGGGACCAGGCCGGGTGGGGCCGAGGCAGGGCGGCAGGGAGCCGGCTGCCTGTCCCACGGGCTGCTGACCTCTCCCCGCAGCCAGGCGAGAAGCAGCCACTGGATCTGGAGAAACTAGTGAGCTCGGTGGCGGCCCAGAGACTAGTTTTGAACACTCTTCCAGGTAGGGAACGTTGGCCCTGTGCTTGATCTCTGGGGACGGCTCTGGCCCTGGAGGAAGGGAGTCCAGACGGGAGGCAAACACTAACAACGGGCTCTCTGCCGCAGGTGCGGTAATTTCCGAAGCCGGTAACATATCCCCCTGCCGCAGTCAGGTGAGTGAGAGCCGGGGCGCCCTCTTCCACCGGCTGCTTTTCCGCTCCTGGTTGTGGCTCTGACCCCACATTCTCGCAGGGCTGCCTGCCTAGAACCCAAGACAAGGCCACCCATCCCCCTCCAGTGCCCCCCAGTTCACTGGCTAAGGTGTCCAGTAGTGCCACTGGGAAGCGGCAGACCTGTGACATCGAAGGTATATTGGGGAATGGGGATCAGAGGGACTAAGACAGTGGGCTTGAGGACCTTTGAGGGTGGCATCAGAGAAGCTTGAGCTGAGGCAGAGGTCTGGGTGCCATTGGGGGGGGGGACCAGAGGGGCTGGGCCAGGGTCGGTTGGTGCTGGGGTGAGGGAGGCTGTGGCCACAATAAGATAGCAGTACTGTGGTGAGCTAGCATCAGCAGGTCTGCTAGGATGGGCCCTCTGAATTTGTGGCTGCCCTCAGGCCTGGTGGAGCTGCTGAACCGGGTGCAGAGCAGCGGGGCCCACGACCAAAGGGGCCTTCTGCGAAAAGAGGACCTGGTGCTTCCAGAATTTCTGCAGCTGCCTGCCCAAGGGCCCAGCTCTCAGGAGGCCCCATCACAGACTGAATCAGCGGCCCAGCCCACTGGGGGAGCCTCGAATTCCACTGCCCACCCGGCCCTCTGACAGCTGCCCTACAGTCCAGGCTGGCTGCATGGCGCCTGGCGGGCCAAGCATGCCGTGGGTCCGCTCTGCATGCCCTGTCTGTGCCATGAGTGTCCTTGGCCCCTTCCTGCCATGGGCAGGCCCGCGGGAAGAGCCAGGAGAGGTGAAAAGGGGACTCGGGAGCCATACCCCACAGCTGCCACCATCTGTTCCCTTGTAGGCTCACCCACCCATCCCTTGCAGCCAGGCCCCCGGGGGGATGTGGACCTACCCCTTGGTGCAGTCTTGCCCAACACAGAGGGGTGGCGTTGGCAGTGCCAGCCTCCCCAGCCTGTGCCAAGCTTCAGCAGGAGGCAGGAGGAGGGGCCGGCCCCTCCTCAGGGAGCTGGTTTGAGTAAGGCCTCGGGGTGCAGACAGGCGGCCCCATCCTCCACCCACGTAGACTCTACTGTACATATGGATTTTACAGTTGGCTTGGGGCAGCTGGGTTTGTCCTGGATGTATGATACTGTTATTATAATAATTGTTATTATTCTGTCATGAGGTGTGTTCCTTGTGTGCCAGTTTGCCCTGTTGTCTCCCCACACCCCGGCCCTAAACCACTGTATCTGACACCAAGGTCAGTGCCAGGAAGCTCTTAGGGCCCTCAGGATGGGCCTCCTGACTTCCTGTTTTCAGAACCTCTCTTCCTGACTGCACGGAATATGGGGGGGGGACGGCGCATGAGAGACAGAGAGGGAGGGAGGAGGGAGAGGTGTGTGTGTGTGTGTGTGTGTGTGCATGCATGAGTGAGAAGAACCCTGGCGAGCTGTGCCTCTGCTGTCACTGGGCTGCTCCCCTGTCTCTGTGGATGGGAGCACATCAGTCTGGTTGCTGTTCTCTGCTTGTATCGGGGACTGTGTCTCTGTACACATAACCGGGGGCTCCTCTCAGCACATCAAAGGCCTATGTGGGGGGACAATGGTTGTGGTGGGGGCAGGTTCTTGCCCTTGGCTGCTTTGGCTGGGTGGTCTTCCCTGTCCCCAGGCAGCCAGGGAAGCCCAGACCCCACATAGGGGGAGGCAGGGAGGACCTCCCAGAGGGAGGGCCTCAGCCTATGGGGAGAGAAGCCAGACTCAGGCCCAGCCCAGAAGGGTAAGTGCTCTGCCAGAGGAAGCAAAGGGATGAAAGAAGCCACCTGAGGGGGTGAGGGGTTCTCCTGACTGCCTCAAACAGGTCAAGTTCTCTTCCCCATTCCCGTCTTTCACTTGCTGTCCCCTCTGCCAGGAACTCCCCCTACCTGCCCTCTTCTCGTTTAACTGGCTGCTCCTCATTCTTGAAATCTGTGGGAGAAATCAGTGGGGTTTCCAAGCCCACCATGGTATCACATGGGGGCTTCAGCCCTCAGCCTGCTCTGCCCTGGCTGGCTTAACCAGACTCCTGGCAGACCTGGCCAATCAGAGCACTCCATTCTACTGGCTAATCAGAGTATTACATTCCCCTGGCCAATCGGAGTTTGGTTCAGGGATGGTCCTCTGACCCCAGTGCCAATCAGAATCCCAATCCTGGTCATTTGCTGCCATCTCCTGTGGGTTTGTAGAAAGGACTTGCACGTGAATGCAGCCAACACATGGGAGCAAGACAGATGTTCTGTGAAATGTAAATGTAATCAAGGACAATATATAATTAATAAAACAAAACAAAATAAATACAACAGATAATAGATAAGTTCTAAAATTTTTTTTTAAAAAAAGACAGAGATGGAAGGAGATTCCTGACAAAATTCAGGCATACCTGAAATCCACCACTGTTGCTTCTCCTCATACAAGCCAACAAACTCTTCCCAGGTGCACTGTGAGTTGCGTTTCCAAGACCTGCAACCAAAAATGCTGCTTCTTTGAAGAGCTGGACTTAAACTCCTCAGAGGATCCTTCCCTGGTTGCCCTACATGACCATGGAAGGGCTCACTGACTTTGTTCTCTGCCATTCTAGCCAGTTTTCTTCCTTCCCAGCACTTACCACACTCTGAAATTACCTTGTTTACTTTATACTCATGCCCTGATTTCCCTCTTACTCACAGCTCTAGCTCCTTAGCCTAGTGAGCTGACAAATGATGCTGCCGTCTCAGTCTCAGCAAAGGATGCAGGACAGTGGGGCATTGGGCGTCCTGGCCGGGGACTGCATAACACCAACCTGACAGTGTGGAGCCAGGAGTAGGGGTCGGGAGACAGACCCATGTCCCTTCCCTGACCAGCTGCAGAACTTCCTTCAAACTTTCTGGGACCTGGGACTTCTCCCTTGTGGGAGGAGACACCCTTCCCTGCTCCCCAGGATAGAGAGGTCGGGGCACCAGGTGAGAGATGGGCTATCTCCCCAAAGTTGGCAGATCCTGCAGGCCAAGCCTACTCTTCACCCAACCCTGCACCTCTGCAGACCCAGCAATGATGAGAATTACTCTTAGGTACCAGCAGGATTGCCCCATGAGAGAAGGGTCATGGGCCAGGTGGGAGAGCACCCATGGAGGTCAGCCCATTCACGTTTACTGAGGTCCCCAAGTTAGACATGCTCCATCCTTTATTTCATTTTTGTCTTCACAACAAAACAACCTGGTAGAGATAAAATCAAGCTGCAGGAGAGGACATGACTGGCCCAGGACCCTGCAAGGGGTTTTTCCTGGAGCATTCGCATCACCCTGGCTGTCTGCCGTGGGGACATACCCGGAGGGCCTGCGTGCTGTAGAAACCCATGATGGGGAGCTGGGGCCTCTCTGGGAGAGCACTTTGATATGGCTACTCTGAGGAGCAATTTAGGAGTTTCTGCTAAAAATTAAAAACATGTGACACCAGCAATGCCTCTAGAGAATCACTCCCTTCCAGGCATGAGGGGGCCCATCCCTGCAGGGTTATCCAGGACCCCAAAATACAAACAACCAAATGCGGCTGGAGATGGGGATCATAACACATGCTGTGGCGTGTCCATGCTCTGTCATAGCACACCGCAGATAAAGAATTGAGTACAGCATGTCCTAATGTGGAAAATTCTCCAAGATGTGTTATCATTCTGTGAAATAAAGCAGAGCGATACATATGGCATGATACCTTTATATAAACCACAAACACACAGACACTTGCAAGTGTACAGAAAGGAGAGAGAATGTTCTAGAAGGATACAGGACAAACTGACAGGGAGACAGGGAGGGGACAAGGATTGGGAGTAGTGGTCAAAGGAGACTTTCACCTTAGCTTTAATTTTTTTTTTAAAAAAAGATGTGATTTAAAATAATTGTAATAATACAAATACATGTACTCACTAATAATTGGGAGCTAAACGACGGGCACAAAGAGAAGTAAAGGACATTGGAAACCAAGAAGGGGAAGGGTTAGGAAGGGGATGAGGGGGAAAAACTTACCTATAGGGTACGATTGATGAACACTATTCTGGTGATGGGCACACACTAAAGCCCCAACTTATGCATTATACAAGGTATCCATGTAACAAAAACATTTGTACCCCCTTTGAAATATTTTGAAATAAAAAATAATAAAATAAAATAATTATAATAATACAAAGAACTCCCCAAGAACCCTCCTTTGCCCCTGCTGGCCCACTGTCCCTGGATAGAGCCCAGTCCTTCCTTTGGGGGCTTGAGCCCACCGCCCGCCTCAGCCCATTTTGGTTGGCCGGGTGTGCCCCTCTGCCATAACCCCCTCTGTGACTCACGCCCCAGCACATCCCCTGAAGCAGTCCTGGGCTCCCTCCTCCCAGTTTCAGTGTTCCCAGGATCCTTCAAGGCCCTGGGCCCTGACCATCCCACCCTGGCCAAGCCCCATCTGCAGGGACAGGGGCCCAGGCCCACAGCCTCCCCCGCCCCCCGAGACCTGAGGCAGGGGCGAGGGACACCAGCTAGTCAGCCCATGGGGCCATGTTTTGTAGCCAATGCCCGGAGCTGACTCCTGGGTGGCTGGGAAGGTGGCAGAACTGCTTCCTCTCGCTCCACAAGATGGGACGCCATGGCAGGAGCTGGCCCTGTCCACCCAGCACACAGCACAAAGGAGGGGAGAGAACACACACAGGACCCCTCTGCGTCCTCCCAACGTGCCCCATTTTAGAGAGGACATAGGCTAAGAGAGCAGGTGCAACGTCCTCAAGGACACCCATGGGACCCACGCCTCCGAGAGGCAATCTTGCTACCTGTCACTTGTCCTCCCTACCTTTGCCAATTGTCTTGGGATTGGGGGGGGTTATGGTACAAGTTGGGTGCTGGGCGAGCACAGGGCACACAGTGACCTCCGTTCTGGGCCAGGGTTGGGGCAGGTGGCTGTGCCGGCTGCTCACCTAGAGCCCTTGCTAGAAGTGCTGATGCAGCAGTGGGGCAGTGGGCCGGTGCATCCTGGGGAAGCCACCCCTATCCCCAAGACGAGCACAGTGCACTCTGTGGGGGGGTCTGGCCTGGTAGTCAGGTGACCTAGGCTTCTGAAGGGGTATATAGAAGCTGGACTTCAGCTTCCACAGGGAAACAAAGGCCTAGGTATGGAGAAACACACATAGTTGGTTACGTCGAGCCTGACACAGCTCAGACTGGGCACAGGGCCATGGGCTGCACAACTCCAGGGGGCGCCATTCACATCCTCGATGGTTCTGGTGGGGCCCGGGAAGAGCTGGGAACATGACTGTGTCTATGTGGCTTGTGAAAACTGCAGGGTGAGGGGTGCTCTGTGACCATCTTAGCACCTGTCTCCAAAGATCTGGCTTGGGGTTAGATCAGGGGCAGAAAGCAAAGGGAGTATTGCCATGGAAGCAGCATTGACCTTCAGGCCAGCCTAGGGTGCTGGCTGTTAGAAGGATGTTCTGGCCAGCTCAGATAGGTGGGTGGGGAAGACCCCACTAGCCAGGGAGGCCACCATGTTTCTGTCCCATTGCCAAGGGGCTGAATGAACCTGGAACCCAGACTGCGACCTGGATCCTGGAGTGTGGAACTGGAACTTGGAGCCTGGAGCCAGAAGCCTGGAACTGGAGCCCAAAGCCCAGGAGCCAGAACCTGAAGCCAAGAGCCGGAGGCTCAGAACCTGGAGTTTGGAATCTGGACTTGGAGACTGGGGCCCAGAACCTAGGACCAGAGCCCCAAGCTTGACATCCAAAGCCTAAAACAAGAGCCAGGAGACTAGAAGCCAGAGCTTAGACCTGAGAGTTTAGAGCACAGGGCCTAGAGCTGCTGCAAAAGCAGAGTGTGGGTCCTCGAACCTGAAGATAAGCCCCAGGACCTGCAGCCCAGGGCCCGATGCCTAAGACAGACCTCAGAGCTTCAGGTTTGGAAGCTGATACCAGAGCCTGGGACTGCGTCTGGTAGCATGCTGTCCACAGCTTTGAGGCCAGCATGATGGAAGGGGCCACATAGGCTGGAGCCACATGAGGAAGGGAGCTGCAGGGGAAATAGGTGATTTCTGAGAAAAGCCCAAAGCAGCCTCAGCTCTTTTGGCCATAGACTTTGACCTTGTCAGTAAATGAATGCCCAGTGCCTGGGCCACCAGGATTAATGATTATACAGGGCACTTATCCCCCAAACAGGGACAAGGCATTCTCAGGTCAGCCAGCCCTGTCCTGGGCCCACAGGCTATATTTTAGCCTTGGGCTTCCCTTCTGGAAAATGGAACTTGGATGAGACGATGTGTCAAGGCTCCGTGCTGGGTCTGGGCAGCTCAGATCAAAGTTCAGGCTCTCCAGCAGAGGACAAAGTCAAGAGGATCATGAGAAGGATTGCTCTGTTTCCTAAAAGGAGGTGGCAGGTGGCCCCCATTACCACGTCACCAATCCTACCAGTGAGAACTGCTTCCTTGACCACAGGTGTAGAGGGGTTGTGTCTGTGGTGTGTGCAATGCTCATGACTGTGTACATGTGCAGTCATGTTGGTCTGAATGCTGGGATGAAGGGTTCCCTGCCATATTCCCAAGGTACAGCACCATGCTGACTTATAGTAGAGCTTCTGTGTTTATTTTTTGAGACGGTCTCGCTCTGTCACCCTGGCTGGAGTACAGTGGCGTCATCATAGCTCACTGCAGCCTTGAACTCCTGGGCTCAAGTGATCCTCCTCCTTCAGCCTCCCCAGTAGCTGGGACTACAGATACACAACACCACACCTGACTAAGTTTTTTATTTTTTGTAGAGACAGGGGTCTCACCATGTTGCCCAGGCTGGTCTCAAGCTCCTGGCCTCAAGCCATCCACCCACCCTGTGGGATTACAGGCGTGAGCCACCGTGCCTGTCAATGCTTACTGGATAAATAACATGCCTGTGAGAAGAGGCAGGAGTTCTCAAACTATGCTGATGAGAAACCCTGTTGTGAGATTACACTGGTCGCTGCCCAGCTCCCTGCTAAGCAATCCAGTTCATGGACAGAATAGTCTTTTTTTTTTTTTTTTTTTTTGAGACAGAGTCTCACTCTGTTGCCCGGGCTAGAGTGAGTGCCGTGGCATCAGCCTAGCTCACAGCAACCACAAACTCCTGGGCTTAAGCGATCCTACTGCCTCGGCCTCCCGAGTAGCTGGGACTACAGGCATGTGCCACCATGCCCGGCTAATTTTTCTATATGTATTTTTAGTTGGCCAGATAATTTCTTTCTATTTTTAGTAGAGACAGGGTCTCGCTCTTGCTCAGGCTGGTCTCCAACTCCTGACCTCGAGCGATCCACCCGCCTCGGCCTCCCAGAGTGTTAGGATTACAGGCGTGAGCCACCGCGCCTGGCCCAGAATAGTCTTGAATGCTGATTTTTCTTCCCTTGATTGTCTGCAAACTTTAGGTCCTGCAGAACACCCAATGCAGCAAACTGCATTTAAGGAGCAGAGGGATCTTGACGAGAATTGCAGAAACAGCTGCTTGTGCCCACGCCCATAGTTTGCTCAGGTCCTGGCCGTGCACACCTGTTCTTGGGGTCATTCTCTCCCAAATCAGCAGTGGTGCTGCTCCTGGGGAAATCGTGTTCATTGGTGTGTTGATATTCAATATATGTCAGCCTCTGGTGTCTACACTGGCCCTGCTGTCTCCACTTCCTCACCTCCTGCTCCTTCCCAGCCCATGGCAAGTCAACTCCTTCCCCAACATGGCCCTCCCAGGTCACTGGCGGCCCCTGGTTGCTAAATCCACTCCGTTCCCAGATTATTTGCTGTCTCAGCAGCATTTGACCCAGTTGCTCAAACCTGGTAGACTCCGGCTCCTGAGGCCTCCGCTTTTCTGCTCTTCCTCCTGATCCCTGGCTGCTCCTCTTGGTCCTCTGGGCTGGCCCCTGTTCCCTCTTCCTCTGCCCTCTCTTAAATGTGGGTGCTCCTCTGGGCTCGGCCCTGGGCCCCTTCTCTCCTCCCTGTACATACTGGGTGCGACTTCCCAGGCACGGACTGAGGCCACCAAGGCAGGCAGGAAGCCAAGTCCCACTGGTCCTTCCAGGCCAAGGCAGGATGCTAAGTGGTCTTTATGCTAAGTGGTCTTTATGCTAAGTGGTTAGCAGGGGCAGGTTTCAAAACGGAGAGGGGCTGACATGATTAGCTGTGCATTTTGAAAAGATCACTGGCAGCTTTTTTGGAGCATGGACTGGGGGCAGCGAGGGCAGAGGTGCACAGAGCATTCACGAGGCTGCGGCAATGAGCCAGAGAGATGACAGCAGCCTGGTCCAGGGAGGTGGCTGTGGAGATGTCAGACAGGGAAAGGACCAGGGAGCTTCTGGAGAAGTAAAACTGGGAGAATTGGAGAATGGGTAGGAGATGAGGAGGTGGAGGAGAAGGAAGCAGAAAAGATGCCTGCTCAGTGTCTGGCTCCGATCAGCGGATCGTGTGTTGCTCCCCAAGATCGGGATGCTGGAGGAGGCCCAGGTCTGGAGTAAGGAGCACCCTGTGTGCTTCAGACTCGCAGAGCCTACTGCTCCTGCCAGGGGCCCTCAGACACAGCCTGTGCAGACAGATCTTGGCATCACCCCTCCAAAACAGCTCTTCCTCCTGGGTACCTTTGCTCGACGTGAGATACCCCTAACCAGCCAGGCTCCAGGCCCAGATGTCTGGGGAGGGCCAGGGCCACAGCCCAGGTGCACAGACAAGGCAGGAGTCATCATCCAAGGAGACACAGACTCTGTCACTGACCAGGGAGGAGGCAGGCAGTGAGCAGGGAGGGGTTGAAATGAGCAGAGAGGCTGAGACAGATGCTTTGGGGCTAGAATGGAGCTGCCTTCTCTGCCACTCACAAGGGTCCCGAGAGCAGCTCTGGTCAGCTCCAAGTGTTCCTTGCTTTCACTAGGGCTGTAGCAGCCCCACCCAAAATATATTTTTGAAAGTGGTGGGTGTATAAATCCACAGCGATATAATTTTGGAATTATATCTCTTATGATACATTTGATCAAAAACTAACTGCTTTCTTCACTAAACCTGGAGCTCCATGAGAGCAGGGAAGGTAGACTTCAAAAGTGTCAGAAAGTAGCTGGGCGCCCTAGCTCACGCCTATAATCCCAGCACTTTGGAAGGCCAAGGTGGGAGGATCACTTGAGGCCAGAACAGTCTGGTGA
>CM052436.1:134265548-134287739 GCA_028533085.1 Varecia variegata | reverse complement strand
AAAAAAAAAAACGGGGTCTTGCTCTTGCTCAGGCAGGTCTTAAACTCCTGACCTCGAGCGATCCTCCCACCTCAGCCTCCCAGAGTGCTAGGATTATAGGCGTGAGCCACCACACCCGGACAGTTCTTTTCTTTTCTAACCTACCTTTGACCAGAACAGAGGGAAGCTTCAGTTCTGCTCGGGAGGCATTCATCCTATTGGACGAGGCCACTCAGGTTACTGAGGATAATCTCCTTTACTTGAAGTCCACTGATTGTGGATGTGGGTCACCCTAGCCTAGCCAGGTTGGCACCTAAAACTAACCCTCACACGTGAGCGTGTGTGTGCACACAACCACAGGTCTGTGTTTGCACATAGGACACGAGCCCTCACAATGCACGCCCACACATGCACATGCACACGTTCACAGGTGCACAGCACGGGCAGCAAGAGCACATCTAGTCACATGTGTGCATGTGCACGCAATGCCCAGCACATGCCCACGGGGACCTGAGACACCAGGCTGGGCAGCAGCATCAGCACAGCAGGCACGGCCACTGGGGCCGATGTGGGTAGTGGGCCTGGCAGGTGCTGTTGTGGGGCAGGAGCTGGGTGGCCTCCAGGCAAGTTAGTTAAGAGTCCCCCTCTTCTACCAGTGCTGGAGGTGAACTCTGCCATCCCCATCATCATGGGCTCCAACATCGGCACCTCTGTCACCAACACCATTGTGGCCCTGATGCAGGCAGGGGACAGGACTGACTTCCGGCGGTGAGGAGGCTCAGGGGTGGGGGCTTGTGCTTGGGGGAGGGCAGCCTGGATGCCAGCAGCCCAGCGTGACTGCAACCTGGCTCTGGCCTGCCCTGCCATGTGACTTCCCTGCCCAGGGCCTTTGCGGGGGCCACGGTGCACGACTGCTTTAACTGGCTGTCGGTTCTGGTACTGCTGCCCCTGGAGGCTACTACTGGCTACCTGCACCGTGTCACTGGACTCGTGGTGTCCTCCTTCAACATCCGTGGTGGGCGTGACGCTCCTGACTTGCTCAAAATCATCACGGAGCCCTTCACAAAGCTCATCATCCAGGTGGCGGCAGGGCCTGGTGGGGGTGGGTGGATAGTAAGGGCCCCACCCTCCCTCATTCCCCCACCCACATCCTGCCCACAGCTGGACAAGTCTGTGATCACCAGCATTGCCACTGGGGATGAGTCCCTGAGGAACCACAGTCTCATCCGGATCTGGTGCCGCCCAGACACCACGGAGGTGAGTCTCAGGCCTGGCCCCAGGTGAGAGGACCCCCTCTTCAGACTGTGGGTTTCATGGTCTGTTCAAAACTCTCCAGATAGACCGTGAAGATCATTTAGCCAGGAGAGGGCAGATACGTGGCTCTTTTACCACAATGCAGTGCTTAGCCCTCCCAACCTCACACACTGCTTTAGGTAGACATCACCGGTCAATTACAGTTGGTCTATAATTGATCTACCCAGTGGTTCTCAAAATGCAGTCTGGGACCAGCAGCATCAGTACCTCCTGGGAACCAATTAGACTTCAGCAAGTCTCTAGGTGTGCCCCATGGTCAGGTTTGAGAACCACTGATCTAACTCAGCCCTCTGGTTTCACAGGTAGGAACACAAGCTCAGAGGGGCTAAAAAACTTGCCAGAGCTTGCCAGGGCTTGAGTGCCCCAGGGGGATTAGTGACTCAGCTCTGCCATGGTTTGGGGCCTAGGAAACGTGGGGAGGGGGCAGAAAGAGAGTGCTATGAGGATACCCAGGAAGGCAGAATGAATAGGAAGAGACAGGTGGGCTACTTGGAGAACTCCTTGGGGACACAACAGCCACTCATGCTGGCATGGGGCTCCTTGTCCTGGAGATGCCTCAAGTGGGAGTCCCTTGTCCTTCTGCACTGTTTCTGCTACTTCTGATGACTGGAAGATCTGTCTGGATCGGTTGGACACTCGTGGAACAGCTTTTATGCCAAACTGGTGAGGAAGCAGGCAATTAGCACACTTTCTTACTCAGCCATAAACAGGAAAATGGTTCATCAAAACCGTAATCGGCCATATTTGCTTTGCTTATGGTCGCATATGAGATGTAACTCCATTCAGAGCAGGACATAAGGGAATCCAAAGCCCGCAGCACGAGCACAAGCCCTCCCTGCCCCCCTTGTTCCTCAATGTTACTGGATTTTATCCTGGTGTGAACAGAAAACACTCATCCAATTCTCCCTGTGATGCTCCTTTGCGTACGAAGTGGCTCCAGCTCAGCCCTCTGAGTATTGGAGGCAGCCTGACATCAAAAAGCCCCTGCAGGCAGCTTTTATGCTGGCTTTGTGACCTCTCTAATCCATCAGCCGCCTTCTCCTGAGCTCTCTGGGCACTCTCTGAGCTCTCTGAATCCCCACAAGCCTCTCTACTTCACAGCAAAATCTGGAAGAGAGAGAAATCACACACTCTAATCTTCACAAAAAACAGGCCATGGGATAAAAGCTCCATTCCTCCCTTCCTCTGAGGTCCCCGCTGTCCACCTGCTGCAGCCTCAGGCAGGTCCCAGCTTGCAGCACACACCCCGTCACCTAACATAATCCTCTCCCAGTGCTGGCAAGGTGGACACGAGGGTCCCGTTTTACACAAGAGGACACCGGAGCTCGGTTAGGTAGAGAAACCTACCCAAGCTCGTCTTTCTCCACAGCTGCAGCTGCCATGTGCTTAAGCACTGGTTCCTCCTCCCCTCTGCCAGGAAACCTCTTCCTTAACAGCAGTGGCAGAGTTGGATTTCCTTGGATTGGAGAGTAGCTTCGGGGTGGGATCCAAGCTCCCTGCTCCCACCCTTTCCCTGGGACTGTCCTCCTTGGGAATGTGGCTCACGCCGCAGTGGCTGTGCTTGCGCTTTGCAGTGTGTGCCGGTGGCTCCTTCTCCGCCCAAGGGTCCAGTCTGTCCTTCAGCCATGGAGTCTCCCTGTGTTCTCTTCCAACCGGTTCTCATCTCCAGCTTTCTCCATGCTGGACCCAACTCTCCAGACCGGTTTCCAGGGAACCTGTGACACCAAGAAGAGACTGAGAGTCTGAGGCTCTCCAGATGGGAAAAGGAAAACCAGAGGCAGTTTTGGTGTTCAAACTCTTCTTAACACTCCCGGGGCCTGATACTGACCTGGGAATTACCTTCTTATGTGGTCACACTGTGGATTTTCAACCATACCTGCCTGGTTTAAGCAAGAATATTTTGAGGACTTGCAACCCGAGAAGTCGGGATGATCTCATCCCGACTTCACAGATGAGGAAACTGAGCCTCAGAGAGGGGCAGCAGATTCCCTGGGTCCATGTAATTGAGGTAGGACGCAAATCCCAGTGGAATCCTGACTCTCCGTCTCGCTGCCTCTCCCAGACACCAGTCCGGCATCCCACCATCTATGTCCATTTCCCATTCTGTTCACCAAGCCTGAATGCCATCAGGTGACCACAGCCACCTGGAGCCCCTCCATGGGTGGTGGGCAGTATTGCCCTAAGGAGGAGTTCTCCTCTTCACCAACAGATGGCACTGCTGGCACAGTCCTCTCCGTTGCTTCCAGAACAAAGGCCCTAGCTCACCTTCCTCTGGAGGGGAAACTACCAGCCAGGCCCACATTCTGAGCTTAGTCACCTCACCTCCTTCAGCTCCCAGAAGTGTCTCCTTAATTTGGGGTGTCCCTGCAGGCACTTACATCCCAACTCTCTCCTCCAACATGCTTCCAGCTGGCCCTGGGAAAAGGCGAACAGCATTATAGACTTCATGCTTCATGAGGCCCAGAGAGGTTGTGTTCGTCCAGTGTTGCCCAGCTGGAAATGGCTCAGCTGGGGTGTGCCCAGGGCTGTCCAAGGTCCATTCGTTCTGTTCTTCCCACAGACACCACCCCCTGCCACATCCCCTCCCACTCCTCCACCCCAGCCCAGGCTGAGGCAGAGATGGGCATGTCCTGGGAATATGCCCCCAGAGCCCGGGTCTCCAGCTCTTCTATCCAGGCTGCAGTGTCTACCTTCTCCCTCTGCCCTACAAGAAAGCCCCAGGGCCTGCCCCCTCCCCTCAGTTCCCTCCCTCTGCCTGGCTTTGCCCCTCCTGCTGCCTCTGCACTCCTCTCCTGTGCTTTAGGGTCTCTGGATGCCCCTGTGCACTCAGCCAGGGCCACACGACCCTGGACAGGAAGGTCAAGGTTCCAAAACCCCTGAGGTCTTTTTTTTTTTTCTTTATTATATTTATTTTTATTTTTATTTTTTTATTTTTTGTGAAAGTAGAACAGTAGTATCCCTGAGGTCTTAGCCCTCAGTCTTGCCCTGCCCCTGACTCTCTGCCTGCCCTAAGTTGGCACCCCAGCAAAGTTCCTCATTCTCCTCTAGCCTCCCCCGGGTCCCACAGGTGCCTCCCCCAGGAGACCCCTGGGCCCAGCCCAGGGTAGCTCAATGGGCACAGGTTTGCCAGGCCCCCACTCATCTCACGGGTTATCTGCTTCCCAGGGCTCCAGGCCGGGGTCCCCCAGGAAGGTCCACCAAGCTCCTCCCCAACATGCCATCTGAGGCGCCATTGGACCTGGCCTAGGAAGTCAAGCACGCACACACAGCCGTCCCACCATGTGACCCTGAACCGGCCCAGGGAGGCGGAGGGTCTGTTCTTTGTTCACAGACACAGTGTACTGAGGCTGGTCATGGGCAAGGCCTGCAGCAAGCACTTCACACACCTTTTCTCCACAACCTTTGCAGCAGCTCTTTTACTATCCTGCTTCAGAGGTGGCATGGCTTACCCAGGGGAGTTGGTATAAGAGGCAGGATTTGAACTCACATCTGCCTGATAGCAAACAACTGGCTCTCTTTTATCGGCATGGGAGTTATCATTGCTTTCCCCACTTAGTTTTTTTTTTTTTTTGAGACAGAGTCTCACTCTGTTGCCCAGGCTAGAGTGAGTGCCGTGGCGTCAGCCTAGCTCACAGCAACCTCGAACTCCTGGGCTCAAGTGATCCTTCTGCCTCAGCCTCCAGAGTAGGTGGGACTACAGGCATGTGTCACCATGCCCAGCTAATTTTTCTATATATATTTTAGCTGTCCATATAATTTCTTTCTATTTTTAGTAGAGATGGGGTCTCGCTCTTGCTCAGGCTGGTCTCGAACTCCTGAGCTCAAACGATCCGCCCGCCTCAGCCTCCCAGAGTGCTAGGATTACAGGAGTGAGCCACCGCGCCCAGCCCCCACTTGGTTTTTTGATCTAGGCCCATCAGACACTATCTTTTCTTGGCTTGTTGGCCTGCAGTTCAGGCCCAGGCTCGATGGGGCCCCCAGGTGCTGAGGGTGAACTGGGAACACAGACGGGCACATTGCCCACTCAAGAGGGCACATTCTGCTAAAATAAACCCTGATGTTAAAACCAGATGCCACAAACAGTTCTTACCTCTATCATGCATTTTTAAAATGATGCACGATTTAGAACAAAACCTAAAGGAGCTACAAACAACGAAGTGCCAACACCCTACCTGAGCCCCACCCTCAGCACTGGAAGAGGTCGGAGGGGTCTGGGATGTGGAGCTCTCGGGGGACGTGGGAGTGGGACCAGGGCCCAGATCAGCTCCCAGGAGAGACAGAAAGTGGTGAACTGGGAGTAGCTGTAGCTCCTGCGTTTTGCTGGGGGGTCTGGCAGGGTCTGGCAGCTCTTGCTGAGTGAGCGGGGGTCCTGGGAGTCCCTGCTCCTTTCTGAGGCTCAATCCCTTCTCCATGCGATGGGCTTCTCCCCACCCAAGCCCGGCCCACTTTCTCCTGTCACTGCTGGGTGGTTGCTCAGGTCCTGGGAGAACAGTGAGGGGCCCTGGATTATATTTTTTAAAAATAACTACCCCCTAACCCAACAAGGCTACAATTTCATGGTCTACAGGCCAGACAGACGGGACACTTCTGCTGGCCTTCATTGAATTGCAAAGTAGGTCTCAGAGAGGTTGCCAACATTTACAGATTGGGACATTTTATTGAAAACTTCAGAGTCGTGGTTTCTGTCATAAAATTGGGCAATTTGGCCATGCTGGACTGTGTGCCTGGATAGTGACAGTGGACGGGAGCTGAGTAGCTGCTGCCCCATGGGCCCAGCACACACTCTCCCCACCTCCTCCTTAGGGTACTTGCCAAGCCCTGTGGCCCTCTGAATTGTAGGGTCTCCCTGGGGAGCCCCCTGACTTCACTGACAGTAGGGAGGGAAAGGGGGTGAGGGACTCCCACCTGATCCCGTCTGGGTGAGGAATGGAGCAAGAGGAGGATGGAGCTTGGGCTAATAGCTCCGTAGGCAAGAGGATGGGGCTAGGACACTGGGGAAGGGGCACCAAGGAAGGGACCAGTCATAAAAGATGGGGAAGAGAGTTTTCAAAGATGACCTAGGTCAGCAGCATCCAATGCCACTGAGGGGAAGGAAAATGAAGATAAGAAGCAATTGGATGTGGCCCTGGGGAGAGCCAGGTCAAGGGAGTGATGGGGAGGGATACGCAGAGGGCCTACCATGGCCTGTCCACAGCCACAGAGCCAGGAGGCCCATCTCCATCTCTGCCACCCCTCCCTTAACCCATTTCAGCCCCAATCCAGGGCTCCATTTTCCTAAATTAACTGAGTCACCTTCCTCTTAATCTAGGCCCCCACCTCCGTGTCCAGGGCAGAAGCCAACACCAGCCAGACCCTTGGTAATGCCACCATGGAGAAATGTAAGTGCTGCAACGTGGGAGGTGTCCCGCATGGCAGGGGCAGAGCCTGGTAGCGGCAGGGCCATTCCCCCTCCCAGCCACTGCTACGTCCAGCCCCAGGAAGGATGGCTGTCAAACAGCCCAGCCCCTGGGCTTGGGTCAGGCCCTGGTGTTGAGGCTGGAGGAGCCTGAGGTGGGGCCTGGGAGCCAGGTGCAGGGCAGCCTTCAGCAGCTGACACCACCCCCTGCAGGCAACCACATCTTCGTGGACACGGGGCTGCCTGACCTGGCCGTAGGGCTCATCCTGCTGGCTGGCTCCCTGGTGCTCCTGTGTACCTGCCTCATCCTCCTTGTCAAGATGCTCAACTCCCTGCTCAAGGGTCCGGTGGCCAAGGTCATCCAGAAAGTTATCAACACCGGTGAGCTGTGCACAGTGGCTGGGCAGGTGCAGGATTGGGCAAGGCCCCAGGATGGGCCCTTCCAGATCCTGCTATGTCCTGCCACTGCCTTGATGTGGCCTCAGTTTCCCCTTGTGAACAAAGAAGGTGATTTCTGAGGCCCCTGAGGTGCTGACAGCTGGAGACCTGCGGCTGCACTGTAGCAGGTGGAGGTGCTCAGAGGCCATCATTTGGTTTAGTCAGCAAGTCGCCATTAAGTCCCTGCTGTGCACCCAGTGCCAGGGATGCACACAGAGGCCGTGCAGATAGAGGTGGGCCCTGCTCTCAGGGGCCTCACAGCCCAGCAGGGGGAGCAACAAAAACAAATGAAAGCGGGGAATAATTCAGAGGAAGAGAGGCAATTGCAGAGGGGACAGCAAAAACTGGCAACGCGGTAGAGTATGGAAGAGGCGGCTTTCGATGGGCTGGGCGGCAGAGGCCTCCCTGAAGATGTGGCGTTTGAATAGAGACCTGAGGAGGAGGAGTTGAGATGTGGATGAAGAGCATTCTGGGTGGTGGGAGCAGCAAGTGCAAAGGCTCACAGGCAGGTTTGTGGTGCAGAAAGGTGGCCAGCAGCTGGAGGGAGCAGCAAGGGGACAGGGATGCGGCCAGGGCATGGGGCCTCCAGGCTCTGCTCAGAGCCTGACTTTATTGAGGGTAAAGGAGAAGCTCAGAGGGCTTGGGGCAGGGCAGTGACACCATCTGCTTTTCATCTTAAACTCCATTTTGAGCTTCTGGGACACTGCCAGGCACCAGGACAGGCCTCATGAAAAATGCTGGACTAAAGGGCATCCATGGGACTGGGGAAGCTCAGAGAAGGGAAAAACAAAGTCTTCCCGAGGGCTGGGGGCCAGGGAGGGCTTCCCAGTGACAGCCACACTGAGCCTGGGGATAAATATGTAGATGCCGAGTAGGATACTCCAGGCAGAGGGCAGGGCCAGAGCAAAGGCACAGTAGCCTGAAGGGACCAGCGACAGAGGCCTTTTGTCCAAGGTCAAAGAGGGCAGCAGAAGCCACTGCAGCCACTGCAGTTGAGCAGGGGGCTGATGAGGTCCTGGTGGGAAACTGCATCTAAGTATCCCCTCCCCGAGGAGGCCTGCTCTCCCAACACCCCCACTGACCCAGGCCTGCTGGGACGGGGTTTCCTTGCAGACTTCCCTGCCCCCTTCACTTGGGTCACGGGCTACTTTGCCATGGTGGTGGGTGCCGGCATGACCTTCGTTGTCCAGAGCAGTTCTGTGTTCACCTCGGCCATCACCCCACTCATCGGTGAGTGCCGATGCTGAGCAGAGGCAGGTGGGGTTGAGTTGTGGCAAAGCTGGTAGGGAAAGGGCTGAAGGAAGTAGCCAGGGAGGCCCACATCCTGTCCCTCTGTCCCCCAGGCCTGGGCGTGATCAGCATCGAGCGGGCCTACCCCCTCACACTGGGCTCCAACATCGGCACCACCACCACCGCCATCCTGGCTGCACTGGCCAGCCCCAGGGAGAAGCTGTCCAGCTCGTTCCAGGTACGTCTGGGAAAGCAGCCCTGCCTGATGCAGGAAGGGGCTGGGACTGGCATGTGGGGCCTGACCAAGGGTGTGACAACATGTAACAGATATTTTTTGACTGTCTACTAAGGGCAACCCACCATGCTCTATGGAAACCACTGTGGGCAAAGTAGACCTGATACCAGCCTCAAGGCCTTAGCATCCAGTAGGGAGACAGCAGCTCACACACCTGTGGACACAGCAAGCCGGATGCGCACCATGAGGAAGGGGTGCTTAAGAGGGGCCTGGCCCAGTCCAAGGACCAAGGATGAGTGGAGTGGGGTGGGGGCAGACAGCAAAGGGGAGTTGTTCTAGGAGCTAAGGAGGAAGTGACAGGCCAGGGCACTGAGCTATCAGGGCACTGAGTCCAGAGCTGCTGAGCCGGAAGCTGGTAGCAATCTTCAGCTGTGGCCACTGCTGAGAGAGGGCTCCATGGGGAAACGTGGAGAGCTCAGGGCAGTAGTTATTTACCAACTGGTCCAGAAGCATTTCAATATTTTAATAACTAGCACAGCCACCCCAGGCTGATCTGGGGACAAATCAGCCCTAAGTGGCAACTTTCCTGCTGCCCAGACCAGGTTGGGCCCCCAGCACCCATCCCTGCTGGCCTGACTCAGGGGCTCAAGGCCCATGCCCACCTCAGCCCCTCCGCCCCCTCCCCTGCAGATTGCCCTCTGCCACTTCTTCTTCAACATCTCGGGCATCCTTCTATGGTACCCAGTGCCCTGCACACGCCTGCCCATCCACATGGCCAAGGTGCTGGGAAAACGCACCGCCAAGTACCGCTGGTTTGCTGTCCTCTACCTCCTCGTGTGCTTCCTGCTGCTGCCCTCGCTGGTGTTTGGCATTTCCATGGCTGGCTGGCAGGCCATGGTAGGTGTGGGCGCACCCTTTGGGGCCCTGCTGGCCTTCGTGGTGCTTGTCAGTGTCCTGCAGAGTCGGAGTCCCAGGCACCTGCCCAAGTGGCTGCAGACATGGGATTTCCTGCCCCGCTGGATGCACTCCCTGCAGCCCCTGGACCGCCTCATCACCCGTGCCACCTTGTGCTATGCCAGGCCCGAGCCCCGCTCACCCTCGCTGCCCGCCAGGGTCTTCCTGGAGGAGCTGCCCCCTGCCACGCCCTCCCCCTGCCTTGCACTGCCTGCTCACCACAATGCCACCCACCTCTAGGTCCAGACGACTGCCTGGAGCAGGGAAGGGCCTGCCCACAGGGCCCAGGACAAAAGGGCAGAGGAGGATGTGTGCGCATGTGTCTGTGCCACCTTGGGTGCCAGTCTGACCTTATGCAGGTCCACAGAGGTCTGGGCATGCATGCGTGGGCACATTCAGGGGCGAATCTTTGTGTCTACGTGTGCATGTGTAGAAGCTGGTATTTGTGTACATGTATATGCCAGCCTATGTATGTACAAACACACCCATGGGAGGCTGTGTGCAGGGTGCGGGGTATCTGGGTAGGATTCTGGGTCCTTTGCATGTGTGTGTGGAGGCCTGCGCTGTGTCCTTGTGTACACACGACTATGATGGGCAGGAGTGGGGGTGGGTCTCAGTGTGTGGCTGTGCAGCTGTGTGCTTGTGCACAGACATAGGTGCCCGAGTCACCCTCCCTGCCACCTTCCTTTCTCCATAACACCTCCTCATCATCACCCAGGCCTTCAGCACCACCACTGATGGCCCTTTCCCAACACTGCCTGATGGAAAAAAAAAAGGAATTAAACTCTCCTCATGCATTTGGAAGTCTTTTTGCTCTCCATCTATGGGGAGAGGCAAGACCAAGGCCTGGGGGTCAGCAGCACTACTTCCATCAAAGACCACCTGCAGCAGCAACCCCTACTGGCCAGACACATTCTGGAGAAGCCAGCCCTGCAACTTCACCCCAACAATCTACCTGGCCCTGCCTTAGTGAGCCCAGCCACAATTCAAACTCTCTGGAAGCCCTTCCTAGGCAAGTGGCCACCCCTACTAAGGAGGACTCTCTGCACCCCCCACCCTCTGACCCCCACCAGGCTGGGCCTCCTCTGGTCTCCCTCTGCCCTTACCCACCTCAGCCACACACTCACTCCCCCTTGCTGGGATAAAATCAGGGATCCGGGATGAGTGACAGGTGGGGTTTGTTAGGGTCACTGGGGGTGGGGACAGGGAGGGTGCCCTGGGCCCCACGACATAGGGGGCACAGACAAGACACACTCCCTCCCACGTTTGCCCTCTATCTTTGGCAGTAAGCCAGAACTCACTGAAGCCCACCCAAGCTTTTCAATTCCTCCTCCGCAGGGCACGCTGGTGCTGAGGCCTGCAGAGTGAGGGTCAAGGGTAGGAATGCCGAAGTTCCTTCCTCCAGTCTAGGGGCTCCTATGGGGCCTTTGGGCCCCAAAGAGGCAGGAAGGCAAAGGCAGGCTATAGGGCCCCAGACCGGCTGTGACCAGCTTGGACATGTGCCCTCTCAGTGGGCCCCCCTTTGAGGTATGTCCGAGGAGTTGCAGGGGCCTGGGAGCCCCAGAGCTGTTCTCCAAGCTACCAGCCCAATCCTGTTACCCACTCACACTCCTTGCTAGTGCCTCCCCCACCAAGTGGAGGGGGGTAAGGAATACACCGGACTCCAGCCTGACTCCCTGACCCCACAGGCCCTGGCTGGTGTGTGCCTGGAGGGGTGTTGGCAGGATGGGGAGGTGTTGGCAAGATGGGGAGGGGGCTCTCTTTACTGTTTGTCCTGCCCGAATGTGTAATTTCTGTGAGAAAGGATGCTAAGGCCTGAGGTGGAGTTTGAGCAGGCCCCACCCTTGGGCTCTCCCTCGGCTGCAGAATCCCTAGAACCCTGGGAAGGCACCAAGGAGCAGCAAACCCGCCAGAGGCCTAGGCCAGGCGTCTGTGGACAGCAGGGCTGGGTGTAGGGCACAGGAGGCTAGGCAGCCTCTGTCCTCATAATCCCACCCCACCATGTAACCCTTCTGCAAAGACCTTCCTATAAACCAGTTTCCTTATTTACAACTGCCCGCGTGAAACCGGAGGATGAACCAGCCACGTCCAAGTCACAGTTTATTCCCGCCTGCCTCTGCCCAGGGCGGCCCTGTTGCGCCGTTAGGCGCCCTGCATGCGCAGCCCGCGGATCAGCTCGTGCACCGTCTTGTTAAGGATGCCACCGTGCACGCCGCGTCGGCCCATGAGCACGAGGAGCGCGCGCGGCGAGTGGCCCACGCAGACCGCGCGCCCGTCCAGCCCCTTCGTGCGCGCGTCCAGCACACCGTCGCCCTCGGCCAGCAGGTAGTCGCGGACGATGCAGCAGCGGCGGCCCGCCAGGCTCAGACCCGCCTGCAGGAAGGTGCGCCTGTCGGGCCCCGTGAGCACGCCCACCTCCTGCGGTGAGATGGCCGCCAGCAGGCCCCCGGGCCGCGATGCCCACACGCAGCGATTGTCCGCGTGGCCCACGATGGCCACGTCGTCTATTCGCTGATCCCGCAGCACCGCACTAATGTAGCCTTTCCAGTCGCCCATCCCGCTCAGCCTGCGCCCCTCCGTCTGGCGCTGTGAAGGGGTGTCCCACAGCCTGGCGCTGCCAGTGCCTGCGGCGCTACTACGTGTGCGGGGGCGGAGCTGTGACGTGACACGGCGACGACACAGAGAGCTGCCTAGGCTGGAGAACGTGGGGGCGTTCGCAGTTTATGCCTGGAGAAGTTCTAAAGTTAGCCCATAGGAGAGAATCGCGTACGAGTCGAAATGATCCTCCAAAACCAACTTAAGGCCCGGCTCGGTGGCTCACGCCTGTAATCCTAGCACTTGGGAGGCCGAGGCGGGCGGATCGTTTGAGCTCAGGAGTTGGAGACCAGCCTGAGCAAGAGCGAGACCCGTCTCTACTAAAAATAGAAAGAAATTATCTGGCCAACTAAAAATATATAGAAAAAAAAATTAGCCGGGCATGGTGGCGTATGCCTGTAGTCCCAGCTACTCGGGAGGCTGAGGCAGGAGGATCGCTTGAGCCCAGGAGTTTGAGGTTGCTATGAGCTAGGAGGACGCCACGGCACTCACTCTAGCCCGGGCAACAGAGTGAGACTCTGTCTCAAAAAAAAAAAAAAAAAAAAAAAAAGGATGGGTTAAGAACAAAAAGATGCCGTCTCTGGACAGCTGGACCTCTCCACCTGTAAGGGAACCGTTCAACTCCCAGACTGTAGTTCTCCAAAGTTAGAACACATTAGAACCCACTGAAATCTGGGCTGTTAAATAGATTGCTGCTAGACTTGCTGCTTTAGTAGTATGAGATGTAGTCCAAGAATTTATATGTCTAGCCAGTTCCCTGGGACTTTGAGACCCACTGGCCTAGTGTGAGTTGGGATGGGGATGAGGGTGTTCCAAATCACCAGCCTTCAAGGTCCATACCACTGTTTTCATGTTAAGCATTTCTAACTATGGTTCTCAACCTTGGCTGCACATGGAATTATCTGGGGAGTTTTAAAAACATACCACTACCCATGCCCCATCCCTAGAGATAACTGATTTAATTGGCCTGAGGTGGATCTTGGACATAGATGGGCTCAAAAAGCTCTCCAGATGATCCCAAGGTATAGTCAAGACAGAACTGTTGCTCTGTAAACTTACATGTGAGTTTCTTATGAAAAATAATATGCGGAGTCACCTTGCACAGTGCCGCTTACATAGTGAGCCTCCATAAACGTTAGCTGGACAGGAATCTGCATCTTGCATGTTCAATCGCATAGATCTTGTTCTCTGAGAGCTGAGAACAGCTGTTCTCAGCTGTTGTACCAGCTTCAGTCTTGGCATTTCCCAACAGGACCCATGAAGAGTTCTCTCAGCATTTTTGGTTTGTTTTTGAGACAGAGTCTCACTTTGTTGCCCAGGCTAGAGGGCAGCAGGCAGCCTCTCAGTATTATCAAAGTGCTTTATTGAGTTCCTGGGCCATGCCTGGTGCCAGGCTGGTGGCGTCAGGGGTTGGGTAGGGGGCGGAATGGGACACAATCTTTACCGTCCATGATCACCCTAGTCACTGTCCCATTCTGGAATTACCGAGGGGCAAAAGACGAGTCCCTGGACAATCAGGAAGTGGTGTGCTCCTGGATCCAAGCCAGGTAGTTTGCCACGTCGGTGTAGACACCTGGCTTGTTGCGGTCACCACAGCCCGAGCCCCAGCTGATGATGCCTCGCAGAGTGAGCCGGTGCTCAGCGGCCTCGTCCTCACACACAAGCGGGCCTCCCGAGTCACCCTGGGTAAGAAATACGCAGCTCCTTGTCCTCAGTCTGTGCCTGACAAGCTTGGGGGAGGACGCCAACCCGAGCTAAGGCCTCACCTGGCACGCATCGGTGCCGCCCTCAAGGAAGCCGGCGCAGAGCATGCCAGGAAGGATGGCGGCTCCGTGCACGTCTGGGGTGGAGCAGCGCTCCAGGGAGATGAAGGGCACCTGCGCCTCCTGCAGGAAGCTGGAATATTCCTCCGCTCCTGCGAACCCGGAGCACCTTCGTCTAAACCCTCCTGACAACGATGACGCTCGCCGCCCGGACAATGGACGGACGGACTAGGCTGCGCCAGGCGCTTCTAGACCCACGCGTGTCCTTACTCTCCCGCAGCAAGCCCGAGAGAGAGGGAGTTGCCGCTAACTGCATTTCATAGGCTGGTAGCCTGAGGTCCAGAGTAGAGCTGGGTTCGAATGGGCGGAGCGGAAGCAGGAACCCCACTCCCACCTCCCGCCCGGTGTCTCAGAACCTGGCTCCCAAAGAGCCCGCGGGCTGCTCGAGCGCGGGGTCAGTAACCTAGTCAGCCCTTGCAGCCCAGCGCCCAGAGGGAGCCAAGAGAAACTGTGATTCCCCCTGCACCCCCAGAGATTTGGGGACCCAACAATGAATCCCAGGCCTTGGGAGGAGCAGACTGCCGAGACAAGGGCCCTACACGTTCTCACAACCCATCATGTCCGCGCCACCTCTCCTGTAGGCACCTTGGAGGATACCAAAGTTGCGGGCTTCTATGGCCTACCCCGGTCGCTAAAGGTCTCCCCCGGCCCCAAGCTGTTGTGCCTACCCTCGAACTGGTGGCCCCAGCCGGCCACCTGGCAGAGTGCGGCCTGGAGTTCGGCCTGTGGGGCGGCGCCGCTGGGCAAGCACACCGGCTGAACGTACTCCGACAGGAGCGCGCAGCTGCCGTCCGCGCTCTCCTGCAGGCGTAGCAGAGCTAACCCGGCAGAGAGGAGCGTGAGGTAGGGACGCTGGGGCTCCGAGCACTTCCCACCCTGTCTTCTCTTCCCCGCGGGGGCGCCCCCACGCACCCAGGTCGTGCTGGTAGCTGACAGGCGAGAAGGCCTCGTGCAGGCGGTAGGAGCGCACGGCCAGCGTCTGGCACTGCTCACAGCTCTGGTTGTGGCGGTCCTGGCCGAGTACCACCGTCAGCTCCTCGGCCGCTGGCCTGCGGGCGGGGTGCGGGGGAGGCAGCGCGCTCGGTGCCCGCAGCAAGCGTTCTGGGGGAGTCCTCCTGCTCCCGGGGAGCTCGGGAGGGGCGGGGGAGCTGGGGCACGAGCTCGGGTGTGGCTCGGAAGCTGAGCTCGGAGGGTAGGGGAGCTGGGGTCCCGGGAGAGATGCTGGGCGGGCGGGTACTCGCCGGTCCTGCAGGCAGTGGGCCGCGGTCAACACCCAGCAGGGGCCGATGAGGCTGCCGGCGCAGAAACTGTGGCCCCAGTACAGCGCAGCGATGTAAGGATGCGCCCCGGGCAGCGCCACCAGTCCACCAACAACGCGGCTCACCGAGGACAGCCGCTTCCGGAGCCTCTGTCCGCAGCCGAGCAGTTGGGTCCTGGGCAGGGGGCTCTGCTTTTCAGGCTTCGGGAGCAAGGCTGTAGGAGGAGCCTAGGCTGAGAACAGGGAAACCCACCTCCCTGTGACTGGAATCTAGCTCGCCCCGCGCCCTCTCTGCTCTGACTTCCCGCCCCTTCCTAACGACCTGGGGTCTGGGACTGAGGCTGGGTCTGGGTCGTGGGCTGAGGCTTCTGCAACGGCGGATGCGGGGGCAAGGGCAGGGGTTGCGGGGGCAAGGGCAGGTCCTGACGCCCCGGGGGGACCCGGATCGGAGGCGCCGCCTGGACTGGGGGCTGGCACCGTGCCAGGTCGCAATACTCCCAGCTCAACCGGTCGCCGCTCAACACGAAGCACCATGGGCGGGTGTCATTGTCCGGGTTCCTGTAACCACAAGAGGGGGCGCTGTTAGAGCGCCGGGAGCCCCAGAGGGCGGCCGGGCAGAGGGTATGCCCCGGCCTGCCCCACCCGGCGCACCGGCAAAAGGCGTGGCCGCCCAGTCCCCACTTCAGCGCTTGCTCCGCAGTCACGTTCCGGTAGGTGGTCTCGGAGGCCCACGGCTGACACCGCGCACCCGAGAGTGTCGTCCGGGCCATGCCACGGTAGCTGAGCCCGCGGCCATCATGGCAGCTCGCCTCAGTGTCTAGGGAGAGAGGAGGCTCCCTGTAGCCAACGGAGGGCTCCCGGCAGCTCGGTCCGCCACGTTCCCCATCTCTGCAAGCCCTACCCGCGTGGGGGCTGGCCCTCTGCTTCCCCTGGGAGACTCACTCACCCACGTCGCAGAAGGGTCCGGTGTAGCCCGCGGGGCAGCGGCACAGGCGGAGGCCCTCCGCCTCTAGGCAGCGGCCCCGGTTGAGGCACGGGTTGGTGCGGCAGGCTGTGGGAAGGAGCGCGCTGAGCCTAAAGACTCCGCGGGGAGCTCCCCTTCCACCCACGCACTACCTGGCCTCCCCCCAGCCTCTCCTCCTGTCCTTTAGCCCTCCTCCCTGGCCAGTTCCCAGCCGACACGCTCACCCCGGCTGGCCAGAGGCTTGCAGTGGGCATCAGGACCCTTGCACTGGCATTTGGCCACGCCGGCCGTCTCCGATCTATACCATATCTCGTTCTCATGGAAGAACTGGAGAAGCTGAGGCTCAAAACACTTTTCTGGGGACAAAGGTAGTCAGTGGTCTCAGGAGAGCCCTGGACCGTGCCAAGTCTCTGGGGATCTAGGGACCTCTTCCATAGGTCCAGGGTGGCCCTTGTCCCCGGCACCCCTTCCCCTAACCCTTAGCATCTCTTTACCTCTCTGGCAGTGCCTCCCAGTGAGGTGTTCTGGACAGAGACAGTGTGGGCCGCTCAGTGTGTTCACACAGGTCCCTCCTTTCTGGCAGGGGCTGTGTTTGCTGCAGTGGTCTAAGACGGACACAGTGGGAGGAAGAGTAGGGAGCCTGAGTCAGACAGATGGGGGCCAAGTCCCCACCTGATCCTACTTGTCTTGTGACCGTGGTACTCCAAGTTTCCAAGTCTTAGTTTGCCTATGTGCAAAATGGGGCTACCCCCTCCCAGAACTCTCCCTTTGGGCTTCTAAAGGGTATGGTGGGGGGAGGGAAGGGACTGGGCCCAGAATCCCAGGTGTGTGGGGACTGATGATAACCAGGGGAGTAACTGGGGGGAGGAGAGGGCCCCGGGCCACCCCAGAGGCTGTGTGTAGCACCTTTCACTTTCTTGGGCTCTAGGCAGTATGCCCATCGCTGGTCCTGATCGAAGTTAGGGGTGGTAGCACACCTGTAGAAAAACATGAGGCTTCCCTGCTCTGTCCAGGGGCCTGGCCCACTGGAGCCCCCTCTCTCCAAGAAGAGTTCCTTGGGCAGAAGGATGGGCACAGTCCATCTCTCCCAGGCCCATGCCCCAATCCCTACTGGGTAGTCTTACCAGGGCTGGGGGCCTGGCTGGCCCTTGTGGATGCATTTATGGTACAGCTGCCGGTGGTACTGGAAGGGGAAGTGGCAGGGCTCCCCAGTGACAGTGACAACTGCAGGGATAACACATTCCCTGAGGACTTCTCCATGCCCAACTGCCCTGGCACTGCCCCTCAGGGTCTGATTGGAGAAAGGACAGACCCTCAAAAAGATCATTGTGCATTCAAGACAGTGTCCTGCTTAAGAAGTTGGGTTCTGGAGTCAGACAACTGGAGTAGGCTACTAACTCCACCACCTGCTACCTGGGTGACCTGCTAGCTGGGCAATTCTGCAACCCCAAGACCTGGAAGAGTGCTTGCCACAAAGTAGGTGCTTAATAAATACTTGTTGAACATTGAAGTCACTTAACCACTCTGAGCCTTGGTTTCCTCATCTATAAAATGACAATAATAACAATATAGTCGATCTCCATCATTCACCAATTCCATATTTGAGAATGTGCCTACTTGCCAAAATTTATTTGTAACCTCAAATCAATACAATGCTTTCAGGGTCATTGGGGGTATGCACAGAACAGTGAAAAATTTTCACATTGCCAGCTAAGGGCCAACAAGGTGACATTCTGCTGCTTCTTGTTTCAGCTTGCATATTGTAAACAAGTGTGCTTTTCATACTCTATTTAGTGTAACGTTTTTCACATTTTGTGTTTTTTGATGGTGATTTTGCTGTTGGAAATGGCCCCCGAGCCTATTGCTGAAGAGCTGTCTAGTGTTCCTAAGTGCAGGAAGGCTGTGATGTACATTATGGAGAAATGTGTTACACAAACTTTGTTTGGGCATGAGTTATAGTGCTATTGGCCATGAGGTTGATGTTGGTGAATCAACAACATAAATATTAAATAAGATGTCTTTAGACAGAATCACACAAAATAAGGTTATATACTGATGGTTGATGCAAATGTGACCAAGAGGCTCATGGGAACCTAACAGTATTTGCAAATTCAATGTTCATGGTGACTTTATAGAACACAACTACTGCAAATAATGAGAATTGCCTGTATCTACTTCAGAGGAATGTTGTGAAGCTTAATGACATGTAAAGCCTGTAAAACACTTTAGCACAGTGGCTGGCACATAGTACGCACTCAATAATAATTTGCAGCTATTTTGTTATTAAAGGCATAGTGGCACTTGGCAAGGGCCAAACTAGGGCCAGGACAGTAAAGGGAGATAGAGGGATCTGAGACGGACCTTTCAGATGCAAACAGGACGCACGAGGAGGGGCCCTAGGTAAGTGATTGGGCAAGGCTAGGGCACTGGGTTTGGGTCAGGTGTGAGGCTGGGTGTGGGGTGCCGGGAGGAGGCTGAGGGAGTCCAGGGTTGGATTGTGCTGGGGCCTCAAAGTTATGCCAAGGGCCCACCAGAGCAGGGTTCATCTAGGTCTCAGGCCCTGGTACATTGCATGCTCTAGGCAAATATTTAGTGCCTGGAAGAATGAAGTCAATGGGGAGCTATGGCAGGGCTTGAAGAAGGGGGAGATGGCAGGCACACCTCATCTAAAAAGGAGCTTGATAATAAAAGCTAATATGTTTAAAGCATTTTAAAACATTTGCCACATGCCAGGCTCTGGGCTGAGTGCCTCACATGGATTAACAGCTCATTTCTCATTCTCAACAATCCTAAGAGGTTTACTATTATGAGCCTGGTTTTACAGATGGGGAAATTGAAGCTTGGAGGAGTCCAATCACTCGCCCAGAGTCACCCAGCTCCTAAGCAATGAAGCCAGGATTCAGAGGCATTTGCACTCCAGAGACCTGCTCTTGATCCTTCCCTGTGCACCAAGGGCCCTGGGCCTCCGTGTGGCATGGCTGATGCCCATGAGATGTATTCAGGAAAGGAAAAGAAGGGGAGAAGCTGGGGAGACCAAGGAAAACTGGCAGGAGCCAGCAGCACATACCCCAGGCATCTACTCCAAGTCAGATGGCTCTTGGGCACTCAAACACAGCCTGAGCCCTGCCCTCAAGGAGCACACAGCTCACTATCACTCTGGGTCACCGGCACCCATGGGCACAAGACCCGGCACATAGTAGGCACTCAGGTCTGAAATCCAGACAGAACCGCTCTGCAGATGAGCGTGAAGAGTGCCCAGCATCCCTGCCCTCGCTCCAAGGGCCCGAGGCTCCCCCAAGACTGCACACTTCTCATCATACTCAGGTACCCAGGAGGAGGAGCCAGGCTACTTACCCACTGTGTGCTCATCCACCTTGACCTTGTGCTCCTTGGGGGCTTTCCAAGGTGGAGCCTACATGGGAGAGAAGAAGGCAGGGAATTTGCCTAGAAAGTCATCAACTGCTCCAGATGCCATGCTAGTCCCAGCTTCCTCTCACAGCCCAGAAATGCAGAGATTTCCTCCTGACGCCTAGACCCTTCCCTCCTCCTCTCATTGTCTCCCCAAGTCTCCCTATCCCCCAGAGATGCAGGCTCTGCCCTATCATCCACCAGCACTGGTTGTCTGTCTCCTCCGCCTGGGCCTTCTGGGCCCACCTCACCTTCCCACACAGGCCTCCCCGTCACCTGGACTCACACACAGGTCATGGGCAGAGGCCACAGCTGTGCTACAGACCCCCAAAGCCCTCACCGAAAGTGTTGACTCCAGGTTCACCAGCAGGGACCCCAGGAGCAGCAGAGCCCTCATGGCGTCCGTCCGTTAGCCCAACTCCCTGCCCAGGAGCCCAGATCAATAGGGCTGGTCAAAGGTCTCTGAGGCCTGGGAAGTGGAGATTGGTGCAGCTGCCCTCCGGGGCCTGGTGGGGCCCGGGCTGTTTGTGGAATGCCATGCAGAGCAGCTTCCTTCGTAGGCCCTGAGGGATAGGGAGTTGGGAGTTGGTGGGTGGTGACAGAATGTTGCAGAGCTTGGTTCCCATCTCTTTCCTGGATAGCGGGACTAGAAAAGGAGAAGGGACATTATTGTGTTCCAGGTCCTCATCTGGGGATGAGGGCATTAAGGAGATCAAAGAGAAGCTCCCTACTATAGGGATCTTAGAGTCCATTAAGAAGTGTATTACTTTTCTATTGCTATGTAACAAATTTCCATAAACTTAGTGGCTTAAAACAATACTCATTTCTCAGTTCACAAATCTGTAGGTCAAAAATCTGGTACTGCATGACAGGGTTTTCTGCTCAGGATATCCCAAAGCCAAGATCAAGGCTGTGTTCTCTGGAGGCTCTGGGGGAAGATTCACTTCCAAGCTTATTCAGGTTGTTTGCAGAATTCACGTCCTCATGGCTGTGGACTTGCAAGCTGTCAGCCAGCAGCCACCCTCAGCTCCTGGAGGCTGCTTGCATTTTTGGCCTTGTGACCCCTCCATCTGCAAAGCCAGCAACAGAGGACCTCCCCTGTGTTGACTCTGTCACATTGTGAATCTCCTTTGCCAGGAAAAACCCTGTCCCTTTTCAGGGCTTGCCTGATTAGGTCAGGCCCACCAAGAATAATCTCCTATCTTCAGGTCAACTGATTGGGGACCTTAATTACATTTGCAAAATTCTGTCACAGAAACATCTAGATTAGCGTTTGACTGAATAACTGTGAGAAGGCATGCAGGCACCATGGGGCCATCTTAGAATTCTAGCAAGCCAAGAAAGCAAATGATTTCATGAGAAAAGTGATAAACCAAGGGGCACTGAAATGTATAGTTGGAGCACAAGAGAGGAAGATGAGGTGGACATGTGCTGTTTTTCCTGCCCAGCATTTGTCCTGGTTCAGTAAGGATATCTTGATTTTTGCTTTAGGAACCATCCCTCCCTCACTTTCTCCATGGGCCGCTAGCGCAGCCAACTCTACCCTCAGTTGTAGGGTTGGGGGTGTGACCTAGCTGTGGCCAGTCAGAGCATGGCATCTCTAGACCTCAGTGATTGGCTCAGAGATAAGCATATACACAAGTTAGGCCAATCGATGTCTGCCTTGGGAGTTTTGCCAGAACTTTTGGGAAAGCAGTCCTTTCTTCCCACGGGGGTCGCTAAGCACATAGAATGTGGGCCCGGAGATGTTGATGAGCATCTTTGTCACTGGGGAGGGCCTGTCTGAGAATAAGGCCAACACATGGAGAAGCAGAGCAAACAGGGAAGGAGGGGCAGAGGGATGCTGTGGGTGGCAGCCTCCAGGATGGTCCCCACTGATCCTCACTGCTGGCGTTCATGCCTTTGTGTGGTCTCTTCCACACTGAGTCAGGGATGTTCTGTGTGTCCAGTAGAATATGGCAGAAGTGAGGGTGTTTGTCTTTCTACAGGTCATAAAAGGCTTTGCAGTTTCTGCCTCAGTCTCTTTCTTGGATCGCTCACTCTGGGGGAAGCCAGCGCCATGCTGTGAGGATGCACAAACAGCCCTGCCGAGAGGCCCTTGTGGGGAGAAAGTAAAGCCTCCTGCCGACAAGCAGCCCCAGTTTGACAGCCACGGGAAGGAGCCACCTCAGAGGTGATTACTTCAGCCCCACCTGACATCTGGCTTGCAACCTCATGAGAGACCTCAAGCCGGAACCATCCAGCTAAGCTGCTCCTGAATTCCTGACCATCAGAAACTGTGAGGCTCTCTGGTCCTCCCGTTCGACAGACAGCCGCATCTTCTCGCGCACCGCCAGCACCGTTTCCGAGACACCATGGTGAAAGTGAAGGCCGGAATAAATGGCTTTGGCCGTATTGGGCGCCTGGTCACCAGGGCTGCTTTTAACTCTGGCAAAGTGGATATTGTCACCATCAATGACCCCTTCATTGACCTCAACTACATGGTCTACATGTTCCAGTACGACTCCACCACGGCAAGTTCCATGGCACGGTCAAGGCAGAGAACGGGAAGCTTGTCATCAATGGCCATCCCATAACCATCTTCCAGGAGCGAGATCC
>CM052436.1:134187227-134257978 GCA_028533085.1 Varecia variegata | reverse complement strand
CACTCTAGCCCAGGCCAGAGAGTGAGACTTTGTCTCAGAAAAAAAAAAAAAAAAAAAATAGATCACTTTGGGCCAGGCGGTGGCTCACGCCTATAATCCTAGCACTTTGAGAGGCCGAGGTGGGTGGATTGTTTGAGCTCAGGAGTTCGAGACCAGCCTGAGCAAGAGCGAGACCCCGTCTCTACTAAAAAATAGAAATAAATTAGCCAAACAACTAAAAATATATGTAGAAAAAATTAGCTGGGCATGGTGGTGCATGCCTGTAGTCCCAGCTACTCGGGAGGCTAAGGTAGAAGGATTGCTTGAGCCCAGGAGTTTGAGGTTGCTGTGAGCTAGGCTGACACCATGGCACTCTAGCCTGGGCAACAGAGTGACACTCTGTCTCAAAAAATTAAATAAATAAATAAAATAAAAGAGATTACTTTGGAAGCCAAGCACAGTGCATATATCTGTAGTCCCCGCTACTCAGGAGGCTGAGGCAGCAGGATTGCTTGAGCTCAGGAGGTTGAGGCCAGCCTGGGCAACAAAGCAAGATCCTGTCTCTTAAAAGAAAAAAAAAAATCACTTTAGCTATAGGTGGAGAATGTCTTGAAGAAGCAAAACCTGAGAGTCATTGGTAACGACGCCTTCCTCTCTTCTCCCCTTGTCAATTGCCAAGTCCTATTCATTCCAGTTCCATAGGGCATGTCATTCCTCTCTCTAATGGTTCCTCCTAAAAGGTCTCCCACTTGTCTTAAGATACTTGGCTGCAAACAGCGAAGCCAATTCTGCGTGACTACGTAGACAAGGAACTGATTGGACAGTTTCTGAGGTGCTTGCTGAATTCCCCTCCCCAAGAAGGGCCTGGCTTTGACTGTCTCCCCTCCCCCACCTCCACATGAATTCTAAATGATCCCCCAGTGTCTAGTGTTGATCACTTGCTCCATATTCAAAGACCTGGTTGGAAACATTGGAATCATGCTCCAGCTACCAGACACCTGGGAGAGGAAATTCTGCCTCCCCTCTTTGATTTCCTTAGTGGAAGGCAGAGCCTGCCTCTGTATCTCATAGGATATCTTCCAAAGGGAAAGGTGTTCAGATTCTGGGCACTGAAACAAGTCAGTCTCCTAAGCCCTGACCCATAGCTTATCTTCCATAGTGCAGCTCAGAGCTCTCTGTGAAAGCAAATCAGGTCACACTACTCCTCAGCTTAAAACCTCCTTGACAGCTCCCCACTAAACCTCAAAAGGAAGTCCAAACTCCTTACTTGACTTCCAAGTACCTCCCTGATCCAGGCCCCTCCTAAGGCCTCAGCCTCACTTCTTGCTCCTCATGCCCACCACTCTGTGCATCTTTAAACTCTCCCAATGCTCTGCCCTCAGGTGCTGAATGTATGAGCCCTTCCTGCCTTCCTCTACAGATCTTTAAACATGTAATAGCCCTCTGTGCAGAAGGTTCTTTCTCTCCCCACTCTAGTGACCTCAAAACCTGCATATTCTCACTTAACCCTCAGATTTCACTTGGACACAACAACCTTCACCAAGTGAGGTACCTGCCCTTTATCCCACTGGTCACTGGGTTTACCTTTTTCAAGGTACTTATCTTAACTCTCAAATGTATCCTAGATCCATCCACTTTTCTCCATCTCCATGGCCACCTTGTTATTCTAAGCCACCATCATCTCTCTCCTGGAATTCTATAGCCTCCTGACTGCTCTCTCTCAGCTTCCACTCTTGGCCCCCCGAGTCCACCAGTCAGGGTGATCTTTTTAAAGTGTAAGTCATCCTTTCAAAGTTTTCTCATTTCACTTAGAAAAACCCCCTCAAACTCCTGGACATGGTCTACAGAGCCCTCCATGACCTAGCTAGCATCCTTTCTCCTTCTGTCTCATTTCAGACCACTTGGGCCCTGGTGCTGTGCATGCCATCTTGAACACACCAAACTTATTCTACGCTCAGAACCTTTGCACTTGCTGCTGCTTCTGCTGGGTCTGCTCAAATGCCACACCCTGAGACCATTCCCCTGCCTCTCTTTATTTTGTCTTAATGTCCTAATAGTACTTATCACTCCCTGAAGCCATCTATTTATTTGTTTATTTACACGATCATTACCTTTATCTTCCCCACTTCTAGCATGTAAGCAGGGAGCTTGGCTATCTTGCTGCCACCACAGTATTCCCAGAACCTGGCTCAATGCCTGGCCCAAAGCCTGTGCTTTTTAAGTTTTTGTTTTTTGGATGAATGAATGCACAAGGATCAGAAAAGGCTAGCTGAATCAGGCTCTGCCTTACTCGCTGAGTTTGGGCAAGCCTGTTTCCTGCAGTGTGAAGAAGGGGTGGAGGAAGTAGGGTGTTGAGGTTGAGCTAAAAGGTGTTGATAGCTGTAAAATTTAGGCCTTGTTTTCCCCTAGTCTTCGGCCTGGAGGCCTGGAGCTACTCGACGTCCGGCGCCTCGGCTCCGCACCTGTATGATGGGCGTGAGCTCATCCCAACGTCCACGGGTGGTAGCGCTGCCTTATAAGGCAGCAGAGGCCGAGGGAGGGTGAGGCCGTGTGGGTGGAGAGAAATCACAACATCCGGCTGCGGGGGCGGGGCGGGAGGTCGGGGAGCCGGTTGGGGAGGCTGCCAACCTCTCCCCGCTTCCGGTGTGCACTCTCCAGGATGGACCGACCCGAGGGAATTCGGCTGGACAAATGGACTAAACAAGCTCGTGGCCGGCCCGCTGAAGCCGAAGATACCCAGCGCGTCCCCGACAAAACCCTAGAAAAGCCATCGGCTAGGCTAATGCATCCGAACCACACCCCCAGGTGATGGCCCAATCAGGATGCATTTCTGGGAATGACCGACGCTCACTTCATCCAATCACACATCCGGCTTCTTGGTCGTGACCCAGAGGACCCACCTCCGCTGTCTCAGCGGAGGGCTTGTCCCTAATTTGCAGTTGGGTATCCTACGAAAGCCTAGAAATTCGAACCTAGGGGCTGAATCCCGCCCGGAGACCAATCAGGAAGAGGGGACGTGATTAGTCCCGCCCCCGTGCTCCTTTGAGCGAATCCCTGGCTCAAGGGGAGGGGGATGATGAAAAGGCAGGCTAATGGGAAGACGGCGCGGGGAGCGTCCTCCCGGTTATTGGTCGAGTAAAGTAAACAGAAGGCGGGGCGGAGCGGGCGGGCGGGCGCCCGGGTGGCCCCGGGAGAGGGCGGAGAGTGAGCGGCGGGCGGCGGCGGGCGGCGGCGGGCGGCCGGGGAGGCCGCGGCGCGGTCACTGCGAGCCGAGCCGCGCTGATCGCCATCCGGGCCCGGCTCTCGCGCGCGATCCCGGCCAGCGGCGCAGCCCAGCGGGCCAGGCGGCGCCGCTGCCCATGGAGCTCGAGAACATCGTAGCGAACACGGTGCTACTCAAGGCCCGAGAAGGTGAGGCGGCTGGGCGGGCGGTTGGGCCCAGATGCGGGCTGCGCGGGCGCGCGGCCTCTTAGCTCGGCGGGGCGCCCCAGCTGCCTGATCCTCTCGTGCCGCGGGCCCCGCGCCCCGCACGCAGCGCAGACACGCGCCCTTCCGGCCCATAGTCTTCCTCCTCCGCACCTGCCCCCAGGATCCCGGGCCCAGGAAGGGGCGGGGGTCAGGCCGCCGCCTTTGCGCCGGGGAAGGCGGGGGGAGTTAAAGGGATGAGAGAAGGAGAGAGGAAGGAAGAGGGTAGGGTGGGACCTGAGCTGCAGGAGAGCGTCTCTGAGGCCTCTTTCAGGTGATAGATGAGAAGATCCCCACGTGCCCGGGCCCAGGCTCCGGCGCCGAGCCTGAACCGGCACAATGTTGGTGTTAGGTAAAGGTTGGAGAATGAATGAACACAGTCTCTGCATAGCACAGCCTGCCTGACTTGGGGAAACTCTTGGTCACAGATGCTACCAGTACCACTGCCGCTTGCTTGATGCCTCAGGACACTGAGGACAGAGCTGAATGGGTCACAAATTTTGCCCTCAGAAAGCCCACGATCTAGTGGGGCTAACAGGTACAGACATAATCGAGTGCCGAGCATGCTGGGCTGTGAGGACTGTAAGTGCAAAGGCCTGACTGGGGGAGCCAGTCTGGTGGGCTGAGTGTGTGTGGAACTCCTCATGGCTCCCACCCCAGATGTTGTCAGGCACCTGCTCTGTGAGAGTCCTGGGGACACCGAAGGTTCAGATCTGGTCCTCACTGCCCTGTGGTCAGTCTGCCCCTCACCTGCCACAGGCCGTCTAAGTAACACGATCAGTGGATACCCACTCTGTGCTCCACCATGTCCTGGTGCTAGGGAACCAGCAATGAACAAGACTTTTCTTTTAGGAACTCTAGGGCAGGGAGATCAAGGCAGTTTTTACACTCTTTGCTGGGCTTCCAGGCTGAAAGAGGCACCTGCTTCACCTTTCTGCCCCCTTTTACAGGTGGGAAATTGAGGCTTGGATCAGGGACTAGTGCCAGATCACACAGCAAGATTGTCCCAAGCCTAGGACACGGGATGCCCAGCCAGTCTGTAGGAAGCCCAGAGGAGCCCCAGTTGGCCACCACACCTGGTACCCCCTGCCCACCCTGGTGAGGTGCTGCCTGGAAATGGGCACAGCAGGCTGGGTCCTTAGTGATCAGGGAGCCTGTCTTATCTCCTGTCCCTTATCGAGTCCAGGGGCTAGGCCTTCCTCCCAGCCTCTGGGGGCATCTGCAGATACTGTTCTGCCTCGTCATCTAGCCAGCCAGGGAGGAGGGGTGGGGAGAGCCCAGCCAGGCCTCCCTCCCTAGAGCTATAGCCAGTTCAGGCCTCAGGCCTGCTGGGGGCACTGCCTTGCCTGGCCAGAGAGTGTGGGCGCCTTCGGACAAGCTGTCAGGCCATGGGCAAGGCACAGGGTGGTGTGACCAGACTGGGGACTAGTGCCTCCACTAGAGAACCCTTACTCCAACTTGGCTTTGCCCTTCCCACTTGCATGACTTTAGACAAGTCTCTTCTCTCTGATCTTTAGTATCCCTTTTTGTGGAATGGTTGGAATGGGTCATGAAGACTAAAGAAAATCCTGATTGTCACTGAGTCCTGAACTAGGCCCGTGGACTGGCTGCATCAAAATCATTTCATGAGCTGGCTAACAGCTTGGGGCCGGGGCCTATGCCAGCTTCCTAAGTGATCAGAAGCCCTAAGTGGTTCGGGAACCCTTGGTATTTGTATTCAGTTGGCACCTAATAGATGCCAGGCATGTTAGGGGTGGGAAAGGAGCTTGGGTTGTAGGGAGCTGTGTATGAATCCTGCCACTGTCACCTCCAGGCTTTCTAATCTTGGGCAAATTGATTCTTCATTTCAGGGCCTCAGTTTTCTCATGAAATTGGGCCTGATCTGGCAGAGTCGCTGTGATGAAAAAGTGGGTTGACACTGGGTCTGTGAGCCCTTGCTCAGTCCTCCTTCCTTCCCAGGCAGCCAGAGGCACAGGGAGGGGGCCAGGGCAGGGAGGGGAGGAGCCCCACCAACTTGCAGCCCAGGACAGGATATTTGCATGTGACTCTTCACTGCTGCTTTGATGTGGCTGGGAGGAGGGGAGGAGGAAGTAACTGGTGGGGGGAGTTAGGCGGATGGAGGGTTGAGTGAGGGACCTGGGTGGGTGGGGGAAGAGTTCCCCTTCTGGGGAGGCCTTGCCTGGGGTTGGGGGTGGGGGTCTGTTGCTCACTCACAGTGAGGCAATGACAGTGGGATATGCAGGCTGCAGGCTGCAGGCTGCAGGAGGCTGCTAGCCAGTTTCTCAATGGGCCCCTGCAACACTTCCTCCTCCAGGCAGCTTAGGTCAGGGAGCCCTCGAGGTACCCAGCCCTGCCCACTCCCTAGAAGGCAGCTCCTCCCCCTGCACCACCTGCCTCCACCCAGGCCAGATGGAAACAGGGCTGGAAAAACCAAGGGGAACTGAGGTCAGGCAAGGGAAAATGGTTGCCAGGGGTCGCCACTGAGTTGTTGGAGCTAGGCCTGCCTCTTGCCACAACCCTAATGGGTGCTGGACACAGACTCTCCTGTTCACCCTCACAGCACCTCTGGAGGTAGTGGAGACCTGGAGAAATTGAGGTTCACAAACAGCAAGTGATGGGCCTAAAGTGTGCATTGGAGACTCAAACCCAGGTCTGTGGAACTCCAAGACTCAGGATCCTTCCACCATTCTCAACCTGGTGGCCACAGGCCATATCTTGCTAGCTCTCTGACACATTTTATTTATTTGGCTACAGTGAGTTTTTTAATTTTTAATTTTAAAATTATATAGGAACCAACATTTCATGTATCAGTCTGGATTTCCAGCTGCCATTGAAAAATCAGAAGAGCTGGCCACACGGAGCCCGAAGCCTACCTAGCAACAATCAGACAATCACTGCAGGGGTGTTGCAGCTGCCCCTCCTACAGGGGCATTCACCAATCCAGTTCACCACACTCCCCACCACTCCCTGTTGTCACACATCTGGCCCACATTTACCATACCTGTTGAGCTCTGTAGGCATCTGGGCTGCTCCTGTGATCTCAGCAGCTACAGATGGGGGCTCAGCTAGTTAAACCCAGGCAGGCATCAGGGCCAGGGAAGCCCTTGTATGTAGGGCAGGGGGTCCTGAGTGCCAGCCCACCTGCCCCCACCTCACTTGAGCCTCTGATAGCTCTAATGTGGGGCCCTCTGATAGAGGCCTGGGAGCCTCCCCGGTGCCAGGCTGCCCTCTGCCTCAGTGTACCCCACATGTCCTGGAATCTCTCCCTCCCTGCCTTGACTTACGCAGTTCCCACCACTGTGATGCCCTTCTCTGCTTTCTGCACCTGGGGAACCCCTGCCTGGTGGGGAGCAGCTGAGGCTGGACCCCTTGCTGGAGCTATATGGAACACCCTCCTCCCCTCAGTGGCCTCACTGGCCCTCCTGGCTCTCCCATCCCAGAAGCCCCTAGCAGGAGGGCCCAGGTGGACCATGTGTGCCCGGAACACAGCAAGGGCATGCCAGAGCGTGGAGAGGGAAGGCCCGAGGTGCCTCCTGGTGTGAGCTATGCCTTGGATGGGCTTTGAAGGCCTCTGGACCACGCTGAGTGTCCAGGGGAGGCCGTGGGGCAGGACTTGAGACCCAGTGCCTGATTGCTCCCACAGGTGGTGGCGGGAATCGCAAAGGCAAAAGCAAGAAATGGCGGCAGATGTTACAGTTCCCCCACATCAGCCAGTGTGAAGAGCTGCGGCTCAGCCTCGGTGAGACCTGGGTGGAGACTAGAGGTGCTGGGGTGAGGGGCCCTGCTGGTGCTGGGGGAGCCTCCCCTGAGACCATGCCCTGGGGCAAAGGGGCAGGGTTAGGGGCGTCCTTTGAGCAGGAAGATGGAGGCTGCGCCACCCAGCACAGTTTCAGTTCCTGGGCTCGGGACGGGTGAGGGGCAGAGCGCACACAGGGACTGTGGGGGTGGCCGAGGTGGGTGTGGAGAGGAGGGCAGGGGCGAGTAGGAGTGGCCTGAGAGAAGCCAAGGAAGGAAGAGCCAGGCCTCACTGAGAGAGCCAGCCAGGCTGAGCAGGCCCACAGGACAGGGAGCAGAGGGTGCTGAGGGGCCACAGATCGACTGCCTTGGGCGCTCAGCCCCGGTGGTGCCCAGCAGAGCCCTGACCAGAAGCCCCCAGGTTGAGCAGTGTGATGGGGTTACTTCTGGGAGGGAACAGAAGGGCCCAGACTTATTTTAGCCAAGGCCCCAGGTCTGAGCAGCACCCAAGGTGGCTCAGGCCCCCTCTGATGGCACGTGGGCAAAGAATGTACCATGGCTGCTTCCACCTCCTGGGGAGGAGGCCCTGCTGAGAGCACGCCGGAAGCCACAGCTTCCTCTCGTACTTTCGCCAGGCAAGCAGCAGGTGTGGGTCTGGCCCCAGCCAGGCTGGGCCGGAATCTCACAGACCACACCCAACCCCAGCACTGTGACATATGTAAGTCTTGTGAACCAGGGGACAACGAAGGGGGAGGGTATGGAGGCTTGGGCTCTGGATCCAGACTCCTGGCTGTGTGACATTGAACTAGTCAGTTAACCTCTCTGGGCCTCACAGCCCTGATCTATGCTGGAAATAATGGTGGGGCCCACCTCAGAGTTGTGGCGAGCGCTCATAAGGAGATAATGGAAGCTGTTGCTGGGGCCCAGGCACGGGTGGTGTGGTCAGGAGCACCCTGCCAGCGGGCTCCAGGGCTGTGAACCCAGCAGCTCCGTCTGTGCCTGCAGAGCGCGACTACCACAACCTGTGCGAGCGGCAGCCCATCGGGCGCCTGCTGTTCCGTGAGTTCTGTGCAACGAGGCCTGAGCTGACCCGCTGCGTTGCCTTCCTGGATGGGGTGGTGAGTGCAGCCCAGCCCAGCACCGAGGGTGGGCAGAGGTCCCGGCCTCCGTGTGTCTCATCTCCCCACGCCCATTGCTCACCCAGACCCCAAGCCTCTGTGCCTCCCACCCTGTAGGCCGAGTATGAAGTGACCCCTGATGAGAAACGGAAGGCGTGTGGGTGGCGGCTAATGCAGAATTTTCTGAGCCACACGGTGAGTGAGCAGTGATGGAAAAATGACAGCCATGGGCAGAGCTCAGTGACAGGGAGAAGAGTGACCACAGCCTGGGCAGAGAGTGCCCTGGAGCTGCTCCAGGCAGCATCACAGGCATGCAGCCCCAGGGGTGGGCCAGGCTTGGGGCAGGGCAGCCCGCCAGCAGCTCTGCTTCGCCCTGCCTCGGAAAGGGAGTTCAGCAACCTGGCCGGCTGGCGCACCACCGGCCTCAGATATGACATCTCTGCCCTGGGAGCAGGCAGCCATCCATGGGAGCTCCCTGCACTGACCTGTCTGTGGCCTGTCCCCAGGGTCCTGACCTCATCCCTGAGGTCCCTCGGCAGCTGGTGACTAACTGCACCCAGCGGCTGGAGCAGGGCCCTTGCAAAGACCTCTTCCAGGAGCTCACCCGGTAAGCCCTCCTGCCCACAGCCCTGGACTATGCCCAGAGGAGTGGGCTTCTGCAGGTCAGGAAGGCTGTGAACAGTGGCTGGCGAGGGAGCTCAGCTTCCCACCCTGCACTTGGCCCTGCTGTGTGACCTTGGCAGGTTGTCTCCCGTCTCAGTAGCATCCTCAGCTTCAGCTGGGATGTGTGTCTCCCTGCTTGGTAGTTTAGCGGGAGGCTTGCCTGAGGGTGCTGCCTTGTGGGCTGAGCACGCACATAATGGGAGGCCTGGCCTGAGAGCCTGGGGTGTCAGGGATGACCAGCGAGCTGGGCCTGCCTTCCCTCAACAGGCTGACCCACGAGTACCTGAGCGTGGCCCCTTTTGCCGACTACCTCGACAGCATCTACTTCAACCGTTTCCTGCAGTGGAAGTGGCTAGAAAGGTGAGCTTCTTAAAGGCTGGGCCAGGACAGGCCAGGCCAGGTTGCTGGGGCCCTTCGTGGGCCTTGGGCTTCTGCTCAGCTGGTGTTTGCTCCCTGACCCCGTGCCCACAGGCAGCCGGTGACCAAAAACACCTTCAGGCAGTACCGAGTCCTGGGCAAAGGCGGCTTTGGGGAGGTGAGTGGGCAGGCGGCACCCCTGGCTGAGTGCACGGGGTGGGAAGGGTGGGCCCTGGACCAGCCCCTGCATCCCCAGCAAGGGCATAGCTGGCCCCCTTGTGCCCTCTCTACCCTGGCCACAGGTGTGCGCCTGCCAGGTGCGGGCAACAGGCAAGATGTACGCCTGCAAGAAGCTGGAGAAGAAGCGGATCAAGAAGCGGAAGGGGGAAGCCATGGCGCTCAACGAGAAGCAAATCCTGGAGAAAGTGAACAGTAGGTTTGTAGTAAGTACAGAAAGGAGACCTCTCCCTCCCTCGGCCTCACGGGCCACTGCCCGCCCCACTGGCTCCAGTGAGTGCTGCTGGGAAGGGCGGTTGGGGTATTGACGCCAGGCCTGGGGAGCAGGCTGGGCCCCAAGAGTGGCACCGAGAAGGATCTTTTGGGTGGCTGGTGTTAGCCCGCCGCCAGGTGGCCTGGCAGCTCCTGCCTGAGGGCTCGGGTCCCCTCGGCCACAGGTGAGCTTGGCCTATGCCTATGAGACCAAGGACGCCCTGTGCTTGGTGCTGACACTGATGAACGGAGGCGACCTCAAGTTCCACATCTACCACATGGGCCAGGCTGGCTTCCCTGAAGCGCGTGCCGTCTTCTATGCCGCCGAGATCTGCTGCGGCCTGGAGGACCTGCACCGGGAGCGCATTGTGTACAGGTGGGGGCCTTGGCCCTGTCTTGCCCGTGACTGCAGCCAGACAGGACAGACAGCAGAAGGCTACTGCTGGGGCTGTGGCCAGGCATCAAGCCGGTGCTGGCGGTGGTGGGGTGGGGTGGGGGCGGGGGGGCCAACAGTACCCACACACCAGGCAGATGTGAGCGGCTCAGACCTAGGCTTTGGGGTCCAGCTGACCCACATGGGAATCCCTACATGGTCACCGTCTCTGTGTGACCTTGGGCTAGTCAGCTCCCTGCTCCCAATACTATTTTCTTTTCTGGGAAACAGAAACTATAATTCCTACCTCCCAGGTTTTTGTAGGGGCCCAGTGAGATAAGGTGGTTAAAAAAAGGTTCTGGCACAGAGCCTGGCGCATAGCGCTCGGTAGTGGAGAGCTGTGGCTGTGATTGTTATCAGCAGTGACTTCACGTGAGCCTCACAGCAGCCCCATGAGGGGACAGCTGCGTAGCCCCATTTGAAAGAGAGGAACAGTAGAGTCAGCCACCAAAGCTTCTCAACACCAGGGGTGAGCAAGGCGCCTCCTGGAGTCCTGGGAGTCCTAGCTCTGAAGGTCCCTGCTCCCATGAGTCCGGGCTGTCTGTCACCCTGGCAGAAAATGGGTCATGCTTCTTGCTCCACATCCGATCCCAGGATGGCGGGTGAGTTGGGGCCCTGTCTGGCTCCCTGGCAAGCTGAGCAGCACCTGCCCCTGCCCTTCTCTCCCTACAGGGACCTGAAGCCAGAGAACATCCTTCTGGATGACCACGGTGGGTGGGAAGACCCAGGGACGGGTGGGGTGAGATGGGGAGGCCTGGCCTGCTAACGGCCCACCTGTTGCTCCTACATTCAGGCCACATCCGCATCTCGGACCTGGGCCTGGCTGTGCACGTGCCCGAGGGCCAGACCATCAAAGGCCGTGTGGGCACGGTGGGCTACATGGGTGAGTCTCCTCCTGCACTGGCCCCTGGCTTGCTGAGTCCCCTCCTTGTCACGGGCCCAACCCCACCCACTCCTGTTTGGGAGTCTCCCATGCCTCCCTGCCTCGGTAGAAAGGGCCCATGCTGACCTTCCCCTTTTATAGATTAGGCGACCAAGGCTCTGCCCGGGTCCCACACAGTTTGGACCTCATGATTCACTCACTAAATACGTATCAACCCCTAGTTCACTTGAGTCTCTCTCCATTCACTGGCGCTAGCCACCCACGATTGGAGGAGAGGGACTCAAACCTGCTTCCGGGGCCCCAGCCCTACCGGCCCCTGAACTTTTCATGCTCAGAGTGGGCATGCGCATCTGTGGAGGGGGCCAGTGGAGGGGCCAGGACGTGGTTCCATAGTCCCCTTGGGGACAGTGTGACAAAGTAGACAGAGTCCTGGCTCTGTAGGTGCCCCCTCTTGCCTATTACGTGTCCTTGAGCCAGATAGGCACTCCACTTCTCCCAGCCTCACTTTGTTGGACTAGAAAGCTATCATCATACCTGCCTCTCGGGGTTGCCTTGAAGATGAAAAGATGTAGTGGAGGGAAACTTCTCCATGTGGCTGCCCTGGCAGGTAGGAGGTATTCAGAAAATAGGAGTTTCCTCCTTCTCTCTGATGTTAAATCCAGAAGTTGCAAACTGGTAGCCATGTGGGCCCAATTCGGCCTACATTTGTATTTAAATCAAATTGTTTTTAGAATAATTTGAATTGGTTGCCAACATTTAATAAGCCAGACAGCACACAGCGTATCATAAAAAGTGTGGATTTATGGCTCCTCTTGAAAAATCTGACTGGGCATCCTGGGTGTGGCCTCCCTTGGGGCCACATCCACTTCCTCTGACCTCCATGTGCTGTCCTTGGTGGGGACCCCGCCAAGCCGCCACCGCCGCCTGCCTGGCCGGTGGGTGTTTGAGTGGATCCCCAACTGACTGCTTTGGGCGTTCCTGGGGCCTGAGGGTCTGCTCCCACCTCCCGCGTAGCCCTAACCCATGCCACCCACCCAGCTCCGGAGGTGGTGAAGAATGAGCGGTACACGTTCAGCCCTGACTGGTGGGCGCTGGGCTGCCTCCTGTACGAGATGATCGCGGGCCAGTCGCCCTTCCAGCAGAGGAAAAAGAAGATCAAGCGGGAGGAGGTGGAGCGGCTGGTGAAGGAGGTGCCTGAGGAGTATTCCGAGCGCTTCTCCCCACAGGCCCGCTCGCTCTGCTCCCAGGTACGGATGGCTGTCCCGCCAGGGCTGGGGGTGGGCGCGCCTCTCCCACCCACCCACCACCCCTGCCCTGCCACAGCTCCTCTGTAAGGACCCTGCGGAGCGCCTGGGGTGTCGTGGGGGCAGCGCCCGTGAGGTGAAGGAGCACCCCCTCTTCAAGAAGCTGAACTTCAAGCGGCTGGGGGCCGGCATGCTGGAGCCGCCCTTCAAGCCTGATGTGAGTGCCACCACCCCTGCTGAGGGCGGGGCCAGGCCGGGACTGGGGCTGGGGCTGGGGGAGGTCTTGGAATATTGGCCGGGACACTTTCAGTGCAAGTGTCAGAAAACCCAATCTAGTGGCTTAGCCAAAAAAAAAAAAAGGATAATTCACAAAAATAGCTCAAAACTTAGCTCACAAAAATTAAAAGCCCTAGATTAGGTCCGGCATTTGGCATACCTGGATGGGGGCTTCGGCAACACTTTAGGAGCTCTCTCTTTTTCTCTCCCCTCATCTTCCCACCGTACTGTCTAATGTGTAGTCTGCACTTTGGAGCAGTTCTCCCCAGGGTGTGGCAGTGGAGGCCCCCAGCAGCTCAGGCCCCCATTCCCCAGCTCAGCCACCCCAGTAGACAAACAGTACCTCTTGCCCAATCATTTCAAAAGAAATCCCAAAGGGGGAAAAAGTCTTAGGGCTGGTGCTCATTGCCTCTGATAGCTCAGAGGCCCTCACTGGCCACAGCTGGATCCTGTGCCCACCTGAACCACTGCAAGTGGGAGAGGTCAGTTCCCCAGAGAAAAACCAGATGCTGTTGCAGCAGGGGGACAGCTGTTGAGCTGGTCACCCCTCTGTGTGCGGGACACTCGCCCTTACAGAGTCTCACACGTTTACTGAGCATCTCAGTGGGTCAGGCAGCCAGCAGGCAAGAATGTCCTCTAGTCATCAGATTCCAGGTGGCAGAAATCCAACTCAGACTCACTTGAGCCCAACATGGAATTTATTGGTTCATTTGGCCAGAAAGTCCGAGAGCAGGGCCAACGCCAGGGTTTCATGCTGTATTCCCAGGGCTCTCTACCTCTTGTCTCTGCTTCAGCCTGTTGACCGTTTCCCTCCCACTGAATTCAGGCTTCTCTGTATGTAAAGTTGCAGAGAAATTGCCGATTGGCCAAGATTAGGTCATGTGCTGGCCCCTCCCATATCTATGAGGACTGAGTCCCATGATTGACAGTTCACTGGGAACACTCGGGAGACCCAGAGGTGACGTGCAGGCCAGGTTGATGACTGTCCACCACGCACGTTTGTTTATTCATTCAACAAATAGCTGAGTGCCCATATGTCCCAGACCTTGGGAATAATGAGGTCCATAGGACCCAGTTCTGCTCTTATGTTGTAGTTGGGAGACACACCCAAATGAACCAATAAACGAGAAAGAATTTCAGGTAACCTCAAGTGTGACAAAGAAAACTAAAGCCGGCTAAGAAGAGGGCAGAAAATGATGGTGGGGGCGGTATTTTTAGACAGGGTGGTCTCTGATGAGCTGATGATTAGGCAGAAACGTGAAATACTTGAAGGATAGAGCCGTGCCCAGGTTTGGGCTGTGAGCGTCCCAGGCGGAGGGAACAGCCAGGCATGGCAGTTCCGCGGCAGGGACCAGGAGGCCTGTGCGGTGCGAGTCAGCCTGTGCAGGCACGGAGGTCTGGGCATATTCTGAGCAAGACAGGGGACCTTTGGGGGATTTGGGGCAGGAATGTGAGTCCTGGGGAGTGGGCCGTAGGGAGTGTGAGTGGAAGTGGGGAGGCCAGCCAGGGCCTGTGCCTCTGAATGACTGCCTCACACCAGTCTCACTGGGACCCCGAAGGGTGGTAGTCACAGGCATTTGAACCCAGCGAGCCGGATTTTCCTCAGCCTCTGTCAGGCTGGTACTACTGCTCACATTTGTTCCTGCTGCTTGTGCACATCATCTCATTTAATCTCGAAATAACCACACTGCCTCTGGATCTGCTGTTCAGAGTTAGGAATAAAATCGGTGCCCTGGAGTTTAACTTTTCAGAAGCAGGAGATGAAAAGCAAGCTTGCTGATGATACATTTTTTAACAGCTTTATTGAGATTTAATTCATATACCGTACAATTGACCCATTGAAAGTATACAGTTCATTGGCTTTGTAGTATCTCAAACTTATGCACCATCACAACAATAAATCTTAGACTATTTTCATCACCAGCCTCCCCAAAAAACCCCATACCCTTGGCAGTCATTCCTCATTCTTCCCTCCCCCCGGCCCCTGTTAGTCATTCATCTGCTGTCTGTTTCTGTACGTGTGCTTGTTCTGGACATTTCACACATATGCAGTCCTCTGTGGCCCTCTGTGTCTGACTTACTTTACTTAGCATAATGTTTTTAAGGTTCATGCATGTTGTAGCAGGTGTCAGTACTTCATTCCTTTTTAAGGCTGATCTATACCATATTCCATTGTATAGATAATACCACATTTTGCTTATTTATTCATAAGCATGATAGACATTAGGAGTTGTTTCCACTTTTTGGCTATTGTGAATAATGCTGCTATGAAAATCACATACAAATTTTTTTGTGGCTAGATGTCATTTCTCTTGGTATATTGCTAGGAGTAGAATTAATAGGTCATATTTAACTATTAAACATAACTATGTTTAAACTTTTGGGGAACTGCCAGATTGTTTTCCAAAACGGCTGTACCATTTTACATGATGATGATATTTTCAAAAAAATTTTTTTTAGAGACAGGGTCTTGCTTTGTCACCCAGGCTAGAGTGCAGTGGCATCATCATAGCTCACTGCAACCTCAAACTCCTAGACTCAGGCGATCCTCCCGCCTCAGCCTCCAAAATAGCTGTGGCTACAGGTGCACACCACCACACCAGGCTAATTTTTCTATTTTTTGTAGAGATGGGGTCTTGCTATGTTGCTAGGCTGGTCTTGAACTCCTGGCCTCAAGTGATCCTCCTGCTTCGGCCTCCCAAAGTGCTGGGATTCCAGGCATGAGCCACTGTGCCCAGCCCGTGATGATGATATTTTAATTGACATCTTTAATAGAGGGATTTGGGAAACAATGTCAAGAGGAAAAAGAAAGTGGCCTCCTGGAGCTGAGGTGGGCTCAGCAGGGGCCTGGGGTTGGAGCGGTGGGAGACTGCCAGTTGTCTGGTTGGCTGGGAGAGGGGACACAGCAAGCCCCAGACATCCCAGGGCACCCCTCCATGGCAGTGCCTAGCCAAGGCCCAGCTGAGCGAGACTCGGCCTGTTCTCCCCACTCCAGCTGCTACCCAGAGAGCCAGGTGCATGCGGAGGGGCGCCTAGCACTGGCCTTCACACAGTCTCACCCAGTCACTGAGCAGTGAGGGGTGGTAACAGTCCTGGTCTACAGATGGGGAGACTGGGCTTCAGAGAGAAGGGCTGCCATGCTTAGGACGTGTATGTGACTCCTGGTTTCTGACTCCAAACCAGAGAGCTGCTGGTGTCAAGGCAGCACCAGGCCAAGGGCACAGTAAGACTCGGGTTTGCCTTCCTCTTTGTATGCTTCCTATCTGACCGCTGCCTCTCCCGCTCCACCCCCAGCCCCAGGCCATTTACTGCAAGGATGTTCTGGACATCGAACAGTTCTCCACAGTCAAGGGCGTGGAGCTGGAGCCCACTGACCAGGACTTCTACCAGAAGTTTGCCACAGGCAGTGTGCCCATTCCCTGGCAGAATGAGGTGGGGGCCCACCCTGCTGGTGGGGTAGGCTCTGGGGGGCAGCCCTTGGGGCAGCCCTCACAGCTGCCTGTTCCTCAGCAGATGGTGGAGACGGAGTGCTTCCAGGAGCTCAATGTCTTCGGGCTGGATGGTGCAGTTCCCCCAGACCTGGACTGGAAGGGCCAGCCGCCTGCACCCCCCAAGAAGGGGCTGCTGCAGAGACTCTTCAGTCGCCAGGTGAGCCCCAGCGCTGTGCTGCCCGGGCCCCCAGCTGGCTCCAGGGGACGGTGGGTGGGAGGCAGAGCTGGTGCCCGCATGAGCATTGTCCAGCCCCGCCCGCGGTGCCCAGTCTCTCTGGCCTCATTCCCACCTGTCCCCCACCCCTGGCTGGGCTCACGGCCTCTTTTCTCTTTCCAGAGGTGAGCAGTGTGGGCTCCCCGTGGGTTGGCCCTGCTGCCTGGCCTCGGGGAGCCACGGGCAGCCCTTCCATGGCAGAGGCGAGATGTGGGAGAAAGAAGTCTGGTGCCCGCCCCCTCCCCCGCACACTGCTTCGGTTCCCTGTACCCTGGCCCCTTTGAGCTGCCAGCCTTGCTTAGTCTTATCCCCATGCTCTGCCTCCACTGGCCCCAGGGAGAGGACTGGGCGGAGGCCTGGCCCTGGCAGACCCTGGGATCCACTCAGACCTCCTTCGGTCTGTTGCCAGCAGCCTCTGCACTGACGCCCACCCTTGCGTGGCCTGAGCTGCTGCTCCAGGCCTCTCCTGGGGATCCCCCTCCCCAGAGCACAACCTTGGGCAGCTCCTGGCCTGCCCTAGCAGGGCTGGCCCTGTGTGACATCCCTGGTGGCTAATGGCACCCACTCTGCCTCTCTCCCTCCGTGTCTTCCCCGTCCCTCCAGGATTGCTGTGGGAACTGCAGTGACAGTGAGGACGAGCTCCCCACCCGCCTCGAGCTCCCCACCCGCCTCTAGCCCCGAGCCTGAGGCCCCCACCGGCAGTTGGCGGTAGCAGCTACTCCGGGCGCTGTTTACAGTTTTGCACAGTGGTCTTCCCCATTGTCCATTCGAGTTGTGGCCTGGGGAACAGCCGGAGCTGTCCCCTGTGTCCTCTGCCCCTCAGCCTCTGGCCTGGCTGAGTTTGGCATGGCCTGGGCCCTCGCTGGGACAAAGGTGCGTCCCTTCAGCTCTTCTCCATAGAGCTCTGGGCTTTCTGTATTTATGTATTTGTATGAATGTACATAGCAACCCACCCTAGACCTGGCACCTCTGCCCTAGCTCCCCAGGGCAGTGGGTCCTGGCTGGGATAGCGGGAGCTGGCGGAGGAGCCACTGCCAAACTCAAGGCTCCTCAGGCCCAGCTTGGATGGGCCAAGACTGGACTAGACCCCCAACCCCCAGCACTGTGCTGGCCACCACCAGCCTCTGAGTAAGACACCTGCCCCTGCCACCCTGGGCTCACGCTGCTACCTTCTGGGACCCAATGCTGTCCCTTCTCAGCGCTTGCCAGAGCTGGATCTGAGGCCTCTGTGTCCCCTAGGCCTATGCCAAAGTGTGCACAGAGATTGGCTGGCTTGAGGCCCACCGGCCCCTGTCCCAGGTGGGTCTGCTTCTGCCTTCCAGCTCCCAGGCACGTCGTCCCTGATGCCGGGCCTTGTCCTGAAGATGCCTCTTTCAGAAATGCCCTAGCCTAGGCCATGGGTGGGGGTGTCCCTGGCCAACCCTCACACATTCCGGACCCCCTCATAACAACAGACACACATGCCCAGCAATAATCCGCCCCTCCCTGTTGTGCGTGTGGGGGGTGTGTGTGTGAGTGTATGTGCGTGCTTGTGTGTGTGCGTGTCTGTGAGCATGTGAAGGGGGTAGGGTGAGGTTGTGCCTGAGCCCCAGGCCCCAGCCCTGGCCCTTCCCAGACTGTGATGTCCGTCCTGGTCCCAGTTAGGGTAGCGTGGGATTACAGGGCCCTGGTTTTTCCATATTTAAAGCCAATTTTTCTTACTCATTTTGTCCAGTGTAAGCTGCCACGTGTCTGTGTGAATACAGTCCGAGCACAAGCCTGGTCAGCAGCCCTGCCTGCCTCTTTCTTGCTTCTGGTGCTCCCGAGCTCTTCCTGCTTCCCTGGCCCAGCTGGAAGTGGGAACGGGACTCCAAACCCAAACCTGACCTGGCGGGAGGCAGGGTGCTGCCCTTCCGAAGCCCAGGAGTCCCCAGGGCTGACCTTGAGGTAGCCTCTCCAGGCATCCAGGCCTTGTTGGCCTTTGGGCTCACCCAGTGGGTTTCTCAACTTCCTAAATGGGATGGGGCCTGAGGAAAGAGGCCTTGGGTGCCCACTGGGTCCCATCTGTCTCTGTGTTGCAGAGGCAGGCCCAGCCACGGTGGCCTGGCTGCCAGGTGTGGACTAGGAGCAGCCTGGGGAGTGAGTTGGAAGCTGGGTTAGGGACATCTGCCCCAGGTCTGTCTCACCTAGGCACCAGCCATACACCTGGCCCTGGGCTGGAGCACAAGCATCAGACCCGTCCCTCTGTTTTGCCCTCGAAGCATGAAATGTGGGCGGGCAAAGACCTAGATGCTGGTGATACTGGGAAGAAGGCTGTGGGGGCATCAGGGAGGGATCTCAAGATTAGTGGTTGAGCCAGGCCTTGAAGGAGGCCTTCACCTAGGGGAGAGGGACTGGGGAGAGCCTTCCAGGGGACCCTCCTACACATACACTTGAGGGTGAGAGCTTGCTGACCACAAATCTGTCCCAGGTTTTGTAAACCCATCGCTGCTCTGTAGCCTCCCAGTGTCCCCAGCCTCTCCAAGAATGCCCTGTAACTGCCATAAGGTTTTGTTCCTTGCCTCTGGGCTGGGCACTCAGTGCTGCAGAAGCTACATGTGCTTTGGAGTTGACGGTTCTGGGTTCAAGTACAGCCTGGACACTTTTCAAGTTGGCTTTGCATAGGCCCTTGTCTGCAAAGATGGGTGTCCATCACCTTCCAGGGCAGCTATGAGAATCCACTGAAGCAGCCATTTGGCCCCCTGGAACCCCCAAGTCACCATAGGACTGTCAAGTGTGGGAGGAGTGCCAAACTGACCAGCTGTCTTAAGGGTAGCCAGAAGGTGCCTAGCACCAACTTGGCAAAAGGGGCCTTTTGTGCCAGCCCAGCTCTTGTGTGGAGTGCTCACTGCTTCCCATCAACTTCAGGGATATGGGGGAGTAGGGGCTGTGCTTGCTCAAGGTCTTCCAGCTGGTTAAGTGGCCATTGCAGGGTGGGGAGGAAGCCAGGAGAAAATGGAAAAGCTGGATACTGCCCATGTGTCCTGAGGTTGGAGCCTGAGATTTGTTTGCCCCAGGCTGTGTTGGGGGGCTGAGGGTGGCGCCTGTTAAGTAGTTATCAGGGCAGGTGTGCAAAGGTGAATGGGTGCCAGGTGGACATGCAGGACCCTCAGGCACTCTGCCTGCAGTGGATCCAGACCTGCTGGCCAAGCTGGTCCTTGGGCTAGGGAGGCATCGGGGAACTTCTTGACTAGGGTTAAACTCACCTTACAGCTCTTAACACAGTGGATCGTTGGCAGAGAAAACTCCCAGAGTTCATTGCCCAACAAGCCTTGCCTAAGCTCACCTCCTCCCGGCCCAGCTCTATGGTGGGAGCTGGGAACCCAGATGGAGACAAGGCCCCTGCCAGCTTGGAGCTCAGTCTGGCAGGGAGACAGGCGTGGGAACAGGGGGCCCAGAGTGATTGGCACTGTGGGAGAGGGGACTCTGGGGGTGGGGGCAACACCAAGCAGAGTAGGCCCTTTGACCACGAAGGTGTTAAGAGTTGGTGCCCTCTAGGACACAGGACCAGATGTTCCCAGGGAGAGGACCACATCTGGATGGCCTCTAGTGGTCTGGAGTGGCTGAGCATGGGGGGCAGTTGGAAGAAGAGTGGCTGGAGCTGAGGTCAGTGAGACACAGCCAGCTTTCTTTTTTTTTTAATTGAGATGGGGTCTCACGATGTTGCCCAGGCCACACCTACAGCATGCGAGCCTGGTGGGGATATTGCAAGTGACAGAACTGTCCTCCAGCTAACTTAGAAAGTATTAAAAGGATGTGGGGCAGCTCTAAGGTCTTAGTTGCAGTTCCTATTCTCATCGGGTCATGACCACGAGAAGCAAGATGCTACAGTCATTTGTCTTTGCATCTTTGAGTCTGACTCCAAATCCAGGGAGCCAGAATGGCCAGGCTGGGGCCTGCTCCCTGTGCCTGAGGGAGAAAGGCCCTCGGGTTCACCAGTTCACCATGAGGGCAGTAATTTCCCAGATTAAATCTGGGTGCTCATACCCAAAGAAAAGAGGATAGAAACTGGGTAGCCATTCCCTTTGGCCATATGGAACATATATTTCCTCCCCTAGGCATGGCCACTTGGATTGGTTCCTAGGCCAAAAATGAGTCCAAGAAGAGTCATTTGTAGAGTTTTTGTTTTGTTTTGTTGGTTTTTTACTCAAAGTATTGGGAAAGAACTGGGCTTCTCTTTCCTCTGGGGATGGATGGCAGGATATGAACCTAGAGCTGTAGGGTTCATCCATGGCACCATGCTGGGGGAACTTGCCTGAGAATGATGCACACACACAAGCAAAGTGAAGAGAAGCAGGTACATGCTTGATGCTGTTGCTAGAACACCTGGAACCAACTGTGACCAAAGCTAGAATCTACCCCAGGACTTGCCAGTTAGCTCAAACCTATTTGTTTTGGGGCTCTGACACTTGTAACCCCAACGTCCCAGCTGATGTGGTGAAGGGTGTTTTTGGAAAAATCACCTTAAATGCAGTACACAAATTGGACTAGAAACAGAGAACCCAGTTAAGAGGCTGATGGACAGCCAGGTTCAGAGTGGCCCCTGTAAGCCTGGACCTAAGGGTAGACAGCAGAGTCCTCTCTAGGGGTCACCTCTGTTCCCTTGGGGGAGCATTCCCATGGAGGCCAGAGCTGGGGGTTCAGCACTAGGTCCTCCTTCCTAGTAGACATGTGATGTATGCCTGCTGGGGACACAGCGGGAAAGGCCGTGATTTGGGAAGGAGCCACGTGGGGGTGCTCACCTGCTCCCTGCTCCAGCCCCTGCCCACTGCGTGTGTGCAGTGCCTGTCGGGACGTGGCTGGGGCCTGGACATGTGTGTGCTATCCAGGCTGAGCTGTGTGCACGTCGGGGTTCTAAACTTAAGGTGCTTGGCTGATGTGTGCACCAGGGCTGCCAAAGTGTGCCCGGCCAGACGGCCTGTCGCTAAAAGCTGTGTGGCCTGGCGTGCATTCCCTGTACAGGTGCCCTCGGGTGTGAGCCCGGCGCCCTTCAGTGCCCGGTCTCCCTGCGGCAGGTGCGCGCCCCATGCTCCCCCTCCTTCCCTCGTGGGGCAGCCTCCTCGGCGGCTTGTGGCTGGGGGTGGGGGGCCCTCTGCTGGCAGCCGCGCGCGCGCGCGCGCGCACGCCGGACTCGCCCCGCGCCGTGTACGCGCCCGTGCGCGCGCCCCGCGCCTCCAGCCCAGCGCTCGGAGCCGCTCTCGCTGCCGCTGACTGCTCCCCGGGGCCGCCGCCGCCGCCGCCTCCTCCCCCAGGCCCGGGGCTCTGTCCGCTGGGCTCGCGCCGCTCGCCCGAGCCAGGAGGACGAGCTCGAGGAGGATGCCTGGGCCCGTGAGTACCTCGGCGGCTGCGGGCCGGGCGGGCACGGAGCGCGGGCGGAAGATGGTCCCAGGACTGAACCTTTTGCTGCGGGCGGCTCTGTTCCCTGGCCCGGGGTCGCCGACCTGGACCCCCGCCCGGGCCGCGGGCAGCCCCTCCCCCAGCCCACACCGGAGGGAGGGAGAGCGAGGGAGCCGGAGCCGGGCGCGAGCCGCCACCAGTTCGCTTGGAAACGGTTGCCACAGCAACGGGGTTGCGCTCCCCGGCAACGCGACTGCGAGGCGGCGACGCCCCCTCCCCCGCCCTCCCCCCACAAGGGGCCACAACTCGAGGGCGCAGGGGGAGAGGGGTGTGCGGTGGGGGGACCGTCGCCTCTCTGGCCCGTCTGGGTGTGCCTACCTCCACAGCACGTCGAAGGTGGGGGCGGGGGCGAGCGGCCCGTGGGCACGAGCTGGCTCCCACGTGGCTGCAGCCGTCGCAGCAGGGCTCCTGGGGTGGCTGCAAACGTGGGGGCGGCCCAGCCCCTGGGCCTGCCGCGGGAAGAGGGGGCTTGGAGATTTGGTCTGGGGTCTCTGCCGGCAATCCCACCGCTAGCACCACCCAGGGCCTCCTCCCGCCCACCCTCGACATGGCATGACCCAAGCTGGGTTCCCCAGAGGCGATGTTCCTTACCAGGGGAGAGGCAAGAAGCTCGCATCCCTCCTCATGGCCAGGCATGGGCCGGCGGTGAGTCTCTGCTCGGCGTTCCTAGCCACCATTCTCCAGGGAGGGGTGGAAGCAGAGTGGGCAGGAGCAGAGGAAAGGACATTGCTGACCCAGGGAAGCTGAATCCCAGGACAAATGAGAGCAACCCAGCCCATCGTCTGGATCACAAGTGTCCCTTTTTTGTCTGAGCACAATGCCCCAGCTGTGCTGGGTGACATGCAGGTTGGCCGGCAGGGAGGCCAGCACCACATGGAGGTGCTCGGTCCTTCAGGGGAGCTCCTCTGGGAGGAGAATGGCCTCTGACTCAGAGGAAATGACCTCTGGCTTCCCTCCCAGCCTCCCCTCAGCATGCAGCGTGCTGGAGAGAGAAATGGCCCTCTTGCCAGCTCTCCCAGCCCTGACTCAGCAGATGCCAGCCCCTCTCGCAGCTTCAGACCCAGCATCCAAGAGACCACAACCATCTTTGGATTTCCTTTCTCATCCAAGGAGGTATCTTGGGCACCAGAGGTAACCAGTACTTGGGGCATTTGAGGCCTTGGCATGAAATGCTCTTAGATAGGTGGTGCCCTGGAAATCAGGCCTGAGTCCTCCGTAGGCAGGGGTGCCTCTGGAGTTATTCCCAGGCTCCTTTCATTCTGTTCCTGCTCCGTGTGAGACCCGTATTGAGCACTCTGCATCCATTATCGCCTAACTTTTGCAACAGTTGTGCAAGGTAAGTTTATTATCCCCATTGTAGAGATGAAGGCTCTTAGGTTTAGGGAAGTAAAGTGACTTGCCCAAGGTCACACAGCCAGTAAGTGGTAGAGCTGAGTTTCCATGCAGATTTCTCTGCTGGCAAAGCCCCTTTCTGCCTGTTTGCTATAGGACATCTCTTGTAACCCAAGCAGGAAAGAACCACAGAGCCTTCTAGAGGAGCATTCTTAACCTTCCTTCACATTCGTTCAGTGAGGAAACTCCCTATGTCTTTCAGGCCTTGGTACACTTTTCCTTCCTGCAAAGTCAGCCAGATTCTTTCTTGCTCCCCAGATGCTTTATAGGACTGGGCCGGCTTCCTCCCTCCTCTCCTCTCTCCCTCCCTCCATTTTCTCTCTCTGGGTGAGATCAAGCAGTGAGGGCTGTCTCAGACCCTGGGAAGCCCCCAAGTCCCCCTGGTCCTTGGTTCATGGGCTCTGTGGCCTGATCAGCTTGCAGTCCTGGCCTCAGGAGAGAGAATTTAGCAAAGATGGGCCCATGCAGTGCTGGACCCTGTAGGTGTTCAGTCTAGCTCAGAGACTGAAACCCAAATGCTTCCAGGGGCCAGGGGACAATAGAATGACTGAGGTGGGCCAGGGAGATGCTTGGCTCCAATCTCTTGTCACCATGTGAAATATGGACTTGCTAGGACCAGATTGTCATTTTCAAGATCAGCCAGAAATCCAGACCTTAAATCTGGATTTTAAATGTTGGCAACTAATCAGAATATTTTAAAAAATGGATTGTGAGCCAACAAAGCATGTCCATGAACTGTGTCCAACTTGAGGGTCATGAATCTGAGACCTCTGGTCCATGGTAAAGTGACAGCAGATTTACAAGACAGCACCATGGGCTGGTTTCCACATTTGAGCCTCTTGAGGATGCCAGGTACTGGTGTTTGATTGGTCACTCGCAGATGTGACCCTCATTCACATCCTTCATCAGTTCTGCTCTGCTCTTGGCACTGCCAGGCAGGTCTTGTCATCCCTGTCCTACAAGTGAAGAAACTTTGGCTCAGGTGTGGGAATGGCCAGGATGGGCTCACATGGCTCTGTTAGGGCAGAAGCCAAATCTGAACCCCACAAGAGGGTGTCATCAGCTCCCCCTGTGTGGCCAACTCTCTTGCAGGGCCAGAGAGTTATTCCCACGCTGGATGCAGGGATGGAGGCAGAGAGCTGCAGGCTGAGGTTTCAGTGGAGAGCATGGTCTCTGAACATCCTGTCCCACAGCCCCCCTCGAGAGGGCCGGAGTGAGTGTAGTAGATGCTGGCCTAAGTAAGGCCTGTCTACCCACAAGCCCACAGGGGCCCCAGTCTCTTTTGTCCTGTTTGCAGTTTCCCCAGCCCTAGGTTGCTGGCTTAGTGTCAGGGCTGGGTCACAGATGCTGCCTGAAAGCAAGGGTACCACTCAGTACCCTGGCCCAGGTGGAGATGAGGTTCTGACCAGCTCTACACCTGTCGGTCTGCTCTCTGACATCTGTCTTGGTGTGGGCAGGGTGTAGAAATACCGCCAGTGCCTCCCTGAAATGCCCTCCCTTCCTGCCAGGACATTAGGCTTTGCAGTTGGCTGGGCTTCACAGCCACCCGGCTACATGGACCTGAGCTGGCCCTGCCCCTTGTTGAGCCTACATCCTGTCTGTAGAATGGGATGGCAACAGCCACGCCCTGCGGGTGTCACCAAGATAACAAAGGTAGAGGCTAGTGGCAGGCCTGGCACATGCAAAGTATACAGGACAGGTTGACAGTCACCTTCCTTCTCCTCCACCCGACCCCTGCTCAGCACACACCACACCACACCACACTCTCCTCCCTCCCTTCTCCTGTTCTGAGTCTGTGTCCCTTCACTTGAGGACAGCCTCACGTCCAGGGCTTCGCTGCTGGACCCAGGGGCTGTGCTGGCTGGGATTTCCTCCCCGTCCCAGCACCCCGGCGCACCCCTCTGTGCAGTCTTCCTTCTTTCCACCTAGACCTATGGGGGGTTAGCTTGCTTATAAGCCACCCTGCCAAGACAGAGGGTTGGGTGGTGATTTCTCTCAGTGACACTCTGGTGAATGGCTGGCATTCCTCAGGAATGAATTGGACACAGACCCAGCTCTTGAGGTCCTCCCTATCCTACAGCTAAAAGACCAAGCAGGTAACTGGATACCTCCAGTCACTCCAACAAGTGGTTCTTGAGGTACTGTGTGCCAGCTGATAAGAGAGATGCAGCCTCTGGTGCTAGACACAGGCCACCCCAGAACATTCTGGTATCTTTGGGCTTCTCATCCCCCCTGGGGGTGAGGTGGCTCAGGGCTGGCCTGTCCAGGGAAGTGCCAGGTGAGGCCAAGAGGCCTTGGCAGGAGCTCATCCTGGACACCCTGCTTGAGCTCGGTGGTCCCCATGGTGTGCTCCCTGGGCCAGCACCAGCAGCATCTGCTAGGAACTTGACAAGTGCAAACTCTTGGGCTCCCACCCCAGACCTACTGAATCTAATGCTAGGAGTGGAGCCCAGCACTCTGTGTTCTAACAAGGGCAAATTTGGGGGCCTTAGTCTAAACTGTGTTACAGGGCTGGACTGAGGCAGTGGCATGGCACTGGAAGGCTCAGGCAGGAGGGCTGGGGGAAGTGGCTGATGTGGAGAGTGGCTGAGCTGGGCATGGGCACAGTACAGTGGCAAGCATGGTGGCCAAGACAGTGATAGGAGGACCAAAGGAAGTGGAGAGATGAGACATTGCAGAGGGCAGGAACAGCAGAATTTGGTGGATGGGGTGAATGGTAGGCCCTTGACTGAGATATAGGACCCAGTAGCAGCAGATCTTTGGGGTCTAAGCTTGAGGTGCTGGGGTTCTTTGTGCAGAGGGCCAATGTGGTAGGTCCACAGCAATGCAGCCAAGCCCTGGAATAAGAGATCTGTGTGCCCTTGGGTGTCCTTTAATCTCTTTGAGCCAAGTGTTCTCATCTGCCAAATGAAAAGAATGCCAACCTGCTTCCTAAGATGACTGTGAGAATTCGGTAGTGTCCAGCCTCCAGGCAGGGAGCGCTTGGGAACACACATCTCTGCACCCCCACTCAGAAGCCACCGTCATCAGAGCTAGTGTTTGTTGGGCATCTCTAAGCCTTTGGCATGGATCAGCTCAATCCTTACCGCTGAGGAAACTGAGGCAACACAGAGGTTAAGAAACTCACCCAGGGACTTGCTTTTGTCCCCCTGCTGTGTTCCCAGTTAGTTTGTGGCCTAAGAAAACCATACAGAGCGATATGCTTCAAAAATGCTACAAATAAATCAAGATGGAATCCTAAAAAATGCTCAAATAACCTGCAAGAAAGTAAGAGAAATGGAGGAAACAGAAAATGGGTAATAAAATGGCAGATTTAAGTCCATCTGAAGGGCAAGCTGTAGCACACAAGCAGAGTGGCCAAGAGGCAGGTGTTTGCTGTTGACTCTGGAGAGGGGTGGGCAAGACCAGTGGCTGAGGGTGGTGGCTGCGGCCGGGGCCTGAGTCTGAAGGCTCCGGCAAGGGCAGGAGCTTGCATGGAGCAGGAAGGCAGCCCAGCTCTTTCAGGCTGCTTTGAGAAATTTGGCCTGGTCAGGTGGAGCATTTTGAAAGGTCTGAGTGAATCTCTCAATGTTCATGTATTGAGCACTTAATGATGTTTTTGATGAGGCTGTATTGAGCAACCAGGAGGGAGGATTCAGACACGATTGCAGCCCTGGGCCTGCTGTAGCGCCACAGAGGACAGTGTTTCCCATCAACCTCCACCCACTCCAGCTGAGCACTGGAGCCAGATTGGAAGGGGACGGTCAGAGGTCCAGCTCAGCTGTGAGACCTTAAGCAAGAGACTTCCTCTCTCTGGCCCAAAGTTGCCTGGTCTGTAGAATGCAGCAATGATTCCTGCCTCCTGGCTTAGGGGTGACAGTGGCACCCAGTGGATCTTGGGTGTGGCCTGCCCTGGTCTGGCCTAGTGCCCAGCCTGAGCTGGGTACCCTCAGGGTATACAGATCCCTGTCCTTTGTCTCACCTGGAGCTGCCATTCCATCTCCCCTTCATCCCATAGCCCTGTCCCACCCTTGAACTGTTTCACCAAGGCCTGGTGGTCAGGCACGCCAGGGCCTGGCTGGAACAGGAACGCACATTTCAGCTACTAGCCGGCCATTCTACCCAGTGCCCCTGACGGCTGCCAAGTCCTTATGTACTGAATGCTCAGGAGCACCAGGCTTTTCAGTTACATCTCATTTGTCACACAGGGGGAAAGTGTTTTGACACAGAGTTTGGATTCAGACTCAGGCTAAACCCCAGCTCCTGCACTGATTAGCTGTATGACTTGGGATAAGTCATTTCCCTCTCCGAGCCTGTCTCATTTATCAAATGGGCACAACCATCAGTGACAAGACGGTGTTGAGGATGGGATTCTGCACAGAAAGGGACTACAACAAGGCAGATATTTCTAACTCAGTTAAACCCCATCACCGTTAGCCCCAGAAGTGCCATTTCTGACCCAGAGCTCCTCCCACTCTGCAGACCAGGGGGATCTCTAGTTAGTGCCAGTTTCCTCAGAGCATTCCTGATGGCTCAGGAAAAGGAGAATAACAGATTTAATTAACTCTCAGTGACTGGCAGCATCGTGTTTTTATCTAGGCTGCGTCGCCATGGCAGCCTCATAGCAGGGTTGTGGAGGGGGCGGGCAGAGCTATTGTTCCTGCCATTGTCTGTTCTGGAACGGCAGGCCCAGGAGAAAGGGACTGGCACGGGCACCAAGTGGCACATGGCTGAAGGCAGCTGTAGAGTCAGACAGAAGCCATCTGGGGAGGAGAGTGGGGTGGCCCAAGGCCTGGCTTCCCCCCAACTTGGGGCACAGGCTCACTGTGGCCCCCAAAGCAGTGTGTGTGCCTTGGGTATACCTTGGGTAGGAGGGTCCATGTGGCTCCTGGAACAGGCCCACAAAGTAGCCCAGGCAGCTGCACGCCCCCACCCCACTCAGGCTAGGGTTTTGTGGCCAGGCCTGGGTTCAAATTATGGCTCTGCTACCTGCCATCTACATAGCCAATTGCTCCCCCATTCCTCATCTGGAAAACAGAAATCATTACAATTACCCCAAAGGGTTGTGTGTTAAAGCCCCTGGGTATAAGGCATGCAGGAAGGGCTCATTTCTGTTCCGTGGGGGTGGTGAGCAGTTGCCTGCTGCCCTTCACTCCTGAGCCAGGGCACCCTCCTACATACCTCTTAGGGTGCCAGCTTCCCCTCTCAGCCCAGCTGTGGAGAGGAGGAGGAACTAGAGCTACCCATCTGGAGTCAGTGCAGGACCAGGCTTCCGAGTCTCATCTAGATTTCCTCCCCGCTGCAGAGAGGGAGAGGAAGCCGGGCCTGGAGTTAGAGCGGCAGAACCAAGCGGGTAGGAGGCAGGGAAGCGGAATTGCAGCAGGCCCACGCCCGGCGCGCCAAGCTCAGACAAAGGCAGGGCTCGTGGCCCGCGTGGCACGCAGCAGCAGTCGGAGCCATCGGCCCGAGCCCCCTGGGAGAGCGGCGGAGAGCGTGGTGCAGTGCAGGCCTGGATGTTCCATGCTCTGGGCAGCAGGGACTGCCAGGCGTGTGCACAGGGCGCCGGATGGGCTGCTTGCGGGCCTCTAGGAGATGCACCACCCTTTTCCCCCACCAAGCAACCACGCCGAGACTCTTGTTCAGCGCCCTGGTGCCTACAAGTCTCTGAAATCTTTTGGGACTTGGGGTACCTCGTGCCCGGGGGTTGCGGGTGGTGAATCTGTCGTGCGGACTCAGAGCCCGAGCCCGGCCTTTGCGCGCCCCCTGCTGGCCTGCCTTGGGTCCCCGCGGCACCAGGGCTCAGCAGCGGCCGCCAGGTCTCAGATCCGGGAAAACCCTATCGGGGAAACCTCGCGGCGTGACGTCATCCTCCTCGATGACGTCACCGTGCCCCCCGGGGAGTGCGGGGGTTCCCACAGAGGAGGCTTCCCCGGGCCTGCGCAGGGCTCTGGCGCCGGCCGGGAAGTCGTCCCGGGCCGCGGCGCGCCTTCACTGCGCATTGTCTGCCCCACAGGTCCCGCGCGGCCCCGGGTGAGGCACGCCCGCGCGCCCGCCGGCGCCATGGGAAGGAGCGGGCGCCGGTGCTGTCCCCCGCCGGCGCGCGCACAACGTGAGCCCAGCCACGGGCAGCCCCCGGCCGCAGGTCCCCGAGTGACGCTGGCGGCACCTGGGAGCGTGGCGCGGGCCCGGGGCCACGCAGAGGAGCCCAGTGTCCAGTGAAGCAGCCGAGGAACCGCCGCCGCGCCGCCGCCATGGTGATGTCCCAGGGCACCTACACGTTCCTCACGTGCTTCGCCGGCTTCTGGCTCATCTGGGGTCTCATCGTTCTGCTCTGCTGCTTCTGCAGCTTCCTGCGCCGCCGCCTCAAACGGCGCCAGGAGGAACGCCTGCGCGAGCAGAACCTGCGCGCCCTGGAGCTGGAGCCCCTCGACCTGGAGAGCAGCCTGGCCGGGAGCCCCCCGGGCCTGGCGCCGCCGCCGCCGCCGCACCGCAGCAGCCGCCTGGAGGCGCCGGCGCACGCGCATCCGCACGTGCACCCGCTGCTGCACCACGGGCCCGCACAGCCGCACGCGCACGCGCACCACCACGCGCTCTCGCACCCGCCGCCGCCGCACCTCTCCGTGCCGCCGCGGCCCTGGAGCTACCCGCGCCAAAGTGAGTACGGGCCTGGCTAGAGGCGGGCGGGCTCCCGGGGCGGTGGGGCCTCGGCAGGGGCGGGCTCGCTGCCCGCCTCCCGCAAGCCGAGGAGGAGGCCAGGGCCTTCGCGGGAGGCGGGGGCCGGTGGCCTCACCTCTCGGGCCGCTTCCCATTCCACAGCGGAATCGGACATGTCCAAGCCACCGTGTTACGAGGAGGCGGTGCTGATGGCCGAGCCGCCGCCGCCCTACAGCGAGGTGCTCACGGACACGCGCGGCCTCTACCGCAAGATCGTCACGCCGTTTCTGAGCCGCCGTGACAGCGCGGAGAAACAGGAACAGCCGCCGCCCAGCTACAAGCCGCTCTTCCTGGACCGGGGCTACACCTCGGCTCTGCACCTGCCCAGCGCCCCGCGGCCCGCGCCGCCCTGCCCTGCCCTGTGTCTGCAGGCCGAGCGCGGCCGCCGGGTCTTCCCCAGCTGGACTGACTCAGAGCTCAGCAGCCGCGAGCCCCTGGAGCACGGAGCTTGGCGCCTGCCGGTCTCCATCCCCTTGTTCGGGAGGACTACAGCCGTATAGAGGGGCGCCCGGCGTCTGGGCCCCACCGGCGCACTCCTGGCCTGACTGCGGGGCTTTTTAAATGCTTCCCTTGGACTGCGGGGAGGGGCGGGGGGAGGGAGGGATTTCTTACCCCGTTTGTTACATTTTGAGGATAATAAAGGTGTGTGATCTGGTTTGGTACAAGCGGAGGGGGCACCCACTGCTTGCGCCCAGAGTTCTGGTGACCAGACACGCTGGGGCCTTGGCGGGAAGGAACCTGAGCGCGTTTCCACTACAAGTTAGCCTGAAGGGACAGTCGCCTTCCGGGACCGGGACCGGTTGTCCAGGGAGCCGGGACCACCCCCTCCCCTGCCTGTGCGATCGCTGCTAGGGCGCCCCCTGGTGGCAGAGGTGCCGCTCCCTCTGCGGCCATGGAGGTGGGAGGAGTTGGGAATGGGGCCGGGGCGTGGCCCACACCAGATCAGTCCCTGGAGGCCCAGAGCAGCAGGCCCAAAGGGATCTGGACTTCTTTATTAACAGACATGAGCACGACCCGTTACAGAAGTTTGTGCTTTCCAAAAAAAAACAGTTACTGAATGTGAAAAAGGAACCCAAGCAAAGAGGAAGGAGTTGGGGAGGAGCCCTACCCACAGACCCGACCTGAATCTCGCCTAGGGCCTCCAGCCTGGGACCTGCCCGGCAGGAGAGGGCGGGGGTAGCCGAGGGGCCCCAGCTGGGCCTGCTACTTCCTTTGGGCCAGGCAGGGAGTGGGTCCCAGGGAGCCAGAGCCCATGAGCCATTTATTGCCATGTTTTAAAATTCGTGCAAAATATCTGAAGCCCTGGACAGAGAATACAAAGTGATATTTTTCCAAGAAACATAAAACTAGGAAAAGAGATGGGGGGACATTTTCCCACCAGAGCTCCCCCAACACCAGGCCCCAAGCAGGGTGAGGCCTCTGCCCCGGCCAGCTGAGCAGGAAGGACTAAGAGCTACAGTCTGGACCCCGCAGGAAGGGTGGAATTTGCAACAGCGGCTCAACTACCAACGGGAGGAAAACCAGTCAACTGTACAAGTCTCCTATCAACTTTAAAAAAAAAAAAAGAGAGAAAAGCTGTAAAAGTCAGGCCCTGTGGGTAGGGAAGCGGCCAAGTCCTGGGCCATGGCCGGAATCCGGAGTAGGTGCCAGGCGGAGCTACTGCGAATGCAGGCGTGGCGGGCCGTCTGGCCAGAGGCGGCACGGGTGGGCGGCCTTGGCGAGGGCACCTAGGGCTGGCACCACCGCTAATCGCCACCCTCGAAGCCCTCCTCCTCTTCCGGTACTGGGTCTGCATCCCAGCAGGTGATGTCGATTTCTGCGGTGTTGGGAGAAGAGAGGACTTAAGGAGATGGCTCAGCACATCCATGATTTTGTCTCCAACCTCTGGGCGCTGTGCCAGTAGTGTGTGTATATGGGGCTGCCTGCCCACACTCAAACCCAGACCACCAGCCGAATTCCCCCCATCCACCCCAGTACTACCTGGAGGCTTGTTGTAGAACACAGGAGGCGGAGCCTTTGCACACAGCTCTTCCGATTGGGCAAACTCCTCCTCCTGTGACTGACTGAAGTACCCCTCACTGGCCTGCAGGGGAAAGCACCAGGTCACTGGGCCCCACCCAGCAGGACTAGGGCTGACCTATCAGGCCTGAGCCCGTTTCCTCAGCAACCAATGATTCCATCAGTGGTTGCCAGGGAAACCCAGAAGCCTTGGGAACAAAAGCAGAGGTGGTCCAGGGAGGGGGAGTGGAATGAGCATCCCCCCAAATAATGTGAGGCACAGAGATGAGGTACTGCTGCAGGCTTGAGGAATGCCGAGCCAGCCCCCTGCTTAGCCCTGACTACCAGCCCTCCCCCAGGCGGCCCCTGCCCCACCTGGGTCCCCTCCTTCTGGGTGGTCTCGCCATTGGTCAGCAGGTGGGGTTCCGGCTCTGGCTCCTGCTCCAGCTCCCCGAAAGATGAGGGCAGAGCTTGGGCCTGGGGGGCAGCCAGGGGCTCCCCTTCTGCTTCCTCCTCTGGGTCACAGAAGGTAGCTGGCGGCTCAGGCAGCTCATCAAAATTGAGAAGGTTGGTACAACCTCCGCCTACTGGCAGCAGGGGCTCCTGAGCCACCTCGTCCAGCAGGGGCACCTCTGCCAGGGTGACCTCAGTACCCGAGGATGGCGTGGGGGCCAGGGGCTCGGCCTGGAGTGCAGAGGCCCCTTCCCCGTCACCAGGCCATAGGTTGATGAGGCTGGCAGTGGTGGGGGGGACATTGTTGGCAATAGTGGTGTCAGCAGTGGCAGCAGCAGATTCAATGGTGTCAGCTGCATTGGCATCAGCCAGCGAGGTGTCAGCTGCGGCAGGCTCCATGAGGGCGGCGGCAACAGCCTGCTCTGGAGACTCCTCCAAGAATGTCAAGTCCTCAGGCCTGCCTTGCCCCCGGGGGGGCGCCTGTGCCTGAGGGGGCTCCTCCATGGGGCCAGCCCAGGCCTGAGGGGCTGCTGCTCTGGTCTCTTCACTGTCCAGGCGGGGGCTAGGCTCCTGGGTCTCTGTCACAGCACAGACAGAGGAGACAGATGGCAATCAGCTCCCCTGGGGAAGGACGGAGACCCTGGGCGGCCACCTGCAATACCCTGTCCACCCACTGAGGAGAGAGGGAGTTAGGGACTTCCACGAAGGCTTCCTCTCAGCACCAGCTTGCACCCCAGTATCCCTTCACCTAGTGTCTTTAAACCGCTCAGCAGCCCCAGGGGGAAGGCACTGAGGTTTAGAGAGTGCAGGTCTGACTGCGAACCGGGGCTGCTCCCTGCCACAGACACTTCCAGGGGAGTACAGGTGTGGTAATAGGTGGCCCAGATCTCTGGGGAGCTGTTACCATGGCAACTTGGGGTTCCCAGCCCAGGGGATGACGGGAGGCCTGGTGCAGGTTGGGTCCCTCTCTCACCTTGGGCTGGCAGGGGCGGCGGCGGCAGTGGTGGAGGCTGTGAGGACGTGACCTCATCCAGGGCCCGTTCGACCTGCTCAGTGACAGGAGTGGAGGCTGTGCTCGAGTCGGATGGGCTCCGGGTGGGGATGGGGTTAGGCGCCATCCTCCGGTGGCTGTCCAGGTGGCTGCCTGCGGGAAAACCCCCAGGTTGGTCAGTGAGGGTGGGGGAGCCAGGTAGGACCAGGACTGTCCACCTGGGACCTGGCCAGCACCTCCTTTCTGGAGTCTGGGTGGGGGCTGGGAGCTCCCCAGGCCCCCCAGGGGCCAGACTACAGCTCCAGACCCTATAAGCCAGGCCCCTGGGGGCCAATGCCCCATAGGGCCAGGGGCAAGAGGCAGGCAGTACCTGCTCTGGGGGACAAACACCAGAGATCAGCGGTCGGGCTAGGGGAGTGAGGGCGGGGGGCTGCTGGGAAGCGGGGCCCTCCTTACCCCCCGCCGAGGCCTGGGGCTGCTACCTACATGGGAGGGAGGAAGAGAGATTTGGGGTGCGGTGACAGGTGATATAGGGAAAGGGAGTCCGTGGAGGGGAGGAGGAGGAAGAGGAGGAGGAGGAAGGCCCACTGTCCGATGCCTTTATGAAAGGGCAGTACGGACGACCTGCCGAGAGAGACAGACAGAGAGAAAGACAGAGGACAAGAGAGGGTCAGTCTCCCCCACCCCTGCCCGAGGCCTCACCCGCCCCCAAGGCTGGCCCTGGATGTCCAAGCCACCTCCAGCCAGGGTGCACACTCAGCCAAGCCCACCAGCAAACACACAGCAAGGAGTCTGCTACACACAGCCAGTCTCTAAGCAGAGCGCAACCGGGACAGCCTGCACACTCAGGGCCAAGCACGCTAGGCCTGCAGATGGGGTGCGACAGTGCCAGAGTGCTGTCGCGGAGCACACGGAGGGGCCAAACACGGAGCCCAGGTGCAGGATCCAGGCTGCTCAAACTCAGCCAGGGCGAGAACCCACCCCACATGCACCCCCAACCCTTCAGGCCAGACCTAGTTCACCCCAGCAGGGCTGCTCCCTGCAGCCAGTGGTGTGCCCCAGCCCGTGCCAGAGCTGCCCAGTTGGCCCTGGCACTGCCCACTGCTCAGCCAAGGCCCAACATCAGCACTGCCCCCGGCCCTTCTCAGGGTCCTGCCACCTGGGAAGCGGTGGGTGGAAGCACGTTGGATAAAGGGTCTCGCCTTCTCCAAGGAGTCCTTGGGCAAGGCCTCCCTTCCAAGAAAGAGTCCAAGAGTCCCAGAGAGGCTCAGGGCCAGGACCTGAGGAGTAGGAGTCAGGTGGGGGTGAGGCCTGGGACTACCTGGCCGGTGGTTGAAGGGCAAGGGCACATCACAGCTGCCCGCGGAGGCCGATGCCACTCGTTCCTGCTGCTTGAAGAACTCCCGGGGGTTGTCAGGCCGCTGGGCAATAATGGCTGCTGCCTCCTGGGGGCACAAGGGTTGGCACTGGGCTGGGCTGGGCCCAGCTGAGGCAGCCCCTGCCCCCCTCACCCATCCTGTGCCCCCACCTCTCACCTCTACCTCTGATTCCGACTTCTTCATCTGGGTTTCTTCTTCCTCATCCCGCTGGTCACCCTAGAAACCAAAGGGACAGTGTCCTGGGCACCCACCCCCGCAGGGACTCTTGGCCTTCTTACAGCCTGCATGTTTCTTCCACGATCTTGCAGAAAGGGTCTCAGAGGCAGCACCCCTGCTCCCCCACCACCCAGACACACAGCCCCTCTCCCCACCCTCCAGGCACCTGGCCACCTCATCTCCAGGCTGGCCAGGCCCTGGACACCCGGTTCACGCACCTGCTTGCTCCCCCTACATCTAAGCAGGTGCCCAGGGCCACCCAGGAGTACACCTTGCTTTGTAGCTAACTTTTCTTGGACCTCCTAGCCCTGTACCAGGGTCACTACACTCCTATCGGTGCCTCCTGGACCCTGGCATCATGGCCCAGCTCCTCACTGGTCCCGGCCTCCCTGCTCTGTAGGCCCTGAAAGGACCTTCCCAAAATCCAGATCAGACCATGGTTTGCCCGAGCTTAAAGCCCGCAGGGCTTCCCATGAGCCACAGCAAGCACTGGCTGAGCATGACCCACAGATGGCTTTTGTTTTGCTGCTATGGTTATTTTTAAACTATGTTAATTAGTTGCCACTACTTAAAACTCAGGAACTCTCATACTGAAATTGGGATCCCAGTTTCTCTTAAAATGCCATAGGCCCTGGCAACACTACCCGCATGCCCCAAAAGCAGCTGTGGGCCAGGGTGGCGCTGCAGCTGCCTGACACCTCGTGTCCTGTCCAGCTCCCCGCAGCCCCCACCACGCCCCACTGGGCTTCACCTGCCTGCTTCCCACACGGCTGTGAGATGGCAACCCGGGCTGCAGGTAGGCAGGACCCTGGCTAGGCATGCACTCCCCTCCCCCGCCTGACCTAGCCCTCACCTCTCCAACACGCCCCTGGCCGCCCCCACTCGCCCGCTCTGATGTAGACACCAAGTCCTCAGCTCCAGCTCCATGCAGTCACAGCTCCTGGAACAGGCGTGGCCTGGCCCACCTCTGTGCCTTGGCGTGGCAGACCACCTCTCTCTCCGCTCAAGCGACTCCCACCCCATGTCCTGCCCTCTGGTTCCAGCCTCAGCCTGGGCACTGCCTCCTGGGTGTTCCTGGCATTCAGCACAGATTACATCACATCACAATTTCCTGTCTCTGGGGTCATCTCCCCCACCCTCCGTGAGTGACACAGGATGTGTGGGAGCGGCCAGTACAAGGTTGGTACAAGTTTGTTCAACTAACTCACTACACCAAAGACCCCTTACTCGGCATCCCCTGCTGCTCACGTGGCAGATGAGGCAGGTGGGACTGCTGAGCAAGGAGAAGCCACAGGTGAGGTGGTGACGGAATAGGGCTTCTTTGTTTCTGAGCACATAACCTAGAACTTAAACTTATTGTCAGAGTGCACCAGAAGGGCCCTTCATATAATAGTGGCCCCTCAAGAGGGCTGTCACTTCAACAGTAACTTTGTGTCTTCCAGGATGAAGTGTCAACTCCCCCTCTGACCTTGCCCTCCCTTCCCGACCAAATGCCCTCCTCAGCCCACTGGGCTCCAGTCTGGCCGGGCTCCTTGCCTTCCCATAAACACACATGCATCTAACCAGCCTTTGGTACTCTGCTCCTGCCTAGTGTAACCTCACTAGGCTCCTCTGCCTTGTTCAAAAAAAGGACCAGGCTGGACCCAGTGGCTCACACTTGTAATCCCAGCACTCTGAGAGATCAAGGCAGGAGGATCACCCACAGGAGTTCAAGACCATCTCAAAAAAAACAAAAAAAACAAAAAAAGGACCAGAGGCAGCTTACCACAAAGGCTTTACTAACATCCATTCAAACAACACTGAAACAAGGGCTATGGGTAACAGAGATCAATACACTAACTATAAGAGTCAAAAGCATTGCTGTGCCTAAGCATTTTCAGATACATGGGAGCTCCCTGGCAGCCCAGGCAAAAAGATAACCCAGACAAGGAACACAATTCTTATTAACAGGGGAGAGAAAGCAGAATAGCTTCTTAAACCACGAGAAAGCATTTTATGGTGCTAAATCTCAAAGTCTCTCACATGGGAACTTCCTTAGAGGACCTGAAGTTACAAGGCCACCACACTAACCTGGAATGTCCACTGTCACTGTCACATAAGAGAAACTGGGATCCCACACTGACGGGCCAATTGGGACTATAACATAATGGTGTGAGCCCCTCAAACTTTGCCTGAAATGTTGATAATTGGTGGAAATGAGCAATTAGCTCAGTGGTTCACTGTACTATTCTAACTGTGTGTGTGTGTGTGTGTGTGTGTGTGTCTGAAATTTTAGCACAAGCTTTTTCAAAAAATCCTTGAAATGGGACGGGCGTGGTGGCTCACACCTAGGCCGAGGTGGGAGGATAGCTTAAGGTCAGGAGTTAGAGACCAGCCTGAGCAAGAGTGAGACCCTGTCTCTACTAAAAATAGAAAAAATTAGCCAGCCAACTAAAAATAGAAACAAAAAAATTAGCTGGGCATGGTGGCAAGTGCCTGTAGTCCCAGCTACTCGGGAGGCTGAGGCAGGAAGATGGCTTGAGCCCAGGAGTTTGAGGTTGCTGTAAGCTAGGCTGACGCCAGGGCACTCTAGCCCAGGTGACGGAGTGAGACGCTGTCTAAAAAAAAGAAAAACCTTGAAATGGATAAACAAAATATGGTATATACGCACAATGGAATATTGTTCAGCCTTTAAAAAGAAGGAAATTCTGACACGTGCTACAACATGGATGGACCTTGAGAAAACATGTTAAGTGAAATAAGCCAGGCACAAAGGGTGACCCCTATATGAGGTACCCAGAGTAATCAAATTCAGAGACAGAAAGTAGAATGGTGGCTGCCAGGGGCTAGGGGGTAGGGGACTGGGGAGTTATCGTTCAGTGGGGACCGAGTTTTAGTTTTGCAAGAGGGAAAAGTTTGGGAGGTGGGCGGTGGTGGCTGCACAACACTGTGAATGTGCTTAATGCCACTGAACTGCACACTTCAAAATGGTTGAAATGGTATCTTTTATGTTATGCATGTTTTACAATTAAAAACGGAGAAATGAATCAACTAATTAAAAAAAAAGATCTTGCCCATCTTGCACTCCACCTCATTTCTAACGCCTGGCATGTGCAGGTGGTCAGCGTTTGCTGAGTGAAGGACCACGGCTGCTGCGAACCAGCTGCGCATCATCTCCACCAACCCACGGGCTGATGTGATTGGAGTGACCTACGACGGCCACTTAATGCTGGTGCCTACAAGACTGTCTTGCCGCCTCCTTCTCAGCCTCCTGTGAGTATCACCACGAAGCTTGTCTGAGTCCCCATGGCCCAAGACCGGCCCTTCGCAGTCCCAATCCAGCTGAGTCTGACCCTACCTCCCCTCCTGAACTGAACCACATTGAGTCCTCAACTATTAGCTATTTCTGAAATACTAAATTCAGTTCAAAGCATGAATATCTGACTGCACTGTGATTTTCAGGGACCAAGCCACAGGACCCACGAGCCGTTCCCGGAGTTTGGAGATGCGGACGGCAGCCCTGGAAGAAGCGGCTACTCCAGAGGAGATGCTGCACGCTGAGCACAGCTGCTCCAAGCGCCAGCCCGGCGTGTCCACGCGGCTCCGCAGCGCTCGCATGGCGGGACCAGGCTAGAGCCTGCGTGTGGGAACTGTGTCTAATCCATCCTGGGCCCCCCAGGCCCCACTGGGGAGGGGATGGGGAGGCTGGTCAGTGAGGGTCTGGGTCACGGTGGATTTTCTCTTTCAATCTAGAGTATAAGCCTCTCCAGGGTAGCTTTCTCCACAGCCAGAGGCCAGAGCTCGACATGATGGGGTGCCAGCCTGGATGTTCCACAGCCCCCCGTGCCCATGCAGGTCCTCAGAACACCAGTGCTGTCCCCAAGCCACTCGCCACGAGACCCAGGAATAAAGCAGCTATCCTCACTTCCGGGACCAGGAGACAGGAGCCCTGGCAAAGAACTTACAAAGATAGACTGCTCCTTCAACCTCCTCTTGGCCTCTTCAGCTTCCAAAGTCTGCTGTTTCCTCCTGGAACAATAAATATAAGCAGCTAGCACCCCTGCAGGGCGGCCTGGGGACCCTGCGCGGCCGCGTGGGCGGGCTCACCTGTGCTCCTCGATCTGCTGTTCCCGCTCCCGGTAGCGCCGCTCACGCTCCTCCTGCTCCTGCCGTTCCTGCTCCATCCGCTCCTGCTCAAACCTCAGCCTCTCGTCCAGGGCCTTCTTCCGCTCCTCCTCCTTCCTCAGCTCTTCCTCCTTCTGCAGGCCACAGAGCACGGCAGGCCCTGAGCCTGGGGGCCTGGCCTGCCCCTCCGGCCCTCCCTAGCCCAGGGCTGGGGAGCCAGTTGTTTGAGGGCTCAGGGGAGAGCGGTGGGCACAAGGCCAAGAAGGCTTGCTCTTTCATGCTGTCCCAAGCGCGGGACTCAGGGCTTCCCCATGTGGCCCGGGAAGGGCAGCTCAGCCTGAAGGCCAGGCGCAGGCTCCCCTACCTTGGCCTGCTCCCAGAACTGCTCACGGTTAATCCGCTTCATCTCTACAGCTGCGTCCGTCTTCTGGTAGGCGGTGCCCTGCGGAGTCAAATGCGCGGGCATGAGCACAGAGAGCAGGCTGAATGCCCTGGGAGCCCCCGCATGCAAAGGGTAGGCACTAGGAGGGTCCCGGCAGGCCAGACTCAGGCGTCAGGACATGCGGGCAGGGCCGGGCAGCCCCAGGCACACACTGACCACGGGCTCGGCGTTCTCATCCTCTCGCAGCCGCAGCCGGTGCAGCACAGGGCTAGAGAGCCGCGCCAGCCCATTGGAGAGCCGCTGCCCAATGGCGCCTGCGTCGATGTCTTCCACGCTGCTGGCATTCACGATCACATCAACACCCTTCCACAAGAAGGCAGTGTTCAGGCGGCATCACAGCTCCTTACCATTACTGCCCTTCACACACAGACCAGGCCCTGGGTGGCTGTCCCCAACTCTATGAGCCCTGGCCCCATACACACCTGGAAGAACTCAGCCACCTTGGCCACATGGCTGGCACAAGCACACTTACGAGCATCAGGCACGTCTTCACCCACCTGCAAAGTACCCAGCAAAGAGGGGGTTAGGAAAGGGCCCTGCATGATGAGGTGCCAGGCCCCCGACTTCCTCCCCCAGGGCCAGAGGGGGGCTCTCTCTCTCCACTGGTGTCAAAGGGCAGTGGCAGGTGGAGGGTGACAGCTCTGGGCCTTCAGCTACCTTCCCCAGCCGGAAGCTACATACCCAGTTGATGAGCACGTATTTTGGTAGCGCAGCCTGGGAGTCCTTGACACTGCAGAAACCGTACATCACCTTCTGGTTCTCAAAGTGGCCCGAAAGCTCCTGCAAGCCCCCTTCTGCGGGAGTCAGGAGAGGGTCAGGACTCTCCATCTCCTACACCCTTACCCCAAAAAGTGCCTGGAACCCAAAGACTCCTCGTGGGCTCTGCAGGCACACCCAGGGGTCTTCTGGCCTCTGAGATCTGGAGGTTGCAGAGTTCTATGCTGGTATGGAGTGGGGGTCAGGGACAGACAGTGTCTAGCTTTGCCGCAGGACCCTCCAGGGCCTGATTTGGGGCAGGACTGAGGAAGTGCTTGGTCCTCACACATCCTTACGTCTCCTCTTCGCACATCATCACATCTCACCAGGTGCTAGTGCCCAGCGGGGTAAAGTAAAGCCTCCCACCTCTGGAGAAGGTGGTGTCAATCCAGGCTGGCCCTGCCAGGCCCCTTCCCTCTCAGCCGTGTGACTCTGGGCAAGTCACTTTCCCTCTCTGAAGCTCAGTCTTCTCAGAAGTCAAATGTTAGCCGAGGCTCCCTCCGTCCCCAGTTGGGACCACAGGGACGGTGCGAGGAAGGAGGAAGGACGCCCGCCAGACCAGCGTGCGTCTGCTGGGTGCAGGTGGGAAGGCGGCTGGTGGCCCAGCCAGGCGGGTGGGGAAAACAACCAGAGGAGGGGCAGAGAGGAAGGCGAGGGAAAGGCTGGAATTCTTACCTCCTGAGGCTGCAAGCTTGAGGTCATCTGAGCCATCCTCATATGTGTACAGAGCCCTGGGAAGGGAGGGTGGGGGTGTCTCATCAAACTGTCAGGGCCCAGGCCACCAATTTTGGGTGGGGATGGCCCTGGGGAGGAGGAGGGACACAGAGGGGAGAGAACAGAAGGGGCAGGGCTCCTGCTATTGCCGTGACAACAGGCCCAGGCACCATTTCATGTAAGAGCCAGCAGGGTGCATACTGGTAGCCCTGTGGGGGCCTGGGGCAGGTGGGCTGCAGGCAATGAATGAGAGGAGAAATTGCTGCCTGGTCGAGCTCAGTGCGTCCTGGCCCTGGCCCTGGCAGCCTACAACCCAGTGGAGCGGGTGTGCAATGGAGATTCCAAGGCGACCGTTCCTTGGTTACCGTTCCCTGGCTACCACGATCCTCATCCCCCATTGGCCAGTGCCAGGAACCTACCTGGCACGTGCCTTGGTACCCACTGCCCCTCCCCCCAACAGGGAGGAAAGGGGAGGAGACAGAACCGGGTGCACCCACAGCTCTGGGCATCCCCCAGTAACCATGACAACCTGGCAATTGGCACACGACTGGCCCACCCCAGCTGCATTCTCCTGGAACACAAAGGACCCTGGAGACCCGCCCTCAGCCTCAATCTCCGCCTCTCTGAAATGGGGATGAGGTCACCGCAGTCACTCTGCCCAGACTCTAGCCCCAGGGCAGCTGTGCTCTCCCGGCCTTCCAGCCCCTAGGCTGCCTCCACCCAGCAGAGGTCTCCTGGGACTGCCCCTTTCCTTCTGCCTTAGCTTGGCCAGAAAGCTGACCTAGCAGCCTTCCTCCCTCCTCCTTGGCTTTGTCAGGCCTGCAGTGAGGGGAGTGCAGAGATACCTCCTACCCGGACCTCGGCAGGGCTGAGGACCAGCTGGGAGGGAGGAAGGGCCCTGCCACCTGGGAAGGGCCTTGTCCCTGAGGTTCAGAGGGGCTCAGACCCTTCTCCAAACTGTTCCCCAGTGCCAAGGCAGGAGGCTGTGAGGAGCGGAGGTAGCAGAGAAGAGCAATGGAGAAGAGAAGCAGGGAGCGGAGGCAGAGAGGAAGACAAGAGAAAGGAGAGAAGAGAAGGGAGGAAGAGGAAATGAAGGAGGGGGTGAGGGAGGGGAGGAGGAGGATGTCTGGCCCCAGTCCCAGGAGGTTACTGCCAGGGCCAAATGGCCCCCAGCCACACCCTGTCCCAATCCCCCATCCCACCTCCAGAAAAGGACACAGGTGGGCCGCGGGGCTGGGAGCTCCTGATCCCACTGTTGCCCCTGCCCCAGCCCGGCCCTGACGGCTGCTTCCCAGCACAGCTGTGCCACCACCACCTGTCTGGCTGCCCTAACCCAGCCCTGGGAACAAAGGGCCCTCAGAGAAGCAGTCCCTCTCCTTTCACAGATGGGAAACTGAGGCAGAGCCCAGGGATCCTGGCTCCCAGGAACTGCTCTAGACATTACCCCAATTTGGGACGACTTGTCTTTGCCTTGCCCAGGCTCTGCAAGCCCCTTCCACCCTCAGTCTCTTGCCGCCTCTTCCTGCTCTGGCCGCAGCCCTTCCCCAGCAGAAACCTCACCTCAGTTCAAACCCTTCAGCAGCCCACCTCCCTCGGCTCCACCCCTGCCTGCCTTTCCGTCAGAACTCTGCATCCACATGACACACTTGGGTCACCCTGGACGGCTCCCCCTCCCAAGCCTGGTGCTAGAGAGGTCCCACCCGGGACCCTTTGCCTGTGGTTCTTTCACACGGAAGGCCAGATCTGCTTCTCTGCCCCACGCCTGCCCCCAGCTGAATCCTTCCATCCTTCAGGGCCCAGTGCCAGCTCTCCAGGCAGTCCCCCCCAGGCTGCACCTCCCCAGGGCACCCACCACACCCAGCAGGGACGTGAGACCAGTACTTCTCAAACACACCAGAGGCACCCTGGGCCTGGCGGTGAATCTACTGGGCATCCGCCGGGCATGGGGGGGGGGGGCAGGGAGGAATCTACACATCTCTCCAGCTCCAGCCCCTGGGGACAGATACCGCCCCAGGAAGCTTTGTGAAGGCAAGAACTCTGACTCAGTCAATGAACACACACTGCTCTCTCAGTCCCAGGGCCCAGCACAGAGCAGCGCCAGTAGGTGTCCGTGATATTAACACAAACTCTTAGAAACCATCTAGGCCAGAGAAACTGGACTAGGGTGAGGTGGGAGCTGGCCTGTGGTAGTTCCAGGGAGATCCTGGGGTCAGCTGGGGGTGGGGGCTGAAGGCAGGTAGACCCCTCAGGACAATCCCACCGGCAGGATGTTAGAGCTGGGAAGGCCGTGGGTGTGCTAGATATGGTTGAGCCCAATCTCTTCTTCTTTCCAAGAGGACCAGAGAAGACCAGAGACTTGTTTGTGGTCACACAGTGAATAATATCACAACGAGGGCAACAGTGCCCTTTCTCACTGCACAACTTGACTTCCTGGAGCCCCTGCTCCCAGTGCCAGGGCAGTGGTTCATTTCAGAGACCCTGCCATCTAGGAGTGAGCTCCCCCCAATCACCCCCTCCCTTATTAAAGGCGAGGAAAGGGAGGGCAGCCAGCAATTGTACCCAAGACACCCCTCCCTCTGGGGAGACCCTAAGTGCAAGGTCTACCTTTGAGTCTCAAGACCTCGCCACACCCCTGGTTCTATGCTGGGCACTGGGGTCACTCAGGCCCCTTCTGCAGGATGTGGTCCTCACGGCCTTCTTCCAAAATTCGATCTGGGCCTTTGGGAGTGAGCAACTGTGCATATGCAGGGTGCGTGCATGCGTCTGCGTGTGTCCCACACACAACCCAGATGGGGGGTGACGCATGCCAGTGATGAATAACTTGCTTTGGCCACATGGATGATGCTGGGTGGTGGGAGCCCAGGCCTCTGCTGAGCAGGATGTAGGGCAGCAGTGCTGTGTGGCCCTGACACTAGGCTGCCAGAGCTCTGCTTTTGGGGGGTTAGGAGAAAATGGGGTGGTGGTAGACAACACCCCCCAAAGTAGAGGTTGAGGGAGGTGTTCTGGAGTGAGTTGTGCCTCTCCCCAGGCAGGGCCTTATCCCAAGGCCAGCTCTTCCATCGGGCCAAGCCGGCCACTTGCCCAGAACTCCTCCCATGATCTCAGCACCCCAGGGAGAGGGCTGGGACAACGGGCGGGCAGCCTGCCTACTTAGCCTGTGCTGGCCTCTCCTGTGACTGACCTGCAGGACATGAGAGCTCGTCTCCCGCGTCCATCCCTCCAGGCTGGCTGACCGCCAGTGCTGCAGTACCATGGCATGGATGCCTGGCCATCTTGTCCCCTTCTCCAGCCCCCAGGTCAGTGTCCCTACCTGGCTGCCCTCACAGTGTGAGGGTGAGGCCAGCACAAGTGGGGTCCCTTACTCTGTGCCTCGGTTTCCTCCAGGAGAAGAGCCCATTTCCTGTCTGCTGGGGGAGGAGAGGCCTTGGAACAGAATGGGCACCTGCTCCATAAGAAAAGTATTGTGGGGGGATGATGATTCCAGGATGGGGCACTGTGCAACCCCTTGGTTTTCTTTTCCTGCCACACCAGGGGCTCCAGCCCCAGAGCAGGTGGTCCATCTCCTACCCGGCTCAGGGGGAGACGACAGTTGGGGGGGGAGGAGAGGGGCAGTCCAGCTCCGCCCCCATCAGGGACCCAGTAACCCTTGCTAGGAACCCAAAGGATCTACTCACCCCACTCATCCCTCTTTGGGGGCTCCCTCCTCTTGTTCTCCATAAGGCTTTCTCCCAGGGACTTGGGCTGGCCCCCTAGACAAGCAGCTCGGTCCCCTCGGTATCCCCCGGCCCAGCTGCCCAGTCCCTGCCATCCCCTTCAGGTCGGGGAGAGGAGGGCTCATCCCTGCCTCCTCAGCAACCCGGGAGAGGTATGGGAGTCACTTTGCAGTCGCCATGTGGCAGTGAGCAGCCTTCCATCACACTCCAGTCCAGGTTGGGGGGGAAGGAGGCCTACTCCGAGAGGTTCCCCGGTGGGCGGGGCGCCCCGGCCCCCAGCCCGCTCCGCTCCTCCCCCGCCCTAGCTTTCCTTTGTGCTGCGGCCCGGCCCGGCCAAGCCAGGCAGGCTGCGTTGGCTTCGCTAGCTCGGTCCCTGCCCCGTCCCCGCCCGGTCCCCGCCGGGTCCTCACACACTGGAAGGTGGAGAAGGTGCCCTTGGCCGCCCCGTGCACACCTGTCCCCTGGGCCCGGGGGAGGAGGGAGGCGGTGGGAGTGGGGGATGGGCTCCCGCAGGGCCACGCGGCCCCGGTCCACACATCTGGACCCCGCGTCTATCTGGCCTGCGTCCGGCCGCCCGCTCCCACCGCGCGCCTGGGGCGCCTCGGGGCGCCGGGGGCCCGGCAGTGCCCCGCCCGGCCGGCCCGGCCCCTCCCCCGGCGCGCACAAAGGCAGCCCCTCCCCGGCCCTCCCGGCCCGCTGCACCATTTCGGGGTCTCCTCCCCCCTCTCCGCGGCGGGGCCGCATGGAAACAAAGGCGCGGCGGCGGCGGCGGCGGGGACAAAGGGGCCGGGGGCGGGGGCGGGGGGCTCACCAGTCCGCCGCGCTCTCCTCCCGAATCACCTCTTCGTACGCCGCCAGCAGCTCCAGGCGGTGGCCGCTGAAGCTGACGCCGGCCATGCTTCGGGCCGGACCGAGGCTGAACGGACAGACGCACGAACGGACGGACGGACCGAGAAGGGAGGGAAAGAGGGAGCCGCCGCCGCCTCTGAGCCTCTGCAGCGCTGCGAGCCGCGCGAGTCAGGGCCGGGGGAGGGGAGCCGGCCGGCGGGGGGCGGGGGGCGCTGGCTCCGCCCGGCTCGCTCCCTCCCCGCTCGGTCCTAGCGCCGCCCGGGCCGGCCCAGGGGGAGGCCCGCCCCCCCTTCCCGGCCTGCCCCGGGTGCCCCCAGGCCCCTCGCCCACGCGCCCTGCACGCGGCGCCCCGGCCGAGCTGCCCCTCCGCCGCCCAGGCCCGTGGCCCCCAAGTCCCAAACCCTTCTCTGCCCCGGCCCGTCCCTGACTGCAACCTAGGCTCACCCTCTTCCCAGCCCCAGATGCAGCACCAATCTGATCCAGCCCCACCCATTGCCTCATTTATTTCCACCCCGACTTCACCCCCATCCCTGGTCCATCCCGACCCCTAACCCCAACCCAGTTCACATGCCAGCCCACTCCTGGCCCGTCTGCAGCCCATCTCTGTCCCTGAAAGAAAGGTCCGTTCCTGGTCCATCCCATCACTGTCCACTGCCATCTGAGTCCCAACCCCAAATCCATCCCAGTTCCTTTCTCGTCCCAGCTTCAGCCCCGCTCCCAACTCCACGCTTAGCTCGTCCTCTTCCCCATTCACCACCCCATCCCGCCTGGGCTGCACCCTCCTCCTGTCCTAAGCCTGGCCTGATCCAGTTGCTAACCACACTCCTCTGTCCGTGCTCCATGGCCTTGTCATCTCAGGCCAGTCCCAGCCCCTTCACCACTGCCAGCCTCTCTCCCCACCCAGCCTGTGCTCTCTCAGATGACCACCTAGGAAATCCCTTGCCCTCTCTCCCAAGCCTCACTCTCCCGGAGGAATCCCAAGTAGTGTTCCAGAAGCAACATCAAACCCTGGATGCCCAGGGCAGGGTTCCTCCAAGGACACTCCGGGCAGAACCTCCAGGCACCTTTATTTCCTAAGGCTCTGAGCACAGAAGGGGCTGGGGCCACAGAGGAGTGGACACGACACCAGGGCCTCCTGGAACTTCTCCATTCCTTGCTGGGGTGGGACCCTGAAACCCTCCACAGCTCTCAGAAGCCTTTTGCACCACTACAAAGCCTCCCAACCCCATCTTCCCAGGGGAGGTGACAGAACCTGAGCACACTTCACCTGATCCAATTTGAGGTAGAGGAGAAAGTGGTTCCAGCTGGGCCTCCTAGTTCTTTTTTTTTTTCAGAGTCTTGCACTGTTGCCCGGGTTAGAGTGCCGTGACATCATCACAGCTCACTGTAGCCTCCAACTCCTGGGCTCAAGCGATCCTCCTGCCTCAGCCTCCCGAGTATCTGGGACTACGGGCACCACCACCATGCCCGCCCAGCTAGTTTTTCTATTTTTAGTAGAGACGGGTTCTCACTCTTGCTCAGGCTGGTCTCGAACTCCTGGCCTCAGGCGATCCTCCTGCCTCAGCCTCCCAGAGTGCTAGGATTACAGGCTTGAGCCACTGTGCCCTGGCTTGGGCCTCCTAGTTCTGAGTTGGTATCCCAGGAGAGGGAGGGCAATGTGCACCTACGTCCAGCAGTGGTTCACAGCACTGTGGAGTAGGGAGAACCCCTTTAAAACTCAAAACATCCCATAGGCCCTGTCTCAAGAACTCTTGGTGCCCACTCTGCCCATGGCCCCCACTAGAGTGAGGCCCAGGCAAGGTCAACTCAGGCCGGTGCCCTAGACCAACTGGCCATTAGGTGCAGTTGGGGTGCAATGGGGATCCCTAATTGAGTGGATGACACAGGGTAGGGAAGTGAAGGGGTGAGGCGCCATGGGGAGGACAGAGCTTCAGCCATCCCCCACCACTGGGCAGGAAGAGTAGGATTCTGGGGAGGGAGGAGATCCTGTAGCCTCCAGGATTCTGGGGAGGGGTGGGCAGATGGCCGGGCATCTGTATCTCTGGCCTCAGCCTCTTCCTGCTTCCTTTGACTTGTCCTGGCTCATGGCTCCCACTCCCTCGCCAGGCTCCTGCACACTCAATCTCAGATCCCCAAAACAGAAGCCCTAAGTGGACCCTTCCTCAAATTCCTGCCTCCTCACCAGCCAGCTACAAACTCTCCAGCCTCACCCACTCTCACCCCTTGCCACCAATATTTTAAAATAAGCTTTCTATTTTAGAACAGTTTTAGATTTACAGAAAAATTACAAAAATAGTATAGAGAATTCCCATACATCCCACATCCAGTGTTCTCTATTTTCAGGAGGAGCAAGGGGGTTCCCCACTGGTCTTCACATCCTTCCCCCTTATGCCATCTTCATCCTATCATTTCTACGGGATGTACATAGACATCTGTCACCTGTGATCTGTCTCCTACCCCCATTTTCCCTGGCACTGCTCTGGCCAAGATCACCAGGGATCCCTAAGTTGCCAAATTCAGTGGACCTGTAGTTCTCAGTTACCTTGACTGGTGGGAGTGGGTGGCCACTGGTCACTCTGTCCTCTGAGAGCCTGCCTCCTTTCAGCCACCGGCTGGCCCAGAAACCCATATACCCAGCCTCCTTGGTGGGTAGGTGCCTCCCACCATGCCTTCATGTCTGCCACCCCCCAGGATTGATCACTCTTCAAGTTACTGACATATCTCCCCCCACACACTGGAGGCTGGGATCCCACACACTGGGATCCAGTGGCTTCTGGATCACTTGAGTAGGAAAGATGAGAACAAGGGAAGATGCAGATGCAGAAACTGATCCCTTGCTCTGTGACCTTGGCTAAAATGCTTCCCCTCTCTGAGTTTCCTTTTGATAACCTGTTGTGAAGATAAAATGTGACTGGTTGGAGGCTTAGAAAGGAGAACCACCCTTTCTCCTCATGGCCCCACCCCCTCCCTCCACCCCCACCTTCCTGTTCTTGCTCTCCCACACCTCTCAGGAAGTTTTCCAGGCTGAGGGGAGGTTGCAAGACTTTTCCAGCACCAGCTGATGGAGCCTTCTCTGGCCTCATCTTGCCTCTGCAAGACCCCGCCAAGCACACCGCCAGCATGCTTGCAGCCCTGCCCGGGCATCTGCCCCGCAGGCCAGATGTTCGCATTCACCACATTAGCTCTGCTCCGACAAGCCTGTTGCTGATGGTGTGATCCCAAACCAGATGCCTGACCCATTCTGGATCACTGTCTTCAACTGTAACATGGGGATGGCAGTGAGGGGACCTACCTCCTAGGGTCAGTTTGAGAATTTAAAAAAGTATCTAGAAAGTGCTTAAAATAGTAACAGTACATAGTAGGTGTTGTCCGTGTATTGGTTGTTATTGCTGTTTTACAGATGGGAAACCTGAGGCTCAGAGAGGGGTGGTGACTTGCCCAGAGGCACACAGCTGGTGAGTGGCAAAGTCTTGATGGGAACCCACGTCTGTCCTATGTCACTTCAGTACACCGCACACCCTTCCTGCTGCCCCCCAGCACCCTATTTCCACACCCAGGGGCTAGGCTGGCCTGGTGTCTGGTCAGGAAAATTTCCTGAGGCTCCAGCTGTGAGGTCCAGGAGGGGAGCAGAGGTGGGGCCCTGGGCACGAGGGAGGAAGTGCAGGGGACATTCCTGGTCAGGCCTCCTTAGCCTTGCCCCTGTCTTCTGGTGGAATTCCCACGATTGGCTCCAGATGGGGCATGTGACCCAGGCCTGGTTGGGTCCTACCCAGTGACTACTTCAGGGATGGACTCGTGACCCAAGTCAGTCCAATGGGTGTCAGCCCTGGGACTTTCGCTGGAACCATTAAGAAAGGCTCTCTGTGTCCACTGAGGTGGCCGAGCTGGCAGAGTGAAGGCCTGGCGCTGGTGGGGAACATCCCTGCCAATAATGGGGACAGCCTCCTGAGAATAAAGCCAGCACCGAGGAAGGCAGGGCTGAGAGATGGAGAGAGAACGAGAGATTCCCACTAACACCCATGGGTGCCTGGATCCAGCCGGGTCTGGAGCCAGTAACTTTCTCAGTCAAATTAACTCTTTTTGCTTAAACTAGCCTGAATTTCAGCTGAAAGAGTCCTTCCTCAGCTACCTGGTCTCCAAGTAGTGGTCAGTTTGTCAGTGACAAGGGACATGGGTGAAACCTGAGTTGATCTTCCAGTGCCTGGACCCTGAGCAGGAGGACCCAGTCTGGTCCTGGGGTCCTTGGTGACCACCAGGAAGTGTGCAATCTCCCTGCGCCATCTCCCAAGCAGCTGGCCCTGGCCTTCTGGCTGCTCCGAGGCTCTCAGTTAGCAAGGTGACCCCATCGCCCCTGGAGCCCTGGCCCCCTGCCTTCCTCCCTTTAGGCCCCAGTTGAAGAGGGGCCTGTCCTCTACTCTTGGGGTGTGCTTTGCATTCAGGCCTACTCAAGTTTGAATCCCAGCCATCCCCACTCCCTGGGTGACCTATGGCCAGCCCTCTAGCCCATCAGCTCTTCCTGAGGCAGGGCTGCTAGAAGAATTCGGAATTGTGTGTGTACTTTCTGTGTGTACCAAGTCCATGTGGGCCCAGCACTGAGAAGGCTGCGACAGAATCATCGGTTCCTTCCTGGGTACTCTGGCAAAACAGTTCCTTGCCCTCCACCGCCTCTCTCCCTGCTGACTCCAAATGAGCTCAAGTAGCTCCTGAGCTGGGAAAGGCCTGCCCCCACTCCCAGGCCTGCTGCCTCTGCAGTTGCCCACTCAGCCCCCTGCCATGGGCTCTGCCCCCTCGGCTGGGAGACTGCACTCCCCAAGGGTGCTAATGGCCTCCCCTGCCTGGCACGAAGACATTCATTTCCCAGTCCCCACAGCCTCCACCCACACAGCCTTGCACCCCAGCTTTAGAACACTGTGATCCTTGCACCTGTGTGATGGGGGCACACTCGGGGCTGGGGGGGGTTGCCTTGGTCTTGGATCCTTGGAGCAGCAGCTCCAGGCCATTCTAGCTGGGTAGCTCTGGACAGGTCACTTGTCCTCTCTGAGCCTCAGTTCCCTCATCTGAAACACTGTTGCCTTCAATAAAATCTCCACTAAATGTGTTATGATGATTAAATGACATTTAAGTGATTTATGTGTCCAGCATCCAGAGTGAGGCGGCCTTCAGAGAAGGTGCCTCATGCTTGCTTTGACTTCCGGCAGGGCCAGCTGCTTGCACCCAGGATCCAGGCCCTGCTCTCTGCTCATCTCCCTCCTCTCTCCTTGCCCACTCCCAGCCACCATCTTCGGCAGGCACTTCCCAGTTCGCTCTCCCCACCCACATCCTGGCCTCTCAGCTAACCCTAGCTGTCCTCTTGGCCCACCCCAGCCAAGCCTCTTAAAAGAGCTGTCTGCACTCTCTCGTTCCACATCCTCACCACCCTCCCGCCTTGTTCCTCTTTAACCCTGGCAGCTGCCCCAGATCACTGCTAAACTGATCTGGCAAATGTCACCTTGTTGCAAAATGCCAAGGGGACTGCTTGGCCTTATCTGCCTGGTTGACACTGTTGGCAGCATCTTGGACTGCTCTAGCCCTGCCCTGGCCCCCTGGCCCCAGAGCTCCCCAGAGCCTGTCATCCTGCTCTCTGCCCAGCGCTGCGATGCCGGTGCTCCTGCTCTGTCTCTTCCCCGTGCTGAGGCCCTGCTGTCGTCATGCTGGATTGGATTCATATTTATTATTTTTTAATAGGATTTAAAAAATCAACTATAGTTGCCAGTATTAAAAAACTAGATCTCACATAAAAATCTGAGCTTCTAGACGCTGTCGATAAACCAGCAGATCAGGCCACACTGTTCAGCATTGTCCAGGGGCAGCCCTTGGTGCAGGCTGAGGGGTGGCTGCCCCCAGATGGGCTCCCCACAGCCACTGCCATCGCCCTGTGCTCTTGCTTGCTTGTATCCATGGAAACCGAGGATGGACTGAGAGGGCTTCATGGTTCAAGAGAAGTGGGAGAGAGTACATTTCCTTGCGGAAGTGAAAGATACTATTTAATATGCCAAGGATGTCTAGGTTGAAAGAAAACCACATGCCACATGCTTTACTGCTGATGTTACCTGCGTGGGCTCCACTGCCCGGCTCTCCTGGGCATCAATTACGAGCCTCTATGTTGACCGCCCTGACCCTGTCCCAAATTCATTCCCATTGAATCTGAGGTGAATCCAGACTTGAGTCTTCAGCTGCTTCCTGAATTTGTCTCCTAAATGTCCCGCAGGCACCTCATTCAGTCATTCAGCACACATTTACTGGGGACCCACTGCATGGCAGCACCGGTTCTAGGCTCTGGCACGGCATCATGAAATGACACACACAGCTCTGCGTGCGTTCTCCAGGGGCCGAGAGAGATCACAACAGAGAAGCCCTTCTCACCTCTTATGGGGGATTGGCCAAAGGACCTGTTGGAGGTCTCAGGCCAAGGGCCCCCACAGGATAGGTGGCCATGGTACACTGAGCTGTCCTGGCCTAGTCTGGGCCCTTTCTTCAGTTCTTCTTCAGTCCAGGCCTGGGACAGGAGAGATGACAGTCTCTCCAGGGCAGTGGAGGGCATCAGTGGGAAGCAGGAAGACCAGAGGAAGACGGAGCCACCCCTAAAGCCTCCAGTCCTGAGAATCCAGCAGAAGTGAGCCTCTCAGGCGCCTGCTGGGGAATGGTGCTCAGGACGGTGCGCCCAGCTTCGGGCCTGGCTTCCAGTTTGGCTTGTGGCTCAGTAATCTCACTCAGGCCTCCTAACTTTTCTCAGCCTCACCTGGAAAATGAGGCTCTCGCAGGGGTGCTGGGAATGTCACGTGAGGTGATATATGAGCAAGCCTAGGATAGACTAGATGCCTCACCATGTTGCCATCTCTCTTCTTCCCACTCCTCATCCCTGGGCCCCCACACTGGGCTCCCTGGGACCTGTCACTGGGTCCCACCTCTGCCATATCAGTGTCAGTTCCTCCCTTCCCTGGCCCCCTCCCCACCCTGCCCCTTCTCCCTGTCTCCCTCCTCAGCTGCTCTGCGGCCTCTTCCTACAACACAAATCTGAACTGGTCCCTTCATTGTTTCAACTCTTCTGTGCCCTGCCCTGTCCTCAGAAGACTGTCCAGGCTCCTTGCTGGCACTTGTGGCCTCCCAGGACCTGCGGACTGCCCTCTCCAACCCTGTCTTCTTCCGTTCCAGTTCTCAAGCAGTGGATGGCAGGTGGCAGGCAGCCCCTCCAGGCCACCATGCTCCTTTCCTGCAGATCCATCCCAAACTTCTCTAACCTCCAGGTCAGGCCAGACCAGGGGCTCCCTGCAGGTCTGTGGGCACCAGGCCTAGCACACAGGGTCCTGCTTGTACCTTCTCCTGCTGACCATGCATCCTCCATGTCCCCATGATGAGAACTACCAAGATGGCCCACCCTGGGAGAACCATCTTAATCTCCACCCTGCTGTATGGCTCTGATTCCACATTCCTGGTGCATGGGGCCAGGGCACACAGGACACAGCTGGATACAGGTTTATTGTGGCACTGCAGGTGAACAGGGGCGGTGTGGCCAGCACCAGTGTGCAATGGTAGTGGGGGAAGCGGGCGGAGGTGAGGAGACTCGGGCAGGGCCCAGGGAACCCCAGGCTCGGGCTGGGAGTTGGGGTTGGGGCGACCATTGTCAGCTCTACCCAGAAATGCTGGGCAATGACTCCAGGCCCCTCGGGCCAGGGGAGCCATGGTAGCGGTGGGCAGCAGGGCTCACACGTGGGAGAAGGCATGGCTCTTGCACAGGGGCTTGTCCTTCTTGGAGTAGAAGGTCTTTCCTTCCAGGTTGATCTGACATATCTGGGAACAGCAAAGGTCCAGTCACATGGGGCTGGGGGTGGCAGAAGAGGCCCCTTCCCAATCTGTCATGTATCCCGGAGGTGGGGGTGGGGCTCTCACCGAGCAAACAAAGCATGTGTCATGCCAGCTGAAGCCCAGTGCCTCCAGGAAGCGGTCCCCAGCATCAATCTTGAAGTCACAACCGCGGCATTTTGTGCCAAACATCTTTTCATAGTCTGGGGATGGAGGCAGAGAAGAAGGGGGCCTGGATTTGCACCTGCCCCCCCGGCCTGTCCCTCCTCCCCCTGGCTGGGCCACCCCATACCTCGCTCACAGTAGGGCGCCCCTTCCTCCATGTAGAAGGCCCTGTTCCGAATGGGCGTCTTGCAGGCGGCGCAGGTGAAGCAGTGCACGTGCCAGGTCACCTTCAGGGCGTGCATGATTTCCTGGGAGGAGGAGGCAGTCACTCGGCGGCTCAGCCCCCTCCCCTGGAACACTGGACACAGGAAGGCTGGCCTTGGGCCTTTTTCCTTCTCATGGTTAATAATGCACAACTCCCACACTTCTGTCTCCAACCCTGAGGTCTCCACTGGACATCCACAGGCGTCTCAGACTTGCCATTGTCCAAAGCTGAGCTCCAGCTCTCACCCCGACCTGCGCCTCCTGGAGCCGCCCCACTCACTGATGGCAGCTCCCCCACCACTTGCTCCAGCCACACCCGCTTTCGCTCACGGTCCACATCAGGTGCACCGGTAAATCCTGCCGGTCCCACTTCAACACACATCCGGATTCGGACTGCTGCTCACGGCCTCCCTGCTGTGCGCTGTGGGCACGGCCAGCTCTGGCCTGGGTGACCACACTAAACCACCCTGTGTGCTCTGACCCCTGCCCTACAGAAGACTCTGACCCTGGCCGCCACAGGGGCCCTCTGCAACCAAGCCAGCCTGCATCCATCCCCTGCTCAAAACCCCGTGGTGCTGCTCCGAGTAAAAGGCTGGTGTGAGAGGCCGGCCGTGTGGCCTTGACAGTCGTGGAACTGTCGCTGCTGCTCTCCCTCGCACTCCTGTGGATCCTGCCCGAAACTGATGTGCCAGGTGCACTCTCTTGAGGCTTTACACCGGATGTCCCCTCAGCCTGGATCACTCTACCCCACGTATCGCAGCCTCACCCCTCACCTCCTTCAAGTTTCTGCTAAGATGTCATCTTCTCCAGGAAGCCCACTCTGACCACACCGGTCCATGCCCCAGCCGCCTTCCCTATGCCGCGCTCCCAGCTCCTCACTCTGCGCTTTCCTCTGTAACACCTGTTCTCCTAACACGCCACCAGATAATCTGCTTACTGTGCCTGTTTCTCCCTGTCTCTGCCCCCTTCTTCCTGCTAAAATGTAAAGTCCAGGAGGACATGAAACACCCACTGTTTTATTAACTGATCCACCCCAACAGTGCCTGGCCCGGGGTGGCCAGTTAACCTGGCTCGCTGCGGGCAGGAGGCAGCAGAGGCTCCCAGGGCTGAGTTGGCCTCCCCAGGATCCCTGGGCCAGCCAGGGCCAGCAGCATTCAGATCTGGGCAGGCTCGGGGCAGTGTGGGTCTGGGGTGGGGGGTGGTCAGAGATCTGTGGTCCAGACCTTGCTTCTTAGCTGAGTGACTTGGCCAATAGCTCTACCTTCTCCTGAGACTTGGTTCTGTGGCTTGGGAACTGGGAACCTAATCCCAGCCTTGCAGGGCTGTTGTGAGAATGGCCCTGCGCTTGAAGCAGGGGGCCCCACATCCAGTGCCTGCAGGGGCCAGGTAGAGCCTCCTGTCGTGGGGGAGCACCTGCTCTGCCTCTAAGGGCGGTGCTGCTGGGTTCACTCAGGAATGCCTGCCTAGAAGGCTCAGGTTGAAATTGAGGTCAGGTACTAAAATGAAATCTGATTTTTATATGTTGGCCATTGATTTAAAAACTAAACAGTGTGGCCCAGACAAGACAAAAGTATGGGTGACAAGTAGCTCTCGGACAGCCCATTTCTGCCGTCTGCAACATCTGTGTCATCTCGTGTGCACCTCGCAATCACACTGGCCAGGAGTCAGTGCCATCCCCACTTTAGTGAGTCCCAGAGAGAGCCACTTGCCCAAGTCCATGCAGCCAACACACGGCAGAAATGGGTCTGGTGCCCCGGGCTGGCTGGCTCCAATCTGCCTGTCTCCCATGGCCTGGTGTTGCCTTTTTTAAAGGAGCAAAGTGTTGACCCTAGAGGGAATGCAAGAATTTGGGCTTCGAGCTGGTGGGAGAGGGGTTCTGGCAGGGCTGAGGGCTGCCGGGTCGGGGGCCGAGCTGGGACGCAGGGTTCTGCTGGTGTTCAGAAGAACCTGTGGCCCAGTTATCAATTTCTCTTTTACCCGCTAAAGTTGCCTTAGTCCACCTGCCTCTGCCTGCACGGCCACAGCCGCACGGCACGCGGGGCTCCAGCTCGGGCTGAGCTCCGCTCCACCGCCCCAGAGGCCTCACAGCCCCACCCACCTCTCGCCTCATTTCACACCCTTCCCAGGCATCACCTCGTGACACCTCCACCTCGTGACACCTCCACCTCGTGACACAAGCTATGCCCTCTCCTGGGATCCTTCCTACTGGTGTTTAACTTGCACTTATTCAGGTGTGTACTGACCACTCCTCTGAACGGGCAGGTGCCAACATGGCCATGGAGAGCCCCGCTCCCAACCCGCGGGGCCACACCTGGGGAAGCGAGACGGCATGCAGGCACGGAAGGGCACGGTGTGGGGGGGTCTGGCCCGGTGGGGAGGAGGGGGTGTCAGGGAAGGTGTTCCTGAGGAAGTGATAGTTGAGTCCCAGAAGAGAAGGAAGGAAGGAAGGAAAGGAAAGGAAGGAAGGAGGTGCTGCAGAGTGTCCCTGGCAGGGAGGACGGCCTGCACCAAGAAAGGCCAGTGGTGCCAGGAAGAGACTCATGCCACGGGAGCACAGGGGAGGGCGCTGGTGGTGGGTGACGAGACTCGAGAGCACAGGACCCCCAGACCATCCCAACTGGGCCATGTCCCTCTGATGTGTCCCCTACCCAAACTTCCCTCCAACTTGTCACAACATTCCTGTCCCCTGTCCTACTGTCCCTGTGCTATAGCCTGAGCACTGGGCACGGCAGGCATGGGGCCAGTGGCAAGGAGTGTCTCCAGGGAACTGCCATGCCGCAGCACCATCAGGTGCAAGGTTAGAGTCCTGCCTCCCAGGGGCTGAGGTGGGGGCTCCTGAGGGTCTGTCAGGATCTGGAGTCCCTGCAAGCGGGAAGCCAGGCCCCCACAACGTTCTCACTACATACACCTCAGGCCATTCCTTTCGTCCCATCTCACTTCCCCAGCTGTGAACTCCAGGGGGTGAAAACAGGGCTGTTTGCACCAAATCCTGGGCCCCAGGGTAGTCATGTGACAACAGTTCCAGCCAATGAGATGAAGACAGACACATGGGCCTGGCTGGGGCAGCAGGGCCTGCCACCCAAGGCTTACTCCAGCCAGAAGCCAGCCAGGCCCTCTGGGCCTCACCTCCTCATCTGTGGCAGGGCTGATTCCTCCTGGCCCGGGGTGGGGTGGGACGAGCCAGCAGGTAGAGTGCAAGCAGAGTACTCAGACAACGGTAGGGCCTCCATCTAAGGAAGCAAACCCAGATGATGTCCCTCCTCCTCTTTGTGCCCACTGATGGAACCCCATTTTTTGCTGGGCACATGGTTGCCCAAAATAAAGACCATATTTCCCAGCTTCCCTTGTAGCTCGCTGTGGTCGTGACTGGGTTCTGACCAATGGGATGGAAGCAGATGGCTAGGCGGCAGCACCCTGTGAAGATGGATGCCAGGGGGCTCTGGCCCCTTTCTTCCCCTCCCACCTCCTGCTGCCTGGGACGTGGATATTTTGGCTGAGGCCCAAGAGCCACCTTGGAGTATGCATGGTAAGCAGGAGGAGACGACGGCCGAGCAACAAGATACAGGAGCCAACCAGAGCAGTCCCAGACTGTCCATGCCTGGGCTTTTTTAGGTAAGAAATAAGCAGCTGTTATTTTGAGTTTTCCACCACTTCGGTCAAGGTAACCCTCACTGATATGGATGGACATCACCATCACAGAGCTCTCTGGCCACATCTGGAAGCCCTGCCTCTAGATCCAGAAATAAGGAGGAAGGGTGAGGTAGGCAGAGGCTGAGGTGGGCATCGGGAGGGCCTGGGGCTGCCCCTGGCTCAGCCGCCGTCCTCTGTGCAGACTCGGGCGGTTGCTGGCCCTCCCTGGGCCTTGGCTCATGTATGCATGACAGGAACCCTTCTCAGCTTGTCAACCCTGACTGTTCTGCCCCTTCCCCCCCCCACACCCAGGGTAAAGAACAATGGCTGGCTCTGCCTTCAGCCTGTGACACTCTCTGAGTCCCCTTGCCCAGTGTGAGCTCCTGAGGGCAGGGCCCGTATCTGTCTTGTTCGTGTGTGCCCGGTATGGGGCACACCTCCTGGCATGTTGTCCACATCTAATAAAGAGAATGAGTCGGTGGAGACGGCCCATTACTTTAGCTCTTTTGTAGAGACAGGGTCTCACTCTGTCATCTATGCTGGAGTGCAGTGGCCTGATCATAGCTCACTGTAGCCTCAAGCTCCTGGGCTCAAGTGATCCTCCCGCCTTAGCTTCCTGAGTAGCTGGGATTACAGGCACGTGCCACCGCACCTGGCTATTTTTTTTTAGTTTTTGTAGAGACAGGGTCTTCCTATGTTGCCCAGGCTGGTCTTGAATGCCTGGCCTCAAAGGATCCTCCCACCTCGGCCTCCCAAAGTGCTGGGATTACAGGTGTGAATCACCATATGCAGCCTACTTTTAGCTCTTAACATGCACTGACCCAAATCCCAAGCCCAGTCCTGAGTGGCAGCAGGTTTTCCCACAGGAAACCGGGTCAGACTACGCTCTGTGTTTACCTTCCGTGGGAAGAACAGGATTTTGAGTTACAAATTTTTGAGTCTGGATTTCTGGCTTTGCCACTCAATAGTCTCATACACTTAAAGCCCAGCAAGTTATCTTCCAGAGCCTCAGTTTCTTGAGCACTAGGTGCAGCGGATGCTGAGGATTAGCCTCTCAGAAGCCTATCTCATCAACTCTCTTCCTTTCTGTCTTTCCCTGTCACTGAGGCTGGACAGCTAAGTACTGCATCTCCCAGCTGCCCTCGCAGCCCAGGGTGGTCATATGATGACAGTTCCAGCCAAAGCGATAAAGATGGAAGCCCATTCCCAGCTTTTCTTCCAGAGTGCAGAGGTAAAGCCTGTTACAAGAATGCCATTGCCCCTTTCCTCTCCTTCCTGCCTGGAGTGAGAACAGCAGCCTGGGACTTGAGCGGCCATCTGGTAACCATTATATGATAAGGTTGGGAACAGAGGTCTACATGCTCGGGATTCCGGAGCAACAAGGCGGGAAAGCCTAGGCCCCCAAAGGCATGCTGGACTGCTCTTCTAGCCCTGGAATTCCTGTGATTGAAATAAAGAATGCTCTCTGTCGAAGTCTCTGTAGTGGGGCTTTCTGTTGTTGCAGCTGAATGCAATCCCAACTGGCGCAGCCACCCTCTCTCACTTGTTTAGCGCTTCCCTTCCTACAGCAGCGTCACCCTGGTTTCATTATAGCGAACCACGCATTCCCTAGCTCTTGGTCTGGGCTTCAGGCAGCTCCCCCCCAGCTCCAGGGCTGGGTGCCACTGATGCCTGGTAATCAGACTCACGGGCTTGGTTCAGGGATAGTCATGTGACCCAGGCCAGGCCCATGTGCATCCGCACAGGGACTTTTGGTGCATCACCTGGGACAGAGTGATCTCTCTTTCAGCCTGTGGTGCTACGGCGACTTGTAACCCTGCAGATACTGCAGCACCATCTCTGCTGCCTTCTAGGGCAAAGTGTGCTGGGGAAGGAAGCCAACGCAGAGTAGAGCAGAAGCAAGCGACAGAGTCCTGATGACCTCAGTGCCTGGACTCAGCTGGGCCTGAAATTAGCGCCTTGGGCTTCACAGTCATTTGAGCCAATACCTTTGTTTTTTTGATCGAGCCCTTCTGACTAAGACTTCGGTCATTTGTTAAGAGGATCCTGTCTAATATAAAGTGAGACCAATATAGCAGCCTGTTTATCAGGCTGTTTAGGATCTGAAGGGCTTATGCAAGGAGAGCCCCAGGCCCAGGAGTTGCTCAACACTCCTCCACGCCGATGGGCATGGGACTCGCCTTCCCACCCACCCGCCAGTCCCACTCACGCCAGTGATCTTCTTCTTGCACTTGGCACAGCTGGGCGCATACCGCACATCATAGCAGGGCGGGCAGAAGATGGCGCCCTTCTCCTCGAAGAAGCCGCCCTCTTCCACAACCTTTCCGCACTGGCTGCACATGAACTCCTCTGGGTGGTATGCATGGCCCAGCGCCACCAGGTAGCGCCCCCTGAGAAGGAGGCGAGGGCAGTCAGAGGGAATACATACAAATGAGGCCGGGCTTTTGGCCAGAGCCCAAGTGGGTCCGCTGACCACCTATTAGGAAGCCTTGGGTGGGGAAGTTCATTCTCCCCACTTTCCAAGACAGGCTTGGGGACGGACAGTGAGTGATGAAGCTTAAAGAGGGTCAGCTCAGCCACACTGTACTGCCTGATGACAGGAGAGGCAGTTTTAGAGCAGGGAGGACTGAGTGGGGGCTGACAACTTGAGTCTAAGGAGACAACCCTGAGGAACTGGCTCCTGGGGGGGCAGGAGGCCCAGAGTGCCAAGGACACCTGGGCAGACCCTGGTGCCCACTCTGTCCTGCCTGCCCCAGATGAACAGGGGTATCTGAAGGAGGGCATCCTCTGCAGAGCTTCTGCCTAAAAACTGATGAGAGTCAAGAGCAGGCCAGGGCCAGGGCTGAGAACTAGGAAGCCTCTAGAATTTGGCACAGTGATTCCAGAGGCCTGTGTGACCCTGCTGGGCCCCAGGGAGCAGTGCATAGAGGGAAGAGCCTTTGGCCTGTCTGCTGTGAGAGCAAAGAGGGACTGAGAGCGAGAGGGAGAGGCAAAGGGGCTGGGCGGGGCAGGCCCTTCTTTGCCCAGAGCAGTGAGTCCTTGGGTGCAGCTCCGGTGTGTGGTGGGCCCCTTCTGCCATTTCACAAGGGCAGGTGCTGCCACTGGTTCATGTAGTTTGGGATTAAGAATCTGGGGACCCAGGCCAGGTCCCTGTCCCCCGACTCCAACTGGGAATTGAATCCTTACTGTCCCCCAGTGGCAGCTGAGGTAAGACAAATGGGTAGACAGTCCAGGGCCAGACTGCAGGCCAGGCAAGGCCAGGGTAGGAAAGGAAGGGGCCACCCACCGGATGACCTTGTGACACTGGTGGCACACGGGAGTCTTGCCGTTGCTGCTGCCGCCCCCTCCTATGCCCCCTCCAGCAGCTGCCAGCACGATGGAGGTGCGATTCTGCAGAGGTGTGGGCGTGGCCGGCTGGCTGTGCCGGGTCAGCACTGTACTTGTTTTGTCTGGGGCGTAGCGCTCAGCGAATGCAGGGTCCACGGCCCAGGGCGGGCGGCTGGTGGGGCTAGGGGTGGTAGGGCCTGCCAGGGCCAAGGAAAGTGGCTCCAGGGGGATGCCCAGAGACCCCAAAGGACAGGGGGTGGAGCTCAGGGCAGCTTTGAAGAGCACACCACCCCCATACCCATTTGAGGAGCCCACCACCCCCATACCTTTCCCTAAGCCCAAGCCCACACTCTCTCACCAGGCCAGGGTTCCTGGGGTGTAGCTGAGGCTGGGGCTGGGGCTTCCGTCCTGGGCACCTGGCTGCAAGATCTGCCATTCAAGGCCCTGCATGGCTGAGGCTCCTGACACGGCCCCTCCCCCCAACCTGGGTCCAGCTGGCCCCACGGGAGATGTGTGGGTGCATGAGAGCTGCTGGGCTAGACTGCAGGTCCCCCCGGGGTAGGAGGGGAGGACAGCTTCTCCTAGCCACACACAGCTACCTGGACTGTTGTCTGGAGCTAGGAGGTAGAACAGGGTTCCCACTTCTGGGGCAGCTCTTGGGGCTCCCCTCATGCCAGAGGGCTGGCTCTGATGGCAGGGCAGGGCCCCCTTTGCCAGGCACGCCCTCCCTCTAAGACCCAGAATGGCAGGTCCCACACCCAAAATGCAAACCAGGCCCACCAAGATAGAAGACAGAGGCAGAGCAGGCAGGACTGAGAATGTTTATTTCCATGCCTGAGGCAGCATAGACCTGGCAGACAGCAGGACCACAGGGCAGAGAGGGAAGCCAGTGGCAGACAAAGCCAGGCCCCAGCCAGGCGGGCTGCCAGGGCCAGGCCAGCAGGAGGCTTAGGCCAGGGGCAGGAGAGGGGTGGTGACGTAAGCAGAAGCTGGAGGCAACAAGGGGGGTGCCAGGGGCAGGAGGAACAGAAAGAGGGAGGCAGAGAGGGCAGCTGGCCGGAGAGGGCCAGGCTACGACTGCACGTTGAGCACGTGGGCAGAACGCTGGTGGTGCCAGTCCCGAAGGCGTGTGTAGCATGGGCTCTGCAGCTCCAGGACATACTTTTCCCTGAGGGGCAGAGAGAGCGAGGAGGAAGTGGAAGGAAGGAGAGATGGAAGGAAGGCAGGAAGGAAGGAAGGAAGGAAGGGAGGAAGGGGAATGGAGAATGCTGGCTGGGGAGCCCCAGGAGCAGACACTGGAGTAGTGGCTACAATGGAAGAGGCAGGAGGTGGGAGAGAGGGGCTGGTGCCTGTCCTTTTACCTTGATTTCTTCAGGTGTTCCTCATCCGGGTCTTGCACTGAGAGGACAGAGGTGGGCAATGGCCAAGGCAAACAGAGGGTCAGCACTCTGGGGCCAGGAAAGCCCACCCTGCCCTGGGCCAGCACTTACTGAACTCCGTGCCCGTGAGGTGGGCAAGGATGCGGAAGGAGCGGGACTGGCCTGTACCGGGCCGCGGCCGCCAGTCCTCCGTGTCCTCCATCAGCCGCTGCTTGCTGGCATCTGGGGCCAGTGGCCGGAGAGGCTGTCTGTGGGGAGGGTGTGGCTCAGAACCTGCTGCCAGGCTGCGCAGTGGGGGCAGCCCCTCCCAGGACCTGGTGCAGGTGGGCTACCGTGAAGGGAGGGAGTGGGGAAGGGCAAGGCCGGGGCCCACTGAGTGGCTGAGCGAGGGACAGGAGGGGAGTCAGAGTGGAGAGCAGGCAGCCAGGGTGGGGAGGAGCTGCCGCCCACAGTGCAAAAAGGAAGGAAGAGAGGGACAGGCAGAGGGGGCTCACTGACTTGTCAGGGGTCTGCACCTGTGAAAGAAATAAGACAGATGGACAGATAAAAGGACAAAGGGACAGACACAGGGGAGGAAGAAAGATGGGGAGGGGTCAGAGCAGCCGGGCAGCACTGACTGTCCCTGGCTCAGGTGGCCTGGCACCACATCCCAACCCTGGGCCACCTGCCGGCGCTGCCTCGGAGCGCCCGAGGGCGGTGCCAGGCAGGAGCCACATCCTTGGGAGAGGCCCTGGGCCTGCGGCCCCCACCCCGACCACCACGGGTCGCGGCCGCACGGTTCTGCCGGGCAGGGCGCAGAGCAGGAGCAGCAGCCAACAGCGGGTGTGGGGCCAGGGCCGGGCGGCGGGCAGGGCCACGTACCCATTCTGCTGCGGGGCGCTGTCAGCGGGCAGGGGCGCCCCGAAGGGCCGGGCCGTCTTGTTGAGGGAGGCGCTGGGCGCAAAGGTGTACCGCGGGGGGTCCGCGGCGGGGGCCAGGGCCTGGGCAGAGACAGAGCGGGACAGGGCGGGCAGGGGTGGGGGTCTGGGTGGCAGTGGGGCGACCCCCCCCCAAGGGCAGGGCAGCTCCAGCCCCGCCCCACACATCTGGCTGGAGGTGAGGGGGCAGAGGGCCACTCAGGTTTCCAGAGGCTCATTTGGGAGTGATGGTCTCAGCCCAGCAGGGCCCAGGGAGGACCGAGTGTGGGTGGGCACACAGCGCAGGCAGGCAGGCGGGCAGGAGGCAGGCGGACAGACAGGCAGACATGCGTGGTACCCGGACCGTGCGGCAACCCCCGGCTCACCTCCGTGTGCCCTGGACCCTCCCCAGCTCCAGCCCCGGCCTCTCCCCTTTATTCCCAGTCAGGGATGGGGGCACCGAGGCTGTGCCAGGGAGGCCAAGTCAGCCCCGGCGCCCAAGCCCACCCTGCCCACCGCCCCGATGTCCCAGGCTGCCTCATACCTTCTGCGGTTTGCTCTGAGCCGGCTGGGCCCTAGGGGAGAAGCGAAAGCGTGATGGCTGGCCAGGCCCAAAGGGGGCCCACCCACAGGTGGCGTCCACACACCTGCTGAGACCCAGGCTGAGGCGCTCCCCGCAGGCACGGATCTTGTTCTGGGCTTCGATGTGCGTGAGGCCTCCCGCATTTTCACCATCGATGCTTAGCACCCAGTCACCCACAGCCACGCCGGCCTGCGCAGCCTTGCCTCCCGGAGTGAGCTGCGGAGAGGTGAAGGGTAAGGAAGGCCCAGACTCAGCAGACCAAACTGAGGCCAAGGGCAGGCGACCCGGCCCTGCCCTAAGCTGCCCCACTTCCAGAACCCACAGACCTGCTCTTTCAATGTATTTCTAGGCAGCTGCCAGATACTAAAGCGACCTAGATGGTGGTGCTCACCTGAGCTTCACAATTACTCCGATCACACTGCTTATTGATTTACTGGCCTCCACAACCCTCCCCCATGGTCCAGAAAGTGTTAGGACATCAACAAACAGCCACTTTAGGCTAAAACCCAAGCCTTCCAGCTAGGACCACAGCCTTTTGAAGCTCCTGCTGGCCTCTTGCTTAGGTCAGTCCACCTTCCAAACATGCCAGCTCGCCTGTGCACATAGCGGCGTCCTCCTGACACTGCTGGCAGCTCACTCACCTCTCATGCTCCACCACCCTGCCCTGGGGCCACCTGCAGGGACCTGCCAGGACGCTTTGTAAGCCAGGAATAGGCCCGGTCATCTCCAGGTTCCCTGTGAACAGTGCCTGACCAGGGCCTAAGGTGTCAGCTGGGGCCTCATAGGCTGTAAATGGGTGTCACCTCCAGGCCCTCGATTGCTCCATCACTCCCCTGGCTCCAGTCCTTCAGGCCCTGAGTTGGGAACGGCACATGAGGGGAAATAGTAGGCTGCGAGGAACGGTCACCACCAGCATCAGCTGAGACCATCAAGGATGACTTCTGGGAAGCGGCAGGCCTTGGCAAAGGAGAATGGGGTGTGCTGCCTAGCAGGCGAGAAAGTCCGCTCATGACAGCTTCGAATGCCAGGGGAAGAAACCAGGACTTGGCCTTGAGGGTAGAGGGACCGCTTGCAGTTTTAAGGCCTGGGATAGGGTATTTCTCAGGACCCTGACAGAGGTGACCCCGACAAACCCCACTGGGGCCAGCCCTGTCAACACAGGCAGGAGTGGCTATCTATGAGTCTGAGCCCATGGGGCCACCCAGCCATCTAGCAAGGGACCTGGAATGCACTGAGCAGGCTTCTGTGGGGCAGTGAAGGAAAGCAAACTTACACTTCACTGGTGGGGGACTGGGGGCTGCCAGCGGCCCCAGGAGGCTCCTCAGGTGGGCCAGTGCACAGGCTGAGCAGAGGCAGGGAGAGGGGAGGTAAGAGGTGACAGAGAGATGTCACAGGGGACAGCACTGGGACAAGAAGGGAAAGCTGGCTTTGACTGTTTCATGCTTGCATGGGAGGTTAGGAGAGGAAGACAGCTGGGTAGCCCCTCTTCACTCACTGAATAATAATAGTAAGAATAGCAGCTTATATTTAGCGAGCACCCAGTGTTGCCACATATTGCCACTGAACCCTCCAAACAACCCTGTGGAGTAGTCTGGGATTATACCCATTTTACACTTGGGAAAACACACAGAGAGGTTAAGCAACTGACCTTAAGTTGCCCAGCTAGTAAAAGGCAGGGCCAGGATTTGACCCTGACCCTGAGGCTCCAGCACTCTAGGCACCTCTGCTGAGCATAAGGACCCAAATGAGGAGTCAGCCCAACTGGAAAGACTCCCTGATCCCCTGGTTGAGCTTGGGGCCTGGATCCCCTATCTCACCTTTTAGTTCAATCCAGCCCCTTCTAATGGGCACGGGGAAGTGACGCCCTTGAGGGGAAGTGACTTACTCAAGGCCATGGTGAGTCAGTCAGTAGAAGGGAAACCTGGTCCAGCCATTCCCTACCCACAAGGGCTGGCTCCTGGGAGGTGAGCTGAGGCTGAGGTAGGGGTCTTGGGGTGGGCAGGAGCAGCTGGCTCTTGGAAGGGGGAGGAGGAGGGACCACTTCCTTCCTTGGAGCAGGGAGGAGGGAAGCAGGGAGGGCTAGGGGAGTGGGCACAGCTCGGAGAGTGAAGTAGAAGCGCGGGGAAGGGGGCTGGAGAGAGAACCAGGGAGCAGGCAAGCCAGGGGCAGGGTGAGGCCAGAGGGCCCAAGGAGGGGAAAAGCCAGGGGGCTGGACACTGCATGGGGTGGGGGTGAGTCAGCCTGAGCAGCCCAACTCTCCAGTCCCAGACGTTACCTCATCTCAGGCCCAGGCCCACAGCCAGCCCCATCCCTCCCTTTTCCCTCCCTCCTCCATTCCAGGATCAGGGGAGGGGGCGGGGGCCAGCCTAGCTCAGAAAAGACCACCCCACCCACCCACCTGGGCCTAGGTCCAACTCCAGGGCTGGGCTCAGCTGGTGGCCCCACACACGTGCTGGGGCTGCTGACAAGGGAGCCTGGGCCCAGAGTGCCCCCAACTGGCCACATCTGAAAGTCATTCCCATCAATGGAGAAAGGGAGACCCAGACCAGCCACCTATACTGGCCAGCACCTTACCAGGGCAGGGGGTGTAGGGTAGGTTTTCAGGGATGACAAGGCTTGAGGATTGCGTAAGGGGGATGTGGGTGTGGTAGGGGGACCACTGCCCTTAGCTCTCCTGCTGGCAGGGCAAGTTCCAGGAGAACCCCATGGGAGGATCCCTGGGAAGAGCAGTGCCTGCCTGCCTGCCCTGGCCACCAAACCCAGTCCCACAGACAAACTGCCTTGAGGCCCTCTTAGGCTGGGCAGTGCCTGGACAACCCTCCAGCCCACTCCGGGCTGGGCTTGCTCTGGCTTCCTGCCACAGCTGCCAACCCACCGGTGCCTGGGTGGGTCTCTGGGCAGGCGGATGTAGGGGCAGGAAGTCCCCGCCCCCCGGCTGACCCCCAGGCCACAGTCAGAGATACCAGCCAAAGGGCTGGCCTCACTCACTCTGGGCAGGCAGTTTGTTCTGTGTCCCACAACTAGACCCTACAGCTGGAGCTGCAGCCTGGTGACCAGGCTGAGGGGCCCAGGGATAGGGTGCAGGAGTCTAGGCCTAGGCCAGCCCTTTTAGGCTCCATAGACTCTAGCCACTGTTGGCTATCCCAGCATGGGGCTGCATTCTTGGGCTTATAAGGCAATCCCCCGCTACAGGGAGGAGCCAGCCCCCAGCTCCGCCCCACCAGGGCAGGCTCTCAGGAGTTGAAGTGAGGGCCCTAGAACTGAGCCCTCTCCCACACTTCTGCTTGGGGTCAAAGGCCACTGCATCCTGAATGGGGGTGGGGATGCAGGTCCCCACATAGGCTGGGGAGAGACCTCCTGTTCCTACCCACAGAAAGTGCAGGCCATCCTGTGTCTCAATTTAAATCCCACTGAATGAGCCCCTCCGCCTCTCCAAGTTCCCTCACCTGGAGAAACAAGACGAGGACTGCTATTCCCTATGTGGCAGTGAGGCTGAAGCGAGATCCCGTGTCAGAGTGCCCTGCCTGTAGCCTGGCTCCAACCATGGCTCTCTCAAGCTCAGACACTTCCTGGAGACCTGGGTTCCCACCAAGCAGAAGGGGCCTACCCTCGGCCCTCAGAGGTGGCCACGGGAGCTTGGTGGAATGGCAGCAGGTACACTGCAGTGCTGGGAACGCTCGGGGGCTCCTCTCTCAGTACCCACCTAGGTGGAAGTCCTTGCAGCAGGTACCCACCACATCTCTGGCCTGTCAGCCCCTGGCTCACTCCTGCTCAGACTCCTCCCATCACCCACTGGACATGAGAGACCCAAAGGCCTGTGGGGAAGCCCCTCCCCAACCTAGGCTCACCCGAGAGATGGAGAGGGGCACATTGAAGTCCTTGCCCCCTTGCAGCCGGAAGCCCCAAGGTGCTGGTCCCTCCAGCACTACCTTGAAGGAATCCATGGTGCTGGGTCCTGAGAGGAGAGAAGCGAAGGTGAGTGTCTGGCATGGTGAGCAGGCAGGCCCAGGGCAGGACATTAGCCCTGGACATGTGCCAAGCAGGCACTGGCAGATGGGAGCACACCCAAGACACCGGTAGGCAGGTATCTCATCAGGCTGGGCTGGGCTGCCAGCTGGCAGACCTTACTTTGGAAAGACAGGAGCAGGCTCCCTCCCCCAGGGACTGGGACAGTGAGGGGTGCCCGCAACCAGGCTTGGGGCTCTCTTCACCCAGCGGTGGGCCGCGGGGCTAATTTGGCACGGCCTTCCCCCAAGCCAGCCTGGAGTTTTGGGCGGCGGGGTGAGTCAGGGGCCGGTTCTCCTCTCCCCCGCCCCCAGGTCCCGGCAGGCAGGCCGCGGCTGGAGCCTGCTCGGACTATATAAGGCGTGTAAGCTGACACTGTGCGGAGAGCCAGCGGAGGGAGCACACGGGGGCTCGGGACGCGAGGGGGAGAGGAGGGGAGAGGAGAGGAGAGGAGGGGAGGGGAGGGGAGGGGAGGGGAGGGGAGGGAGGCGGCTGGAGCGGGTCCTAGCCATTCCCAGACCAGTCTAGGCTGCTGGGAGCCAGGGCGGGACCCCTGGGTGCTGAAGGAGGGGGCGGGAACGGGTTGAAGCCCCTGCAGAGATCGGTGAGGGCCAGGACCCCAAAGCGTGGCTAGGAGAGGGATCCATCCTGGAGCCCAGTGGGGGTGGTGCCTCCCACACCGACGTGACTCAGTTTCCCCTAGTCCTCCGCCCAGGCCCCATGCATTGGCCGGTCCCGGCCGCAGGAAGCGGCGCAGGCGCCAATCCGCCCCGCCGCAACGGGCTTCGCGGCAGGAAGGCGGGGGCGGAGGCAGGGCCCGGGCCCGCGGGAGGAAGCACAACGCTGGCCACGAACCCCAATGCTCTTTGTGGTCCTCAGCAGGCCTCAGGCCCCCGCCTGGCCCAGCCCAAGACGCCCCGCATGGTCGCCAGTACCTGCTCGGCCCCGCCGGGGCGCTGCTCGGCGACAGGCTCCACGGAGCCGCGAGGGGACGAACAGCCCGAGTTGTGACCCCGCCCCGCGGGCACCAGCCGCTTTGAGCCCACGGAAGGGGCGGGGCCACAGGGCACGCCCCACGTGGCCACGCCCACTCGCCCCTCTCCGCCGGTGGGACGCCCCGCCCAATTCCTCCGGCCGGGTAGCGGGCGGCTGCTCGTGCGGCGGCCGGGGCGGGTCCTGCGCTGCGGACGCCCCGCCGGAGACGCCGCCCGGCCCAGTCCCGTGCGCCTCCCGCTGACGAGTGAGGGGGTGCGGCCTTCGAAACCGGCGGGCCTGGTGCTAGTCCTCTCTGAACCTTCGTTTCCTCCCTGGAGAAACGGGACAATAATCCCGCCTTTCAGGGCCGTCGGGAGGGCCGGTGTTTTAGGCACAGCCACTGGCGGCTCCAGAAGTTCTAAATCGAGGGGATTCCAGCGGGGACAAGTCGAGCGGGGAAAGTTGAGGGGAGACAGGGGAGCTTTAAGCTAGATTTGCAGCCGCGCACAGCGGCTCCCGCCTGTCATCTCAGCTATTTGGGAGGCAGAGGCGGAAGATCTCGAGCCCAGGAGTTCGAGACCAGCCTGGGCAACATTGGGAGACACCCCCTCCCCTCCTTCGCCCTGCAAAAGCTAGATTTGCAGAACGCTCTACCGAAGCCAGAAAAAAAAAAATGGCAGGAGGAGAGGGAGCTGGAGCGGGCCCTTAGCTGTGCCCTGAGCCTGACCTGTGGGACCTGCCCGCACTTCCATCCAACTCCTGGCAGAGTCAGCAGCCCGCAGCTCTGCGAGTCCCCCGCTCAGCACCCACCACACAGTGTCGGAGACGGGCTGTTCCACCCCAGTCCAGAGCAGGCTGCACCTCCAGTGGCGATGTCCTCAGAGTCCCCACTTTGCCCCCAGCACTCAGCCCAGGCGGCTACCCCAGGCGGTGAGGAAAATGGAGCACAGGAGAGAGTGTTGGGGTGAAGGAACAGTCATCCACCCTCCACTTTGTTGCTGGTCCTGTGCTCTCAGCTTCTTCTAGGACATGGCGCTGTCCTCCCCCTGCTGGAAGAGTTCTGTTAAAGACACCTTCTCCTGATCCCACGTCCCTCTCCAGCTGCTGCCCTTTCATTCTACACCCCTTGAGAGCAAAATTCCCCTAAGTTGTTGTCTGTCTATCCCTCCTCTGTCTCCACTTGGTTTTCTCTGGTTTTCCCCACTTGTCCCCACCAGTCCTCTGAGATCTCTCTTCTCAAAGTTTCCGGTGACCTCCAGGTCATCAAATTAATGGGGTTCTCAGCTTTCATCCTACCAGGCCTAGGAGCAGCGCTGGTCCAGGCTGATCACTCCCTCTGCCTGGAAACACCCTTTTCCCCTGGCTCATGGTTTCCTCCTGCCCCACTGGCCTCTCCTTCGCACCCCCTCTGGCAGCTCCTCATCTGCCTCCCGCCTTGGCCATCTGATCTCTCATCTGTCTACACTCGCTCCCTAAGGCCCCATGCTGTCCTAGGGCTTCACTGACACCTTATGCCAGGAACTCCCAAGTTATATGCCCAGCCCTGACCCCTCCCCAAGAATTCCAGACTCCAATACACAATAGCCTGTCTACATGTCTAAGTATCTCAAACCCATCATGCCCCAATTCAAACGTGTGATTTTCCCCCCTCCCTAACTTCTTCCTCACCTCAGCAAATGCCATCACCCTTCATCCAACTGGTTTAGCAGAAACTATGAATTTATTCTTCCTTTCTCTTCTCCCTGTCATCCCCCAGGGTCTGCAAATTCTGCCTTCAAGATGTTTCATACCTAATCACTGCTGCTGTTGTCCCAGCCTCTGTCATCTTGTGCCTGGGCCCCTGTACCAGTCTCCTCACCATGCATGCTCCCTGCTTTCACCTTGACCCTCTCCACAGTCTTCTCCATGCAGCAGCCAAAGTGGCATTTTTAAAGCAGAAATTGCACTGCATCACCCTCAACTTTAGCATTCCAGTGGGCTCCCATCGCACTGAAATAAAACTAAAGTCCCTGGACCTACACAATGTAAATAAACTGGGTCCAACTTCCACCACTTGCTCACCCCACTCCAGCCACTGGCCTCGCCATTCCTCCAATGTGCCGAGCATATTCCTGCCTTGGGGCGCTTGGGCCGCCGGCTCTTCTCCGTTTGTTCAGGTCTCTGCTCAGATGTGGCCTCCTCCAAGGGCTCTGCCAACCTGTGCTCTCTGGGGCAGCAGCCCCTGGCAGCTCACCTGCGTCACACGCTAGGCACTAGCTCTGCTTTATGGTTCCCCGTAGCCCTTTC
>CM052436.1:134148499-134186727 GCA_028533085.1 Varecia variegata | reverse complement strand
CCCCGTAGCCCTTTCATCTGTCTGACATTGTAGTAGCATTTCTTCATTGTCCTTTGTCCCCATTAGTATGTCAGTCCCATGAGAGCAGGGGCTTGTGTGTCTTGTCCACTAACATTTCCCAGTGCCTGCACATAGTGGATGTGAATGAACAAATGAAGGAAGGATTGAAAAAATGAAACAGTAAATGAGCAGAGAAAGAAGCGGCAGCCTGGCAGTCCTCCAGCAGAGAGGAGGAGCCCAGGCTCCCATTCCTTGGGTCAGTGCAAGGCTCTGGCTTGGACCCAGCCAGGAGCCTCCCAGCACAGGCATCCCTGGGCAGGAACAGGATTAGGACACAGTGCCCCCTGGTGGCTAAGACTCATGCAGCTTCCATGGTCTGGTTGGAACCACACAGAAATCGCTGGGAAACAGAGCAGCTTAGATTTGTGATGAAGGAAACGACGTCATGCCAGGTATCCAGAGTCCTGGGTTGCAGTTCTGGCCATGACCCTGAATCTCCGGGTAATCTTCAGTGTGTCCTGGGATTTGCTGAGCTGGCAAGGGCTGGGTGTGGGCTTGCCACCATGGGGAGGAGAGGTCCCTGCTGCAGCAGCCAGTCTCTTGCTGTAAGACATTACACATCAGGAAATGCCTGCATGAGTGACGGTAAAACCTGCCTGCCCATGGCGCTAACATCCTTCCAGGCTTTTCCTTCTGTGGCCGCACACACCCTGGAGGAGCACTGTGGGGAGCCCTCCTTCCCCCAGCTTCCCTTCACACATGGAATTTGGAGATGCCTTTCAGACATCCAGATGTCTAGTGTGCAGTTGTATTCCTAATGGTGGAGCCCAGAGGAGAACTCTGCCCTGAAGCTACACCTTTGGGAGCCAGTATTTAGATGGTCTGCGAAACCCAGAGACTGTCTTACTTGGGGCAGTGGCTGTCAGCCTTGCACGCATACTACAATTGTCTGGAAATTGAAAAACAAACACTGATGCCCAGGCCCCACTTACCTAGACTGATGAGATCAGACCCCTTGGCATGGGCATTTTTTAAAGGCTTCCAGGTGATTTCTTGTGTAGCCAGGGTTGAGTCACACTGTATCTGAGACTAGAACCCCAGGAAGAACTCCCACAGAGGGACAGGAAGAGACGGGGAAGGAGAGATCCGTGAGGTAGGAGGAAAACCAAGTAAAGGCAGTGTCCCAAGAAGGGGTGTCAGATGCTGCTGAGAAGTTGAGGGAGTCCAGATTGTTTCTGTTTGGGGGAACAAGGAGGTTGGTGACTCTGATACGAGCCATGCAATGTTGTTGTGGGGACAAAGGGCAGACTGGAGTGAGTGGAGAATAGGAAGCGAGAAAAGTGGAAATGAGAGTAATCGACAACTCTTTTGAGTTGTCGAGGAGTTTGTTTGAGGAGTTTCACTGTGAAAAGGAACAGAGAGATGGGGAGGTGGCTGAAGGGAAGTGTGAGGTTGAAGGAAGGTTTGTTTGTTTCTTTTCCTACAGGTGTGTGCCACCACATGTGGCTCATTTTTAAAACTGTTTTTTGTAGAGTCAGGGTCTCACTATGTTGCCCAGGCTGGTCTTGAACTCCTGGGTTCAAGAGATCCCCATGCCTCAGCCTCCCAAAGTGCTGGGATTACAGGTGTGCGCCACCGCACCCTGGGAAGATTTCTTTTAAGATATGAAATTATAAAGCAGGTTTGTGTGTGGCTGGAAATGATGATGATGATGATGGTGATGATAGAATGAATGGGTCCAGGAGAGAGGGGGAGACAGGAGACAGCTCAGTTTGCCAAGCGCTAAGGAGGTCAGAGGAGCCGGGATCAGAGCACATGCTGGAGACAGACACTACCTCCAGTGGAGGGGCAGAGGCTAGTATACTTGTAGATGTGGTAGTGGGAGGCTGAAGGTATTCATTTCTGTTGAATGCTGTTTCCCCAATGTGCCTGCAAGGTGACGGTGGGTAGGGACAGAGAGAAGAAGATTTGAAGGTCTTGGGGAGGAGAAAAGCTGCCACTCTAGGGCACAGGGTCTTTGGGCAGCAGGAAGAGCCTGCCTATTTGAGGTGTGCAATCACAGTGTCAATGAGGATGCAGTCACCTGCTTATATGAATTTCTCTGGCTCTGGGCAGCTACCAGGGTGCAGACACAGAGGAGAGTTGGGTTTACCCAGGGCTGGGGGCTTTGTCAGACAAATAAGATGACAGGAGAGAGAAGAGCAAGGGAGTGACTCCATGGTGGAGCACAGAGTCTAAGTGGGACAAGCATGGACAGGGCCCTGAAGACAATCAGAAAAGGGTCACTGTAGGTCGATGTGGCTGGACAGAAGCGGTATTGGTTGTGCTAGAGGGAATGCGCTAGAAGGAGAGGAGGTGGCCAGAGGAGGATGCTTACACATAAGATGGCAAAAACACACATCACTGTTGTGAAGACAAGGCTCAGGATGTGCCAAGGGTGTGGCGGCTGAGCAGAGTGGAGGTCCAGGGCCCAAAGGCCAGATCCCTGGAGGCAGGATGCTGTGTGCAGGCTGCCCCACACAGGCAATAGCAGTCGCCCGGGAGAGGACGGGAAAGCAGGCACAGAAAATTGCCTCTCTCCCTTGGGAATGTCAGCTCCTTGGGGACAGGAGCCAGGCTGTCCTGAACACAGCTGTGTCCCCAGTGCCTGGCATGGAGTAGGCTCGCAGCGAAACCCTCCTGAAGGAAAATGCCCGATTGTCATTTCATCTCTATCCTTGTAGTTGATGAAAGAGCAGCCCAAGTTTCCCGGAGGTGTCTGCAAATTGTTTGAGTCTCAGCAGGGAGCAAATATTTTGTGAGCACATCTGTGAAAGCCCATCCACCTCTCCCCATCCCACTGCCTCCTCCCCAGCTCAGCCTTCCTGGTCTCCAGTTGGGCTCATTCGAATTTGGCCTGCAGCCCGCTCCTCCCCTGAGGATGAGACCCGGCTCCTTGCAGGCCCCCAGGAAGCCTCATGCTCCGTGCCCTCCCTCTGCCCCTCCGCCCACCCCTGTCTCCATGCACTCCTCCTTGCCTTTGGCCTACGAGGGCCTGTCATCAGCCTAGAAAGCCCGGGCTCCTGCCTGCCTGGTGGAGCCCTTTCTGGCCTCAAGCTGCATCCAGAGGGCACCTCTCCCATCTGCAGGCCTGGCGGCTCCCTCCCCTTGCCCTCCTCTGCTGCCTGCAGTCTCACTCCCACTCTGTGCGCAGCCACATGCAGCCATGACTGTCTACATCCTGCCCATCTGCTCCAGTGGATTTGAGCCCAGGGGTGGCAGAGGTCAGGCCCAGGTCATCTATGTTCCTGGAACCCAGCGCAGGGAACTGGTGTGTGTGGCAGTGAATGTGAGTGAGGGTCTGTGTGCCCACATGGACTCCCGAGTGCCCCTGCCAGGAGCTGAAGCCAAGAGGTGCGGGCTGTGGGCCACGGGGAAGGCCCAGGGAGCTGGAGCTGCGGGCTTTATTATCGGCAAGTCTGTACACTGTGCATGGCGGGAGGGAAGAGCAGGGTATGGGGGCCTCCCAGGCTTCCTGCCTTGTCCTGCAGGCCAGAGCAGACACAGGGCTGTGTCACAGATGCCCACCAGTTGCCCACAGGCCCACCCTCCTGTCCCAGGGAGAGTGCCTGTCTGCCCCGGCTGCCACTCTGTACGGTGTTCAGGGCCGGTCACAGGGGGCAGGGCCCTTCCTCCGCTCTCGACTCAGCAGCGTCACCAGCTTGGCCTTGAAGCCCGGCTGAGCGCCAGGGCGGCCGGTGCCCCCTGCCTTGTCCAGCTCCAGCTCCAGCAGCCGCCGGTACTGGGCCTCCAGGCTGCTGTCATGGGCAGGGCCGGGCCAGCTCAGGTCCTCGCTGTTGTGGTAGATGGGGCTGGCCAAGGGGCTGCGGGCGCTGGGGCCTTCCTGGGGGTCAGGACCCGCATCAGGCGGTGAGGGGCCGGCCTCGAGCACGCACAGGTTCTCGTAGAGGTGCTCGGCGGTGGCCGGGGGCCCGCTGGCCCGCTTGCACACGGCTGCGTACAGCCCGGATGCTGCAGGCTCTTCAGGCGCAGGGCCCAACAGCAGTGGCAGGCTCTGGGGCCCGGGCTCGGCCAGGCGCACCCTCCTGGAGGTGCGTGGCTCGGGCCCCAGTGGCACCTCCCGCAGCTCTCCAGGGGGGTCCAGGGAAGGCAAGGAGGTGGCCCGAGGGAGGGGACAGGGCCGGGGTCCGGTCAGCTCTGGCAGCTGCTCCCGCTGGCGGGCGATGGCAGCAGCCACGGCCCCGCACAGGTCGGGGGCCCGGGGGCTGCTGAAGGCGAAGAGGCCCTCGCCCGAGTCACAGCGGCGGCCAGCCTCAAAGGAGAACACGCCCTGGGCACAGGCAACACAGCAGGGATTAGCCACTGAAGGGCCAAGGCGCTGCCACCCCCCTACAGGGACCAGCACCTTACCTTGTCGGAGCCGAACTTGCGCAGGAAGCGGTAGGGCCAGCTGTAGAGGGCCTGGGGACCGGCCGGGTCCCTCAGCTGGATGGCGTCCTGGCCCAGCACCAGCAGGTAGGGCCCCTTCAGCAGGCAGCGGGCAGCAGCCTCTGTCCTCTGCACCACCACCGGAAACTCCCCTGCTGCGGCAGGCAGTGAGGGCGGCCCGTCAGTCCCCCAAAGCCCCCAGCCCTGGGTGTGGTGGGCTGAGGCTGCCCTGAGCCCTCTCGACTCACCTTCCTGCCAGGAGGAGTAGATGGAGTTTTCCTCCATGGGGACGGGGCCCCTCTTGGGAGACTCAGCCTGCCCTGATCCTGAGGAAGACTCCCCTGTGCCCTGGGGAATGGGCTCAAGTCAGAGATTGGAGTCCACCCCACTCCTAATCCACATTGCCTCCCTTGGGTCAGGATCCCAGGACTCCATGGCAAGCAAGGGCATCCAGGGAGCCGGTGCCAGTCCCAGCTCTGCCCTGACACACTCCATGAGCCTGGGCCCCTCTGATCTGTTCCCCAGCTGCCAGATGGGGCTGCAATCCCCACCCAGCTGCCCGTTCAGGGCAGCTGGGTGGGGAAGAGGTACTGTGCTTGAGGGTGTCTGAGAGCTACAAATCCCTGGGCACACAAGAGATGTCCCCACAGCCCTTGAGCTCAGCAAGGGACAGGCTCTCTGACAGCTTGGAGGAGAGAAGAGGCAGGAGGGGTAGGGATGAGCAATGCCCCCAGACATCTTCCTCCCAGTCACTGCAACGGCCTGCCCTGCCCCTGCCCTCTCTATCCCTCCATCCCCTGCTCCCTCCCCCTTATCCCCAGTCCTTTAGCATGTCCTGGCACTCTCTGACTCTCAGCACCCCCACCGTGACCGTTGGCCCTTGGTAGCATGGCCAGGCACAAATGCAACAAATGCAACAGCTTCCTCACTGGTCCCCTTATTTTAGCATATTTAGTATATTCACAAGGTTGTGCAGCCATTACCGCTATCTAGTTCCAGAAATGTTTCATCACCCCCCTTGGGAATCCCATATCCATCAGCATGCACTCCGTTCCCCTCCCCAGCCCAGCAGCACGTTCTGTACACTTCGTGTAAATGGAGTCGTACACAATGTGGCCTCTTGTGTCTGCCTCCTTCCACTTAGCATCGTGTGCTCAAGGTTCAGCTTTGTCACCTATGTCAGGACGTCACCCCTTTTTATGGCTGAACATCATTCCACTGTGTGGACTGACCACATTTTGTTTATGCATTCGCCCTGCGGGCTGTTGCTGCCTTTTGTCGGCTGTGTGCAGTGCTGCTGTGAGCATGCGTGTCCGAGTTTTGTTTGAACCCCTGTTCCGATTCTCTTGGGTACATACCTAGGAGTGGAATTGCTGGGTCATGGGGCAACTTTAACTGTTTGAGGAACCGCCAGACTCATTTCCTTTTGGTCCATCACGAACCCTGTGAGGCTTTACAACTGTCAATGCCTGGCGTAAACCCTCCAAAGGCTTTTCCTTTCAGAATGAAATCCCGCACCATGCGCATGGCCCAGAGTGGTTTCAGCAGCTCCCACCAAGCTCCTGCCTGCTCCTGCCCGGCCAGCCACGCCAGTGCCTTCCTTCTGCCCCAGAACTCCCCACACGGTGGCCTCCAGACCTTTGCCCACACTGCTACCTCTGTGCACGACTCCTCAGACCTGCCTCGTGGGCTCCTGTGTGTCGTCAGGCCCACTGTCCCCTCCTCAGAGAAGCCTTCCTTGACCATCCTGCCGATGCTGCCCCACGCCCCTGCCACCGCCCGTTCATTTTCTCTAGCACAAGCTCGTGGCCATCTGAGAATCGTTACTCAGGTTCCTGGGTTGTGTCCCCGTTGTGGGGGTGCTCGGCAGCGCTTGTGGGTGACAGGATGTGTGTGAGCACGAACAAGTCAGGGAGGATGGACAAGTAGCCGCTTGCTCACCGGGAAGGCCAGCTGGCAGATGGGACCCATCCATGCCTGGCGGTGCTGCGCGGCCAGCAGGTGGCTTCGCTCAGTGGTGGTGAGCAGGAAGGCGCCAGTGTCCCGGGGGCAGCTCTCGCCGTCGGCCGGCAGCACGGACACACAGTCAGCCAGGCGGATGACCCGCCGCTCCCCACGCCGGCCAGGCCCTGTGGACCTGTCACCTGCTGGCCCCAGGCCACCATCCCGGACCTCCCAGCTCTCCAGCCGTGCCACGCCTGATGGGCCTCCTGCATACAGCAGAGCCCACACCTTCCTCCAGGACTTCTGGGGAAGAGAGAGGAGGGTGGGAGAGGAGACCCTTGGGTGGTTACTCTCCCTGTGGCTCAGCTCAGCACAAGCTGCTCAGCAAACACTCCCAGCCACCCAGGGGGCCTCTGCTCCCCCAACTCCTCAGGGTGCCAGGGGAGGAGGCCTTGCCAGGGCCGGCTGGCAGGGGGAAGAGTCTGTGCCTGGGGTGGGTCAGTCCCGGGTTGAAATCTCACCCCGCCCTTTCCTAACTGTGACCTCCATAAGGACCAGTGTCTTTGTCTCTCAAAAGGCCATGAGAACAGGAGACTGGGGCTGCTACCGGATTATGTCTTTAAAAGATCTAGTGGCTAGGACAGACCACCTGATACTGCCATTATGTTGGTTCCTCCTCCTCCCCCAGAAAGGGCACTTGGGCCACGGACCACAGGCTGGGGTGGGAGGGAGGCCTGAACCTCAAATTGGCAAGGAAGGAAACATGCAAATAACTTTGAGCAGAGGAAACCAACCGTTTATTTGCCTGGGCAGCAGCTGCAGCTGGGCTGCGGGGGTGTGAGGGCTGCTGCCCACGAGAGGTGACCCTCCTCACTCCCAGCACTAGGAGCCATACCCTCTGCTGCACGGTGGGGTCCCATCTGAAGGCTCCTCCAGCTCAGCCCCCAGCCTGCCCTAGGGGCCTTGGTGCCACTCTTAGCAGGGTCAGAAGGCTGTCGGGCTCTTCCCAGCTCGGAGGTTTTGATTCTTAGGCCCTTCCCCGCTCCTGTATTCCCTGTCTTTAAATGAGGCCGCCTTGGCCCCCCAGGCTGAGAACCGGTCTCTGCTCTACTCCCTAGCCTGGCTTGGCCCCCACGCCTGACGCCCTGCCCAGGTCTCCCAGGGCTGGGGGAGCTGTCCGAAGCCTGGCATAGGCCGCTGTCTCTGGCAGCCGGGGCTCCTCACCTTGCCGAACTTGATGTGCTGCTGGTAGAGGACGCCATCCTTGATGGGGGTCTCCACAGGCTCCATGGCCATGGCCAGGCCACAGGACTGCCACTTCGAAAACCTGAGGAGACTGGTGACAGGCTGGACGGGAACTCCTCACACTTCCCCTTCTGGCCACTTCCGCTCCCTCTGTCCAGAGGCAGCTGCGGGACGGGGGGAGGGGAGCCCCGGTTTTAGCTAAAGGGTTGAGGGGCAGCACGTATTTCTCCCGTGGGGCCCTGGCTGGCCCAAGGTGCCCACGTCTGCCTGGAGGGAGCCTCAGAGCCCCCGAGGGCCAATGACCAGGCCTGCACCTGGTCAGCTGGGTGTGAGCGTCTGACCGCAGGCCGGCTCCCCTGAGTCACGGGCTCTGGCCCCTCCCCCATCCCACCCTGGCAGCCTGTGACCTGCATTCCCCACACCCACCCCGCCAGGACCCTCTTCTAGCCAGACCTGAAAGCTCCTGGCTTCCCCACCAAGTCCTGGTTTGAGAGTCGCCAGCCTTGCTCTGCTCTGCTCTGCTTTTTCTCTGAAATCTCTCATGTTCACTTGCTGCTCCTCATCCTCACAGCCACTGCCCACTGCCTGCCTTAGCGTCTTCCCGCAAACCACTGCCCCGGGCGGCCCTGCTGTGGCTCTCCATCAATCCAAAACCAGCCGTTTGTCCCTCCCTTGGGTCCAGCCTGAGCTCCTCAGCCCAGCACTCAGGGGCTTGTGTTCTGGCCTCCACCTCCCCCAGCCCAGCCCCTCCAAGGCACCCCCTCACCACTGCGCAGCCTGGGGAAAAGTGGGCTGCCTCTTCCTCCTGGAAGCCCTCCCTGACCCACTCCACGCTGAGAGCATAGAGGCCCTTGGAGTACATGTGCACACCGGGCATCCAGCCACATGGGGTCCACACCCCTTAACGGTCCCAGCCACGTGAGAGTGGGTGGCAGCCCCCACTGGGCCCCTGGGGAGGTCACATGCTCTTTTAAAGCTGTGAGTCCTGCCAGGGGCCCATGTTTTACTTTGCTTTGCAGCAGACCACTACTGGGGCTCCGTGTGTGGATCTGAATTCTGGGAACACCCTCATGTCATTCACTCAGTGCCATTTCTGGGAAAGAATGTGTGTAACCAGGCTGAGATATGCCATTCGGGCATCATGTATTTTGCCAGGAAATACACTTTTTTGTTTTGTTTGGGGAGATGGAGTCTCACTACATTGCCCAGGCTGGTCTTGATCTCCTGGGCTCAAGTGATTCTCCTGCCTCCCAAGTAGCTGTGACTACAGGAGTGCCACCACACCCAGCTGTGGCCAGGAAATACTTCCTAATGGCCTCCCGCACCTGACTCTGTGCCCATGGCAGCCCTGAGTGCCAGCAGTTTCAGATACCATGTCCTTTGCATTCTCATTGCCATTTCAATGATGAGGAAATCAGGGCTCAGAAAAATTGCCCAAGGCCACACACCAAGTGACAAACATGGCTTAAGCAACTGCTGTCCCACCGGGATAAGCATGTGGCCTTACACACAAAATGCCTGGCACAGAGGAACTGTTTGAACAGAGGCTCTGCCTGTCTCTTGCCAGATGCTGAAATCCTGTTTCATCTGCCTGTGGTCTTGTGATGACCATCCACGTTTATGCGGGTCTGAGTCTGTCTCTCCCACTCATCTGCAAGCGTCCCAGGTGGTCGTCTGCCTGCTCTCCTGGATCCTCGCAGCCCAGCACAGCGCTGGGCAGAACAGGGTCAGTAGGCACATGTGGCCTGAATGGCAGTTCTGTGGTATGTGCTGCCTCCTCAGTGTGCGGAGCTGCGGTTCCTCCTGGGGGGACAGGCCGGAGGGCCCAAGGCAGGGAGCAGGCTCCCAAGGGGCCCCAAGAAGAGCCCCTGGAGCACCACACAACTGACAGGAAAACTGAAGTTGGGCGTGACAACAGTCAGCAAGGACACCAGAGAACCCGACCATTTCTCCTTGGCCCACCAATGTGGTCCCTCCTTGAGCCATAAATCCAGGCAGCCCAGCAGAGACACCAAGTCCCCACAGGGGGCGAGGCTAGGAGGCTCCTTCCACAGCCAAGTCCAAGGCTGGGTGCTGGCAGCAGTGGTGGGAGATGCCGATGCCTCGCCTCTGGGGGTGAGGGTGGCCCAGGAACAAGGGGGCAGACGAGGCGAAACACAGGCAGGCCTGGGGCCAAGACAGAGGGGCTTATGCTTTAATGGCAGCTGGGGCAAAGGGGAATAAAAACAGTAATTCTGGGGGACATGGGGAGCAGGCAGCCAGGCCCAGCCCAGGCCAGCTGGGCCGAGGATGCTGGCTTCTTGCCCAGGGGGCTGGTGTGTGTGTACAGGGTGGCTGGAATCCCGGCGCCAGAGGCCTTTTGGCGGGGCAGGAAGACAGTCAGGTCAGAAGTCCATGGAGCTGTGGGCCAGGTAGTCCTTGCGGCCAATGTTGCTGACCTGCTTGGTCTGCATAGCCTCGAGTTTGGGGCAGTCAGTGATCCGATGACCCAGGCCCCCACAGAAGGCACAGCCGCGCTCTCCTGGGGAGTGGGGGTGGGTGTCAGCAAGGTCACAGGCTATATTCATGCCTGGACCTTGGGCCTCCCACCAGTCCACTGGTGTGGACTTGCTGCGTGGTGTTCCCGCCTTCCTGCCTCCCCTGCCCCCCGCTGTGCCTCCCAAGCTGCAGTCACCTCCAATGTCCAGCATGGACTCATCCCCGCAGTGCAGCACTTGCAGCACGGGTGGCACTTTCTGCTTGGCTTCCAGCAGCAGGGCTTTGAGATCCATCAGCACTGACTCGTCTGGGGAGGCAGTGGGGAGTCATCAGGCCCCACCCTGGGCCCTACAGCCAGAACTTGGGTGGCCACAGGTGGAGGACCTACAGGATGGCTGACAGACTCACCACAGGCCTTGTTGATGAAGGTGGTAGCGATGCCTGTATTTCCTGAGCGCCCGGTGCGGCCAATCCGGTGCACTGCAGAGAGAAGGATGCTGCCCAGGGGCTGGGGCCCTGGCCTGGCCCTTCCCCTGCCTGTCCCACATGCCTGGCCCCCCAGTTCCTACCATAGTTCTCTATCTCCTCGGGCATGTCATAATTGATGACGTGCTGGATGGCAGGAAAGTCCAGGCCCTTGGAGGCTACATCTGTGGCCACCAGAACATCCTTCTTGCCTTCCCGGAATGCCTCGATGGCCTTGGTTCGTTCCTCCTGGTCTGGGGAGGGCCAAGTAGGAGCCATTAGAGCTACAGCAGAAGATGGGAGAGTAGTGGCAAAGTGGCCAGGCAGGGGAAGGGATCGGGTGAGGGGCTGCTATGGCAGCAGGGTCCATGCCAACACATGCACCACCCTGACCTTTGCCCCCATGGATGGCTACAGCCTCGACCCCCTTGAGCAGCAGGTACTCATGGATGGCATCCACATCTGCCTTCTTCTCCGCAAAGATGAGCACCTGTCGGGGAAGGCCAACTCTACTCAGAGGGGCTGACTCTGCCTGGGCCTCCACTCAAGCTTCCCCAGTATGCTGTCCCTCCACCCTCTCCCTTGTCCTGGGGTCTCTGGCACCAGCAAGGGTGGCACTCACGGGTGGAGGTGTCTTCTGCAGACACTCAAGCAGGTACACCATCTTGGCCTCCTCCTTCACATATTCCACTTCCTGCCACCACAAGGGCCAGGTCAGGTGATCCTGAGGTTAGGTTCACCAGCCAAGGCCCTGCCACAGAGGTCAGTCACCTAATGAGGGCCAGGAGGTGACCAGAAGCCTCTTGCGACCAATGTCTGGGCACCCTAAAAATGGCCATGGCTAAGGGCCAGGGGCTTTGAATGAAACCCCGAATGCCCACAAGGTGGATCCCCTGCTCCAATCAGCTTCCAGGGAGGCTCGACAGATCCAGTCCTCACAGGTGAAAGACCACCCATCAGGAGTGCCTGCCCACCTGGATGACATCCAGGCTGGCCGCCCCAGCTCGACCCACGTTGATGGTGACAGGCTTTACGAGGGCACTCTTGGCAAAATTCTGAATCTTCTTGGGCATGGTGGCACTGAAGAGTAGGGTCTGCCGCTGGCCCTGAGGAAGGCAGGGGCTAGTGCCGAGGGCATGGAGGGCTGGGTGGGGCTGGGCCAAGGGCATGAGGGCACGTGGGAGATGGGGTGTGGGGAAGCTGAGCAGCTGGGACGCAGCCCCCCTGGAGTAGGAGCAGAGGGTGGGGCCCTCCGAAGTTCAATGTGGTGTGACTGGGGGTAGGGTGATGCAGGGGTGCCTGGCCAGGCAGGGGGCAGGCACCTTGAAGTAGGAGAAAATGGTACGGATATCACCCTCGAAGCCCATGTCAATCATGCGGTCGGCCTCGTCCAGGGCCAGGTAGCGACAGATGTCTAGGCTGACCATCTTCTTCTGCAGCAGATCCATGAGGCGCCCCGGGGTGGCCACCATCATGTGTACACCACTGGTGACCAAGGAGAGACCCTGAGGTTGGGGCTACCTGCTGTCACCTAGAGGCTGGCAGGCACCCTGCCTCTGTTCTGCCCTCTGCCCTCCTTCCTGTCTTTCTCACCTGTGCCCTCCTCGCCACTCCCTCCACCCTGTCCCATCTACAGCACACCTCTCTCTCGTGGAAGGTGCTGCAGTCTTCTTGGCCACTGCTCAGGCCAGCACACCCTTCCCTCTTCTCCTGGGTGACTCCTCTCACCCAGGACTGTCCTGAATCCCCAGAGATGCTTCACTGTGCACTTCCACTGCCCCTCTGTAAGCCCTGATGGGTTCACTTTCCTGGTACACTGACTTTCATCCTTTCTGTGCCCACATCTTCCCCGAGACTGGGAATGCCTCAGAAATAGGGATGGGGCCTGGCCTGTCTGTGAGCCCAGGGCCTGATCCAGGGCCTCTGGTGACATCTGCACTGCATGGGACGGACACAGGTGCCACAGGGGATCCAGCCCTGCCCAATACCTCAGCTTCCTTGACTGACAACTGGACGATCCTGACCTCCCTGGGCCCTCCACCTCTGTGCTTTCTGCCTGGACTGCCCCTCTTCAAAATTTAAATATTACCTTCCAGGCAAAGCCTTCTTTGAGCTCCTACCTTAGATGCCCCCAGCAAGGTGGGCCATTCTATCTGCTGTGCTCCCATAGTACTTGGCCACATCCTTCTGTCTCTCCCCAGCAAACCTCCCCATTAGACTAGGGGCTCCGTGAGGCCTGGGCCCATAGTGGACCTCAGTAAAGGTCTGTGGAATGGCTAAAGGGTCCTTTAGCTTCCCTGGGGGCTCTGGTGTGGCCTGTGAGGTAGGGGTGCCAACACTCACTGTCGGATGGTCTCCATCTGCTCTTTGACAGACATGCCCCCGATGCAGAGAGCACAGCGCAAGAGTGGTAAGCTGTCCTCCTGTAGCAGGCGGCAGTAGTACTCCAGGATGCCATGTGTTTGCCGGGCTAGCTCCCGCTGCAGACACAAGGACAAAGGCTGGCACCAGATGGTGACCCCAGTTTCTGCCCTGTTCTCAGGCCAGTCTATCTTACCGAGGGGCAGATGATGAGTCCATAGGGCCCTTCACGCTTGGAGAAAGGTAACCTTTTCTCCTGCTCCAGGCAGAACATGATGACAGGCAGTGTGAACACCAGCGTCTTGCCTGAACCCGTAAAGGCGATGCCTATCATGTCACGGCCAGACAGACTATTGGGAGAGGACAGCCTGAGTGTCAAGTTCTGCAGAAGACAGGGACTGTTTCTCCAGTTGGACACCTAGCCATTGCTCCTCCCTGTCAACACCCTTCTCAGGGAGCCCAGGTCCACAGGCCATACTCACACGGTAGGGATGCCCTGGATCTGAATGGGCGTTGGGTGATGGATGCCTTTCTTCTTCAGGCCTCTCAAGACGGCTATGGAAAACAACCCAAGCATCATACTTATGACTCATAGGTACTTTATCAGAGCCCCAAAGCCTGTAAAATTTGCAACTATTCCCACAGGTTGCAAATGATGAAACCAAGGCTCAGAAACAGAAACAGAGAGAGAGAGAAAGAAAAAAAGAGAGAGACTTGTCTAAGACCCGTGGGCTAGGTGGAACCATGATTTGCACCTGGGTCTGTCTAAACCCAACATCATTCTCCCACTGAAGCTCTGTAATAACAGAGGATAGTAAACATGTACAGCTGGGACAACTGAAAAGGAATCTAAAGAAACCCCTCCTCAAAGCCCTCTGTCTCCAGTGGCTGGGCCCAGTGCTGATATGGCTGACCTCAGTAGGGGCTAGGAAACAACCTCACAGGTGCTTGATTCTAAAAGTGCGGTGTCTCTCCCCATTTCCAGGCACCTGCAGGAAACTTCATTTCCTTGAAGCTCTTGAGGGGTGGCGGGATACCATCTCCCTCCACCAGGATGTGGTATTTCTTCCGTACACGCTCATGCCGCCCTTCAGACATGCTCAGGATATAACGGGGTGGTGTCCAGCTATGGGTAGGGGGCAGGGATCAAGGAAGGCCTTGAGCACAGCAGGCCTTGGGGTGTCCCTGCTAGTCCCAGCCACACACCATCCTAAATAAAGACAACTACGCAGACTGGAAAGACATACCTGGTTTTGATTGGGTCGTCGTACGTGATGCCCTTTGCCATCTCCTTCACTGACATCAAAGCTGAGGGAACAGATGTGCCTCAGGGCTGGCTCCTGCTTCTGGGAGGCCAGACCCCTTGAGAGGTAACATGCTTGGCGCTGTGGGGAAGACACTCAGTGTACCTCCTTGCTACCCTGGCCACAACCATACCTCGGCCCTCAGCCACACTCTCCAGGATCTTCTCTTCTTCCTTCAGCTGCTTCTCCTTGGCAGACTCCTTGCGGGCTGAGATAAGAAACAGACGTCACAGAGACACCAACAGTGTGCCAGGCTTAGCTTCTCCCCTCCCGCCTAGGCAGTGCTGCCCAGCCCACCTTCGGCTTTCTCTTTGAGGTGTTGGTGCTGATCCAGGAGGCTGACGTTGGACTGAGGGCCCAGTGGGATGTCGTCCTCATCTCCCCGGGGCTCGCTGCCGCTGTCCGGCTGCTCCTCCTCTGCAGCTCCCTTGCGTCTTCGCTGCAGCAGCTTCTGGAGCTGAGGTTCCACCAGTGCCCGCCAGAGTCAAGCCCAAGACAGAATGGAGCATCGGGCCCACAGGGCCTGAGTCAGGACCGTGGCTTTTGGGCAAGAGTTCTGTGCCCGAGGCGCAGAACTGCCCTACCCCTCAGATCAGGTCGTCAGTCCCTCGTTTGCCTGGGGGTCACGCTCGCGTATACTGACACACCTCAGACAGCCGCCCTCGCCTCGCAGGCCGGGCCACACCCCCCATGCAATTGCGACCAGGTGGTCACGCCCCCATTCCTTCTTCGACACAGCCCCTCACCAGTAGTTGCCGCCGCTGTCGTAAGGGCACATAGGGCACGTAGTCTTCGTCGTCCTCATCTTCCGCCTCGGAGCGGCTTCCTCCAGCAGTCACCTCGTCAGTGCGAGCCCTCTGCAAATACGCAGGAGTCAGACCCAGCTCGGTGCCCCGCTTTCACTCCAGCTTCCCTCCCCGCTGCAAGGACCCTAGGCTCGCTCCCACCTTCCGTTCGAGTTCCGACTCCTCCATCCTTTGCCCACGCATGCGCGCCACGGCAACCCCCCCCCCGCCTTCTCTGAGCGAAAGCCAATCAGGTATGAAGAAGCAGATATCAGCACCCAGCAACGACCTCGGAGTTACGGATCGCGCAGAGGGACAAATTTGTCTACCGAGCCGCTCTCGTGCGGCGCGAGGCGTACATCCTGTGTGACTGGTTTCGTGACTGTTGCCAGGGCTGAGGGCAAAAGCGTCAGACAAGGCATCGTGGGACACTGGAGGATTTGGAGCATGCGCTAAAGGCTCAAACCAAGCCCGGTCGAAGGCGACGCCCCGAGTGGAGGTCGCTGATCCGCAACCGGGTAGCCTGCCAGGTGCCCAACCTGGCCCTGAGCGAGACGCCGCCGGCACGCCCCCTCCGCCCCCCCCGCCCCCGGCGCGCACCGCGCCCTCCATTGGCCGAGAGCTCCGGGGCAGGGCGAGCGGGTTTCCGCCCCGCACCCGGCTGCCGCGGCAGGGCGGGGCTTGCGGAAAAACCGGGTTCTGGCTGGTGTCCTCTCTGTTCCGAGTGGTGAGGGATAAATGGAATACTGATGACAGTGGTTTTTAACCGTAAGGCCCCGTATAAATGTTTGATTACTATTGTAAATTTCTATGACAGCTCAGAGAGATTAACTGCCTGGGGAACCAGAGGCGGAGACGTTGGATCTGAGCTTCCAGGGAAGTGTGGGGATCATCCCCACACTTGGGGGGATCTCAGCGCAGGCAGTGGAGAGGCTCCCTGGGCGAGGGTGCAACAGAATAAAAGTCTGGCCATGTGCAAATACAGATTCCTCAGAAAAAAGATCACTGCGGCTGGAGTGAGCTGGGGTAACCAGACCCAAGGTTGGAAAAGGAGACTGGGCCCAGAGCACACCAGCCATGACTGTACCAGAATGACCTGGTCACTGCTGTACTTTCCTTCATTCATGTGTTTCCTGTGAGCACGTGCTGGGCATTATGCACAGTGCTGAAGCAGATAAAGGATGAACAAGACACACCTGGTGGGGGAGGAGCTGACGGATTCGTTGAGACAGGTAACTAGTCTTCACATTAAGGAGAATGATCCTCAGGCAAGGTACCACTTTTGGAAGTATCACAAAGGCAGGGCAAACGGATTTTCATGGTTTTCAAAGTAAAATGGCTCCTCAGCTGGGATGTTTGAGTATCAGCATGAATTCATGAAAGAAGGGTAATTTGGGAAGAGGGAAATATGTGAGCAAAAGTCAGGAGACCTGAGGTTGCAGGACCTCGCTGCAGACAAGTCATCAGGCATGGCTAGAGCAACTACTGGAGGCAGGGGCCCAGGCACGAAGGCCCCTGAATGACACTCAAATAAGTCCTTCTCTGTAGATGGATGGGCTGCTTGATCAGAACTGCAATTTTTGAATGATGAAGCAGAATTTTAGATAGCTGTGCCAATCCAACTGCAGGGCAGGAGCGTCATGCAAGAGTTTCAAGGGAAAGAGGAACAGAGCTAATGAATATACAGAGAAAGGTTTCACAGGAAGTGTCCACACCACCTTGGGGACTGGCAAAGGCCAGGGACCAGGAATTGTAAGGCTGTGGTCAGTGCTGTTGGTTTCCCTTTAGAAAAGGAAGCTGACACCACCAGTCCCATGATAGGGCTCAACCTGGCAGGGGAAGGAGCCAGGGAAGAGGGCATGGTTTTTGGTTCTGCTCACTCCGTCCACATATGGGTCTTAGTGACGATGTGGCCATTGTCTCCAGACAGGGTGCTCCCCACATAAGCTCAAGTTAAGAGTTGGTTCTGGTAGAGAAAACTACATTGGGGGTAAGGAGTTTGGACACAATTATGTGTGGGGCATTTTTAGCAAACCCATTATATTAAAACCTGAATTTACAAAACATCCCATTGCGGGGATGAGGTAGTTTGCTTTACTTTACAGAAGGGTTCATTATTCTCTTAACTTTTAAGACTTTGGCTACATGTCCCATTCCCACTGGAAAATAAGATCTAATTTATAAAACACTCAATTTATCCCCAACTTCCCCTGACTACATTGTCAGCGTGAGAAACCTCAACAGCCCAGGCTTCAGGTGCATGGTCCATAGAGGCCTCAGGGCTTTCCTAGACTCTTCTCACATCCGGAGGCACAGAGACCAAGTCCAGCCCCTCCAACTCACCGATCTTGCAAAGAAGGAAATAGACACAGAGCGGGGTAGGGGCTGTTCCAGGCTCACATACCAAAGTCCTCCCAATAGGAGGACAGGGCACGGATGTCAGAGTCATACAGGTGTGTGCTCAACCCTAATTGGTCAGACTGAGTTCAGTCAAGTCTTTCCTGTCTGTAAAATGGGATAATACCATTTAAGATTGCTGTAAGGAGTAAGTGAAAACAATGCCGGCCTGCTTAAGCATAGTACCTGTTCAATAATGGCAGATCCCATGCTTCTGAGTATATCCCTCACCTTATTCCCCACCCAGACCAGCAAATCACCAACAAACCAACTCTGTGTCCAAATGTTGCTTTATCTTTCGGCAAGAAAGATCTTCACAGTATCAAAAGAATTGGAAAAAAATAAAATAAAAACAAAAAACCAAACACAAAGAGAGCAGTTTGGGCCAGCAGTACCATCAGCCCCCGGCCCACAGGCCAGCCCAGTCCCTGGGCTCTGAGTATGGAGGCTTCGTAGCACCAGGAAGCGGCTCTGCCGAGGTCCTGAGGGGCCCCAGCACAGTGTGGCATCCGTTCAGCTTTTGGTTGGTCAAGGATGGCGGGGAGCAGGGAGGGTCTTGGTCGGGCAGGCGGGGCACATGGAGGGAGAAAGTGTAGACTTTCAACTGGCAGTTGAGGCCTCAGGACGCCCTGAAAAAGCTCATTCTGGGCAGGGCCTGAGAAAGAACAAAACAGCAGGATCCCAGTGAGCAACAGCCCATGCCCCAGCCTCCCCATTTACCGACTCTGGGTCCCCATGGAGGCAGGAGCAGCTGGCTGCTATTTTCATTCCCTGGGCTGAAAACACTGAACAGATTCCCTGGATCATCTCTAGCAGAGGTTGAAGGTTAGGACCCTGTTGGGGGACAGAGCCCCAGTCCTGGGGTCTGTCACCATGTGGGACAACCCTTGAGTAACACCCACCCTCTGGCACTCACATCCTTGCCCCTGGCTCCAGATGCACTGCCCAGAGCAGGGCGGAGGGGGTCAAGGAGAGCACCTACTGGAAGGGAGGAAGGGACACCTCTGCTTTGGAAAAGAGATCAGCAAAGGTGAGAAAGGGTCAAGAGGAGGGAGGGTCAAGAGGAAAAGATGGCTGGATTTGTTTCCTGGATAGGGATGAGAGTGGAACTGAGATTGTGGGAGTAGAGTCCACCCTTTTCTCTCAGTAGGGACAAGAGATAAAGTGCCTGAGGTCCCTGCTCCTCCTGGCTCCCAAGGTGGTAGAGAAGAGAGGCAGGAAGGCATTTTGGCTCTGGAAGATGCTCCGGGGCTACGGATGTCTCAGTTCGGTCAAGGTCAGGGAGCCCAGCCCCCTCAGAGCAGAGGAGGGCTGAGGTGAATCTGAAAAAGATAGTCCTGGCTCTGGGGCAGCACAAGAGTGCCACAGAGAGCCCCAGCCTTGAAAGCTGTCCTGGCTTCAGGCTTTCTGGTCTGCCCCTGGGGAGCTATGGGACCAGGAAGTCTGCTGCCTCAGCCCAGAAAGGAGCTGCCCTCGCACTAGAAAGAGGAGGAAGACGACAGGTGGGGGACATAGTGGGAGTCCGGGTGTTCATGAGCTCAGCCCATCTGGCCCAGCCTTCTATTGCCTTGAGGGCAGCTGTGTGGTTGCCAGCCACAAAAGGCCTGGCCCCAGGGATGAAGCTCAGGGTTGATATGGAACTGCACAGCCACTGTGCCTCAGCCCAGCACAAGGCCTGCCTCCTAGCTGCCCTTCTTTTCCGCACCAAGGTTCCTGGCCCAGTGCCTTCTCCAGTCTTCTGTTCCCAGTCCAGAACATCACCCAATACATCAATATTTTGACAAAAGGACCTGTGCAAGTGGCTGGGAGGGGAGGCCAGAGCCATCTGTCTCTTCTTCCAGGAGGCAGCTTGGCTACCAACTTCCTCATGGAAACTGTTCTGTTTGGGAGAGCCCCCACCAATGCCTAAATGACCTATAAGGCCTTGGTCTAGCCTGCCTGTCCCCTCACCGCTTCCCTTGAGGCTGGCCCCTTCTCACATTGCTTCAGCTGGGAAGCACCCTGGTAGCCTGCATTGAGGAGCCAGGCCAGGCAAGTGGAATTCTACCTCGACACCTGATAATGTCTGGGGTGGGGGCCATCCCATGGGGCCTGCCACTGCCTGGGCACTTTGGAACGTAGCTGGTAACAGAGGTAGAGCCCTCATGGTGATACCCCAGGGGATGGCAGTCCAGGAAGGGCCCATTCAGGAGCACGGGCAGGAGGGCCTAGCCCAGGGAGGAGTGATAGAAGAACAGAGGCCTACTGGAATGGCTGCAGGAGAAGAAATGGGGCCTAGACCTTTGGAGACTGTAGCCAACTGTGCAGTCACTGTGGAGGTGTCAGGGTCAGGACTGCCAAACCCAACGTCCAACTCCCTGTGCCCCAGAACATAGAATGGTCTGGCAGGGGGCACAGAAGATGGTAGAGCACAGGGAGTGGGGTGCATGCAACACTTGGGGTCTCTATACCTCACTGAGCTGTGCTGGGAGTGGTTTTCTTGAGGCTAAAGTTGGTCCAGTTCACAGCAACTTTCTGACGAGTTTGCTTTGCAGAATCCAAACAGAACCTGTTGGATTTGGGAGACGTGGGAGAAGCACAATCAGAGGTTTCCTCCCTTCCTTACTGGACCCCTCTTCTAGGCACTGTGTCCCAATCACTTAGAAAACAGGTTGGCTTTGCACCCTCTTGGGCTTCCAGAAACCACTGCCTGTGAGCCCAGGGGACAATGTATAAAGACAGCATGACTGCCTTGGGACACAAGTCCCCTCCTCATCTCCTAGTTCACTCTCAAGCCATACTGGGCTGGCTTCTGTTCCCCTAAGGACAGCTGTCCCTTGGTATATGCAGGGGACTGGGTCTAGGACCGTCCCCCCCCACGGATATCAAAATCTGCAGATGCTTCCCATATACTTTAAACCATCTCTGGATTGCTTATAATACCAATACAATGTAAATGCTATGTAAATAGTTATAACTGTATTTTTTAATTGTTGTATCGTTATTTTTTATTTTTTTGTTTTTGAATATTTTCAGTTGACGGTTGGTTGAATTCACACAGATGCAGAGCCGGTGGATATAAAGGGCCAACAGTATGCTGTGTTTCTTTCATCCTCAAACCTTTGTACACACTGGCCCCACAGTCACAAATACCTTTTCGTTTTACCTGGCCAAGTTTCTTATTCTTCAGGTTTTAGCTCTGTTACCACACCCTTCTGGGAAGGCCTCCTGGCCTGCCCCCTGCCCAGTGCCATTGTGCCCTCACTCCTCTAACAGCATTTAGCACCAGGCTGCAGGTTATTGCTGTCTCGACGCCCTGTCTACACTGTGCTTGATTCACTGCACTCCCCAGAGTTCAGCCCAGGCAGAGTAAGAAAGTGTAAGTGAATAAACAAAGCAAATAAAGCTAGAAAAAGCCCTGGTTCTTGGGGCCTGACATGCCTCCTCCCTGTCCCTTGCACCTTCCTAGATGCGCCATCCTGCCCTGTGGTGCCCTGGGTTCCAGCAGAGAGGCCGGTGGGAGAGGGCCTGGAGGGGCAGTGAGGCCCCCGAAAGGGCCAGGGCTAAGGAAGCATGACTTTCTGAGGCCCAGGGCACATACAGGCTTGCTTGTGGGCAGAACCTGAAGTGACCCTGCAAGTGGGAGAGTAGGCAGCCCACACCTACCTCTTAAAGTACTCCACCTCTCGGTCAGTCTCATCCATCTCCACCCCGTCCATGTCCTTGGGCAGGAATACATCGTCTAGGAAGACACAGCCAGGAGGGCTCAGTGCCCACCGCCAGGCTTCTGGGGTCATGCTCTGAGGGCAGTGCTGCCCACACCAGAGGACTGCCCTCCACCCCATGGCCTGGCTGGGGTGGGGGTCAGTCACTCAGTTCCTGGTGCACTCACCCAAGGAGGAGGCCGGCTTCTCCTGCTTGTTGCGGCTGCGGCGGCTGCGGCCCTTGCCCTGGGGCAAGCTCTGTGGCCTTGTTGGGCCTGGGGGCTGCACAGACTCCTGCTCCGGAGGCCGTGCCTTGGCCTCGCCTGGCCAGTTTCGCCAGGAGCTGCCCTTCTCCTTCTCAGTTTTGGGGCTTCCAGACCAACCTGGTCCTGGCCGGCTCCCCTGGCTCCCCACTCCAGCCTCGACACTAGTGCCCACTTTGGGAGGCTCTGGGGCCTTGCCTGGCTGCTTGGGGCCAGGGCTGTGGCCCTTAGCACTGAGAGCCTCTAGGCTGGCCAGGGCCCGGGGGGCCGGGCTCACCTCGCTCTTCTTGGTCTGACTGCCCTGTCTTTTGCCCTTTCGTGGCTTCCCACCTGAGGCCACAGCTAAAGGTAGCTCCTGCTTGCAACTAGGGACTTCCTTGGAACTTGGCTTCTCAGAGCTAGGGTTGCCTGGCTTGGGTGTCTTGACCCAGATCACCCGGGACAGGTTGGGCACTGTGTTGAGTCTCCTTACTAGCCCGTTATCAGGGATGATACCAGGAGGGGGGCCCCTCACCTCTGTCCATGGTGGGTGGGGGCCTCTCATTTCTGCCCATGGTGGGGCTGGCTCGCCTGGAGCTTGTAACGTGTGGTTCTGGGGGGAGCCCAAAGTCAAAGGGGACAGGTCAAGGTTGATGTCGGGCCGCTGCTCTGAGGAGCCACTGAGGTTTGAGGGGGTTAGACTCTGGGGCTTGGGCTCAGAAGCCCCCTCCTTACAGAAGCCATTGCTGTCCATGCTGAGCTCACACACACTGAAGCTGGCACGGATGGAGTCCTTGACAGTGTTCTTGATCTCCTGCAGACGACTGCTCAGGAAGCTGTTGACCCGATCCAGTTCTCGGTCAGGCCACTCCAAGAGCCTCTCCCTGGCAGGCCTTGGCTCCCGGCTTCCAGAAACACTATTCACCTGCTTTAGAGTGTCTGCTGCCAACTGGGCCTTCTCCTTTTCCTGCCAATACAAGAGGCAGTTTCAGCAGGGGCTTGTCAGCTACCAGGCACAATATGACACCTGACATATCAGCCTGGGGCCCAGCTTTGCCACTAACTTGCTGGAGGCAGAACCTCACAATCTTGCTCTGCTCACCCACCCGGCAGCAGTGAGGATGAAATGCAATGAGACAGGTACATGTCCTGGAGGTGGAGGGACAGTTACACCCAAGGGGTTAGGGTTTTCATAGCTTGTTCATCCAGAGCCCCAATGTCAGTCTCAGAGGACTCATCTGCAAATGGGGACAATAATTCTGGAGTGAATACCAAAGTGGGGACACATGTGAGGCAGATGGCCACTAGAGAGACATTCTCTCTAATACTCTATGTGGTAGGGGAAAAGCCATGGTATCATGGGGTCTCACAGAAGGAAGATATGGGGGCTGTGAGATTGCCATGGTAGATGAGACTGAGGCTCTGGGTGGCTGGGTGCCTGTGCCCTCCCGATGCTGGGTCTGGGCATTACCAAAGAGGGCAATGTTCCCATAGAAAGGCCACACCTAAAGTGTGCCCAATGGCATATCGTGCATTGCCACACTGGGCCCTCACAGCAAGATGTAGAAGCTGCCCCTTTGCCCAGGTGAGGATGGGGAGGCTCAGAGAGGCTATACCCTGCTAGTCAGCTTTGACAGACCTGGATCCAGAGAATCAAAATGAAAGTCTGTGGGCTCTGAGTCACCCCCACCTCTCCGCCCAACCCCAAGGCACCAGCAGGCCAACAAGGCCTTTGGGGGGACACAGAAGACAGATGTCAAGACCCTCAGAAAGGAGATGGTGATGGTGCACCAAGTGCTAGATAGATGATGCCCACCACTTCATGAATTTCCAGTTGATTTAGGAATGGAGGAGGAAAAACAGGAACAGGAAACTAAGGAGAGAAAGAAAAGAGGGCTTGCCACCACCTCAGTCAACTCAGAGCGATCCTGTACCCCAGCGGGCAGGCCTTTATTCTCTCATCGTTCGTGAATGCTGGCTCCACACCTGACTAAGGTCAGTTGTTCCTGTGGGGCCTTGGACAAATCACTTATTCTCTCTGAATCTTACTTTCCCTGTTTGTAAATTAGGGAGAAAAACACCTATCCCTCACAGGGTTGCTACGATAGCTGGGAGGGTCCGTGTGGAGCCTTTTTCCCTGCGTGTGAAGGCTGGGCCTGGGCACTGCGGTGCTCAGGGGAGAAGCAGCTCCGTCTGGAGCAGCGTTTCTAGTTGTGCGTGGAGCTTGGAGGCCATGGGGATGGACGAGAACTGGAGGGCCCTTCACCTCACTCCGCCCTGCGCCAGCATGACTTTGCTGCTTCTGTTTGTTATAGATTGGGGTTTCATGGAAGATTTCAGAAAAACTCTTGTGATTAAACACAAAAAGTCTGAAAACTACTGATGTGGAGGGAATTACATGGGACCACATACATATACTTTGGTAGCAAGAGAAGGAGAAAGCACAGAAATGCACGTTTTCTACTATGTACAATGAACCTGGCACTTTCCACAGACTGTCTCATTTAATCCTCACAGCTGTCCTTGTTGCATCATGATCCTCAATTTATAAATTAGGAACCTTGACTTTGGAAGGAATAAGGAACTAGCTCAAGGTTACATGGCTAGTAAGTGGCAGAGTCAGGACAATACACCCAGGTATAATCTCCAGAAGTTCCCATGTTTCTCAACTGTTTGACAACCATTTACTGACCATCAACTCTGTGAGGCAATGGTCTAGGCTCTGGGAGTTGAGCCAAGTGTGAAGTACAGTCTCTGCCTTGCTGACATTAGTATGCTGGGGGAGACAGACATGCCAACAGGCTGTTTAATTTAGAGTGACAGTGACAAGTGCTATAGGGAAGAAAGGGTGCTCTGGGAACCTAGAGGAGGTATTCCTAACTCCCAGAGGAGGCAGTATCAGCACTAAGCACTGAAGGGTAAGTGAGATCATCTTGGAGAAAATGAGACAAGCACTATCTAGACAGAAGAAAGGGCAAGTGTGAAGGCTGGGAAATGGGAAAGCATAGTACCTTCAGGGAATGCAAATCATTCAGCTGGAGCCCAGAGCGGGGAGAGAGGGGGAGGCAGGGTGGGTGGGCAGGAAGGCCAGAAAGGAGAGGCTGAGAGATGAAACTGGCAAGCTAAGCAGAGGCTGGATCACAAAGAGCCCTGTAGGCCATGCTAGAATCTGGGTTTGATCCTGAGAGCCATGTTCAGCCACTGAAGGCTTTAAAGTAGTGGCAGTAGGGTGGAGAGAAGTAGACTGGTCTGAGCTATTGGGGAGGTGGCATGGATAGGACTTTAGGTGACAGGTGGGGAGACAGAATGAGTCAGGAAAACAACACTGACAACCACGATGGCTGCCATAGCAGCTACCACCGACCCAGCACTCAAATGTGGCAGGCACTCTGCCCAACATTTCCACGCACCACTTCATTTCATCCTTGCAACAATCCATGACTTAGGTTCTGTTATTCTCATTTTGTGGATGAAGAAATTGAGGCTTAGAGATTAAGTGATTTGCCCAAGGTCATATAGCAAGTGTGGCAGAGCTGAGCTTCAAACCGTGGTCCAATTCCAAGGTCCGCTGCTCTTGGTCACTGTGAGGCATGCCCCCAGGATGGTGCCCATGGTTCTGATTCAGGAACAGGGTGGATGGTGGTGCCATTAACTAGACGGACAGTGGAAAAGGAAGAGCAGGCCTCTTTGGAGAAAGATAACAAGCTCAGTTTGGGATGTGCTGAGTTTGAGGTGCCTGTAGGATATCCCTAAGGAGATGCCCTGTAGCAGTGGGAGGCATCAATGTGAAGTGCAGGGAGGAAACACTATGTAGACCTTTCTAGGTGACCTCTCTTTTCCAGGGAGTTGTCCTCAAGAGGGAGAGTTGGGTAGAGGAAGAGGAGCTCACCAGGAGACAGAGAGGAAGTCAGAGAGGCAGGTGAGAAATCTGGAGGACATGGCATTCCTGCTGCCCTTTCCCTGGCCCTGCCTGGCTGAGGACAGTGCAGCCAAAGACAACGTTTGAAAAGGAGGACAAACAAAATGTCAAATGTTCTTAGTAAGCAAACAAGATGGGAACAGGAGATCAGCCTTGGATTTGGCAACAAAGAAGTCCTTGGTGACTCTGTGGAGGGGGTGTAGGTAGAAAACAGTCTGCAGTGAGCTAACAAGGGAAGTGAAGACAGTGAACACAGACACCATTTTTCAAGAACTTTGACTATGATGAGAGGAAAGGGACTGGAGGGGATGTGAGAGGGACAGTTTGCTTTCAAAAAAGAGAGAGTAGTGGCAACAATGAAATGTGGATGGGGAAACAGCCTGGAGGAGAAACTGAACTACAGAGCAGGAAGCCTAATGCTGGCCAGAGCGGGCAAGAAAGGACTGCATGGGGTGGAACAGAGGCTCACGCCTGTAATCCCAGCACTGTGGGAGGCCAAGGCAGGAGGATCACTGGAGGCCAGGAGTTCGAGACCTACCCGAGCAAGAGTGAGACCCTGTCTCTACAATAAATACAAAAATTAGCCGGGCATGGTGGCGCATGCCTGTGGTCCCAGCTACTCGGGAGGCTGAGGCAAGAGGATCACTTGAGCCCAGGAGTTTGAGGTTGCAGTGGGCTATGACAATGCCACTGCACTCTAGCCTGGCGATAGAGTGAGGCTATTAAAAAAAAAAAAGAAAGAAAGAAAGAAATGAAAAAAAGAATGTCTGCCCAATGGCTTTTTTCCCCTCATTGAAACAGGAAGTGTGGTTATTTGCCAAAAAATAAGATGGGGCTGGGAAGGCCTAGGGGTTTGAGAAGAATGGAGGGCTGAGAAAGGGGATGTGGTGAGTGGAGGTGATGAGGCCTGCCAGGCAAGGGGGCGGCTCACAAGGCCAGGTGCTACAGATTCAATCATGTGCTTCCCATGAGATGTAGAGGGGGCAACAGTCTAGGGTGGAAACCAGGGATGTGGTTCTTGAGTGGGTTTGAAGGAAGGGCAATGGGGCAAAGAAGAAAGAGAAAGCATTAGGTCAACTTGTGTGTTCTCTTACCTATACATAGCAATGCTTACTCAGTTCAAGTGAGGGAATGAGGGGCTGGCTGGGAAAAAGAGAAAGGGGCAGGCGACAGTCTTCAGTAGGTAAAAGGAATGGCCAGGAGGTGGCAGATGACAGAGCAGGGTTTCTACACAAAGCTGACAGAATCGCAGTCTGGCAGTGGGATAAGGGAGCAGAAAGATACATGGCTCTATCTACCTCTTGAGGTGAGAAAGCACGAGCAGCCATCACTGGACAGCTACTGGGGGAAGCTGGGTTTGGTGGACAGCAAGATTGTGGTTAAGTCCGGGAGGTAGAAGGACATTAGGGAGGAGAGGCTGCTGTATAAATAGTGACCATGAGCACCTATCATAGGACACTGCAACTGCCTGTGTATGTCTGTCCTGCCCACAGCCCCAGGACTAAGTTTGGAAAGCCAGGGCTACCTGACTCCATCTGCGCCCTGGCCTCTAGCCTGGGCCTGGCAGACAGGAGCTGTGCAGCAAGCTGTGGGATGGGTGAGCACAGTGTAGTCAATGGCAACTGGAGACGTGCGAGGTGTGGTGGGAGCACAGGGGAAGAAGTTAGCCAAGACCATCTGCAAAGGAGGCAACAGCTGAACTGACCTTGGAGGGAAAGTTTGTCAGGAAGAAAAGGACAGAGAAGACAGCATTATCAGTAAAGGAGAAGGGATGTCTGAGCACACGGATTTATGAAAAGCACACCAGGCCTGGGAACTGCCAAGTGTGCTCTCTAGAGACCTAACTGGGAATCACTGCCCTGAGAGGCCAGAAAAGGCCACAGAGACTCCTGCAGCCCACTCAACACTCTGTCTGGGCAACTCTGGATAGGAGAAAGAAAGTGCTGATCATTTTCTGAAGGCAGTGGTGGGACCCCTTGGCTCACTACTTCAGGCTGCAGAAGGATCCTGGTTGTCGTTTGGGCTGGAAAAAGACGGAGAATCACTTCTGCTTTCCAGAGCACTAGGGTTGTTTGACCACCCATGAGCTGGAGCTAGCTGGTTGTTAAACACAACTCTCTTCAGATGCTGTGTCACTGTGCAGATGCAGCTGGGGGTAGGCAGGCGAAGAGGTAATGAAGCCACAGGGGACAAGCTATCAAGCCCTGGGGCTCATCTGGCAGCAGGACTGCTGGGAAACAGCTTGCCGGGTTCTCTCCTCAGCCCCGAGGACTGGTTCATTCCCATGGCTTCAATTACATCTCTGTGCTGGCAATTGCTAGCCCCACACCTCCATCTCCACTTGGATGTCTCATGGGAACCTCTGAGTCAACATGCCTCAACTGAGTTCACTGTCTTCTGCAAATCCCATCCTGGCTCAGTGAAAGGCACCACCATCTTCCGGTCTCTAAGCAACACCTGGGACACATCTGACTTCCTGAATCCATCTCCCTGTTCTGTCCTCAGATCACCAAGGCCCGTCACTTCCACGTCCTCTGAAAATCTCTCTCTTCTGCTCCGGCCCCACCATCAGTCATCTCTCCCATCACTTCCTGCCTGAGGTATCAAACTCAAGGTTTTCCTGACTCAAGTATCACCCCTGCAGTCTACCTTCCACAGTGCCATCTGTCTTAGAGTACAGATGTGACCAAAAACATTTTTTGATTACAGCCCTCCATGACTTCTCCTTACCTGCAGGACAAAGCCAAGCTCTTCAGCAGGCCTCTGAGGCCCTCCCTCAACCTCACTGTGCATCCCATCGCTCTTCTGTTCTCAGTTTTGACTGTATCAAGCTACAGGGGAATGTGCGGTGCCCGCTGGCAGGAGGGCCCTTCTAATGACTCTGTACTCACTCCCTGTGGCTCAGCTCACAAGTCAGCCTCTTGTAAAGCCATTTCCAGGCAGGATGGGGGACTTCCCTCATCCTGGTACTTGTCACATGCTAACGTGCTGGTCCGGTTTTGTGTCAGTCTCCCCACTGGACTGAGCTTCTCCTGGATGAGAACTTAACTGCGTCATACTTTGGCTGCCAGTACTTGTAGAAGCATTTGCCGAACGGATAAATGACCAACTGAAGCAAGTCCTTGTCTTGGAGGAATCCAGCAAGCAGCTTCTGAGGCCAGGACACGTTTTTCCTCCAATCATTTGCCCCAGGCTCCCTGACCCTGATGCCTCCCAAACGCCTTCAGATCGTCCCAGAACGGTGAGCCAAGCTGAGGCCTTTGGCAGCCAGCACCGTTCACGCCCCAGAAGTCTTGGGAGTTTGGGGTGAGGGATTCCTCAGGGAGGAGAGGTGGCAGAGCTGGGCTCCCCCCCACACCCACCTTCTTTTTCAGCTTGTGCCGGGCCCGCTTGGCGGCCCTGGCGCTGTTGGGGACTTTGGGCTCCGTGCTGTTGATGAATTCCAGCAGTTCATCCACATCTCGGTGGTCCACGGCGGGCTCCCCAGGGATCCCGCCCAGGGCGCCCCCCTTCATGGGCAGCTCCTCTTTCCGCCTGGTCAGCCTTGAGCGGAGCTTCTCCCGGATCTCGGTATAATTCCGACTCGTCGGGGCAGCGGGTGGCTGGGGGAGGGGGAGGTGCTGACATTACACCCTGGGCCTGGGAGGCCCATAGCTCTCCCACCCGCTGGCACCAAGTATGTGGTGAGAAGCAAGACAACTGTTCTCTCTACCATCAGCCACCAAGGCCGAATGGCTTCACCCTCAGCCAGGCTCTGAACTGGTGGGTGAAGGGAGTGGGAGGGAACAGGGCAGAGCTGGGCAAACACTGACTGGGGAGCCAGGAAAGCAGGTTTGAGCCTGGGCCTCATCACTGGGAAGCTGTATGACCTTGGGCGAGTCACTGAGTCTTTGTGAGCCTCAATTTTGTCATCTCTAAAATGAGGATAATAACTCCTAGTTCAAACGTGACTAGCAACTTAATTACTTTCATTTCTTCTATTCTCAACTGCTCTACCCTAACCAGCAATCCTTTCCTCTTCACCTTATGAGACTTCTGAACTGCTTTCTCCCCCTGTCCAGAGACAGCATGTACTCTGATCTGAGCCTCCTTCCTGGCGCCGTCTGTGCTCACGGCCTGTCCCTCGGCTGGCTGTCACACTGGGGAACTGAGAGCCTTTTTGCTTCCACTCTGCCTTCATCACGCCCAAGCGTTCACTTCTCTGGGATTACACACGTATACATACTCATCAGAATCATAGCTTTCTCTCTGCCACTTCCTTTCCTTTTGCCTAAGGAAAAAAAGTCAATCTTAAGAGAAACCACGAGAAGAGCAAAGGTAGCAAAATGTTAAAAAATACCCTACCTCACAAATGTGCTGTGAGGATCAGGCGAGCGGATGCAGGTGCGAGGACTCACACGGTCCCAGCGCGGTGATTAGCACCATGAGCAAGAGGTCTCTGAGGGGAAGCAGGGTACTCCTTCTGCTCACCTTGGCTGGCCCCCAGCCCTCTCCGGCCTGGCAGGCTCACTCACCGCATTGTGGCCGAAGAACTCACAGTAGCAGCAGTCGCAGAACTTCCCGTCTCTCTGGTGGGTGGAGGATGAGGTGCAGGAGCTTTGCTCGGAGCTACTATCCTCTTCCTCACCCAGGCCCTCATCTGCCTCACAGGGCTGGGGCAGCTGGCAGGCCAGGCCACTGTGTGCAAACTTGTGCCCCTTGCACCCGGGGTCTCTGCTGATAGGGAGAGAGACAGGCCCAGAAGTGAGGCAGGGTGATGCAGGAGCCCATGAAGCATCCCACCATCTACAACCCTAACTGCCCTCCACCCGCCTCCCTCCACAGAGGGCTGAGGCAGTCGTATCAGCACCTCTCACAATAACACGGCCAACACCTGTGCTGCCCTTCAGGGCCCACCACAACCACAAATGCTGCTCTTCTGGAAAGGTTTCCCCATGCCTCCCCTGCTTATGCCCATCATATGTCCTTCTCAGGGCACTGTGTACACCTCTCTCCATCTTCCTGTTTATTGTTTGTTCAGGCAGGGACTGTGTTGCTCCCTTCTATTTTGGGGTTTCAGAGTATAGCATAACAACCATGCACACAACAGGTGCTCAATAAGTAGGTCTGAACTGATCGGTGGGCTGATGGCTCCCCTGGAACATTCAGGGTGGTAAATGATGTCAGTCTCCTTTCACTTTCTAAAGTCCTTATGACTTCATGCTCTGCAGCAGTAGGTGGAGCTGCCTTAACCACAGGACACTGAGCTGAGGAAAAGCAAGTGTCTTCTGGGCCACAGATTATAAGAGCTACAGGTACTGCATTCAGCACATTATTTCTGATCATCCCAAGTCCTGCAAAATGTGTCATTATCCCCATTTTGCAGTGGTGGAGACTGAGGCTCAGGGCGCTTGACTGCTCTGCCCAACAGGTGACCAGAACTCAAACCCATGTCTCTCTGTGTGCAGAGCTCATTGCACTACTCTGCCTCTGGGCTTTGGGAAGCACCAAGGGCAGCTTGTAATATAGAATATTTTGCCAGGGTCAGAACAAGACATGGGCCTGAAAGGTCCAGGAATTGGAGCTGGGAAGAACCACAGCCCTCGCTGGGGCATCAGCAGGTGAAGTGCTGCAGGGGCTGGTCCCAATGCTGAGGCTCCAGGGGGCAGGGGAGCCAAGAGCAAGGACACAGCTCAAGGAGCCACGTGGACGCCCAGTCCAACACAGCCCCTCTCTGCTGTTAGAAAGGGCACTGAGCCATGGCAAGGATTAAAAAAAAGGAGGGCGGCAGGAATCATCCTCAGTGGTGCTTATAGAAGTTATTCCGAGTTGGCTGTTCTTTATGTATTACATCAGCAAAATTGATTTTAGAAAAATTAAAATACCCAGTGCTCCTGAGAATATGGAAAAACTAGCACTCATTGTTGGTAGTTACATCAATTTGGAAAGCTCTCCTCCAAAAAAAAAAAAAAAAAACCCGAAAAACACAAAACCAAACACCCTTTAACTGAGAACTTATTTTCATTCCGAGGAATCTATTTCAAGGAGAAAAATCCAAAAGAGGAAAAAAGCTTTAAGCACAGACATCTTTAGAGATGTTATTTACAATGTTAAAATATTGGAATGACTAAATGTTCAACAACTGGAGTACAGTGAACTATGGTCAATGTCCTCCAGCCTTTAAAGCTGTGGGCTCAGACCACCACCTGGGAACATAACGTTCTGACAAGGTAATGCTAAGTGAAAACCAGAGGGCATAAACTGCACAGACACCATCAACACCGAGTGTAATGAAGATACAGGAGGGAAAAAAACTGCCAAGAGTGGTTGCTCTGGGATTCTAGGGCAGTGGGATTCTAGAATGGGAAAATCTAAATACATAATAAACACAGGTCAGATTTGTAATATAAAAATACACATTGATCTTCTCCAAAGAATTCTTTCAAATATGCATTAATACAACCTTTCTCAGCACTTGGAGTTACTTCTAGGAATCTCCCTAAAGGACATACTCACTCAAAAATTAGCTGGTGCAAGGATGTAATAAGCATCCTCATTTGCCATGGTTAGAAAACTGGAAATGCCTAAATGGCCAGGAATAGGGGAATGATAAATTATGCTAGAGCTATACAGTAAAACATTATTTGGCTATTAAAAACTTTTTCAAAGAATTTTTACTGGGGAAACAATGTAATGTTAAAAAATTACTACTACACAAAAAGTATACCAAATAGGGACCTAATTGTGTCATTTATATACAGAAATATCAAGAAGAAAATATATCACAGTGGTAGAAGTTTATCTTTAGGTTGTAAGAACGTTTTTTCTTTATACGTTCTTAATTGTTCCAAGTTTTTTTTAAAAAAAACAATAAACACATACTTCGTTCATAATTGGAAAAACAATTAAAAAAACCATAGTCTAGGCCAGGTGTGGTGGCTCATGCCTGTAATGTTAGCATTTTGGGAAGGTGAGGCAGGAGGATGGCTTGAGCCCAGGAGTTTGAAGTTGCAGTGAGCTATGATGATGCCACTGCACTCTAGCCCTCCAAAATCATAGTCTATCTTTTACTTTACACCCCAAAGATATCCTCATCAAAGTTTTCGAAAACTCTAAGTTCAAGTGAGCAGGGAATTTGCCCTTCATGATGGCACTTACCTGTGAGTGCTAGGGAGTGGCTGAGAGCTTGGTGGCGGGAGGAGAGGCCCGCTGCAGTGCCCACCGCAGTGCCCGCTGCAGGGGTGGCTGCACCCTGAGAATGGCGGAGGCATCTTCAGGAGCGGCATGCTGGTGGAGGGCAGGTGGGGGTTCTGACATGGCCCTGGGGTGTGGGGGGCAGCGGCAACAATGGGGCACTCTGAAGCCTGGGCAGGGAAAGGTGCTGCTGGGGTGGCAGGCAGCAGGTGTGGGTGGGGTGGGTGAGGTGGGGAGCCAAAGGAGCCAGGGTGAGATGGGATCAGAGATGCTGGCTGGGGGTGGTGGCCAGTGGGGCTGTTAGGGGGAGCAGTGAGGTCTGAGTGCTGGTGGTTCTCCGAGATGGGGAAAGCCTCACCTGTGGGCGGAGGGAGGAGAAAGGGGTCAGAATGGGAGTTCAGATCTGGGAAGGAAAGCCCAGAGGCTGACTGCCACCACATCCTACTTGCTGTGACCAGAGGGCACAGACTCTCAGCACAGGGGACTCTGGAGCTGGAGAGGATTCTGTGGGCAGCAGCTTGGCTGGACAGGCTTGAGGAGAGCCCAGGCCCAAGGGAGAAATCACCACGAATGTTGGCCCCCAAAAGGCCCCACACTGCTGCTGTTTTTTCCCCTCTCTCCTTCTAAGTAGACATTATTTATTACCCCTGTCAATTTATAGGTAAAGATGACATACTTTGACCAATATCTACTAACCTAACAATTTCTCTGGTCCTAAATGTATCCTATTCTATGGTGACCAGTGGAGAGCATCCAGATTTGAGGATCCACCCAAAGTGACACTATACCTAAACAAAACTTTAGTACAAAAAAACTGAAAATCTAGATTCTTAAGGACCTCACAAGCTGATCTATAACTTTATTCTTAGCTGGAGAAAGATGTGGCATATATATGAGTCAATACACTTACATATTAAAATACCAGAAAAATATTTTTTAGTCTCCCTATGTGACATTTGTAAGTTATCAATCTCTGGTCCCCTGGGGAAAGGCAGAATGATGTGGGAGGCAGGTGTGTGGGTGATGAAGTCTGACACGAACGGGGCTGTGCGTTCTGTCTCTCAGGGTCTCTAGGTCTCGCCTGTTCAGAGGTGTTCCTGAGGCCTGGGGCAGGTCTGCAGAAGCCAAGGAGCAGCAGGCCAAGGCTCTGCCTCTGGGCCACAGGGACCAAAGCAGCCAGGGTATGCCAGACTCCTGGGGGCCCAGAATTCAGAGAAGTGGGAAAAGGCTGTGACAACTCTCTCTAGCTTATGTACCAAGATAAATGGAGTTACGTACTACTCAACTTTCATAATTCTGGGGGCAGCACTACTTTGAAGAACTCAGCCCCTCCATTTAGAAGTATGACAGTAAATCATATTTACATAATAAACCAAGAGCCCACAGGTTTTTTCTCCGAGTCTCTGAGAATTATCTGAGTCTAAAGAAAACTTATACAGCTGCTAAATGGGTTAGTATCATTACAGTTTGAACTGCCAATCTCTTGTAGACATAAGTGCAGTGCTTTTATACCTATCCCTCAGGTAGGGAAATCAAGGCCTAGGAATACAAGGTCACTTAGGTCCTCTGTGGTGTTGCAGGGGTCAGATGTCAGGTGACTTAAGTCCTACTTCCCTGAGGGTCCTCCCAGATGCCACTTCCTACTCAGACAGTGCTCATCAGGTCCCCTCTAGGATCTAATGGGAACAACTGTTGAGAGCCAGTAACAGCTTTGAGGGATAAATTTTTCTCTACCGGCAGTATTATTGTTCAGAGTCTTGAGGAAAGGAGTTCCACAGAGTCTAGGCTGCCCCTGCTTCCATGAGAACAGCTCCACTTTTACTTATTTTAGTAACTGATCTTATGATTTGTTTGAACAAAATGGATATGAAAACACAGCTGTCTACATTTATGGAGCCTGACTCTCTCCCTAGCTTGGAGACTCACCAGGGATGGTAGGAGGACTCCCAAGTGAGCTGCCTGGCACGGCCCCACTGGAGTGTGGGGAGTTCCAGAGGCCCGAGAGCTTATGTGCTGACAGGAACGAGCTGGGATCCCAGTCCCCTGAGTTCCCATGGCAGGAGGAAGAGGACGAGGATGATGAAGAGGAAGACGAGGACAAATGAGAGTCACCCCCACAAGACTGCGATTTGCAGGATGTGTGTGACAAGGAGATCTGGAGAAGGGGAAAGAAAAAGGCTCATGGTCAAACTGCAAACATCAGAGCTGACCCTCTGCTGCCTCAGCTTACCCCAAAGGAGGCCCTCCTCCTCCAGGCCCCTGTGCCACAGCCAGAACAATCTGCACAGCTCCAGGTCAGGGGCAAATGAGGGCCAGGCAGGGGCTGTGATGCTCCCAGCTACACGAAGTGTGCAGAGACTGTGGCAGGGGCAGAGTGCCTGTGAACGGTGGGGAATAGCAAAGGCTGCCAGGGAGACGAAGGGCCTTTCAGTCAGGAGTCTGGATGCTAAACTGATCCTGGGCAAAAGAGAGGGTCTGGAGAAGACCAAGGCTGCCACAGAGCTAAAAGCAGCAGGCTCACACAAGGGGGCAGGATCACCATCTACCAGTACCTATGAACAGGCCCTCATCCTGTGCAGAAACTATCCGGAGGGGCCAACGGGCTGCCAGAAGTTTCTCCCTTCTTCCCCCAAATCTGAACCCAAGCTGCTAATGCTGTGTCAGTACAGCCCAGGAGCCTTAGTGCCTGGGCGTAGGGGCTGCCTGAGGAGAGCCACCTGAGGGCAGGGAAGGAGCAGGCTGACTTCTTTGGGGAGGCAGCCCTCCTGCATTCAGGGACCCCTTTCAGTGGTTACCTACCGCCACTGCATGTTCTCGACCTGTCTGCCTTTCATCTTCCTCCATGCTCTTTCGGCAACTCTGGCAGACCCATAGAGGCATCTCGCCTAGGAGATTCTTGACGAGCTTTGGCATGAAGTCAGGGGGCAGCTTCTCACCCTGCAACACCAGTCCGTTTTGAGAAGGACCTTCTTCCCAGCCTTTGCGTTCCCGGTGACATAGCAGGCAGCAAGTCTGCATAGAGTGGCTGGAGGCGAGAGGGACCTGCCCAAGAGACAGAAACAGGGTTTCCCAGGATGGGAAAGGCTCTTCTTAGAAATAATGGTAACAGTATTAGTAATGCCACTTATTACGTGCCAGGCACTGGGTTAGGCACTTTACATACATAATTTTAGTCCTTGTAACAGCTCTGCAAATAAGGTGTTCTTATTCCTGCTTTTTTTTTTTAGATGAAGAAACAGATTTTGAGAAGTTAAATCAGTTGCCCAAGGTTATAGAGGTTGAACCCCAGTGAGCCTAACTCCAAAGGTCATGCTCAAACATCCTAATGCCCTGGTGTCCCCAAATCTTAAAGGTTAAAGAGAAGATGGCCTTTCCCTCTCTGGCATGTTTGAGAGGGGCCACAATTCTTGGGCTGCTTGTGCAGCCTACAGACCAATCCCTATTTGGAAAGAAAGAATGCTTTCAGACAATGGAGAGTTTAGGAGAACATGTGGATTTTCTGCAGAGCTGCACGATTCCTTTAGGATCATAGCAACAATTTGGAGGGGTGTGTATAGTCAAAAAGCATCAACCCTACTGAAAATTGTGTCAGGGGGAAGGTAAGGTTCTGGTTGGTACTCTTGAGAAGCAGTGAGTATGGTGAGAAGAACTTGGGCTTTGGGGTCAAATACGCATTCTAATCCCTGCCTGACCATGTATTAGCTGGATGACCTTGAGCAAGTTATTTAACTTCTCTGAGTTCCAATTCCTACCTACCTTGCAGAGTTGTTGTGAGGATCACTGCATAAGCAGGTATAGTGCCTGTCCCTGTGCATGCCCATAGCATGGGCCCAATGCACAGTCATTACTTTGGGCTTTTTTTTTCCCCCTTCTAGGACAAACTTGACTCAGAAATATAAGCCAATAGATTTTCTTTCACACTGAAGGGCCCTGACTGGAAGACCGATTGCTTTAGTGTCCTCAGTTAACAGCTTTCCTATATCCTGCAACTTTGTATTCCCTCCCCCTCTGACACTGGGCTTGGCTATGTCACTTTCTTTGGCCAATGGGATGTTAGGAAACCAGATGCCAGCCATAAACTTAAAAAGTGTGTATGCATTTCCACCTGCTTCCTTGCATGGCTGGGCTTGCTCACTCTTGCACTTCTGCCATACCATGAGAGCCTGACCAGGCTAGCTGCTGGAGAGATGTGAGAGACGTGTGGAGAAAGCAGTTTTCCAAGCTGATCAGAGATATGTGAGTGAGCCCCACTGAGATCAGCCAAGCCTGCTCAATCAGCAGAAACACCCAGTCAAGCAATGGACTCATGAGAAATAGTAAATGGTGCTGTTTTAAGCCACTAGGTTTTGGGGTGGTTTGTTATGCAACAATAGTTAACTGACATACAGCCAAACTTACCCACTGCTAGGTAACATGTGCTTGTAGAATACTAAAGGAATAATAAGGGTATCACCCCTCATCCTACCAATAAAACAATGCCATCATACTTCTTGCATGAAATCACCTTCTCACAATGAGTTGGCATCAGGGTATCCTTAAATCTGCAATGTATAATTACAACTGACCTGGGTCCCCGGTTTCTTGAAAAAGAAAGGAACCCAATGGTAGTACCAGGAGCATAATGAAACATTTGGGAGTACTTGGAAGTAGAAGGAACTCAGAAAAGAATACTAGATAGACAGAAATTTTACATGTGCAACTCACAAAAGATACTGCCTAAATTAGTCTCTGCCAAGGGAACATTTCAGTGAAGCAAGGTAGTTGCTAAATGGCAACTGCAAAAGGAACCTGTTGATGGTGAGTAACTTCTTATGGAAAGGGGTGGAAAGTTGACAGAGAAGGATGTTGTTCAGAGAAACTAAGGCAAAGGAAACCTTTCTGACAAGTGTACCCAGGAGACTTTTCACTGCTACAAGATGCCATAAAAGAAACTCTAGATAGAGGAGGTGTGGCCAATGTCCAAGTCCCTTTCTCTGTCACATTGGTGAACATATTCTTAAGGCAAACACCAGGACATGTAATTTTACTACATAGTTTCATTTCATTTGAGTGCTAGGTTTCTAAGTCATTACAAAAGCTGAAAATCTTGTATGAGTAAAATTATTCTTGAAATTCTTTATATGGCCCATAAAGTACAGTAACACAGTCATCCCTTGGTACCTATGGAAGATCAGTTCCAGGATGCCCCACGGATACCAAAATCTGCAAATGTTCAAGTCTGTGATATAAAATGGTATAATATTTGCACATAACCTATGTACATCTTCTCATTATCTCTAGATTGCTTATAATGTTTAATATAATGTAAATGCTATGTAAACAGTTGTTTTACTATATTTTTTTAGGGAGTAACAAGGAAAAAAAGTTTGTACATGCTCAGTATAGATGCAGTCATCCATTTTTTTTAATGAGTATTTTATATCCACAATTGGTTGAATCCACAGATGCAGAGGGTTGACAATATGTGGTTTTATAGGTATGACCAAGAATTCAAATGTATAAGGCAATGTATAAGTGTTTTTTGTTTTATTTTAAAAGTAAATACACAATTCTTTTAAGTTAACCATGTGACTAATGTGACTCTACTTAGTGCCAAAGTACTTGTGGGAAGGCACTGGAGCAGAGTGGGAATACCGTGTTTTGTCATTAACCTGGGCCTTCAATGCTTACCAGCTGTATGATGCTGGGCAAGTTCTACTTACCCGCCCCCCGCCCCCCGCCGGTTTGCTCATCTATAAAATGGGATTAAGTCCTAACTTGTAGGGTTGGCTGTGAGAATTATTATTGTTATTTTTTTATTTTTT
>CM052436.1:134126613-134147999 GCA_028533085.1 Varecia variegata | reverse complement strand
GCCCCCCGCCCCCCGCCGGTTTGCTCATCTATAAAATGGGATTAAGTCCTAACTTGTAGGGTTGGCTGTGAGAATTATTATTGTTATTTTTTTATTTTTTTTGAGACAGAGTCTTGCACTGTTGCCTGGGCTAGAGTGCAGTGGCATCAGCCTAGCTCACAGCAACCTCACACTCCTGGGCTCAAGTGATCCTTCTGCCTCAGCCTCCCAAGTAGCTGGGACTACAGGCATGCGCCACCATGCCCAGCTAATTTTTTTTTTAATTTTAATTGCCTGGCTAATTTCTTTCTATTTTTAGTAGAGATGGGGTCTTGCTCTTGCTGAGGCTGGTCTTGAACTCCTAACCTCAAGCGATCCTCCTGCCTTGGCCTCCCAGAGTACTAGGATTACAGGTGTGAGCTACCATGCCCAGTCCGGCTGTGAGAATTACATACAATAAAGCACCTAGTCCAGTGCCAGTATTAATTATTAACATGATGGGAGCAATGGCAAACAATAAATGGTTCTATATTTTGCAAGAATGCAAGAGTCTCTCACATGTGATGAATCTAAGGTGACTTGTTAGAAATCTTAATCTCTGCCCTCAACCCCATGAAGTCATTCCTTAAGTTTCCAATATTCTCTGTACTTTCCTACCTCATGATTTTGCTAATGGGGGTCCTCTGCTTAAAACTTCCTTCCTTCTCCCGCTTACTAATAAGTAGCTGAGCAGGTCTCAAAAGCCCAACTTAAATCCATCCTCCTCCAGGCTTTCTCTTAGAGAGTCCCTCTTTTAATTCACCTCCCCTCCCCCATATCCCTCTAGTACACTATACCTTGGTTACAGTACTTGTGCCTTCTATTTATATTTATTTATCTGTAACTTGGGTCTCTTCTGCTAGGCTGTGCTCCCAGAAGGCAAGCATCAGGTCTAATTCCTGTCTGGATCCCTCACAGGGCAGCACAGGGCCTGGCTCAGGGCACAGGCTCAGCTGGGCTTATAGCAGCTAAATCAGATTTGTCAGGTATTGCCATTGTGACGGAGCTGGCAGGCAGCTTGGGAAGACACTGCTTGGAATTATTGCTTCCTACAGTGAAAGGCCCATCTCTCCATCCTGGACCTCCACCAGAATGGTTCCGATCGAAAGTGTGGAAGACTGCTTCCTCAGGGATTACAATGAGATGCTCCCCTATGAATGGGAATAACGTGATTCTCCCTAGAGCCAAACTGGTACAAAAATAAACAAGATTAGCCATCAAATGGAAGTGACTTTACAGGACAATTGTCTTCCCAATTAAAGGAAGAAACACAAGGCCTGAAAAGCTACACTGCATAAAGTTGCCCATAGGATTAGAGATACAAGGCACTTAGCTCAAGGGATTCAGGCAGTAGGCACTCAAGCTATTCTCTAGGCACCTTGGCTGTTCTATTCTTTCTTTTTTTTCTCACTCTGTTGGCCAGGCTGGAGTGCGGTGACGTCAGCTTAGCTAACAGCAACCTCAAACTCCTGGGCTCAAGCAATCCTCCTGCCTCAGCCTCCCGATTAGCTGGGACTACAGGCATGTGCCACCATGCCCGGCTAATTTTTTCTATGTATTTTTAGTTGTCTGGTTAATTTCTTTCTATTTTTTAGTAGAGACAGGGGTCTCACTTTTGCTCAGGCTGGTCTCGAACTCCTGACCTTGAGCGATCCTCCCGCCTCGGCCTCCCAGAATGCAAGGATTACAGGCGTGAGCCACCGCGCCTGGCCCTGTTCTGTTCTTAATAAGTCTACATTGGAGACTAGCTTATTCATTGTCCCCTCTGCATTTAGTATACTAGAGTCCTTCTCCCAGGCCCAGGCAGTTCGAGGGGACGACTCCAAGCTGATGTCTTAACCCTAGGCTCTGATGCCTGCCCCTGGGCACAATGCCTTGTGGAGCTGGGAACTTTTTACTCTGACATTTTCATCTCTGCTTTAACTCTCAGAGGTTGGTGAAAATCCCAGGGCCTGGAGATGCTATATTTAGTGAATAATACCATTGTTCCTTCAAATTTTGGCTTTGACAGAGAAAAACTTGTGGTTCAGAGTTCCCTTTGACTGCTCTCTCCTGCCATTTTCCAAATTCTGACAGTCATGACCCCCCTTATTCCCTGAAGAGTCAGTCAACCCTGACTTTCAACTAACCGTTCTCAAGCTGTATTTTCAGCACCTGGCACAGTATTCCCACACTAAGAACACGATCAGTAAACATTCATCATTCATCGAAGGGATGAAACATCCAATCATTTTTTTCCTCATCACAAAGGCTAATGGAACTGATTCTTAAACCCAGCAGCCCTGGGCAACAACTGATTGTTCCTGCTCACCTCAGTTTAACACATTAACTGCCAAGTGAGTTGTATTTAACTCAGGCTAGTTTTGAGCCTGAGGCCTCGTGAAGCACTTGTAACTCACACATCTCTTCACTTTGGAAGCTGCGTGAACTATTTTTCAACTTGCATATAACTCACACACAGAAAACAATAAAAAATAACAAATTTTTCATTAAATTAGAGAGGATCATTTTGTTTTTGAAGTTTTTATACTATTTTCATAATAAAACACTGTGGTCCCAAGGAAACATTTTTTTTCCTACTGTGGCAGCCAATGTGTTAAATTTCAGAGCCTCTGAGGATACAGGTCTAGTCTTAGCCAAAAGATGGGGGAAGAGGAAGAAAAGTTCTGAGGGTTTTCTAAGCAGATTTTGGCTCTGCTCAAAAAGCTCCAAGATAATTTTGCTTCACTCTCTGAGCAAAACCAGAATCTTTAGGGAAGGTGGGACCACTCACATGGAATTCATGTTGTAGTGTGCACATCCCCACAGAGCACCGGGTGAACTCTAGACCACGGCCACTCCAGGGCCCAGGGCTGGCATCTGGAGCCATTAAAACCAATCTCTCTACTCTCTTACCTGGACCAGGCCTAAGACTTTTCTGTCTTGCTTGAGAAGTACTAAGTTAGGGCATTCTAGCTCTTCCTAGATAAAGAGATAAAATCAAAGGAAGAGGTCACTTTTTTCATAGAACACCATTTTTACTTGAAAGAATGACTGACTTGTTACTCAGACTTGGGTACTGGCAGACATTTTCTCAAAAAATGAACAAATGGGCCAGGCGCGGTGGCTCACGCCTGTAATCCTGGCACTCTGTCGGGCGGATTGTTTGAGCTCAAGAGTTCGAGACCAGCCTGAGCAAGAGCGAGACCCCGTCTCTACTAAAAATTGAAAGAAATTATATGGACAGCTAAAACATATATAGAAAAATTAGCCGGACATGATGGCACATGCCTGTAGTCCCAGCTACTAGGGACGCTGAGGCAGAAGGATCGCTTGAGCCCAGGAGTGTGAGGTTGCTGTGAGCTAGGCTGATGCCATGGCACTCTAGCCCGGGCACCAGAGTGAGACTCTGTCACAAAAAAAAAAAAAAAGAACAAATGAACAAAATGAGCCTACTACTTACTTCAAGGAAAACAACTAAAAGTATTTGTGGCCAATGATAAAATTCAAGCTTTCAAGTAAAAATTAGAACTTTAGAAAACTTGTATCCACCACCATGAGCTTGACAGCTTCCCAACAGTTAATGACTTTTCTGATGAAATCCGTGGTTATATAATAAATGTTATCTTTTGGTATTGTAAAGAAATAGGAAAACATTTGGAATATCTGCAAAACTAAGTGAACCTATTTTCCGAATGATCAAAGCATCATGTTACACAATCAACACACTAGTAAAAGATCCACTCAAAGTGCTGGATGGACCCATGGATTTTAACGTAAATGAGTATAAAGATGTCATTTATATGGTCTCAAATATCATATTGTAAAGAAGAGTACCTACAATCATCTGGGAAGGCTACTAAAACACTCCTCCTTTTTCCACCTATACATCTGTGTGAAGCTGGATTTCTTTCATATACGTCAACCAAAGCAACATATTGCAACAGACTGAATACAGAAGCATATATGAGAATCCAGTTTTATTCTATTAAGCCAGATGAAATGAAATTTGCAAATATGAAAACAAGACAAGTCTTCTAACTTTGTTTTGTCCTGGAAAATATAGTTTTCATTAAAAAATTGCTATTTATGTTAATGTGATAGCTTTAATGTTGTTATTCCTAAATGAATTAGTGACTAAATATTTTTAAACTTTCTCAGTTTTAATACTTCATTTGGTAAATATCCATAGGTAAAACCAATATAAACAAAGGCTCTCTGGGGTCCTCAATAATTTTTAGGAATGTAAAAGGGTCCTGAGACCAAACACTTTGAAAGCTGCTGATGCAAAGCCTCTAGTGGTGCCTGCCACAGTGGGTGCACTATGGGCAATAGTGATTATTAACGATGATTATACAGTTTATGGCATATCGGGGTAGCTCTTTGAGGGCATGACTCAATTTTCCACTTTGGCCCTTCTGTCCACAATTTGGGAATAACCCCAGTTACCAGACCGGGCAGCTGTCAAGGACTGCTCTGAAGCTGGACTGAATTTCCAGCACTCAACCTGGTCTCATTCCTTCCATGGATTCCTTTTAGTATCAAGAGTTCATGTATGTTTGTACAGGATTTCCCCCAAGACACATGCTGTATCTAACCAGCTGCCCTACAATAGCTTCAAAACTCTATTCTAGGCCGGGCGCAGTGGCTCACGCCTGTAATCCTAGCACTTGGGAGGCCGAGGCGGGCGGATCGTTTGAGCTCAGGAAGTTCGAGACCTGCCTGAGCAAGAGCGAGACCCCGTCTCTACTAGAAATAGAAAGAAATTATCTGGCCAACTAAAAATATATAGAAAAAAAATTAGCCGGGCATGGTGGCGCATGCCTGTAGTCCCAGCTACTCGGGAGGCTGAGGCAGTAGGATTGCTTGAGCCCAGGAGTTTGAGGTTGCTGTGAGCTAGGAGGACGCCACGGCACTCACTCTAGCCCGGGCAACAGAGTGAGATTCTGTCTCAAAAAAAAAAAACAAAAAAAACTCTATTCTAAAATGGCCCATTAGAGCATTCTACTCTCAAGGCACCCAACTCCAACAGCCTCTCTGTCACCAAGGCAGGTAGAGGACAATAATAGCAGCTAAAATTCCCTTTCAGAATTGGAGAAAATGATTAATCCCCAGCCTAGAAAAACTCATCAGCCCAGTTATCATCACTTACTCTTTCATTCACCCATTCATTCCCTCATCCAACAAACATTCTCAGAGTCCCTACCTCCTACCAACCATTATGCTACTGCTGGGAAACATTTACTCCCTGGCAAATTCTTACTCATCCCCTAAGATCCTGGTCAAAGGTCAATGAACCTTTTGCTGGCCCAGGCTAAGTAGAACTAATTCTTTTAGCATAGCACCTATCACACTGTGCCATAGATATATTCTCTGTCTGTCCCCAAGCCCCTGGTAGAATGTGAGCTCTTTGTGGGCAGGATGTGGATCTTGGTCATTTAAGTATGCCCAAGAACCCAGGCTTGGTTTGGGCCTGGCACACAGCAGGCATTCATTGAATAAATGAATGAATGCTTAAAGCCCATCTGGCTCATGTCTCAGCTGCCTGACACAAAGGATAGAATTTAAAACACAGTTGGTCAGCCGTGGTGGCTCATGCCTACAATCCCAGCACTCTGGGAGGCCAAAGTGGGAGAATTGCTTGAGGCCAGGAGTTAGAGAACAGCCTAGGCAACATAAGTGAGACCCCCGTCTCTACAAAAAATTTCAATATGAGTCAGGCATGGTGGTACACGTCTGTAGTCCTAGCTACTTAGGAGGCTGAGACAGAAGGATCACTTGAACCCAAGAGTTCAAGGGTACAATGAGCTTTAATCGTGCCACTGCACTCCACCCTGGGTGACAGAGTGAGACCCTATCTCTAAAAAAAAGTTTAAAATAAAAATAAATAAAACACAAACCAGCCCCTTTCCTGACATGCTATGCTAAAGGCATGGCTGCATCACTCTGAGCCACTGATGAGAGGGCAATCAGTGCCAAGAATCTCAAATCATTCTAATACTGACAATCAGAGCTGCAGTAAATATCAGAGAACTGACACAACCTCACCTTAGTACCCTGAAGCCTTTACCCAAACCTCCCACTCAGGCTGTAGGCTCAGGCCCTTCCAGGAGGCAGAACATCTGTTTTTCACCATAAGACCAGTTTGTGGAGAATCCTCTTTGGTTGTACAAGCTGAATTAAGGATAGGGCAGTGAGTCTCTGACTCTAGTGACCCCCCACCCCACAAGGCTAGCTCATCCATTGAATCTGCTTCCTGAGTACTACCAGCCACAAGGAAAGACAAGCTGTGGATTTATCTGGATCCTCAGGCCAAACTGCCACTTTAATACTAACCCCAGCATGGGTTTCTCACAGGGCAGGCGTTGGGGGGTGGGTAGGGGCAGGGGAGGGCATGAACTCTGGAGAGCTGTGAGTTCAAATCTCAGCTCTGCCATTTTCAGTATGATCTTGGACTATTACTCAATACTTTTGAGTCTCACTTTCCTCATTTATAAATGGGAATAAAACCATATTTCACAGAGTTGTGAGGACAGAAGGAAATAAATTATGTAAAGTATTTGGCCTGGCACACAGTAGGTGCTCAATACCCATTAGTTTCTTGCCTCTTCTGTCCTAGAAGAAATGACAGGGAAACTCCCTGAGACTTGCCCAAACCAAATTACTTGAAGCATGGGACAGAGGACCAGACAAGTGACCTTCAAGGCCTCTTTGAACCCCCAAGTCCATGTTTTCTGGCTGTAATTTCCTAGTAAGAACCTTCAGTGTTTGCTGTCCCTCCGGTCCCTTCTTTCTGCTTTAGTTTCCCTATATCACTTTTCAGAGTAGAGAGGGAGATCTACTCATTTCAGAATGGACAGGGAAATCACAAAGGGAGCTAAGACCCTTGGGCAGGGAGAAGAGGGGAGATGGCCTATAGGACTGCATCATGTTCATCCATAGGCTGCATAACCTCACAGCTATTTAGCTGGGAACTGCCTAGAGTTTGAAGGATGAGGGTGTAAGCACGGGCACAAAACCAGAGGGCACAAACACAGGGCCCTTCCTAGAATATAAGTATGACTCTCCTCAGTCCTTTTCTGCTTCTGCACATCCTGCCACGAAGGAGTAGTAGACATTCCTTTCCCCCAATATATAAAGCAGAAAGCCTTTGTGCATGCTGTTCCCTCTGCTCTTCTTTTTGGTTCAGTCTGAGTGTTATATCCTGGTAAGTCCACAGACAGAGATGAACTGGGCTTGGCTCTGGAAGGCCCTGACACCTTTTTAATCTCTCTAGAATAAAGCTTATCACATATGTCCTAGTGGTTGAAATGTGTCTTCTCCACAATACTGTGAGGTTTTCAAAGGCATAGCCTGTGTCCCAAGAATCACTGTACTGCAATCATTCAGCAGAGGCTGTAGCACACAGTAGGCAGGGTAAGCATTTTGATACACAAAGGAAAATTAGCAGTTGTCTTATTACTATCATTAATAAGGCAGACCCAAGGGAAGTTTGTTTCTATTTCTGTTTATGGAAAAGCTCCTCCCTGGGAAATCCCATTCTTTGAAAAATACCTTAGTTCTCCTCAAGGATCCCCATGGCACTCTCAATTCAGCAGTTCCCAGACCCAGCGAGATGTCAGAATCACCTGGGGCAATTCAATAATAGATTCCTGGGATCTACACCTGGAGACTCTGAGTGTGTAGGTCTGGGATAGTGTCCAGCAAAGCACAGGGGATCTGATGATTAGCGAGGCTGGGGTGAGGGAGGAGGAATCAAGCAACCACAGCTGCCTCTCCCACTGAGAATTACTTCCTCACTTGCTATCAGAGAGAATTTACTGAAGCACATTGCGTTCACTTTCCTATTCAAAACTTTTCATTGATTCCTCACTGCCTACAGGATAAAACTCAAACCTCTTTGTGCAATTTCCTCTTGCTAACTCCTCCAGCCTGATCTCTCTCCCCACTCTCTAAATGAGTTGGGTAATTCTCACCTCTGGGTCTCTGTATATGCTACTTCCTTTGTTTAGACCCCTTTCTCCCATCTTGTCCTCTGGAGAACTTTTACTTAACCTTGAAGACTCAGTTCTGAGAAGCCTTTTCTTACCCATTCTCCCCTAGGTTACCATGTTTCGGGCAACCTCAGCACCAAGTATCTAAAATACTCATAACTACCCCTGGTGCTAAGCATGTAGGACTTGCTGGACCTTAACATAACCCTGTAAGCCTGGATTCACTGTCATTTTATACATGAGAAAACAAACCAAGAGGCTAAAACACTTCCAAAGGCCACTTACTAGATCTTAATAGGATCTAGGATTTGAACCTTTACTCAGAGGAAGCAGATGCCATACCTTCTTCTAAACTGCAATTACTGTATACACATTATCCTAGACTATGAGCTCCTTGTGGGCAGGGACCACATCTGATTCACTTCTGCATTCACAGCTAGCCCAGGTCCTGGCACAGATCAGGGGTTGGTCAGTGATTGCAGAATAAATGCCAGGTAAGAGGAAGACTGGGCATCACAGCATGTGTGCAGTGGCTGGCCTAAATGAACGAATGACTGCTAGCCTGGCCCAGCAGTGGGGGCAGGTTAGGAATAAAAAGGGGCCGGGCATGGTGGCTCATGCCTGTAATCCTAGCACTCTGGGAGGCTGAAGCAGGAGGATCACTTGAGGTCAGGAATTCGAGACCAGCCTGAGCAAGAGTGAGACCCCATCTCTACTAAAAATAGAAAAAATTAGCAGGGTTTGGTGGCACGTCCTGTAGTTCCAGCTACTTGGGAGGCTGAGGCAAGAGAATCGCTTGAGTCCAGGAGTTTGAGGTTGCTATGAGCTAGGCTGAAGCCACAGTACTGTAGCCCAGGTGACATCTCAAAAAAAAAAACAAAAAAAAAAAAAAAAAAAGAAAGAAAGAAAGAAAGAGAATAAAAATGGTAGAAACCTAACATTTCTTTTACTTAATATTATAATTTAGTGTAACAGCCATGTATTGAGCAATAAGGACCATGCACAATACATACCCCCAAAACGAATTAAAACATAGACCTTGCTCTCAAAACTTCTAGGTGCAGTAAGTAAAGGTGTTAGGATCATCCATCTGATATCAGACATATCAGCTCTGGGACATTTTAAGGAAATTAAAAATTTAAAACCCTGAGTGGATAACTCTTCATCTTCAAAGGGCTTTTGGCATTTTTATCTTGCGAGTCTCTACTGGCTTACAAAGAACCAGCGGAGGTGGCAGGGATCCCTACAGTGTCATTTTCTCCCACTGGCAATGGAAGTAGTGCATGCTGGGTGGGCAGTGACCTTAAAGGGGGAAGTCCTTGAGGACAGGGACTATCTCACCCATCTGTACACCCCAAATGAAGGCCCTGGCACAGAGGTTGTTTTGATGCTTGCCGAGTGAATTAAATATAATGAGATGGTTTTATTAAAGATGCTGATTGATCATCTGTTCCAATTCCTTGAGGGAGCTGTGGGAGAACCAAGTCTCTAGAGTCCTTTTAAACTAGACTGGGGACAGTCCCAGGGGATGCTGTAGAGAGATCAGAGGTAGAGGGGAACAAGAGGTAGGGAAGGGTAAGATGACCTCACTCCCAACCCCCAGCAACTGTTGGTTTAACATTCTATTATAGCAAGTCTCCTGGGGCCTTACTGAGTGTATACCTGGATTACAAGCTGAGTGGTCCAAGAGAGACCAAAGATAGCAAGCAGAACTAGCAGGCGAGAACACTCAGGCTGGATGGCCACCTGGTACAACTTCTGTCAGCACTGACTCCTATTCTTGAGTGAGAAGCCTCTACGTACTAGATGCTACATAGGTTGCTTCACATTCTCTTGTGAAGTTGTTGATGAGGCTCAGAGAGAGGAAAAATGTGCCCAGAGTCACAAAGGTAGAAGGAAGCTGAGTTGGAAGTTCAACCCAAGTCTGTAAACATTATTCCCCACTGCTTCCTTGAACTGCTTTTTAAGTTCTTTTTTTGTTTGTTTTTTCTTTGCTAATAAGGCAGTAAGTGTCTTAGTCTTCTTGGGAAGTAAAGAGGATTTGGGTTCTTAGGGAACAGATCAATGTGGTTTAGTGGCCTAAAACAATTGAAACTAAGGACTTCTGGGATCCCAATTAAACTCCTGCATTTAAATGTGCATAGGTTGTACAACTGAGCCATGGGGCCTGGAGAGAACCAGAGAGACCTGAGCAGCACATGCTATCTAAAGAGGTCAGCTGCCACTCAGAGACTACAGATTTCAGCCTTGTGGAAATGTGTGGGGCCCAGCATCACTAGATCTTTAGAGTTTTGAGAAGAGGCACAGATCCAGATTTACGGGAAATCTTTTGATTTTTAAAACACTGGCTCAAATTAGACAGGGTTTAGAGCAGCGCTGGGAGCCACAGTGCCTCACCAAAGGCACGCGCATAGGCAGAGGAATGACTGAACCCTACTCTTTCACCAGGGACTTTTCACCAGGGCACAAAAGCCTGCTTCTGGCATCCAAATCCCACCCTCACCCCCAGCTAAAAGCGGGGCACAATCAAAATAGAGTTTGTCAGTTTGTTTCACCTCTTTGTGGGTGTAGTAAAAAATACAAGTTTTGTTAAAAATCTCGCAAAGTATATAAAAGTGTCCCTTTCCCCTCTTTGTTTTGGCCTGACAACTATAGTAGGAGTCAGCTGGGCAAATGTTTACTTTTTTTTCTTTTCTTCCGTGATGTTTTGTTTTAATTATGGGCAAATCTTTAGTTGCTCTGAGTTTCTGTTTCTTCATCTGAAAAACAGGGTAATAATACTTATATCTTTCAGTTTGTTCATTAACGTTTGTTAATCACCAGGCACAAGGGTACAACGGTGACTGACATAGCTCCTGCACTTTCAGAGTCTACATATAAAAATAGACAAATAATAACATCAATAGTTAAATAATCACATTTGTGCTAATGCTTAGAAGAAATACAGGGGCAGTGAGAAGATTAAAAGGAAGGCATGTAAAGTGCCTGGCACGAATAAATGAATGAACTGGCAGATCAAGCAGTGGAGTAGACAAGAACAAGCTAGGAACCTAGAGATCAGAGGAGTTAATGAAGCTTATAGCTCTTGGGAAAGTTGTGTCCTCAATAAAAACTGAATTGTTAAGCCATCATCCAAGCTTTTTGGGACCTCCATGTGGCAGGGACCCTAATGTATTACATGGTCTGAATGGGAAGGAGAGAAGACAACAGCTCCCTGGCTCTCCCTTCTCCCACTCTCCCTTTTTGGATGACAGCACTCCCAGGGGGACCTACAGTAAGCTAGAGGGAGAAGCAGCCTCAGGGTTGGAAGCCAGATCCAGTGAGGGTATAGTCCAACCTGGGGAGTCTCCTTTGGAACCAGTGTCAGCCCAGGGTAGGAGGTTGGGGGTGAAGGTAGGGCTTGTGACACTCAATAAGAGGTGACATTTTCATTAATTTAAAACCTTCTTATTGTGATCTAAGATACAAAGGAGATCAGCATCAAAACTGGGTTATAATAAGCACAGTTTCTGAACTAAGTCATTCACTCATTTACCTAGTTATTTCTATTATATTCTGTATCAGCAAGGCCCTGGGCTAGGCATGTCATCAGAGATAGACGACATAGTCTGTGCCCCTGTGGAGTTCACAGTTCAGTGTGGGGAACAGACACATCAACAGAGCATGTCACCACAGAATGGGGAGTGCTCCCTGAGGGAAGCACAGAGGGGGCACCTGACTCAACTGGGGAGGTCAGGGAAGGCTTTCTGGGAATGGTACCCCAAACGGCATCCCCACTCACATGCACAATTCCAGAGATTCTACTAGAAGGCTGTCAAGAGCCATGCGTTCTGGCTGCACCAGCCTCCCAGAGTCCCCTGCTGCCCGATGCAGTGTCTGCAGAGCCAAACGCATCTTCCGCCACGCCTCATCCTCATCCGGCGCTGCATCCGACCCTCCAAGACTCCTGCAGGAGCCTGCCTTCCTTGGCAGGCTCAGCCAAAAGACCAACTCAAAAACTCTTTTGTCAGAGCAAGCTTAGGGAGAGCCACCCAGCCCAGGGTGCCACAACCCTCCCAGAGCAACTGCAGCCCATGCCACCCCCACCTCTCATTTAACACTGGCAGGGTACCTCCCATTATCTCCTTTGCTCAAAAGAAAGTGACCTTCTTCCAGATGGCAAGCTGGAAGCTTTGGAGAATACTGCTAATGCTCAGTCTCAGCAGGATTCTCCAAACCAGGGAGGGATTTGAGGGTCGGGGTGGGCTGCCTTGTGGGCTACGGGTATGGAGGGGAGAAAGGGCAGGTTTTCCTGGGCTTCCACCTCAGTGCAGAAGCCCCACCACAAAGTCTACCGAGCAGCCTGGCTGTCTGCTCCAACTGCTCTACTGGGCAGGGAGAGGAGGGAGGCCCCAGGAGACAGATGCTGGGGGCACAGCTGCTGAGGGAGCAGTGGCTGCAAGCAGTGCAGGGGAAGGAGAGGAGGCGCTCCCAGGAGAGAGGGAAGAGGCTGTAGCCTTCCAGGCCCTGGCGTCCTGAGATGGCCCGGGGTGGGTGAGGGAGCAGGTGGCCCCAAAGGGAGGTGGAAGGCAGGGAGCCGAGCTGTGACTCAGGATCAGAGCCGAGTGCCTGTGTGGGTGTATGACCAGAACGCTTAGTCCCTGCTCCAGCCCAGAGGCGGTGGGGAGGAGGACCGGTCGAGCCTCGGCTTTGGAGAAAGGGATCAGCCTCCATTCTCACCCCGGAGGAGAAAGCCTCAGCCCCGGACCTGGGGAGAAGGCTCTGGCCTCAGTCAGGGCAGGGCAGTTCAGGATGGAGGTGAAAACGACCGAGCAGCCGAAGTCGCCTCGCTCGCTCCTACCTGCGGGCCCAGCGCCAGTTTGGGCTCGTCCTCCTCCCTGGGGCCGTCGCGGTCGCGCTCCGCCGGCGCCTCCGGGGGCCCTGCACCCGCTCCCGCCTCCAAGCACGGCGGCGGCGGGGGCTCGGACGCCTGCGGCTTCTGCGGCCCCACAGCCCGAGCCCGCTCACGCCGGCCCGCACCGCCGCTAGGCCTGCTCCGCCTCCGAGTCATGCTGCAGCTCGCTCCCTCTCAGCACTCGCGCCGCAGCCGCCGCCGCCGCCGCTCCCCTCACAGGACAACAGGCAATATGGCGGCGCCCGGCTCCCCCTCCGCCCACTGCCAGCAGGTCAGAGGGCACGCGGAGTCCGCGCCGCCGCACTAGCCCCCGAGGCTGCCTGCGCCATTTTCAAAAAGGTCACCACCCGGAGTTCCGTGGGCTAAAAGCATGGTGGGGGGTCGCCCTTCACCCCCACCCCGGACTGGAAGGATGCGACCTGCGGGAAGAACGCATGTATCGCTGTGGTAATCTTGCTGCATCGCCCTGGGCGCTTTAATTTCTATAGTGTCATGGTACTTTCACATCCATCGCCTGACGCCTCTTAACAGCATGGCGAGGTAGGTACGGATCATTCCCATTTTGCAGCGGAGAAAAATTGAGGCAATAAAAGGCGTACAAAAGATTGCTCTATATCATCCAGCCAGAATTCATGGTCTTGTGGACAGCCTGAGCTGAAAGTGACGAAGACATCGTCTAGGTCTTTATTTGCAACTTAAGTCCACTCAGGAGTCCTCGTACTGCGCTTGGGACGGCGGGACTAAGATCTGGCTCCTTGTTCCAGAGTGTAGTGGGGAAGGTGGACATGTGAATATATAGTTACAACCAGTGTAATAAAGACGAGATGACCAGGCCACGTACTAGGTCGGTGTTTCCAAAAATGTGGTATGTGCAGGAGAGGATTTTAAAAACTTAATAACTATATTTTTAATTGTTAAAAATGAGATTTTCCTCCCTCCCTTTTTTGTGAATATACTGTATAATACATGCACATGGTACAAATTTTTTTAAAGTGTTTTGAGTGCAGTCTGCTTATGCTTGGGCCACCGAAACCGTACGGTGGTTATATGGAGAGTTGCTATTGATATCATCGACAGGGACAGAATCTTAACATTGGCTTCCTAGGCTGGGCGCGGTGGCTCATGCCTGTAATCCTAGCACTCTGGGAGGCCGAGGCGGGTGGATCGCTCAAGGTCAGGAGTTTGAGACCAGCCTGAGCAAGAGCAAGACCCCGTCTCTACTAAAAATAGAAAGAAATTATCTGGCCAACTAAAATATATATAGAAAAAATTAGCTGGGCATGGTGGCGCATGCCTGTAGTCCCAGCTACCTGGGAGGCTGAGGCAGTAGGATCGCTTAAGCCCAGAAGTTTGAGGTTGCTGTGAGCTAGGCTGGTGCCATGGCACTCTAACCCGGGCAACAGAGTGAGACTCTATCTCAAAAAAAAAAAAAACAACCAAAACCACTGGGTTCCTAATGCATGCAGCAAGGGCTATTTTGAGAAGAAGAGCAAAATGGAAGGTCCTGGAGCTCTCCTTAACTACCAAGAACATAAATCAAAAATAGTACTTTATCTCATCACAGGAATTTGAAAGATGCAGGGTGATTCCCGTCACATCACTATTACCTTTTCAATTTTGCCAGAATAGAAGAGAGATGGCCTTAAAGAATGACAGAGCATTATGATAGACTTATCCTGGTAAGGACCCCAGGAACTTTTCCAGATGTGGTCCTTCTTGGAGCAGATTGGCGCAGTGTTGACCTATAAAAGGCAACCAGCAGTCTAGTCAATTCTCATTCTTCTATACTAAACATCAGGAGTAGTTTACGTTCATCTGGCAAGGACAGCAGCAAACCGTCACTGCTTCAGGGGTATGTCATTGTCTGGACACGCTTAGTTTACAGGGATTTTTGACTAAATCACCATTCTAATGGATATCAGGCTAATCTACTATGGCACCAATGACATCATCCTGATGGACCTTGAGAGCAGAAAGTAACAGCTACCCTAGATGACTTAGTATGGCATCATGTGGATAAGAGGATGGATAATAAATCCCACAAATATACAGGGGCTTGTCTGGTCAATGAGCTACCTAGGGGTCTGGGGTGTGTTGAGATATTCCCTACAAAATGAAGGATAAGCTGCTGTACATGACACTCCCTGCTAAAAAAAGAGGTGCAGTACTTGCTGGGTTTCTTTAGACTTGAGAGGTAACAGAGATATATTTGGGTACCAAATTATTTTGACCAGTTACTGGATTACTTGACCAGTAATTACTGATTATTTTGACCAGTTACTGGATTACTTGAAAGCTGCCAACTTTAGGGGAGGATCATAACAAGGAGAAAGGTTTTCTTACCAGGCTGCAGAGTAAGTAGTTCCAGCTTTGGCCTTAATACTCAAGCATTGGATTTTGCAACAAACAGTTATTTGCCTTTTGAGAAATAGCTCCTGGCTTGCTCCAGAGGTCTGGTGAGATTGGATACCCGATCATGGCATACCAGGTGACTACGTAACCTGAACTTAGTGTTATCTGACCTACCCAGCCATAAAATCAGAGGTGGCTAGCAGCACTCCATCATCAAGAGGAAGTAACACATATGGGCTGCGTCCAAGCAAGTCCTAAAGCACAAGTAGTTTGCCTGAGTAAGTTGCTTACATTCCCTGCCTGTCCTCTGCCTCAACCTGTAGTAATGGTCTCGTAGACAGTTGTTTATGATGAATTGACTTAGGAATAAAAACCTAAAGCCAAGTGGTATGCTGACTCCAGCCAGAAGTGGATTGCTAGGGTGTTCCAGGCTTCCTCAGAGAGGGTCTAAGGGTGTAGAAAAGCAAAGTCAGTGCAGAGACCCTGAAACCGATTCCTGGGCATTGGATACTGATTTCATCCATTGGTCAGAGACTTGGAAGGAAGGAAACTGCAGGCTTAGCAACAGGAAGTTTTGAGGAAGACGAATGTGGATAGACTGCCCAGAATGGCTTCAGAGCAGAAGGCTATTTTGTCCCTGAACATTCATCAAAAGAACCTCTTAAAAGCCCGATGGGGCCGGGCACGGTGGCTCACGCCTGTAATCCTAGCACTATAGGAGGCCGAGGCGGGTGGATCGCTCGAGGTCAGGAGTTCGAGACCAGCCTGAGTAAGAGCGAGACCCCCGTCTCTACTAAAAATAGAAAGAAATTATCTGGCCAACTAAAAATATATACAGAAAAAATTAGCCAGGCATGGTGACACATGCCTGTAGTCCCAGCTACTCGGGAAGCTGAGGCAGGAGGATCGCTTAAGCCCAGGAGTTTGAGGTTGCTGTGAGCTAGGCTGACGCCACGGCACTCACTCTAGCCCGGGCAACAGAGTGAGACTCTGTCTCAAAAAAAAAAGAAAAAAAAGAAAAAAAAGCCCGATGGGCAGTAGGGCCCCTTCTGTGGCTACCAGACTGTCTTCTTCCCCACATTTCAGGCCTTGCTCCACAGCTTCATGAGAAAACTAGCCCAGCAATATGGACTGTCCCCTCCCCAAGGCTGACCCACCTACTGAGCCCAATTTGCAAGCCTCAGGGAAATAGCCTGAGCCCTTGTGTGGAGCCTTACTTTGAGGGGCCCAGCCAGCTCTCTTCTAGCAGGGTGATTACATTGGACTATGTATTAGTCAGGGTTGGTTAGCTGCTGTAACAGACTACAGGTGGCAAGGGTTGAACACCTTAGACATAGTTCATGTCACAGGCCAATGCCAGTTGAAGGAACTTTGCAAACACTCAAGAGATCCAGTCTCCTACCTGTGGCTCTGCCCTTACCTAGGCTCACAAAGTCCTCTTCATTCAACTAGAGGATGGGAAGGAAAATAGAGTGAGGGTTGCATTGGACGTTTTTATGAGCTGTACCCAGAAATGACCTAAAGTGGACCCTCCCGACCTCAACAGAGAGGGAGAGGAAGTTTAGAGAAGAAATAAGGTTGGAGAGGGTGAGAAGTGGGGTCATGTGTGAAGGATCTTGAATCCCAGGATGAGATTTGGACCTTCCTTGAGGGTGAGGGAGCTGGGGCACAGAAAGAATGAAACAGGGATGTTTGGGTGAGGCCCTCTGGGAAGGCAAAGCTGCCGGCCTTTGCCTTGACCTCTTCGAAGCTCTAAGGCCTGTTACAGTAACCATTATACGGCAGTTTTAATGCTGTATTTTTTTTTTTACCAGATACTCTTTTTCTAGGAAGTAAATAGTAAATTACTGGTAGATTGCTTTATTAAACGGTAATTACTCCCGATCACTAATTAATCGGGCAAGAACAATTGAACCTGTATTGGACTCTGAAGGGAAGACCATCAGGGGAAGAGAGAAAACACTGCAGACAATGTTAAGAGCCTGACTTTGCAGGGCTGTTTGGGAAACAAATCTCCCAAAGGGAGAAGAGACTTCAGAGTCTTCAGGCCCGGTGTGGTGGCTCATGCCTGTAATCCTAGCACTCTGGAAGGCTGAGGCGGGAGGATTGCTTGAGGTCAGGAGTTCAAGACCAGCCTGAGCAACAGCGAGACCCTGTCTCTACTAAAAATAGAAAAAATTAGCGGGGCCTGGTAGTGCATGCCTGTAGTCCCAGCTACTCTGGAGGCTGAGGCAGGAGGATCGCTTAAGCCCAGGAGTTTGAGGTTGCTGTGAGCTAGGCTGTTGCCACAGCACTCTAGCCTGGGCAACAGAGTGAAACTCTGTCTCAAAAAATAATAATAAGTCTTCAAAGTCCAGTGTTTGTTTTACACTTACAGCCCTATTAGTTTGGCACTAAAGTTTCATTGGAAAAAAAGATCTGTATTTATATACCACAACATTTATAGGGTGGACTCAAGGTGAATGCAGATCTTGTGCTCTCTGGGAGACGGAAGAAAAGGTGAAGCTGCCTTGAGGGCCATACAGAAGAACCAAACGTTTCTAGAGGAAGCAACCTCCAGTGAGCATGTAGAAGTTGGCTATGCACCTGCTTCCAGGAGAGGAGCTCTGGGAGTATCCTAGGTCCAGACCCCCACGGGCTGGGGCAGAGGGGTGGGTATGAGGGAAATGGCATGACATTGAGCTGCAAAGTCTCAGCCCACCACTGCCAATACACAAGCACAGTCACGACTCTGCCTTTGTGAAGAGCACGCCCCTCCTTCAGCCTTCCTGCCTGTGAGGAGACAGGCCCTTGTCTGAGCAGTGGGGAAACAGGGATAATGTATTGAAGCTGGAGGCCTGGGGGCTGCAGGAGGCCAAGGCCGCCTGACCTTGTTCTCCGGGTCCTTCACAAAGACAAACAAGTAGATCCACTGCGGGGAGGGCTGGCAATTTTCCACAGTGGGGTCGTATAGCTCTGTCTTGTAGGTACCCAAAGGAGAGGCATCTCCATGCATCCCTAGATCAAGAGCCCACCCAGGACCTCCTCGAGTCACAGGAGTAGAGAGGAGGAACAGAAAGACCCCTGACCTTTGATCCAGCTGAGAGTGAGGCGCCTGCCCATAGCTCTCCATGTCTCTCTCCTCCCCTCTCCAGCCTAGGTTTTTTGCCTCCTTGACATCGCGAACCCCGGCAGGCGCGGGCCGGGAAGCTCTGGCCACCTGCGGTCCCCCATTTCCTACCCGGTCTCCCGTTTCTTACCCGCGCCCGCCCGGGCAGGGCAGGGGAGCGAAAGGCGCGGCCGGAGCTGACCCGCGGCGCCACACACCAACCCCCACTCCCCGGCCTCGGTGCGGGGAGGGCAGGTACCCAGGACCACGGTGCCAAAGCACTTCACCTCGCAGACCTCGAGGTAGAGCCCCCCACCGCGGCCCATCAGCGTCCGCAGCTGCTCCGACCCCGCGGCCCGCGGGTCCCCACCACCTTTCGGGGAGAGTCTCCCGGCCCACGCCGCCGAGAGGCCACCCTGACCCCAACCAAGGCCGCGCGGAGCGCATTCCAGTCCCTGCCGTGCTTGACCCTCGCGGAAAGCCAGCGAGGCGGGAGTTGTCTTAGCCCGGTCTTGCTGATGGGGTAACAGCCTCAAAGAGGAGAAGGGGCTTGCCCTCTGCAATTTGCCGGGCAGCTGCCCGAGATGGGTGTTGAGAGGTGGGGATGGGAGGAACTTGACGACCCGGACCTCAAGGAGCGCGGCGCAGATGGCAGGGGCGGGGCTGGTACGGTGGGGGGGATGGGGGTGGGGGCGGGACGGGAAGGTGGGGGCATGGGCGTGGCATGGAGAGACAGAATAAGAACTGCAGAGAAGCCCTGTGGAGTTTAGAGGTTGAAGTCGTACTGAAGTTCAGGAAGAGGAGAGAGAGATGTTGGTACTTTCCTGAAAGGGGCAGATTTGCCCCAAACCCAGAAGGGTAGTTAAAAATCTCCTTGAGCAGCAGAGGGCAAGAACAACCTAGGGGAGGAGACTTAGGGTGTCCAGGGAGCAGCCAGTAGGCCAACGAAGGACGCAGGGGAAGAAGGGTTATGGGGACATGGAGGAGGAGGTAAGTTGGGCTGAATCACCCAGAGGGCAGGAGGTGCCTGATCGGCTTGCACAGGAGGGTCCCCTCGTCCAGTGTCTTTCCCTCTGTACTAGGAATCCAAACAGGGAGGTTGTGGGTGAGCCTGGAGGGTGCAGGAAGGTGGCAGGAATGCTGCTGGAAAGGAAAGTGGGTACATGTCTAAAAGAGCTGAGAGCAGGCTCTTGAAGAGGTATTTGCACACCCATGTTCATAGAAGCATTAAAATAGTCAAAAGGTGGAAGCAGCCTAATGGTCCCTCAGACGAATGGGTAAAATGTGGTGTATATATATACAATGGAATATTATTCAGCCTTTAACATGAAAGAAATCCTGACACATGATGTACCATGGATAAACCTTGAGGATATTATGCTAAGTGAAATAGTCAAATGTATTGAGACAGAAAGTAAAATGGTGGTTGCTAGGGGCTGGAAGGAGAAGGGAATGGGGAGATAGTTTTTAGTAAGTACAGTTTCACTTTGGTAAGATGAAGAGAGTTCTGGAGGTGGATTGCACAACGTGGATGTACTTAATACCACCCAACTGTACACTAGAAATGCTTAAGATGTTACATCTAGTTTATCACAATTGCTGATTTGTTTTTAAAGGAAAGATGGTAAATTACTGAAGGAGGTGGGAGAGTGAGGCCAAAATGACAAGATGGGGACCCAGAGAAAGATAACCTCAAAAATTCCAAAGTTCACAGTGCCCTGAGTAGAGTAGGAGACTCAAACATGTCAATATAAGGCTGTAGTCCTACACACGTGGTGGGATGAAGTCCTTTACCTCCTAGTACCTGGTGATAATAGATGCTCATTAGCTCATTTAGCAATATTTAATGATGATGATGATGATATCTGTTCCGGGTACTGTTCTAAGCACTTTTAAGTGTATTAACTGATTTTTTTTTAATAGATGGGGTCTTGCTCTTTTTCCAGGCTAGAGTGCAGTGGCATGATCATAGCTCACTGCAGCCTCAAACTCCTGGGCTCAAGTGATCCTCCTGCCTCAGCCTCCCTAGTCAGTGAGACTACAGGCACATGCCACCATGCCTGGTGAATTTTTTCATTTTTTAGAGATGGGGGTCTCACTATGTTGCCCAGGCTGGTCATGAACTTATATTAACTGATTTAATCTCAAATATAATTATGTGAGTAGACTACTTTAATATTATTCCACATTTACAACTGGAGAAACAGCATCAAAAAGGTTAGTAATATCTTGCCCAGGGTCATATAATTGGCAGGCATTTGCTCACACAATCTCTGGGTCAGGCCTATGATACATGTTGAACACAAAAATGAGTAAGAACTATCTCCTACCCTCTAAGAACCAACTAAAAAGTAAATGAACAATGTCAATACAGTGGTTGGATTGTTTTTTGTTTTGTTTTTTTGTTTGAGACAGTCTCACTCTGTGGCCCTGGATAGAGTGCAGTGGCATCATCACAGCTCACTGCAACCTCAAACTCCTAGGCTCAAGCGATCCTCCTGCTTCAGCTTCCTGAGTAGCTGGGACTACAGACACATGCCATCATGCCCGGCTAATTTTTCTATTTTTTGTAGAGACAGCCTTGCTCTTTCTCAGGCTGGTCCTTGAACTCCTGACCTTAAGTGATCCTCCCCCCTCAGCCTCCCAGAGTGCTAGGATTACAGGTATGAGCTACTGTGCCTGGCCCCGTGTTTTAAGATTAATAGTATGTTTCAGCTACCAAGAATTGTAGAATTCCAGTGGTATGTCCCATTGATAATCCTAGAGGAACATATTTTATTCCTCCATTGGAAATGATTTTTAAACAAATATGCAGATGCAGATGTTAATATAAGTCAAACATTTTAGCAAGGTCAATTTAAGAGAAGGGCTGAAAGGTACCCATTGGATTTGGGAGCTAGGAGTTCACTAGGGACATTCACCAGGGCTGGGAGCAGAGGCAGAGGGGAGATGACACAAGGGTTTGGGAGGTAGAATGAGGTGCTGTCCATGGTACCAAATTGTTCTAGCCAGTACTACCAACTGTGGTAAAGGACTGGTTTGTGTGGGGGGGGGGGGGGCG
>CM052436.1:134111808-134126513 GCA_028533085.1 Varecia variegata | reverse complement strand
GCCTGCAGGTCACACTGTGTATTGCACATTCCCATGGCAGTGGTCCTGTGGTCAGACTGCCCACAGAAATACCCTAAAGGGACAAAAGTGGGAAATTCTTAGGGCCTGCAGTGACATGCATGGAAGGTGATAGTGCACCTGAAGCTTCACAGCAATATTTCAAAGCCCATAACCCAGACTTTAGGAAGTAGCAAAAGTATTTTTTTTTTTTTTTTTTTTGAGACAGGGTCTCACTTTGTTGCCTGGGCGAGTGCCATGGCATCAGCCTAGCTCACAGCAACCTCAAACTCCTGGGCTTAAGCGATCTTTCTGCCTCAGCCTCTCAAGTAGCTGGGACTACAGGCACTTGCCACCATGCCCAGCTAATTTTTTCTATTTTTAGTAGAGATGGGGGTCTCACTCTTGCTCAGGCTGGTCTCAAACTCCTGACCTCACGTGATCCTCCCACTTCGGCCTCCCAGAGTGCTAGGATTACAGGCGTGAGCCACCATGCCCAGCCAGGAAGTAGTAAAAGTATTGTATTGATGATAGAACAACTTGTTTCTGTGTGATGACAGGTGAAACAGTTTGGATATTAGTCCCCTCCAAATCTCATGTTGAAATTTGAACCCCAGTGTTGTAGTTGGGGCCTGGTGGGAAGTGTTTTCATCATGGGGGCAGATCCCTAATGAATGGCTTGGTGCCATTCTCAAGGGAAGAAGAGAGTTCTCACTCCTAGTTTCCATGAGAACTGGTTGTTGAAAAGAGCCTAGCACCTCCTCCTCTCTCTCTTGCTTCCTTGCTCTTGCCATGTGATGCTGCTCCCCTTCACCTTCCACCATGAGTGGAAGCACCCTGAAGTCCTCACCAGAAGCAGATGCTGGCATGATGCTGCTTCTGTAGCCTGTAGAACCATGAGTCAAATAAACCTGTTTTCTTTATAAATTACCCAGCCTTAGGTGTTCCTCTATAGCAGCACAAATGGGCTAAGACAACAGGGCTGGGAATGTAAGAGCAGTGATTCCACCATTCTGGGATCCTCCTACTTGGCATTGATCTCATTCCATACTCGCTGCCAAGACCACTGAACCTGGGTGCCATTTGTGAGATTCAAAGGAAACATACATCATTTGTGAGGTTTAAAGGAAATGCATCATTTGCCCCACGTATGGTTCCCCTAGGACTCTGGCAGCCTCAACTAAATGCTGTGCCCTTTCTGAAGGATGCTCTCAATCCCCATTGCAGCCCCCTTACCCCCATGCCTAATTCCTATTCATCCTTCAAGACCCAAGTCTAGCAGTGCTCTCTTGGATGTTTCCTCCTCTGGGCTCCTCAGGGCCTTGTGATCCCTCTGTCACAGTGTTCTCCAGTTCACTTGCAATTATCAATTTACCAGCAAGTCCTACAGGGGCTTATAGCTGGGAGAGATAAAGACATGGGATTCTGCCACATACTCATCTCCATGCTCCCCAAAGCCTAGTGCAGACCCCAGCACAGCATGAGTGTACAGTGGATGTTTAGTTACAGGAGGGGAAGAGAAACAAAGGAAAGAGAGAAAGGAGAAAGAGTATGGAGGAAAAATGGGGAAGAGAGGGAGGGAAAAGAGAAGAGGGAGGAAGAAAGAGAATGAGAGAGAGAGGAGGGAGGAGGCAGGGACAAGAAGGAAGAAGCAGCATAATTACTGGATTTTCTCATGATGCCCCCCTCATTATTCCCATCAGTCACTTTGAACTGGGGGTGGTGGAGGTGGTGATGCATCAGGGATCGAATGTTCTGCACATAAAATCAGAGCTCCGTGTGCAGTCCCCCTGCTCTGGTGTTAGGTGGATTCTGATGGCGTGCTGGTGACCTCACACCATCCCAGCACACCACTGCCCCCTCCTTGGGACCACTGGCCTCTATGCTTATTTTTCTCCCTGGCCTATGGAAAAATACTTTCTATGTAAGTCTCTTTCTAAAGGGGTTTCCTAAAAGAGTTCTTTTCCCGGTGCTCTATGTCTGCAAACCCCCAGGCACCGGAGGAGAGAGGCAGTGCTGAACATGAAGAACAGTGTCAAGCCTGACCTGGAACCCAACACTGGACCTGCCTCACCCAGCCACTAGGCTCTGCTGCTCACACTGGCCCCATGACAGATTCCTTCCTCTCCCGGTGAATTTCCTCAGAGGTCCCCCGTCTCTCCCTCCAGTCCATCCCACAGGTCTGTGCTTGACTGAATCCTAACTGAAGGCCTGGTCTTCTCTCCCTCCTCTGTGGGGGTTCTCACGTAAGGGCAGTGGCTGGGCTGTGCCTGTATCAGGAGGCCATTTTATCCCAGCACTCAGAGGACTTCTAGGGGCAATGTGGCCACACGCCACATTGCAGCCTACCCAAGACTCAGCTCTACCCCAGCCAAAATGCCATTACACTTCCCCAGGAAAATGTTTGCAGTCTCCTCAAAGGTCTCTACCATTTTCCAAAAATCTCTGCTGGAAAGGTAAAGAAATGCACAGACTTGGCTGGGGCACTCAACTGCCCCAAGGACAAATCCTCTTCCCCCTTCCCTGAGGTGTGAGATAGAAACCTGGACAGAGATGCAGATATCTCAGACCATCTTCTGTTGGTCACTGTGGTTAAGTTCTCTGACAGGGAACCCCTCCTGCCCTCCAGGCTTTCAGGCATGTGGGAGGTCTCAGGAAGTTCATTCATTGTCTAGGATGAGATAAAACCCAGGGGAAGGGAGGGGAGGGGACATGAGCAGGAGATTGAGGTGGAGGGAGGAGAGGGGGAAGATGGCAAATGCAGAAAGGGACACAGATGCCCCCTACTCCACATTTCTCACCCTTCCTTCACGCCTCTGCCATATTACATACTGTCTTCCTCCTCTTCCCCTATTTTACAATGTAGGTTTCAGGTATGGTAAGGCCAAAAGATCAGGAGATGACTGCTATTGAAAAGATAGCTTGTCACTCACAGTTCCTAAGAGGTGGGCACACACCACGCCATGCCAGGCAGGACCGCACCAGGGCCCGATGGGAGGCAGCAGGAACAAGGGGTAAGCGAGGGCAGAAGACTGCGTTGTGCTTTTCACAGCGAGCAACAGGCAAGACAAGGTAAGCGGCCTTAAACGTGGCTAGTTTGAATAATGTCAGTGGGCTCTGGGGTGTAGGGGCTGCCCCGAGTTGTCAGGTACCTGGCCCTGGGTTGATCAGGGTGGGGGAATGTTGGTTTGGTATGTGAGAGTTCAGTAAAAGGCGTGGTCAGAGGTATGAGCTGTGAACTAAGGTAAAATCTTGAGATTGACCCCAGATGACCAAATGGACCCCCTCTCGGCTAAGGGGACCCCAGAAAACCCTAAAGCTGAGTTGCTGGTCATGAGAAGGGAGATCAGATGTGTCTTGTCATGTCCCCCTCCCTTGGAGATATCCTTTGTAGCTTGTTAATAGGCCATACAAGGCAAAGCTTAAGCCACACCTGCAGGCCATCAATTTACTCAACAGATCACTGGAGTTTTGGTAAATGTCCTGTGGCTTGTCTCTAATTAACAAACATCCTAATCTTAAAACATTCCAGGCCTTTAGACAAAGCTTCATTTCTTTAACCAATTACAAATCAAAGAATCTTTAAATTCACCTATAACTTGTAAGCTGGGGCCCCTTTGAGAGGTCCTGCCTTTTCAGGCCGAACCAATGTACAATCTCCACATATTGACTTATCTGTAGTTCCTGTCTCCATGAATGTATAAAACCAAACTCACCCAGTTACCGCAAGCACATTTTCTCAGGACTTCTTGAGGCCATGTGCTCTAGGCCGGTCACGTACATTCAGCTCAGAATAAACCTCTTTATATTATTTTACAGAGTTTGGGTCCCCCGCCCCCGCCCCATTAACAGAGCTTTGGATGGAATCCTTTTATATCTAGGAATTAGCTAATCCTGGGGCAGTCCTTCCCAGTCAGGGAGGCCCTAGACACCAGAGCATTAAAAATACAGAAAAGACAAAAAATAGGCCAGGCACAGTGGCTCACGCCTGTAATCCTAGCACTCTGGGAGGCTGAGGTCGGAGGATCACTTGAGCTCAGGAGTTGGAGACCAGCTTGAACAAGAGCAAGACTCTGTCTCTACTAAAAATAGATAAAACTAGCTGGGTGTGGTGGTGGCACATGCCTGTAGTCCCAGCTACTCAGGAGGCAAAAGCAGGAGGATCACCTGAGCCCAAGAGTTTGAGGTTGCAGTGAGCTATGATGACGCCACTGCACTGCAGCTGGGATAACAGAGTAAGACTCCATCGGAAAAAAGAAAAGAAAAAAAGGTAGTACACCTGTCAACCAGAGGCCACACAAGTGAGTCTCTGAAGGACCACGTCTGAGGGGCATTACCGAAAGTTTGGCACTTTCCCGGGCTGACAGCCCGGGAGCTGACAGCCTCCTGGAGGAGGCTGCATCAGAAGAATGAGGATAAGTGGTTTTAGGAGAAGGAAAAGGAGGTTTATTAATTTGCTGGCAAATGAGGGAAAGACTCCTATCTTAAAGTACCATTTTCCTATCTAGAAGCAGAAATACAGAGCTTTTCTTGTCTGATCTTGGCAGCTAAGCAGGGTCGGGCCTGGTTAGTGCTTGGATGGGAGAAATACAGAGCTTTTAAAGGGAGGCTTTTCAGCTTCAGGGTATTATTGTTTAACTGTTGATGGTTCTAACTGATCCCATCTCTGGCAAAGACAATCTCATGACTGCTGCCCAAACAGTTCCATTGAGCCATCTCCTGTGGCACAGAGAACAAAGGACACTCCCCTACCCCTCCTGACCACTGGCCTGAGGCAGGGAGGCAGGTTTTAATTTCCAAAAAGAGTGGGGGAGGTTTTAAAGAGACAGCTTGTAATACATTTTGCCTGTTTTCGGGCGGTTCCTGCTATTACACATTCCACTGTCAATTTCATCCTTCCATATCTATGGGAGGATGGGCCAGGTGGTCATCGAGGTACTTCCTGCTGAATTGGGGTGATGTTTTAGATAGAAGGTTTATAGTTTTTTGTGTCATTGAAAGCTTTGACAATATATTTTAAAGAATAAAGAATGCAACAGATGACCAGGTGAAAAAGGGCATAAGCAACAGCTACTACCATGAGGACTGACAAGGCGAGATAGAGGAGAATACCTGACGAGAGAGATTTTATCCTGCCTGGTGTCTAAGACACCAGTAGGACTGTGGGTCCTTACTGTCACTTTGCACACAAGGTCTGATACGGGGCTGGGCAAGAAAGAAACATGGGCCCTCTGAGTGCAAAGCTATTAGTCATGCCTTGCAGGTGATGGAGAGACCGGCTGCTGCCAATTCAGAATCACGTGCAGGAATACTCGCACTGCATGAGGTCCAGGATGACAAACTCTGCCTCGAGACAGATCAGTAGAAGAGCTGACAGCCCGGGAAAATCCTCACTAAGGAGTTGCTCCTCCATCCTATAGACAGAACAAATAACCCAAAGCTTAAACAGATACTTTAGACCACCTAAAGGCCGGCCCCTCCACTGGGAGCTTGGGCCCACTTCTTCCGTGGGACACCTCTTTACTTTGGTATGGTGGACCCAAGGTTTTACTTCTAACCAATTCAGCAAAGTGTGAGTTGTTAGAGGCACTTCAGAGGGTCTCTTCTGCTCTGCTTCCACCAGGGGCGGGGACCTGAAAGAGGCAAACTCATGCATAGTGGTTAGTGTCTGATCCCCTCATTTGACATATTGCTTTACTCTGCCTTCTTTACTCATGGTTATATTATCATACTCACCTCAGGGTGCTAGCAAGGGTCTCTCATAAACTATTTCTCAGGTGCTTAAGCCTGTTTGCAGGGGCTACCCTTATCCAGAGGAGGGCAAGCAGCAATACCTCATCCCACTTTGGCTGGGTCTGCTGCATCAGTTCCAGGATGCACGCAGTTTCCATTCTAGGTGCAGGGCTTTGCGTACTTACTGGGTTACCTTCAATACAAAGGAGGGTCTGTTATCACTCTTGCGAAATGCCTAGGGCTCGTGGAATGTGCTTCCGGGTCCTGTTGACAATGGGGTTGTCAGTCCGAGCCTACTGATGTCCCCGATATAGGAGGAGGAGCTGCTGAGCTGTCTCTGCAGCTGCCTGCCCGAGGTGTCCATCACCTGCATGCCATTCTCCATCTGGTTGGCCTCTTTCCCTGGACTGCAGATGCCTGTCATCCCATAATCTTCTGAGGTCTGTCCCTGCTCTGCGCTGGAGTATGTGCAGTGCACAGGAACTCAGCGAAGGCCCTGTCCTGGGCCAGCAGCACCTAGTAGGAGCCCATCTTGGGTTAAGTTCTTTCAGAAGGATTCTGGTAACTTCAGACACTCTCTCCATTAAGGTAGGATAAGCCTCTGCCCAGCCTGAAAAGGTTATCTACCAATATGAGTTTGGGCATTGGGTGCAACTACCAATCATCAGTCAAGAGGGTGGGTTCCCACATGCTGGGCTCCCTGTGCAGCAGGTGGCCTCTTGGTCTTTGGACTGTTGCGAGCACACAAATAGTCTGTTGCAAACAAGGTCCTCTGAAACGAAGTCCCACCAAATCCGCCAAGGCCTCACACTCCCTCCCAATGTGTGCATTCATGCAGGTCCCCCACAAAAGCTGAACCAAGGCCCCGGGCAGAACGAGTCCATGGGAATTCTGTCTCCACGTAGCTGTGCCATCCCAAACATCAGAGCCCCAGTTTCTAGCCTCATCAAAAGGGATCCAAATCCACCTGGGGCATCAAGGCTCCGAGGCCCCACCTCCCCCCGTCTGGAGTGCCCTTCCCTCCAGATGGCACATGAGCACACACAACCACAAACCAGGGTTCGAGTCCGCATAAATGTCTACCCTTCCTCTTCTGGATAACTGAAGAGCTCTGGTTAAAGCAAGCAGCTCAGCTTCCTGGGCTGAAGTCCCAGGCAGCAGTGTGTTCAGTGGCCGTGACCATCGTATATCCAGCCCTTCACTGTCCATAAAGCTGCTCCCACCAGTGAAAATATGCCAGCCTGGTTCTGGCATTGGCCAATCTGACATATTTATCCTGGTAGAATAGACAGCCTCTAGAACCTCTCATCAGTCATGCTGCAAAGGCTCATTCTCTTCAGCTATAACAGGGTGACAGGATTAAGAATAGACACAGTCGGCCGGGCGAGGTGGCTCACACCTGTAATCCTAGCACTTGGGAGGCCGAGGTGGGCGGATTGTTTGAGCTCAGGAGTTCCAGACCAGCCTGAGCAAGAGTGAGACCCCGTCTCTACTAAAAATAGAAAGAAATTATCTGGCCAACTAAAAATATATAGAAAAAATTAGCTGGGCATGGTGGCACATGCCTGTAGTCCCAGCTACTCGGGAGGCTGAGGCAGAAGGATCGCTTGAGCCCAGGAGTTTGAGGTTGCTGTGAGCTAGGAGGACACCACGGTACTCTAGCCTGGGCAACAAAGTGAGACTCTGTCTCAAAAAAAAAAAAAAAAGAATAGACACAGTCTTTAATAACAAATTGCAAATAGCTGGTACTGCCCTGAGGCAAGGTGGCCACCCTCTCACAATATTGTCCCGTGGCTTTACAAGTATGCCACTGGTCATGGCACCTGTACTAAGAAAAAGTTATTTGGGAGGACAGAAAAGGTAGCTCTCAATTTAAAAAAAAGAATTGAGTCCCCACTGTCAATTTTACCTGGGGCTTCTGTGGGGAATATTTGGATTGGAGCTATTAGTGAGGCAGGGGGCTCTGGCCCCTCCTTTGTCTACTAGAAATTGCTCTGCCCCGTCTATGGGTGCCCTCTGGCCAAATTGAGTTCCCTGCCGGGTCTTAGAAGGAGAGACCATTCCCCCCCCTGAGTCATAACCTAGAAGGCATGGGACTGAAGCCACTCAAGCCCTCCTGGCCCCTCTCTGGTTGCCCGGGCCAGGATCCACACAGGCCTCCAGCAGGGGCCCATCGGGGTGAGCTCCAGCGCAGCCAAGCCCATGGGGTCTTTCTGTGGATTGTGAACTAAAATAAAATCTTAAGGCTCACCGCCCCCCACCGGCTGACTGAATGGACCCCCTAGTGGCCAACGGAATATCCTAAAACTAAATTGCCTGCCAGAAGGAGGGAGGTCAGACAGGCCTCATCATGCCCCCCTCCCTTCTTGGGGACATCCTTTGTAACCCATTAACAGGCATAAAGGTATGCAAGACAAACCTGCAGGACCTCAATTTACACAACAAATATGGGTCCAGTGGCTTATCTCTGATAAACAGCTCCTTATGTTAAAACATTCCAAGCCTTTAGACAAAGCTTCAAGTCTTTAACCAATTACAAGTCAAAGAATCTTTAAACCCACCTATAACCTGTAAGCCCCCCACCCCTTGGAGATGGCCCACCTTTTCAGGCCAAACCAATGTAGCCTCCCGCGTATTGATTTATGACTTTACCTGTAACCCCTGTCCCCCTGAAATGTATAAAACCACACTGTAACCCAGCCACAGCGAGTCCACTCGCTCAAGGCTTCTTGGGCATGGCTCCGGGTCATGGTCCACAAATCTGGCTCAGAGTAAATCTCTTTAAAATTGTGTTACACAGTTTGGTTTTTTTTCTGTTGACAGGATCACCCCAGCTGCAGCAGGCCTGGTGCCTCCCTGACTTGTCACACTTGCACTCCCCCTTGCCAGTTCCCCTCTGGCCTGGTCTGCCCCTGGGGCTGGGCTAGTGCCCAGAAGCTGCCCCAGAACTGGTGGGGACCAGGGAATCTGACTGTTTAATTAAAACAAAGCATCATGGTTGGGCGCGGTGGCTCACACCTGTAATCCTAGCACTCTGGGAGGCCGAGGTGGGCGGATTGTTTGAGCTCAGGAGTTGGAGACCAGCCTGAGCAAGAGCGAGACACCTCTACCCCCACCCCCATCTCTACTAAAAATAGAAAGAAATTAACTGGACAACTAAAAATATATAGAAAAAATTAGCCGGCCATGGTGGCGCATGCCTGTAGTCCCAGCTACTACGGAGGCTGAGGATCACTTAAGCCCAGGAGTTTGAGGTTGCTGTGAGCTAGGCTGATGCCACGGCACTCTAGCCTGGGCAACAGAGTGAGACTGTCTCAAAAAAAAAAAAAACAAAACCCAAAGCATCACAAAGGCCTGTGATGGGCAGGGCAGCAGGGCCCCAGCGTGTGGGCCTGAGCAAGGCCAAGCCTGCGGCTCTTTCCGCAATGAGTGAGAAGCCGGGGGAGGGGCAGCGGGTAAAGCGTTCATATGATCCAACCCGGTTAATTCTCAAGGCGCTTGACTATCCCACCCACCACCAGTAGAGGTCACTCTTGTACATTAACTTTATCCCAGGCCTTTATGCGCTCTCATGAAAGATTGTACATGTGGGATCTCGTCCCAATTACCTGAACTTTGACAAAATAATTCCAGTTGTAAGACAGTATAATAATTTAAGGTTTCATTCAACAGCCACTTCTCTTCACACTCCAACACGTATGTTGGCCAAGTGGTATTTTCTTTTTTCCCCAAGGGATTTTTGGATGGAACAGAAATGGAGCCTCCCGTGTTGGGACAAATTTCACAAACAAGCAGAGACAATATGGGGAATTCCCAACACAAATGATCTAAAACACCAAGGCCTTCCAAACAAATGGGAACCACTCAAAACGAGAACCAAATTCTCTCAAATGAGAACCAACATCTCCTAAGCCCCCAGGTTCCCTGGGAACCACAAATGAGCTCCAAATCCAAACCAGGTTCCCTTGTTCCACTCAATCTGATGATTTCCACCCCTAAAGAGCCTCAAAACAGGTCCAGAGGGAGGTCTGAAAACCCCCCAAAAGTGTGGGATCAAGGGCCTCAGCCTGCATGCTGGGAAGCTTGCTCAGACAATGGCCTGGTGTCTGTCTGGACACTTCCCAAATTCATTTCCTCCTCCTCAGCTCAGTTCAGGTTGCCGGAGCTGCATCTGCTTCACAGGGAAAGGGACAGGAATTCTTTCCTTAGAGCCCAAACAGTGTTTGGCAGCTGCTGGGGTCTTCCCTTACTTCTCACCTCAAAAAGAAGCTGCTCCTACCATCAGAGACCCACAGCTGGACCCAGGACTGCTCCCTGCTGCTTCCAGCAGTTGTAGGGTGCTGTTCCACGGGGCGCAGGTGGGTACAGCCAGGGATGCCAAATTCTGTTACCAAAAATTCAGCACTTGTCCCTAAGGCTGCATCAGAAGAAGGAGGACAGGTGGTTTGAGGAGAAGGAAAGGGGAGTTTATTAATTTGCTGGCAAATGAGGAGTATGGCAGACTCACGTCTTAAAGTACCACCGTCCTCTCTATAAGCAGAAATACAGAGCTTTTAAAGGAAGGGTTTTCAGCTTCAGGCTATTGTTGTTGAACTACCCTTGATGGTTCTGATCAACCCCATCTCCGGTGAAGACAATCTCATGACTTCTGCCCAGACAGTTCCCTTGAGCCATCTCCTATGGTAAAAAGAACAAAAGACAGTCCCCTGCCCCTCCCAACCACTGGCCTAAGGAAGGGATTCAGGTAGTGGGGGGTGCTTTAAAGAGACAGCTTGTAATACATTTTACCCTTTTTCAGGCTGTTCCCTCTGCTACAAAAGTTATCCTCCCACCTACGCTGAGGGCATTGCAAGCTGGGTTGGGGCACAGGCAGGGGAGGAGCAAGGTGGAAGGCAGCCCTGCTGCCTCCCAGTCTGTGGTAAAGCAGGATCCTGCCCTCGGGGTAGCCCAGGTTAAGAGCAAAGTATGGCGACTGGGCTTCCACTGTTGCCGCTGCCAGAATACTGCTGTGCCTAGTCCCACAGAGCCCCTCCTTCTTTCAGGCTTTGAAGAACAAATTCAAACTGCTCAAGGTGGGTCCTGGTTCCCATCCTTAGCCATCCCCATCCTGGAAACCAGGATCTGTGATTCTGGCCTGGTTCTGTGATTACTAAGGTGTAATGGTTGTGTGACCTGGTTGTGTGACCTTCTAGGGCTGCTCCAGGTGAGGGCTCTGTTCCCCTGGCAGAGCTTTCTGCCTCTCAGGGGGCCATGTCAATCAGCGCGGCCTCAGGTCCCACCTGTGGATGCTGGTGGGTTGAACGGTGGTCACCACAGGAGAGGAAGAAAGGATCCCCTATACTGGGGCCTGGGCTGGGAGAGGCGGAGCTGGTGTTTGCCTCCTGAGGTTGGGTTCTCCTCCTGGGGAGTTCTGCCTGAAGGACAGGTGGGTGGAATCAAAGTAAAACTGAGACCCTAGTCTTTTCACAGACCAGGGGTCATCAAACTTTTCCTGAAAAAGTTCAAATAGTAAATATTTTAGACAAGAAGTAAAATCAAGGATAACATCTAGGTACTTGTAACAAGAGAGAAAAAATTTTTCATAAATTTTTAATTTCAAAATTTAAAAGATAATGACAATTGAGTACTTTTTTGGGTAATACAGACCTGCTAATGAGAAGAATGCAATTCTTATTTGAAAGAGAAGATCACATTTTATTTAATTGGTTAATGTTCCCTGCCATCAAAATAGACTACAAATGTTTATCAGTTAATAATGACCTGTAATGACTATGTTATCTTTGAAAATGTCTTTTCACACAGTACTGCCAAATACTCGTATCAACCAACAGCTAGCACATTCATTGCTTGGAAGGCGTTTATAGGCATATATATTATAATTCTATTAACTTTTTTCTCTTGATGTTTGCCTTTTAGCATGTGATTACATTGTAGATTAATCACTTCCAGCTGAAGGTTAGCTGGAAGCTCCTGAATTGCACAGTTAAATGGGTTTAGAAATATGGAAATTTCCTTTACACTTGCATCAAGATCCAAAAAATGCCACTGGCACTGTAGTTTGAACTTGAAAAATATAACCCCTAAAAATTTGTATGGGAATATAAATCTCACTTCATTAACTTTTGACACCAGGGGAAATGTAGAAAGCAGCTTGACACTACTCATGATTCAAACAATGTCAGTTGTCATAGAAATGACTTTGCTCTGGTGTAAGTTTCTGTGTAGTAATGGGTTAACTCAGCAAGTTTGGTGTGTTTCAAACCCCACATATTTCAAAGAAATCTGGCCCTTGACTGGCTCCTGGGAGACAATCTCTAAGCCCTTGAATATCCTGCTTGCTAAATCTGTACACCTGGCGTCTTGGGCAATGCCAGATAGTTTATGCTAACAATCCAGTTTATGGTGGGGCCTTAGGCTGTGCTGTATCAGTTTTGACCTCTGGAGGGTCGGCCACATGGGCATTCTACACCTATGACACCAATTCCCTCCAAAAGTCGCTGGACACCGAGGCTCGAGTGAGCTTCCCTGGCTGACACTACTTCATATATGTTGTCAGACATCATTACTAAGAGAACTAAGTGCTGCGTGTACAACTCCAGTGGGAGGCCCAGCTGGAAGCTTGCACACAACCTCTCCCATCCTCTGCCCTATACACCTTTTTCTTGACTGTAATCTGTATCCTTTTGCTGTAATAAACCATAACTATGAGTATAATTCGGCTTTTCTGAATTCTGTGACTATTAATACTTCTAGTGAATCACTGAACCTGAGGGGGTCTTGGGGATCCCCAACATAGTTTCACATAGATCTGTTTTGCCCTGTCATTTTAGGTTGAATTAATAAAAAAAAACACAATCAAGTATGCAGCAAAAGCTAATTTCCAAAACCATTCAGTATTCAGTAAAAGTGGTTGAAGCCAGTTTTTCTCATTTATAACAATCTCAATCTCACATCTGAGCTCAAAAAGTTACAGTAAAATGTTATTAGACGTCAACCTGTGCTGTAGCAGGGCAAGTCGGGACATTCAGCCTTGTAGCCAGGAACTATAGATGCCTTTGGTTCTTGTTCTTCACAGCTGAGGGTGTGTACAGGAAGGGCTAGTGTCCCCTGTCCAATCTTGGGGGAGGCCTCTTGAGGGCAGAAGTTCACTGAAAATCGTCCTGGCTGAGAGCAGGAGGGAAGGTTTCTGCAGGACCCACAGAAGGACCCTGCATAGCCAAGAGCCCCCCTTTTCACTTGTTACCCCAAGTCTCTGCAGGGACATTTCCTGAAATACGAAGGCCAGAAACTCAACTTAGGGCCTGTCTTTCTGACATGACTCCGTAAACGATGTCTGTCTCTGAGGTTTGGGATAGTCAAGGACTGGTCTGTACTTTCTTGTTTGTTTGTTTTTAGGAGGCAGTGTCTTACTCTGTTGCCCAGGTTGGAGTGCAGTGTGCAGTCATGGCTCACTGCAGTCTCGAACTCCTGGGCTCATGCAATCCTCCTGCCTCAGTCTCTCAAGTAGCTAGGACCAGAGTCATGGGCCACCACGCCCCACTAATTTTTAAATTTTTTGTAAATATGGGATCTTGATATGTTGCTCAAGCTGGTCTTGAACTCCTAGTCTCAAGTCATCATCCTTCCTCAGCCTCCCAAGGGGCTGAGATTACAGGCATGAGCCACCACACTGGCTGCTGGTCTGTACTTTTTACAAGAGCCATTGATAACTTGATTTTTAAAAATTAACTTTTTTTCATTGAAAATGTGAAAGATGCTCATGGCAAAAAAAAAAATTCCTTAGGCAGCAAAAAGAGTGTACATTTAAAAGCAAAGATCTTTCTTGATCTGGTGCCATATTCTCCTCTAATTTGATCTAGAGCTCTCTCTCTCTGGAGACTCATTATTATTCCTAGCCCTGCCCTGGTGGGGTTCTAGGGGACCTGTTTACAATGTGCCTTTCATGGGATACTTTTTCTTCCTGGCAGATGGCCTAATACCTAAGTGTCCAGCCTCTAGCCAGATGTCCCTTTTACAGGAAACTTGCTTATACTGGCAGACACCCTTGTGGTTCTTGTATGACGTGTGTCCAGTTTATTCCTACCAGAAAGCCACTCTCAAGAAAAGTCCTGACCAGGAGAGGCGTCAGGTTCAGGTGTGTTGGCCAGGTGAGACACAGAGGAGGCAGCACAGCAGGACACATGAAATAACAAGCAGTTCATTACTCACAGGTCCCAGAGAGAAGTGGGGTGTCCGTGAGGGCCTGTGGGAAGTCCAGAGACAGCAAGGTGCTCGACCAGTGGGTGGGGAGGACTCTGCTTGTCTAAAGGTCTGTGGGTGTTATCTCTAGGCTTTCCTGGGGGGGGGGGGCGGTGGTCTGGCTATTTTAAAGAAAACATGCATGAAGGGGAAAACTTATTTACATGAGTCTGGTGTTGACTATTACATTTTAGGTTTTACTGTGGTCAGCAGCTGTGGGGTATGTTGGGTTTTGGGTCAGTGGGAGGGGAACAAGCAGGCTATATTGTAAATAATCACATGAGAAGGGAAATTTTTAACCAGGCCAAGGGTGTGTGACAGGATGTGACAGGGTTTCAAACAAATTGTGTCAGACCTAAAAATAGATGCCGAGGCAGAAACTATATTAAACAAATTTCTGGCATCTGGTGTTAGTTACTTGAGTGTATTGTTTGTGAAATTTCATCGAGGTATAAATGTTTAATGTACTCACTCTTCTTTGTGTGTTTTTATGCTTTGATAAAACATTTACCAAGCAAGTTTCTCTCCCACCACAGATCCCCAGACCCTCGTTCCTCTTCTATATAAGCAAGCACAGGTCCCAGTTTCTTACGTATAATTCCATAAATATTCTCTCTATATACAAGTACATTCACATACACATATGTATCCCTTTGGTTACACAAATGGAACTGTATTATGCCAATTAGACACATATATGTGTGTTTATACATTTTTAATGTAATAATGTATTATGG
>CM052436.1:134077998-134111308 GCA_028533085.1 Varecia variegata | reverse complement strand
AAAACCATGTCGGGACTATAGATACCTGCTGGTAGTGATATGCACCTTCTCAGGCTGGGTCAAGGCAGTCCCTACCCGGACCGAGAAGGCTAGGGAAGTGACAAAGTTTCTGTTGAGAGAAATCATCCCCCTGGTATGGTCTACCAGTCTCATTTGACAGTGGCAACGGACCAAGCTTCACTGTGGAGGTCATGCAAACCCTCACCAAGGCACTAGAAATCAAATGGAAACTACATACAGCCTACAGACCACAGAGCTCAGGGAAAGTAGAGCGCATAAACCGGACTCTCAAGACCACTCTAGCAAAGCTATGTCAGGAAACACAATTACCCTGAGTAGACATGCTAAGCCTGGCGCTGTTCAGAGTCAAGTGCACACCGGGGCCCACAGGATATTCACCCTTTAAAATCCTGTTCGGTAGACCTCCCCCACTCATCAAGCAATTAAGGGGAGACATCAGACAACTAGGGGAATTGAATATAAACACACACCTCCAAGCCTTAGCCAAAACTATGTGCCATATCCACCACACCGTCCTAGAAAAAACCCCTATGGCCCTGGGACTCCTTGTTCTCCCCCACCAACCTGGGGATCTAGTCTGGGTAAAGAACTAGAAAAGGACACCCCTAGAGCCCACCTGGAAGGGTCCCCACACTGTGATACTAGTTACTCCCACTGCTGTTAAAGTTGCAGGTATCATTCCGTGGATCCACCACTCCTGGGTGAAAAAGGCTGAGACAGACAATGAAACTGATCTCTGGACTGCACATCAGGACCAGCAGAATGCGCTGAAGATCCAGCTTAACCATCTTCCAACAAGGACAGCCACACCCAGCACTGAACAGGAGTAAATGGGACCACTGGCACTGGCCCTCATTGGGGTTATAGTGACTTTACTGGGGATTGAACTCTTCTCAGTAGATCGGGAGATTGGACTGGACTGCAGAGGGCATCTCAACTGTGGTATTTTGGCTAATTATAGGATGTCTGCTCCTGCCTCAGTCCCTACCCTCCTCCTGGTTGGGGCACTCGCCCTAACAACTATGGCAGAGAAACCCTGCCCTGAAGCTTGTTATGCTCGCACTTGGATTCCCTCCACTAACAGGATTACTCCAGGCTTCTGGACTGCGGGAGGTTTCACAGTCTGCACCTACATGCCAAAGACATGCTATAGTCAGGCTCAGGTGTGCCACAGCAGGGAAAGAAACACTGGACTGGCACCAATACAGGTGATATTCGAACCTGTATAGCCCCAACGGGCAAACCAGCTTGTTGGACTTACTACACCCACTGGGAAATGTCTGATGGGGGAGGAGTCCAAGACCAGGCTAGAATCCAAAAGGTCGAAGACACAAGGGCTCAGCTCATTAAGATAGCCTCAGTAATAGAGTCAACTTATAAGAGGCCAGATCTTACTGGCATACAAAAGATCACTGAACCCCTGGAAACCTCTCCCCTAATAACCCGGTTCCTCAATATGACCCTCCAGGCCCTACCCAGCCATACTTCGTGTTGGCTCTGTTTACCCCTCCAGAAACGAGTCTATATTGGGGTCCCTGTGCCTCTGGGCTGGAACTCCAGTATCTTAAACCCAGGCCCAAGCAAAACATCCCTGATGGGCCCAGTAGCATACAATGTCCATTTAGCCATAACTTCCCACATGCATATCACTTGCATTACTAACATGGGAGAAAATGAAATATTGGGATTCATACCAGGTGAGCTCTGCACAAATAACCAAACCTTATCCAGTAATGCCACTGCCACCTGCTCCCGGGATGACATATTCTTTGTGGAGACATTGCCTACCTCTGCCTCCCAGGAAACTGGACGGGGACCGGCACCCAGGTCTTCCTCACCCCAGATGTTTCTACCTTTGAAACCCAGCAACTGGAAGCTGCACTCAGCCCCCACCCAAACACCCAGAAAAGGCAGGCCTTACTAGCATCGGTCCTCGTAGCAGGAGGAATTGCTGCCGGGATAGGAGCAGGAGTGGGAGGCCTAGGAACATCCCTGAGCATCTACCACAAGTTATCACAAGAACTAAATGAAGACATGGAACGAGTAGCAGATTCCCCACTGTCCCTCCAGAGTCAACTGAATTCACTAGCAGCAGTGACCTTACAGAACAGATGGGCCTTAGACCTACTCACTGCTGAAAAGGGGGGGCTCTGCATATTTCTAGGGGAAGAGTGCTGCTACTATATAAACCAGACAGGAGTAGTTACCACAGAAGTCAGGGCGCTAAGAGAAAGAATCCAAAAAAGAAACAAGGAATTAGAACAAACCTGGGGTTTTGACTTGGGACAATGGACTTCATGGCTACTACCTCTGGCCGGGCCGCTAACTATTCTCCTCCTTGTCACTGTAGGCCCCTGCATGCTGAGCGTGGTTATAAAATTCATAGAGACAACTGTAACCTGGAGAGCAACAAACAGCTCACATAATGGCCTAACGAGGCTGTCACGCACTGGGAAGTGATGCCCTATAGTAGACGTATAAGGACATCAAAGGGGGGAATGATAAGGAAAACCCCATCTATTACTTGGGGCATCAGCCCTCTGAGATCCCACCCCTCACGGAAGACCCGCATCAGCATAATACTAACCTATTACCTGGCGCATCAATTAACCTATTACCTGGCTGGCATTAGCCACCTCAGACCCCACCCCTTGGACCACTCCAACTTAATAAAAGTGGGAAAAATCGGGTAGATGGGGCTCAGAATTTGGTAGTGAGACCCCTCTGAGCCCGCTGGCAAATAAACTTTGATTCTCTGACTCTGTGTGCTGCTTGGTTTGTCCTCGGAGCCACCCACTGTAACACTTGCTGTCACAGTGCAAGTCACCATGCCTGGCTAATTTTTCTATTTTTTTATAGAGACAGGGTCTCGCTCTTGCTCAGGCTGGTCTTAAACTCTTGGCCTCAAGGAATCCTCCCACTTCGGCCTCCCAAAGTGCTAGGATTGCTGGTGTGAGCCACCGCTTCCAGCGAGTATAATATAGTATATAATAACGACATACTTTAGGCTCCCAAACACGAACCTTGCTATATCTTAACAACATTAGATGGACTGAGTTATCTTCTTGCTCCGGTTTCAGTCTGGCGTTTGGCTTGTGAAAGCTTCCTCACCAGGTCTGCTCTCTATAAGGAAATGTCAACAACAGGGAAGGACAGGCTGCAGGTCAGAGAGACGGGCTTCCCACTGTGTCCCGCTACACCCCGCACCTCTCTTTCATAACCAGTGTGTCCTTGTTTAGCATGTCTGACATCTGTCGTCCTCGCCACCAGGTGGATCAGAGCCACTCTGCTCCTCCAGCGCCACGCGCAGTGCTTGGTTCAGCAAGCATTTATTGAATGACCACGCCTGCTTTCCTTCCTCTCCTTGAGCGAAATGGAGCCCAGCAGCCCTGGCCTTGAGAAGGGGCTGGTTTCTGAGTCTTCCTCCCTGTGAGGGGCTAAGCAGGCATGGTCAGGGCACCAGCCTATGATGGCGTCGGTCCCTGAGCCATCAGCGGGGCAGTGCTCTGCTAGAGGGCTTCAAAGCAGGAGGGAAGTCCTTGAAGGAGACCCAGGAAGTCCAAATGCTTACAGTAGTCCTGCAGGGACACGAGTGGCATTATTAAAATAAAATCGTCAAGAACCCCAACAGGATCAGCGCTGGAGCAGACAGGACACAGGCAGGTCTGAGACGCTACTGCCCACGCCTGAGAGAATCTGTCGCTTGCCACGTGGCGGCTGCGTGCACTTTACCGAGGCACATGGGTTGGGTGAAAGATGCAGGGTCACAGGGATGCCCAAGAGCGGTTCTCTGTATGTAGGGGAAAAGTCCGGTCTCTTTCTGCTGGCCTGCCGATTCCTAACTTCCCGCTCTGGCGTTAGCTCTGCATGAGGACCTATCCCAAGCAGTACACCTTTCTTTCCTCATTTAAAACCTCTGCTTTTTTTCTAAAGAGACTAACACTGGGTCCTGTTGAGGTCTTACTCATTTTTCATTAGTCTCTTAGCTCTGGGTGGTCGCCACTGCATTCAAAGAACCAGTCTCAACTAGGCCACCGAAGTGAGCACACGGTGCTGGAAGGGCGCACTCGCAGGCCTTTCTCGCAGGAGGCGTGGGGCAGCCCCAGGAAGGGCCCGCAAAGACAGCCGCCTCCTTCTGTTCTTCCTGGAGAGGGTTTAGGGTCCCACACACTTTCTCTCTAGAGACACTCAAGTTAGATGGTGGACATGAGGAGCTATTCTACGAAAACAAGCTATTTTTTTCCCATATTACACAGCCAGAAAATTTACGTCAGGGCTCCCTAGAGCCTCAGACTTACTTAAGATCAACTGAAGTTCACCTTTGCAAGAAATCGCTGAAACTAAAACGTGTGGCTCTGAACCTCTTCTAGAAACGAAGCAGGGCCTATTTAATGCTTCCTTGGAAAACGGAGAGATTGGGGTTGAAAAGCTCAAATGCCTTTAGAAAAATGTAAGCAGCTGGGTAATAACAGTGAGTGGTGGTGCTTTGCACAAAGGCATTCAAATTCAATTACACAAAAACAAAACCCACGTGGCCATAAGAAAGATGTGGGGGAGACCATTTTCCTCGGGTAGACGCTGTCATTCAGTCACCTGTACTCTCCATGGTCTAGTTACGCTTGGGGTTGGGGGCAGCCTGCATTCTGGGGCTTTGTAAGTGGAGTTAATTTGGACCAGCGTGCCTAGAATGTCTTCGATTTGTTTCAGAGAGAGAAACTCTCCCTGAGTTCTTTCTGCTGGAAACATACTCAGTACCAGCAGGTGTCTGCTCTGGGAGGGAGCAGACGTGAAAAGGAAAGGCAGAGTGCGGAAGTCTGTCAGACAGAGGACAGAGGACAACACCAGCGTAGGGCCTGGGAGGGGGAAATCTCCCACCGTAAGGAGGTAGAGTTTAAATTCTTTGTAAAGACACATAACAGAACAGCAGAAAAATTTCCAGCAGAGTGGGTTGGAATCCAGCCTCCACTCTTGGTAGGGACCTTGAGCAAGGATCTTACTCTCTGAACCGTTTCCCTGTCTGCAGAGTGGGGTTTTCCTGGCTTCCAGTAAGTGAAATGCGGTAGTTTTATTGCTCACTCATGAGAATGTACAATGTGAGAAAAACACTCTAAAAGTAGAAGTCTGCATTCAGACCTAAAAGCCAGAAATATCTTATGTTCTAATCTCAGAATTTATCTGGTCATCTGAACCAAACTCAGCCCTGCCTTCCCTCTGTGCTCAGCGCATCACACGTCTGAGTCATTAAGGAGCAATCTAGGAGTGTGCAGCTCTGAGCTATTTTGGGTGAGAAAAAAGAAGTGTCAACACACTTTAATTCTCAACAGCTGTGATAGCACCTGGACTAGTGGAAGTTGTGGATGGAAGAAAGAAAAGACATCTCAAAAAAAAATGCTCTCTCATTTTTCTGGGACAAGACCCCCCTCAGTCCCAGGGTGTGTCAAGAGTAAGTAAATTTGAGCTCCTAATATCTATGCTAGGTACTTCATAGCTACATGATGTCATTTAACTTTACAGATGAGAAAACTTAAGCTCAGAGAGGGAGAGTAACTTTCCCGAAGTCATATAGCTGGTGAACAGTAAGGCCTTGGTTCTATACCAGCGTTTCCCAATCTTAGCGCTACCCATCTTTCAGGCTGGGTAATTTGCTATGGGGGCTGTGCTGTGCATTATATGGTGTTTACCAGCATCCCTGGCACAGATACCCACTAGATGGCAGTAGCATCCTCTCGGTTATGACAAAAATGTGCCCTGGGGAACGAAATCACCCCAGGTTGAGAACCACTAGTCTATAAGGCATGCCACCGTCACCAGGAGGTTACAGAAGTGCTTTCAAAGAGGTTGGGGCTGGGTGCGGTAGCTCACGCCTGTAATCCTAGCACTTTGGGAGACCAAGGCAGGAAGATTGCTTGAGGACAGGAATTGGAGACCAGCCTGAGCAAGAGTGAGACACTGTCGCTTAAAAAAAATAGAAAAATTAGCCAGGCATGGTGACACGCACCTGTAGTCCCAGCTACTGAGGAGGCTGAGGGAGGAGAATTGCTTGAGTTTGAGGTTGCAGTGAAGTATGATGACTCCACTGTACTCTAACCCAGTGACAGAGCAAGATGCTGTCCCCCCCAACCCCCCCCCAAAAAGAGAAAAGAATAAGATATTGGTTCAGTACTAAAAATTCTTCCTGTAAACAAACCCTAGGCTCAGATGACTTTGCCAGTGAGTGTTACTAAAATTCAAGAAAGAAATAATTCTTATTTATACAAACTCTTCCTGAGGACAAAAAAGGGAAGGAACATTCCTGACTACTGTTATGAGGTTTTGCATAACCTTGCTACCAAAACCCAAGTTCAATATGAAAAAAGGGAAATTACAGGCCAATCTTGTTCATTTATACAGATTGCAAAATCCTAAACAAAATATTAGAAAACAAAAATCAGCAATGTATAAAAACAATTCATCATGACCAATTGTTTTTTTCTGGAATGTAAGTTTAATATTCCATAATGATTGTAATCCACCACATGAACGGATTAAAGGACAAAGGCCTTGGTTCATCTCAAGGATGCAGATAAAGTATTTGTTAAAGGCCTTGGTTCATCTCAAGGATGCAGATAAAGTATTTGTTAAAATCCCAAATTTTTTGATAATTAAAGAAAGAAACTAGTAGCAAAAAAAAATTGAAGGAAATTTTTTTTATTAACTTGACAAAGAGTACATACAAAATATCACACTTAATGGTAAAATGTTGAAAACTTTGCTTTTGAGCATACGGAAAAGCAAGGAAGCCTGCATTTGCTGAAGTTTCTTCGGTGCTGGACCGGAGGTGCTAGCCAGTGCGGTAAATTGAGGGAAAAAAAGGAAACAAATTGTCATTATTTGCAGATTACATATTTGTGTATGTAGAAAACCCAAAGCAACCTACCAAAAAATAACTACAAGTAGAAAGTTTACCAAGATTACTGAATATTAAAGAAATATAAAAAAATCAATTATTTTTATATAGTTAGCTTAAATTTATATAGTTAGTTTAGGCAACCTACATGACATGTATTTTCCTTAAAAACGATGCCTACAGTCCAAATAAATCATGGTTAAAATAAATGAAGAGCTCAAGATGACATCAGTCCCATTTGTTAAGTCCTGGTGCTGTGCGGGTGACAAGCAGCCTCCAGTTATGATGACAGGTGATAGATCCAAAGTGATTGCCAAATTTGTTAACACCTTTCCATTTCTAAGTCATCCTTAAAGAAACTCATATGTGGGGTGGCACCATCCTCACGGTGGCCCAGTAGAGCCACCGTGCCCTCTGGATCCATGTTTTCACCGATAAAGAACCGGTAGTGTTTGAAATTAGCAAGCATGTGTTTGATTCGTTCTGCAGCCCCTGTCATAAAAGGTTTTACTCTTTCCGGTCTCTGTTCTTCAAGTTTGCCTTTGATTGACTTCATGTAACCGTTGATATACTTCTTGCAGGCTTCTGTTGTGAAGCTGGTTTCCTGCAAGTGATGGGTCGCGACGATGTCGACACCAGAGACCGCTGTGCTTTCCTACCTTCGCCCTCGGGCCTTCAGCGGAAGCATTTCCTCCAGTGCGCGGTCATCACTGTCGCCCTGTCCTGCTGGCCACCTTCCCCTCCACCTCCAGGCACAGGCCGTCTGCGGGGCGATCGCCCGGATCTTGTAACAGCCGGAGAAGCTGATAGTCACGACGGCGCTGCAGGGAGAGACCCAGCCCGGAGCTGGGCCCGGAGCCGGCGCGGTGGAGCCCGAGCGCTGGGGCAGGGGGGACAGGCGCCAAAGCGAATCAATTATTTTTTAAAGACCAGAAAAAAAACATGTTAAAAAAAATAAAATCAGAGAGCAAGGGGTAGTATAAAAAAACTCACAACACTACGACACTATGTTGAAAATTTTGAATGTACTTTGATGTTTGGTTTTTTTTAATATTTCAGTTGGGAGAGAAGCCTGGCTCGGATTTATTCCGTGTGTTCCTGCTCGTGCTTTGCCCGCTCTCTGCGCCAGCCGAGCAGCGCCTGTTGGATGAATGTCTGCAATTTGGGAGTTACCACCTGCCCTTCGGGAAACCCCTTTCCGTCTACCTTCTTCACTCGCTAAGTAGTGCGATTGCTGCTCATTCTCTTCACTTGTGGCAGCAGAAGAGTGACTGGAAATGAATCCACGTGTTCCTGTGGCCTCCTCAGCCCAAACCACTATTTAGCTCTTAGGGGCACTCACCGTACCTGACCATTCATCACTCCCTGAGCTTCTGCGGAGTTTTGTCCAAGCCTAATCCACCAATTCCTGCCTTGAATTTCTTCTCTAATAAACATAATCAGCTGCGGTAGACTCTGAAACAGACACTGGAACAGATACTAGAGTGCGGGAAAAGAATTCCCTGGAGTCCCAGCTTCACCCCCTGCCAAGCAATATTCCCAGATTTAAACCAACACCCTGATGACGTCCACCAAACAACTCATCTTTCAAAGTCCAGCCCAACCGTCCCTTCTTCCTTTACCCTGCCAACTCCCAAGGAACCCCAAGATGTGGTGACAGGAATAGCAATCCCATCCCCTCAAAGGACCCTAAAGTGTCAAGGGCAAGGGGAGCCCAGGCCTGCATCTTCTGAGATCCTGGGTGGCAGCCAGTCCAGAGCGTGCCCCAACACCCGCTTCCACCTGCTCCCTTCTCCCTGGAGGCCCCCTGCCCCAGGCCACGTCCAGGACACACAGCAGGCACAAGAGCAACCAAGCAGTGGCAGGGCCCTCCACACACCACTGGCCTTCCTGCTCCTGTTTAGGCTTTTTGCCTGTGGAATCGTGGTGCTCCAAGCTCTTACTGAGCGTGGTCACTCACAGGCTACCCACGTATCTGCTGAAATGCATACTGTTCCGGTAAAGGAGAAAGCCTGTTCTTTCCCCATTCCACCTACTGCCATCCTTTGTAAACCGGTTCCTGGCCAAGGAAGCACAGCTCTTTGCCTAGAACCAGAGTTCTCAACTATGGTGGGCCTTGGAATTACCTGGGCATCTTTTAAATCCCAGTGGCCCAGGCACTATTCCAGGCCAGCTCAATCAGGACCTCTAGAGGCAGCTGCGCAGGCGATTCCTGTGGGCAGGTGGGGCGGAGAAATGCTGCTCTACATTCTGGGGTCCAGGACTGTCCTTCCAGGCGCTCCAGTGATGGTCTCTCTTGGATCCAGTCTCGTGTTTTACCTACATGACCACTTTGTGTGACTGTGACTCTGCATAGACCAACGAGGCCCTCCGGGCTCAGGCTCTGATGGGAGGAGATGGGAAGTGGGCACAGCACACGTTCCTCCCAGAGCGGTGGTTCTCAACTCTTAAAAATAAAGATGCTTGTGCCCCATCCCAGACTAATTTATCTAGTTGAGGATGAGCACAGGAAATCACTGTTTTTATAGCATCCTCTAGTAGATTCAGGTGCACAGCCAGGATTGCGATCCCAGATCATACCTGAATTTGTTCTCCTCGGACATAACTCATTTTCTTACTGTCTTATGTAATTTAAATCTTTACAGCTTGCTGGCAACTTGCCTTTCCCAGCAGAGAGCCACCGCCCTCTGCAGGAGGACTGGACTCCCCCACGGGGTCTACATATGAAGACACAGATCCTGAAACACAGGTGTTAGAACACAGCCCCAGTTCTCTGGGGCACTCGTAGAGCCCAGAAAATACCCATTTCTTTCTCTGGGGTTGTAGGTTTGTTTTGTTTTGTTTGCAGTCTAGCTAACAGCAATTAGCTTTACAAGTCAGTGAATTCAAGGTCTTAGGCCAAGTCTCTCACCTGTCGTGGAAACGGCCTGCACCTCTCTGCAAGGCAGGTCTGCAAGGCCCGCCACGTCCTCAGCAAGCTGCGGTGGACCTTCAGGTTAGAACCGTTGACACCGTAAGGTAATGCGACCCTCTCTAAGATAAAGGCCTCATTTATCGCTTTGGAGCTTTGCAGTGGTAATAAAAGCTGCATTCACTGGGTCGTCCTGCGTGCGATCCGTACACCATGCCAAACACAGGATTTCATTCCTTCTCAGCAGCTGTGCGCGGTGGACAGGTATTAATAATTCTACTTTAGAGATGTGGAAACTGAGGCTTGGGGAGGTGTAGTGACTTGCCTCAGGCTGCACAGTGAATTAATGGTGAAGGTGGGATTCACACCTGGTCTGGCTGCATGGAAAGTTCCAGATCCAAGGCCCAGGCTGACCCAGCCTGGAGGACCTCTCCCTCCCAGATAAGTCTCACTGGCCCTTTGGTTCCTGCCTCCTCTACTGCTGCCTTCTTCGTGTCTATGAACAGCAAGATGATTTAGTTGTGTGGGTTTGTCTTCCGCAGCGCAGGAGAGGAAGATGTGACGGCGTGTTACGTGTTACGAGGTCTGCGTTTCCCGCTCTGGGTGGGGTTCTGGGAGGGCAAAGGTACGTTCTGACTCTGCCCTCTGGTTTTGCCCCTGGGGAGGGAGAAACGAAAATACTCCCTGGGGACAAGAACACTGTTCCCACACCTCTTTCTCATTTCAATTTCCAGGCAGCAGAACAGCCCCTCCTCCTGGGTTATGCCCCCAGGACTGCACTGAGCTCCAAAGCCCCCTCACAAGGATATAGGGTGGGTCACAGCCGGGAGGGAGGACAAGTCACTTCAGGAGGCAGGTTAGCCACAAAAGCACTCGGGCTTCACAGCCTTTTAACATTCAGAATTTTTATATGTTCCCTTGACCTCCAGCCCACAGGAACTGAGCATCCCTGAGCCGCTTGCAGCCTCCTCCTGGCCAAGGGGCTTTCCGGGAAACACCTGCTGCCCAGCCTGCAAACAGGTCTTTGCTCTGCTCCAGCGAGTCCCCAGAGGAGTGGGAACTGCCATCTGGGGAGCACCTTCTCTGAGTGGCACTGTGCTGACCAGGGAGAGGGAGACCAAGCTGCCCAGAGCACATGCTGCCCTTCGGGGCACTGTGGGTGGCTCTTCTGACAAAGGACACTGGTGCACATGAGCTTACTGGAGGCGGAGTGAAAGCCGGAAGTGGCATGGTGGCTGCTGGCAGAGAGGTAAGCAAACAGCAAGGGGAGCCCAGGTGTGTGGGGGAGGGTGGTGCCTGGTCCTTGGGGCAGGACAGAAAGAAGAGCAGCAGCTTTGGGGCAGGGGAGGCCTGAGCGCCAGCAGCAAAGCCATTGCTGGAATCTGCTGCCAGGGCGACCTCAATGCAATTCCGTGACAACTGGGTGCCTCGCAGGCAGCAGGCGCTGGTCTGGGCGCTGACTGGGATGTAGCAGTAAACCAGTCCCCAGGTCCTGCACCCAGCAGGGGAGAGAAAGAAGATTCTAGTTAATGATAATAGTGGTGAGAGCAATGGGACCGGTGGGGTGTGTGTGTACTCTTTGGGATGGACAGTCAGTCAGCCTCTGTGAAGGAGGGGACACAGTGGATGGTCGTGAAGGGGGAAAGTCATCTTCTTCCCTTCCTATGTGAAGGAAACACCCAGTGCTGAGCTACCAGATGACAACAGTTACCTTTGCCCTTCGATGAGACGGTCTCCTTCTAATCCAGTATCACAGCCCAGGGAGCCCACAGCTAAGCTTCGTTTGTGGGTGAGGGGCCTGAATTCTGTCAGCCCAAAGGAAAGGGTGGGATCCTGTCATTTATTGAGCAATTAAGATATTGATCATATGAAACTTATCTTTAAAAAATTTTTCCTTGCAAGTGTTTTATTTTCATAAGAAAATTGCAGTTATGATAGAAAGTTCCTATAAACCCTTCGCCTAGCTTCCGCTAAGGTTAACATCTTACATAACCATGGTGCATTTGCCAAAACTAAGAAATTGACAGTGGTATAATACTATTAACTAAACTACAGATTTCTTTGGCTTTCAGATTACTTATCTTTCAATATGTTATTTAATCCTCCAACAACTCTGGCCAAAGTGAAGTTCAGAGAGGTTGTGACTTGAATAAGATGGATGATACAGTCAACAAGTGGGGAAATTTGAATTGCAATCCAGGCCCATCTGACTCGGAAACACGTGCCCTTTCTATGTTACGGTGTCTCTTTGCAGGAGCAAAAGTCAGTGTGTTCGTCCAAGTCCTCAGAGAAGCAAACACCAAGACACTACTGACCACATGATTAACCACGTGAGGATTTTATCTGGGGAAACGCCAGACATAGGGAGGGAGCCAGAGAGGTGGAGAGAACAGTCAGACTTCCTGTGCAAGAGGAAGAGAGATGACTGGTGACAGCTCGGCTAGCCTCGCTACCAGAGTCTCATCCGAGTCTGAGGCCAGTCAGGTCTCAGCAGAGTGCAGGGTGGGCGTCAAAGCACAGCGGCTGGGCCCGCTGGCAGCCAGGGACCTCGGCAGTCGGAACCGGGCAAGGGGCAGGCTCACGGCCACCACAGTCAGTAACTGCAGAGTTTCTGCAGTTCTTCTCCAGTCTACTCACGGAAGAGGACCAGCAATCAACAGGGTAAGGGCCACGGAGGTGGGCAGCCAAGGACCCTGCCCTTGCTGCCCCTCCGGCCCCCTGGCAGGGCCTGGAGCTCAGGATTCCCGAACAGTCTATTGCCTGGAGTGATGCTTAATTTCATGTGTCAACTTGGTTGAGCCCTGGGCTGCCCAGACATTTCCATGATGGTGTTTTTGGATGAGATGAACATATATAAATCAGTAGACTGAAAAAAGCAGATTGCCATTTATAATGTGAGTGGGCCTCATCCAATCAATTAAAGGTGTGAATAGAGCTAAAAGTGTTTTTTCCTGCCTCTGGACTTAGACCAAAACATCAGCTCTTTCTGGGTCTCTGGCTCGCCAGCCTTCAGGCAGGAACTGCACCATAGGCTCCTTTGGTTTCAGGCCTCAGTCGAGGACCAGGGCCAAACCGCCAGCTCTGCTGGGTCTCCGCTCGCGACTCACCCTTCGCGTCTTGGCACTGGCTGCCCTTGATAGTCACGTGAGCCAGTTCCTTATAATGAATCAGTCTCCCCCACCCCAGTCCATCCATCTCTGTTCTGTTGGATCTGTTTCTCTGGAGGACTCCAATACACTTGCTTTACTCAATGTCAGGGCTGGCCACGGTGTCATTGTCCCACAGAATTCCTTTCAACTTCTGCCACCAAGCCCCACTGCACACATGAACGTAGGCTGGACTACTGGCAAATGTGCCTAGCACAGCGCAGGGGAGAGCAGAGACCCAGAAGAACCAGGCTAGCCGTGGCCAGGCCTCCATCCCACATGGTGTGAGTGGAAGGGCTGCTCCCTCGGCCGTGGCTGTTGGGTTGACAGGGCCACTCGAAATGGCATCCATGAGACCCTGCGGCCAGCAGCGGGCTCTCTAGTCAAAGCAACAAGTTTAGCAAAGTACTCACCATTTTGTCTCTACCTGGTATGTGGGTTGGGGGGTTCTGCCATCCCAAGCCCGCCTGACTTCTCTTTCTGAAGATTCCTTAACCCCAGGGAGGGTTAGTACTGGCCCTGTTCCAGACCCAAAGTAACAAGGTTTCTTCCCAAAGTGGTGTAGGCCTGTCACCAGCCCTTGGGTGACCTGTCAGTGCCCACAAGGCAGCCCTTTATGGCGGCCCCTGGTACTCTTTGCTTTGTGTCTTGTCTGATGCTTCTGGGCTCTCCTCCTCCAGCTTCTTTCTAGAACCCTCTGTGTTTAGCCCTGTGATTCTGGAGCCAAACTGTAAGGTTTTTTGGGGTAGCCGGCGCCAGAGAAAGAAAGACGAGCAGAGTTGAAAGGGATAAGTAAAGAGGCTTTATTGGGGCGCTCCCGGGTGGGGGTAACGAGTCCCTAGAGAGAGAGAGAGAGAGGGACCCGGGCGAGCCTCCCAGTCCCACGAGTGGAACTCGAGAAGCCGCCCCGCCCAGAAGTCTGAGTGGGTTTATATACGTTTTTTAGGGTTGGGGGATGGGAGCTTCTTCCAGGAGATGTCAGCACAGTGAGCTCGAGGAGTAAGGAATGTCTTTGTTTCAGTTTGGGGACGGGTATTGAGGAATAGGAGGGGCCTCTTCTTTTTTCATTAGGGAAGGGAGGGGTACCTGCCACCAGCCTTACACAAACCTCCAGCACACGAGTAATCCCATTAGATGGACTGTCCTGGCCTCGGCCACCTTGCCTCCACCACAGAAGCACCTGCCTTGAGATGGCCCAGTGTCCCCAGGCATCTGCCAAGAAAGGGCTCCCCACTCTGCCCACCTCTGCTTTGCCTGAGGGAGCCCCTGCTGAACCCCAGTTTCCTCAGTGGGCCCTCCCCCAACCCAGGGTCTCCACAGTCGCATCGTTGGCATTTTGAGCCAGGTGGCAGTCTGCTGGGGCCTGTCCTGTGGCGTCCTTGACGGCATCACTGGCCTCCACCTACCGGCGCTGGTAACACATCTCAGTTGTGACAGCTGGCATTGCCAACTGTCCCCTGCCATAGCCTAAGTTCTTTCTGTTTGAGCGTGGGCTGGAGCTGGGGCTGGCAGGGGCACCCAGGAGGCAGAAACAGCAGTGGCAGAGAGGCACATGCCTTCCAGACCACCCCTGTCCCAACCTCCGTGGAAGCGAGTTCCCTCAGACCTGCCTCCCTTTCCACAACCTGCTTCTCTTGGCTCTTTTTGTAGTTTTTGTTTCCCTCCCTCTTTAAAAATAGACTTTATTTTTAGAATAGTTTTAGATTTACAGAGAAATTGCCAAGACGGCACAGAGTTCCCATCTACTCATACTTTTTATTAACATCTTCAATGAGTATGGCACATTAATCAGTGCTAATGAACCCTCAATAGTGATACATTATTTCAAACTAAAGTCCATACTTTATTCAGAGTTCCTTGTTTTTACCTAACGTTCTCTTTCTGTTTCAAGATCTCATCAAGGCTGCCACGTTACACTGTGTCATCATGTCTCCTTAGGCTCCTCTTGGCTGTGACATTTCTCAGGCTTTCCCTGTTTTTGATGACCTTGACAGTTCTGATGAGTACAGGCCAGCTGTTCTACAGGACGCCCTCCACTGGGATCTGCTGTTTCCCCCATGGTTAGATGGGGGTTATGGATTTGGGGGAGGCAGAAAGAAAGTGGCATTTTCATCACGACACATCAAGGGTACATACCATCAACATGACCTGTCACGGTTGATACTGACCTCGGTCACCTGGCTGAGGCAGTTGTCCTCAGGTTTCTCCACTGTAAAGTCCCCTCCTTCCGCACCGTGCTCTTTGGAAGGAAGTCACTGTAACAGCCCACACTTAAGGAGCAGGGACTTATGCTCCCCTTCCTTGAGGGCAGAGTATTTGCATAAATTATTTGGGATAATTCTACATAAGACGTTTGTCTCTTCTCCCCCATTTATTTCTTTATTTAATCATTTATTTATTAGCATGGATGTATGGATATTTATTTTATATGTTGGTTTATAATCCAAGACTATTTTGTTGCTCAAATTGTCCCAGCTTTGGCCATTGGGAGCCCTTTCAGTTGTCTCCTGTGTTCCTTAGACACACACCCGGTGATTTTTTTTTTTTAAACATTTCTTTACTTTCTGGAACTACGAGATGTTCCAGGCTCATCTTGTATATTTCCTACCCCAGACCTAGAATCAGCCATTTTTCCAAGGAGCTGGTTTTTGTTTTTTAACTGGAGAATGGTATTAGAAACCAAGATCTGGGCACTAGTTGTGCTTGTTGCTACTGGGGTGTCATTGCTCCCAGGTCCTCTTAGCTAACAGAACAAGGAAATATACTAACCTGTGCATACATGCATATCTGTGAATATTTCTATGTGAAACCGTCCCTGTCTTATTAAGCTTGACATGAGTTCCTGCTGGTGTATCCAAATCTAATCCATCACCACACGGGTCATTCCAGCCGTTTCCACTTGCATGTCCACAAACTCCCACTCCAACAGTGAGAGACCTGGCTCCCACCATCCGCCATCCCGTCACTTAGTTGCTCAGTTCTGGCATTCAGAATTGTTACCCCAGACCCAGGGAGCCCCACAGGAGACCCCTGTGTTAACTGGAGGACAGCGCTTACGTGCAGCTCCTTTGCCTTCGTCCTGCAGGCTCCACTCATTCCCAGTGCTGCTTAGATCAGCACCTCCCGCCCTTCAGGGAGGTTGTCCATGCATTTGTAATACTGTTAGATTATCTTAGCACAGTTCACATTCCTTCCTGCGATCCTCTGACCTCCTAAATGTTTTTTTTAAAATTTGCATACACTAATTTTAAAAATTTAAGCACTCTTCGTGTTAAAAGCTCTATGAGTTTTGACAAATGCATAACACCATTACAGTATCAGACGGAATAGCTTCCCACCCTCAATTACCGCCTGTGCTCCACCTAGTCAGTCTTCCTCCAGCCCCAAGACCTCTGCAAACCGCCGTATTTTTACTATCTCTGCAGTTTTGCCTTTTCCAGCATGTCATCTATAATTGAAATCATATAGTTTTTCAGACTGGCTTCTTTCACTTAGAAATATGTATGTAAGGGTCTTCCATGTCTTTTTGTTGCTTGGTAACTCATTTCTTTTTAACACTGAATAATATTCCATTGTATGGATGGACCACAGTTTGTTTATCCATTCACTTTGAAGGTGGTTTTGGTTACTTCTAGTTTCTGGTGGTTATGAATAAAGATGTTATAACATTCACATACAGGTCTTTGTATAGCTGTAGGTTTTCACATCAGTTGTGTAAAATCTAGGAGTGAGACTGCCAAATCATATGGCAAGGCTATATTTAGCTTTGTAGGAAACTCCCAACCTCCAAATGGGTTGTACCGTTTCCCATTCTCAGTGCAGTTGGTGAGAAGGGTTCCTGTTGCTCCTCATCCTCACCAGCATCTGGTATTATCAGTTTTTTTGAATTTTAGCCACGCTAACAGATATGCAGTGGTGTCCCACTATTGTTTTAATTTGTCATTTCTTAGTGACAAGTGACATTGAGAATCTTTTTGTATGCTTATTTTTCATCTGTATATTTCATTGGCGAAGCATCCATTCAGATCCTTTGCCTATTTTTTTATTTGGGCTGTTTTCTTATTGTTGAACTTTCAGATTCTTTGTACATTTTGGATGCAGAGCCTTTGCCATATGTGTGTAGGGATGTATTTTGAAAGTATTTTTTTCCCAGTCTATGGCTTGTCTTTGCATTCCCTTAATAGTTACTTTCACAGAGCAGAAGTTTTGAGTTTTAATAAAGTCCAATATCATTTTTTTCTTTAGTGAATTGTGCTTTTGATGTTATATAAAAAACTCATCACCTGGCTGGGCACAGTGGCTCACTCCTGTAATCCTAGCACTCTGGGAGGCCGAGGCGGGAGGATCGCTCAAGGTCAGGAGTTTGAGACCAACCTGAGCAAGAGTGAGGCCCCGTCTCTACTAAAAAAATAGAAATTACCTGGACAACTAAAAAAAAAAAAAAAATATATATATATATATATATATATATATATATAAAAAATTAGCCGGGCACAGTGGCGCATGCCTGTAGTCCCAGCTACTCGGGAGGCTGAGGCAGAAGGATCGCTTGAGCCCAGGAGTTTGAGGTTGCTGTGAGCTAGGCTGATGCCACGGCACTCTAGCCTGGGCAACAGAGTGAGACTGTGTCTCAAAAAAAAAACAAAACAAAAAACCTCATCACCAAACCCAAGGTCACCTAGATTTTCTCCTGTTTTCTTCTACAAGTTGTATAGTTTTGCCTTTTATATTTAGGTCTATGATCATTTTGAGTTAATTTTTAGGAAAGGTGAAAAGTCTATGTCTAGATTATTATTTTTTTTGCATATACACATCCAATTGTTTCAGTACTATTTGTTAAAAACACTGTCATTTCTCCTTTGAATTGTCTTAATTCTTTTGTCAAACATTATAGTTGACTATATTTCTGTGGGTCTGTTTCTGGACTATCTATTCTGTTCCATTGACATATGTGTCTATTCTTTTGCCAATACCAGGCTGTCTTCATTACTATAGCTTTGTAGTCAGTCTAGAGGTCAAGTGGCATCAGTCCTCTAACTTTGTTCTTCAGTCTTATGTTGGCTATTCTAGGTCTTATAAACTTTAGAATCAGTTTGTTGATATCTACAGAACAGTTTGCTGAGATTTTCACTGGGATTGCATCAACTCTATAGATTAAGTTGGGAAGAATTGAAATCTTAACAATATTGAGTCTTCCAATCCATGAACATGGAATATCCCTACATTTATTTATTTATTTATTTATTTATTTTGAGACAGAGTCTCACTCTGTCACGTGGGCTAGAGTGCAGTGGCATCATCACAGCTCACTGCAACCTCAAACTCCTGGGCTCAAGTGATCCTCCTGCCTTGGCCTCCCAAAGTGCTGGGATTATAGCCATCATGCTCAGCCCTTTATCTGGTTTTGGTATAAGGAAAATTCTAACTTCATGAAATAAGTCAGGAAGTATTCCCTCCACTTCTGTTTTCTGGAAAAGATTGTAGAGAATGGATGTTATTTCTTCCTTAAGTGTTTACTAGGATTCAACAGTGAAATCTTCTAGGCCTGGTGCTTTCTGTTTTGGAATGTTGTTTGTTGATTCAGTTTCCATAACAGATACAGGCCTATTCAGATAATCTGTGTCCCTGTGTGACTTTTGGTTGGTTGTATCTTTCAAGAAATTGGTCTGTTTCACCAAAGTTATCAAATTTGTGGGCACAGAGTTGGTCATAATAGTCTTTTGTTATCTCTTTAACGTCCTTGGGGTCAATAGTGATGACCTTTCTCTCATCTCTCATTTCTGATATTAGTAATTTTTGTCTTCTCTTTTTTTCTTAATTTGCCTAGCTAGAGGGTTATCAGTTTTATTGAATTTTTTCAAAGCATCAGATTTTGATTTTATTGATTTTCTATTGGTTTCCTGTTTTCAATTTTATTGGTTTCTACTCTAATTTTTATATCCATTATTTTGCTTGCTTTAGGCTTACATTGATCTTCATTCTCTAGTTTGCATTCCATAAATTTTGATACATTATATTTTTGTTTTCATTTAGTTCAAAATATTTTAAAATGTATTTCAGACTTCTTCTTTGACCTATGTGATATTTAGAAGAGTTCTGTCTAATAACCAGGTGCAGTGGCCCATGCCTCTAGTCCCAGCTACTTGAGAAGTTGAGGTGGGAGGATCACTTGAGCCCAGGAGGTCAAGACCAGCCTGGGCAACATAGTGAGACCCCATCCCTAAAAAAAAAAAACAGAAGTATTTCCTTTTAATCTCCAATTATTTAGAGGTTTCCTAACTATCTTTCTGTTTTTGATTTCTAGTTTAATGTCATCTGAGAGCATACTTCATATGGTTTGCATTCTTTTAAATTTGTTAGGTTATGTTTTATGACCAAGTATGTAGTCTATCTTGGTGAATGTTCATATGAGCTTGAGAAGAATGTACATCTGTTGCTGTTGAATGAAGTATTCTATAAATGTCAATTAGGGCTGGTGCAGTGGCTTACACTTGTAATCCCAACACTTTGGGAGGATCGCTTGAGCCCAGGAGTTTGAGGTTGCAGTGAGCTATGACTCTCAAAAAAAAAAAAAAAAAAAGTCAATTAGATTCAGTTGATTGATGGCACTATTCATTTCAGCTACATCCTACTGATGTTTTTGCCTGCTAGATGTGTCAATTATTAATACAGGGGTGTTGAAGTTTCCAACTATAAAAGTGGACTTGTCGGCCGGGCACGGTGGCTCACGCCTGTAATCCTAGCACTCTGGGAGGCCGAGGTGGGCGGATTGTTTGAGCTCAGGAGTTCGAGACCAGCCTGAGAAAGAGCGAGACCCCGTCTCTACTAATAATAGAAAGAAATTATATGGACAGCTAAAAATATATATAGAAAAATTAGCCAGGCATGGTGGCGCATGCCTGTAGTCCCAGCTACTCGGGAGGCTGAGGCAGAAGGATCGCTTGAGCCCAGGAGTTTGAGGTTGCTGTGAGCTAGGCTGACGCCATGGCACTCTAGCCCAGGCAACAGAGTGAGACTCTGTCTCAAAAAAAAAAAAAAAAAAAAGTGGACTTACCTATTTCTCTTACAATTCTATCAGTTTTTGCTTCACATATTTTGATGCTGTTGTTAGGTGCATACTCATTAAGGATTTACAATGTCTTCTTGAAGTATTGACCCTCTTACCACTGTATAATGTGCCTCTTTAGCCTTGATAATTTTTCTTCCTCTGAAGTCTGCTTTGTTTGAAGTTAATATTGCTACTCTAGCTTTCTTTTGATTAGTGTTAACACAGTATATGTTTCTCCATCCCATTATTTTCAATTTATTTGTGTCTTTATATTTAGGTTGGTGCAAAAGTAATTGCAGTTTTAGCATTGTTGAAATTTGCTGTTTGATATCAGAATATGTTCTTAAATGTGGTTATGTTATATATCATTTTAATGTGCATTTCTCGCTTTGTGTTTTTTGCTAATGACTTATTACTTGCTGTTTATTTGTTATTTATTTTAGACTATGGAAATTATGTTAGACAAAAAGCAAATTCAAGCAATTTTCTTATTTGAGTTCAAAATGGGTTGTAAAGCAGCAGAGACAACTCGCAACATCAACAACGCATTTGGCCCAGGAACTGCTAACGAACATACAGTGCAGTGGGGGTTCAAGAAGTTGTGCAAAGGAGACAAGAGCCTTGAAGATAAGGAGTGCAGTGGTGGCCATCGGAAGTTGACAACAACCAACTGAGAGCAATCATCGAAGCTGATCCTCTTATAACTACACGAGAAGTTGCCGAAGAACTCAAAGTCGATCATTCTACGGTTGTTCGGCATTTGGAGCAAACTGGAAAGGTGAAACAGCTTGATAAGTGTGTGCCCCATGAGCTGACTGAAAATCAAAGAAATCGTCATTTTCGAAGTGTCGTCTTCTCTTCTTGTACGCAACAACAATGAACCATTTCTCGAGCAGATTGTGACGTGGAAGAAAAGTGGATTGTACACAACTGGCAACAACCAGCTCAGTGGTTGGATGGAGAAGAAGCTCCAAAGCATGTCCCAAAGCCAAACTTGCACCAAAAAAAGGTCATGGTCACTGTGTGGTGGTCTGCTGCTGGTCTGATCCACTTCAGCTTTGTGAATCCTGGCGAAACCGTTCCATCTGAGAAGGCTGCTCAGCAAATCGATGAGATGCACGGAAAACTGCAACGCCTGCAGCCGGCATTGGTCTGGCAAAGAGCCCAATTCTTCTCCACAACAATGCCCAACTGCAGGTCGCACAACCATCGCTTCAAAAGTTGAACAAATTGGGCTACAAAGTTTTGCCTCATCTGCCATATTCATCACCTGACCTCTCGCCACCCGACTACCACTTCTTCAGGCATCTCAACAACTTTTTGCAGGGAAAACACTTCCACAACCAGCAGGATGCAGAAAATGCTTTCCAAGTTCATTGAATCCCGAAGCACAGATTTTTACAATACAGGAATAAACAAACTTATTTCTCACTGGTAAAAACGTGTTGATTGTAAAGTTCCTATTTTGATTAATAAAGATGTGTTTGAGCCTAGTTATAATGATTTAAAATACAGGGCCCAAAACCGCAATTACTTTTATACCAACCTAATATTTAAAGTTGGTTTCTTATAGACAACATATAATTGGGTCTTTTTTTAAAATCTACTGACAGTCATTGTCTTTTAATTTGTATATTTAACACCATTTACAGTCAAATAATTGAGATAGTTGGATTAATATCTACCATGTCTGTAACTATTTTCTAGTAATTGCACTTACCTTTGTTTCTTTTTATTTTCCCCTCTTTTTCTGTCTTCTCTGGTTTAGTTGAGAATTTTACATAATTCCATTTTTTTCCTCTTTTAGCATATCAATTTTAACTCAAATTTTCTTTGAGGCCAGGCACAGTGGCTCAGGCCTGTAATCCTAACACTCTAGGAGGATGAGGCAGGAGGATCACTTGAGCCCAGGAGTTTGAGACCAGCCTGAGCAAGAGCCAAGACCCATTCTCTACAAAAAAATAGAAAAACTAGCCATGTGTTGTGGCCTGCACCTATAGTCCCAGCTACTAGGGAGGCTGAGGCAGGAGGATTGCCTGAGCCCAGGAGTTTGAGGTTGCAGTGACCTATGATGACGCCACTGCACTGTAGTCTGGGTAACAGAGCGAGACCTTGTTTAAAAAAAATTTTTTTTTTAACAAAACCATTTTAACTCATTACCCTAGAGTTTGCAATATAGATTTACAACTAATCTAAGTTTACTTTCAAATTACACCTTATCACTGCATGGATAGTGCAGCTGCCTTTTAACAGGGTGTTCCCAGTTCCCCTTTCCTCACCGTTACCACATTGCTGTCCTTCCTTTCACTGATCCTTGTACTATAGTCCCCAGTTGGGTGTGGCTATTGTTACTTTAAACACTTACCTATTAGATCAATTAAGAATAAGAAATGTAAACAATTTTCTACTACCTTCATTTGTTCCTTTCTTGACATTCTTCCTTTTTTCATGTCGGTAGGTCTGAATTTCTGACCTATGTCACTTTCCTTCTCGCTGAAGAACTTCTTTTAACATTTCTTGCAGAGCAGGTCTGCTAGCAATAAATCTCATTTTTTGTTTGTCCAAGAAAGTTTTAATTTCTCCTTTGCTTTTTTTTTAACTGACATAAAATTTGCATATTGTAATGTTACCAATTAAGCCATATTAAAGTGTACAGTTGAGTGGCCTTTACTAAATACACAATATTTCCTTCACTTTTTTTTTTTTTTTTTGAGACAGAGTGTCACTCTGTTGCCAGGCTAGAGTGCCGTGGCGTCAGCCTAGCTCACAGCAACCTCAAACTCATGGGCTCAAGCAATCCTCCTGCCTCAGCCTCCCGAGTAGCTAGGACTACAGGCATGCGCCACCATGCCCAGCTAACTTTTTCTATATATATTTTTAGCTGTCCATATAATTTCTTTCTATTTTTAGTAGAGACGGGGGGGGGGGGGTTCGCTCTTGCTCAGGCTGGTCTCAAACTCCTGAGCTCAAATGATCCGGCCGCCTTGGCCTCCCAGAGTGCTAGGATTACAGGCGTGAGCCACCATGCCCGGCCTTTCCTTCACTTTTGAAGGATACTTTTCCTGGATATGGAATTCTAGGTTGATGAGGTTTTTTTCTTTCAACACTTTAAATATTTCACTCCCTTCTCTTTTTCCTTGCTTGTGTGGTGTCTGACAAGCAACAGGCTATAGTTCTTATTCATTTCCTCTATAAGTAAGCTGCGGTTTTGGTTTTTTTCCTATGGCTTCTTTCAAGATTTTGTTTGTCTTTGGTTTTCTACAGTTTGAATATGATACGTCTAGGTGTTCGTTTTGTTTTGTTTTTGTTTTGGTATTTATGCTACTTGGTATTCTCTGGATTTATGGTTTGGTGTCTGTCATGAATTTTGGAAAATTCTCAGCGATTATTACTTGAAATGTTTCTTCTGCTCTGTTTTCTCTTTCTTCTCCTGTGGCATTTCAACTGTGCATATATTCCACCTTTTGAAATCATCCCACAGTTCTTGCAGATTGCTTTGCTGTGTTTGCTCTTTGCATTTCAGTGTGGGGAGTTCCTATTAACGTCTCATTAAACTGATTCTCTGTTCATCTGTGTCCAGTCCACTGGTGATGCCGTCAAAGGTATTCTTCATCTCTGGCACGGTGTGTTTTATTTCTAGCATCTCCTTTGAGTTTCCACGTCTTTGCTTACATTACCTACCTGTCCTTTTTCCATTAGAGCCCTTAGCATATGTGATAGTTATTTTAAATTTTGTCTGATAATTCCCAAATCTGTCCTGTCTGAACCTAGTCATATCTGAGCTTGATTCTAATGCTCACCTTGTCTCTGCAGCCTGTGTGTTTTCCTGCCATTTAGCATGCCTTGCAATATTTGGTTTATTGGGTAAATCTGACATAAATAGACCCCTAGTGTAAGATCTGATGTTAATCTGATAGGAGTTGGGTTAGTTTTAATGTTTACTCTAAATTTAAGTGCCAGAGGCTTTAAATTCCTCTACTATCCTTGGTTTTGTCTCCTCTTGTTGTCTTTGGGTTTCCCCAAGAACCTCTTAAATACAGTCTGTGCCTAGAAGTTCTTCCAGCTGTAATCCATCAGTGATACTGGAGCCCTGTTGATGTGGTAGTAAGGTTTAGAGAAGGGGAAGCATTTTCTAATTTTATGATTCTTTTAGTGGGTCTCTGTCCCTGGGCTATGAGCTTCACAGGTGTCTTAGCTTTATCCCTGCCCCAGGTGAGTTATGCAGGCTAGAGGGGCTAGAGTTGGGTGCTTACTCTGACCCCAGGTGAAGAGGCTCTGACAGTCTCCTCTCTGGGAGAATAGGCTTATTATGGAGATGGCTCCAGGTGCCTCTAAAACCGGAGGCCAGGTGTGTGGTGCCTCTTTCTCATTGTGAAGATGGGAATAATGACTTCTAAGCTCTTTGTATGTCGATGCTGGAACCGGAAGTTGCCTTTCCCTTTGTTTTTCATTTTGTAAGAATGTTCTCAAGGTACCAGGGCTGAGATGGCACACCTGTTCAGGAAACGATGTGCGGTGGAGCCGACTCCCACCTGACGGTATATCGCTGATCCCGGCCAGCGCGGCTGGGAGCGGATGGCTACATAGACTCTGGGCTCAGCAGACCTCCCTCCTGCCACACCCCACTCCACTGCCTCATTCTGGCTTCATCATCTTTCATTTGGGTTCTCTTCCTCCTCAGATTCCATCCTACAGTCCACCCTGGATCCTGCCCCAAAAAGATATTTCTAGAACATAGACCTACCCAGCTCAAAAATTCTCCTTTGCTTGAAAACCCTGCACCCCTAGAATAAAGTACCAGTTGCTTAGTGTGGCATTCACAGATCCTCAGGATTCAACCCAGCCTTCCCTCTGCTTCCCACCTCCCATGCTCCTGCAGAGAACTGGGGTGCCAGGGACACCTCGAACTACTCCCAAGTCCCTGAACACAACATGCTCTCTCCAATCTCTCTGCCTTTGCACATGCCGGTCCCTCTGGAAGCCCTTCCCATTCTGACTGGCAAACTCTTCCCCCACCAGCAAGGCTTTGCCTCCTTGGGGAAGCCTCCCTCAAAGACCTTGTACATTGCTCAGTCACAGCGCTGCGCTCTGGGTCCCACTGATGTCTTGTCCGCGTTCCCTAGCCTCAGGGGACCTCTCCAGCAGCCAGAACCCTGTCTTCCTTGGGGCAGAGGAGTCAAGAAGCAGATACTTTGCATCTCCCCTGTGGCCCTGCTTTCTTCCCAGCCCTCCCCATTGCCCCTTTCTGGCTGGGGAGAGGAGGAAGGTCTGGAGGGGGAGGAATGCCTGTGCGCAGGCCCCTGTTGCACGGGGCAGGGGCAAAGGAAGCTGGCTCTGAAGGCAGACTCCAGGGGTTCACGGCCCAAGCTCCACCACTCACCAGTGGTGTGACCTGGGGCTTTGCTTTCCTCATCTATAGAGCATATTAGGAAATAGGACCTAGCTGTTAGGTACAGAAGCCTCAGTGAAATAAAGCAATGTCAAGAATTTTCTGGCTAGGCGAGGTGGCTCACACCTATAATCCTAGCACTCTGGGAGGCAGAGGCGGGAGGATGGCTTGAGCTCAGGAGTTCAAGACCAGCCTGAGCAAGAGCGAGACCCCGTTTCTACTAAAAATAGAAAAATTAGCTGGGCGTGGTGGCATGTGCCTGTAGTCCCAGCTACTCAGGAGGCTGAGGCAGGAGGATTGCTTGAGCCCAGGAGTTTAGGGTTGCTGTGAGCTATGACGCTACTGCACTCTACTTGAGGTGACAGAGCAAGACCCTGTCTCAAAAAAAAAAAAAAAAAAAAGAAGCATTTTCTCCATGGTTAACGCTCAGCAAGCAGCAGTTGTTATCACACCCACTGTGCTGGCCGAGTGCTGGGCCAGGTGCTCCTATGTCCTGGTTTCACATTTTTTTTAAGAATATGAAGGGAGGGGTAGTGAGGAGGGGGATCCAGTTTCCTTTTTTATTTTAGTTTTTTGAGACAGAGTCTCACTCTGTTGCCTGGGCAGAGCGCAGTCATGTCATCATAGCTCACTGCAACCTCCAATTCCTAGGCTCAAGAAATCCTCCTGCCTCAGTCTCCCAAGTAGCTGGGAATACAGGCACCACCACCACACCCGGCTAGTTTTTCTATTTTTAGTAGAGAGGGGGTCTCACTCTTGCTCAGCCTGGTCTCGAACTCCTGAGCTCAAACAATCCTCCCACCTTGGCCTCCCAGAGTGCTGGGATTACAGGTGTGAGCCACCGTGCCTGGCCTGTCCTGGCTTCACTTGACCCACCCTGGCCAGCCAGGCGGGGATGTTAGTTCCACTCCACGGGGGGAGGCAGAGGCACTAAGGAAGCAGTGAGCTCTCTGCTTCTCCCTGCCAGCCACGGCTCAGCCCTCTCCTTTCCCTGGAGAGTGGTGGAGGCCCAGGATGGGGAGTAGCGGGCTATAGATTTGGGCTGCATCAGCCTGGTATGGGGCATCCCGTGGAGCCTCAAAGATGGTGGTGGGGGCGGCAGCCAGGGGGAGTGCAGGGACACAGGGCTGGACAGGCCCCGAGGCCGGGTTCTTGGCTGGCCCCCGCAAAGTGAAGGGATCTTCTTCACTTTTCTTCTGCTCATTCCACTCCCCTAGTGCAGGTGGCCAGGAAGGACCCCCCTATTTTTTTCAGGTCTTCCTATGTGCCAGGAGAGTACAGAATGGGGGACTCTGATATCACACCCATTCCCACCAACTCCAAGAAGCTGGTGTTACTGCTCCATATTATGTGTAAGTCCACGATCCAGCCACTGGGTCACCCAGGAGACTGGCACACAGAAAGCGCCACTCTCATCTCCAGCACCCCGCACTGTAGTTGAGACCTGTGTGCCCCTCACTATAGTGGGTGAAGCTAGATCGCTGGGCAAGGTCAATTTAGGGTCACAATGACCCTGGTTAAACGTCTGAGTCTAAAGCTTTACCCCAGCCATCTCTGCTTAAGTCTCTCGGCTCATACATAGGTTACACAGTACACCACCCACACAACTGCACACAGCAGCCCTGAGATCATCCTCAGAGGAGTCTTTTGGACCAGGGCTGTTGGGTCTGCCTTCCTGCACTCTGGGACCTCAATCCCTTCCCTCCTCAGCGCTACAGGTGTCCCAGTGCTAAACCAACCAACCCTAACTGGACCGACAGTCTCCTCGGACTCCTGCCCCAGATCACTGGCAGCCAACACTTGGAAGGCGCGTCTGCCTTGCAGAGCCCTCACCTCCCCTCTCCGGGTCCCGGCCTTTCCTCCAAGTGACTCCTCCAGGAGCACTCCCCAATCCCATGCTCCCCTTGGCTGCTCCTCCTGGGCCTCGGCACTTGGATCAGTGATCATGGCACTCAGTGATCCCCGCCACCTGCCCTCATGCTTTGGGAACACTCCGGGATCCTCCTACTTCTCCCCATCTTCTTCCCCCACCTCAGAATCCAGGTCCCCTCCCTCTAGGCTGAGGTGTCACCACATCCTGCCTACCCTGAGTCCAGGCCTGTGCATCCGTTTCTTCAGCAGCTGTCTTTCCTGACTCGACCTCAGCGAGGCAGGACAAAGTGCCCAGCCCAGGGTCAGACGGCCAAGAGGGGCACCACGGAGTCGGCCAGAAGCCTGGAGGGCTGGGGGTAAAGGAACCTCATGCCTTTGCCTTTCCCTCCCTCCTGGACCTAGCCCCAGCCCTTCCCCAACTCCTTGCCAGCTTACAGCTAAGAAAGGTATCACCTTTTGTCCCTGCCCCTTCCCCTCCGACAAGCGTGATGAAACGGTGAACCACAACACATTTTGTTTGGCCTGCCATACTTTTTGAAAGTTTCATTGAGTTGCTATCATTTAAAAATCAGAAGATTTCACTTAAGAATCCAGCTTCCTAGTTTCTTTTGAGAAATCAGAAGATCTGGCGACACTAGACCCACACTCCTGCATGGTGACAACCAGCTAGAGCTGGGACTGGCTGTTCTTTCTGTGGGACTTGTGCTCTGGTTTTTGGAGTTCTAACCCTCCCAGTCACAACTGCCACCTACATCAGCTGCATGGCTCCTCAACTGCACCTCTGCCTGAGGCGGTCCAGTGGGAGGGAACAATAGGGAGGGCGGTTAGAGGTTGTCCTGTTCCTGCAGGTCTGAGTAGGGCAAAGTAGGGCGAGCGGGAAGGAAGAGGGAGAGTCCCAGTCAGGAGCCACATCCCAGCCTCTGTGACCACCGTTGGTTGCTAGCAGTGTCCCAGGCAGCCCATGTGTCCTGTCCCAGCTCGAGCCTGCCTCTGGGGCTGGGCTGCCGCCAATGCGTAGCTCACCGTCTCGCTCCGGGCCGCGTCCTATGGAGCCAGGCAGGAGGCCTTGTCCTGAGCATGAGCAGCAGAGCGGCCTATAGGCACAGGCTTCCTCACTGTCCAGCCTACTCAGCCGAGTGTGCACCAGGGGGTGGCAGCTTTGTCACAGTCCAGCATGATGTTGAGGACAGTGCAGGGGGCCCCGCCCACAGACAGCGCAGTGCGGGAATCCACACGGTACTTCACAGTGCTCAGGCCGCCCTCCCGGTCCACCTTGAATTGCTCCTGGGAATGAAAGGACAGCACATGTACTCAGGGCTTCATGGGTCCCCGCTGTCACTGAGCCCACATGACCTTGTCACCACAGGTCCTGGGATCCCCACTGACAAGAGGAGGAACCCAAAGCTCAGAGAAGTAAGTCTCCTGCCCAAGGCTGCACCCCACCAGCAAGCAGGAGGGCAAGGAGTTTCCTGCTGGAGAAGAGGCTGGGGGAGGAATAGGGATCCCTGCATCGTGGGTGTGACAGCTGAGCCTCCCCCACCCACTCTGCCGGCCTGCATGGACTCTGGAGTCTAGACTGACCCACAGTGCCCAGGGTGCCCATGGCAGCCACTAGAGCAGGGCATGGTGCCCAAGCACAATGCCCGTCAACTGACCTGGGCCAAGCAGGGGAGGACGGGACACACGGGCCCAAGGAGAACTTGGTGAAATGCTCAGGCCTATTGGTCCCCCACATATCACCTATCTGTCCCCGATGAGGAGACCAGCCAGCACCTGTTTTTGAGCTGCAATGCGCTTCTGGTCCCTCTTCCGCCAGGCTGGGTCATGCAGGTGGCGAAATGTCTTGTAGCCAGTTGTAATTCCCGAGGGGCGGAAAAGCTAGGAGGCCAAAGGAAGTTGGGGTCAGGCCATCGCTCCTGGAGCCCTGGCCCTCACCTCTAGCTCCCCTGAGGGCCCACTGCCTGCCAGGAAGCCACAGGCAGAGGCCTGTGTTCCCACCCTGCATTAGAGGACACTGCGGTCCAGAGAGCAGGGACTAGTTAGATGACCGCTGCAAGTCAGGGCTGGGGCAGGGATCAGAACCAGGGGTGCCGTCTCCAAACCCCAGGATCTTCATCTGAGGACAAAGAAGAGAACCTCAGGGCAGCCACGACGGCTGAGGCTGCGGCTGAGGCAGGGCCCTGGGGGAGCCTTACCTGGAGCCCGGCTCCTCTGATGCGCCGGTAGAACTCATCATCCTCGCGGCCCCAGCCCCAGAAGCGGTTGGACATCCCGTTGCACTGACACAGACAGGCAGCGTCACTTGCCCCGTCCTCCCAGGGGTGCCCTTTGGTCTCCTACCTCTTGGGTGTCCCCAGACCTCCTCCTCCCCTAGCTGTTCTGAATGTACACCAGGTGCCTGCATCTCCCTCAGCCTCTGCAACACTGGGGGACAGAGGAGGGTCAGCACATGCCAGTCCCTCTCCCTGTTCTAATGAGACCTTGAACTGGTGTGAGATAATCACCTCAAAAGTGTCCTGCTGGCCAGAGGGGACCTCTCTTGGGAGCTGTCGATGGGCAGAATCGCCAACTCCCACTTGAATTCCACCTCCTCCATGCTCCCATTCCTCCTGGGCGGCCTGCCCTAGTCTCTTCCTGGGTGTGTGACAGGGACAGCTGGGCCTATGGCTGACAGCTATCCTTGCACCCAGCTCAGGGGCTTTACTTACATAAGTCTGGCTTTTGACACAGCTTGAAGAGAGGAGACTTGGGCCTAAGCCACCTGGTTTTTCCTACCCTCCCATCCCCTGGGCAGTGACTGATTCAGGGATGGGCCCAGGACTCAAGCTGGACCAATTAAAAGCCAGTGCAGTTCAGTCCTGGGAGTCCCATCTGGGAGGCTGTGGAAGGGGATCCATCTTCCACCAGACTGGAGCCGAGAGGGACACAGGCTGCAGCTACAACAGCCACCCTGCATCCTGCACGTCTGCAAATAAACCCCATGTAGGGAAGGCAGAGCTGAGAGATGGACAGAGAAATGGGGTCCTGGTGACACCGTCTGAGAGGTGGGCAGGCTGTACCTGAAGCCAAACCTTCCCCCTACCCTGCCCACACTTGTCACTGTCAAGGGCCAATAAGTCCCATTTTCTGAAGCCTGCTTGCTCGGTGTTTCTGCTACCGCGACTGACTTGCTGCTCCTGCTAGGGCAAGGCAGGCCATCTCCTAGGCCCCAGAAGCACTGCTCCACCCTGCCTTCCACCTCCACCCAGGCTGAGCAGAGAGGGCCGCGCCGGGCCTCACCAGCTGATAGTGCTGCTTGGAGAGCAACAGGATGCCACCGACGTAGGTCTTGTAGTGATAGAGCGGGTGGAGCTCTGGGGAGGCCACGTGGAAGGGCCCGGCCTCAGGGAAGCCATAGTCCAGCTCCTCATTGAGAGGGAGCAGGTCCACGTCGTGCATGGCAATGTAGTCTGTGCTGTTGCCGCTCTCCAGGAAGCCCACGTTGATGAGTGCCGCCCGGTTGAACCTGTGCAGGGTGGCCAAGGCTGGGCAGCGGCAGGAGCCCTGCATGGGAGCCTCTCCTTCACAGCACCCACCCTGAGGCCCTGCAGTGCCTCTGCCACCCTCCAGCCCGGCACTGACTTCACTGTATAGGGCCATCCCCTCCACGTGTTGCACAAACGTTTACTGAGCACCTCCTCCCAGAACCTCTCAAAGCACTGCATCTACAGCAGTGAAGAAACCAGGCCCTGCTCTCACAGAGCGGACATGCTAATAAGAGGAGACAAAAACAAACAAGTAAACACAGAGCAAGGCAGGTGGCATCAGTGCTGTGGAGAAAAGTAAAACAGGGAGGAGGGCGGGCAGCTATGCCCCAGACAGGGCTGTCGGGGAGGGCCAGGGTAACGGGACATCCGGGCAGAAACCTGAGGCTGAGGAAATGAGCACAGGGCTCCAAGCGGCAGAAGCAGCCCTGCAGGGCCTGGGGCAGGAACAGACAGCAGGTGGCCGGCAGAGCAAGGAGCAGAGGGGATGAAGTCGGGATGAGGCCTGTGGGCCACTGGAGGATGAGGCCCTGACTCCGGGTGAGCTTGCAGGGCTGTGAACAGGGGCAGACTGTGCTGGGACTTCCGTGTGCGCAGGACGCTCCAGTCAGTGTCAGGGTAGGGGTGGAAGCATGGACTCCAGTAGGAGGCATGACAATGACTTAGGCAAGAGACGATGGCGGCCTGGCGTGGCAACGGCAAGAAGCTGGCAAATTCTAGACACATTTTGCTGATGGACTGGATGATGTGTGTGACAGAGAGAAAGCAGTTGAGGACAACTGCAGGGCTTTTCGGTCTGAGCAACTGGAAGCCTGGAGCTTCCTTTCCTAAGATGGGCAAGAGGGAAGGGCAGGGCAGCAGGCCTGGGGTTGAGGCCCTCAGGAATCCCGCTGTGATCACAGCAAGCTTGCAAAGCCTCTGAGGCCACCCTCGGAGGGCTGCACAGGCGGCTGGGCTGCAGAGCCTGGAGTTCAGGAGAGAGGTCCAGGCCAGGAACATGGACCTGGGGGTGATCAGGGTAGAGACAGGATTCTATGCCATGAGATGAGATGAGCTCCCCCAGGGAGTAGCTGTAGCTAAAAGGGGGGGCCACCCAAGCACGGAGCCTCAAGAAGTGCCAATGGAGGGAGATCAGGGAGGTGAGGCCCAACCAGCAGAGGTGACGAGAAGGGGTGGCCAACGTGGACAGTGCTGTCCCAGACATCAAGCGGGGCTGATGCAAATGCTGCTAACAGGCCCACACTTTTGGGTTAACGAAGAGGAGGACATTGGCAACCTCAATGAGAGTGGCTTCAGTGCCATGATGGGATAGGCGTCTGAGTGGAAGTGGTTTAAGAGAAAATGAGGGGAAAGAAAGGGAAGTTTTGCTAAAAAGGGGAACAGAGAAGTGGGGTGATAGCTGTGGGGCATGCGGGCTCAAGGGAGTCTTTGTCTTTTCAGAGGGGGGCTATCTCAGTATGGTGCGTGCCGCGGGAGGGTGGGGGCGGGGTCCACGGCCAGAGTTGGGGAGTCGGCCGGGGAGGATCCCCAAGCACAGCAGCTGGGAGGGGGGTGCAGGTGTGGGGACTAGGGAAAGTTGTCTGCCATTTTCTCAAATCAGAAGCAAAGTCATCAGCTCAGCGTGAGGACAGGGAAGAATGAGAAGAGAAGGTCGAAAGGCTGCCACGGACAGACCGGGGGAATGCGAGGCCTCCTGCAGCACTGAGGGCCTTCCTGGGTGGGGCGCATCGGCAGGGAGGTGGGCGGCGTGGCTGCCCAGGTGCGGTGTGGAGCAGACAGAGTTGGATCTGCCAGGCTGCGGTCATGTCAGCCAGAAGGCAGCCAGGGGCTTGAGGGCATATGTGAGGGAGTGATTTGAATGACCGACCGGGACTCAGTTGGAGTGAGAAAGAGGAAAGACAGGTGGCAGGTGGCAGGTGGCCGTAGTGAGAAGTAGGAGGGGCCGCAGGCTGGGCAGGGCTGGGAATCGCTAGTCATCTTCCAGCAGGGAGGGCTGAGGGAAAGGAGGTGTGGGCAGAGGGTAAGGTGCTTACATTCTGGTCACCCATCGGAGGGGAGGGGCGCAGTTTTGGGTAAGGGTGAGGATTTTAGGGTAACATTAGACGGTGGCGAATTTAAAGCCGTGGACCTGAGCCTCCCTTTCCCCACCCCCTGGCCAGTCCCCAGCAAGGCCGGACAGCTTCCATCGTGCCACTTCTCTCCACCCCTTCTACCATGTTGTTGAGCCTCGGCCACCCCAGCCAGCCACCACTACTCCTAACTGGTCTCCCTGCTGCTTCTCTTGTCCCAGTATAATCTAGTTTACATACAGAAGCCACAGTGATTTTATCAAATGGACATTAGATCAGGGCCCTCCCCAGAGATTCCTGCCATACCCAGCAGGGGCTTCTGCCATCTCCCGCCCCCCTGCCACTGCCCCAGGTGGCCTCTCACAGGCCTCTGGACTACTGCCAGGAAAGGGCGCAGGCCCTGAGGGCCCCAGGCAAGGGGAGGCCCAGGAGAAGAGTGCGACG
>CM052436.1:134066443-134077898 GCA_028533085.1 Varecia variegata | reverse complement strand
GAGCAGGCCCGGGATGGCCCCGAGGTCTCCTGCCCTTGTCCCCTGGCTGCCTGGGCCACGTCACCAGAGCAGCTGAGCTGCAGCCAGAGTAGGGAGAAGAAGCCCAATAAGAGACAGGCAACGAAGAGATGGAAGACGGAGCATTTCCGGGGGAGGCCGCCGGGGAGCAACCTGGACCTGGGACAAGAGCAGGGACGGGGTCAGAAGGGCGGGCTGAGCTGGGGCCCTCTGACAGACCCTTCGCTGGCCTCCCCACAGGTAGGGTGCACACACCTGGTCTACCCCGAGCGCCTGGAAATTAGTGCAGAAGCAACTGTACTGTTTTTGCTCATGCTCCTAGCGCACGTCAGGAATCCTGTTGACTCTGGATCCACTCACGTCACCCCCTCTGGGAAGCTGCCTGACCTCTCTCAGGTCACAGAACTGCCCCAATTCCTCTATGCTCTCTTACTTTCTGCAAGTGAATCCTGGCCAGTCCGTGAGCTGATCGAGGGCCTTGCACTTGCCCTCCGCAGGACAGTGGCTCCATGTCCTGAGCCAATGGCAGGAGCCCCACCTTAGAGAGATCCAGCCCACTGCCTTCCAAACCTGCTTCCCTGCAGATCCACCCCAGCAGAAACTTTAGCTTCACCCTGCTCTGAGGCTGAGCAGACAGGGATGAGTGCTGGCATCAGTCCCAGGCAAAACAACCAGTTTTCTCTGGAGAATCAGTTTTATTCTGGGACCCCAAAACAATGCAAGGCCCAAACTGACAACAGGAATTCACTAATGAGTCTCCAAGCTTCAGACCAAGAGCCAGCCCATGTGATGAGATGAGAGACAGAAGAAGGAAAGAAAGACGATGGCTGGGTACAGCACCCAAGCTCACTTTGGAAACTGGAAAAATAGCTGAATGTCTTAGGCATTGGGGTGATGCTGGGAGGCTGCCCTTTTGGGTAGCACACACAAAGAAACAGGTGGAATTCACCAGGTGCCTTTGCCCCTCCTCTGGAAGTTCCTGAGTATGGTGAGAGAGGAGCTGAGGAAATCCAAGAAGACAGAAGTTTCCTCTATATTCCCCTCCCACTGCTCCCTGAAATAATCTGCACAGGAATCACTTCACAACCTCCAAGAGTCAGCATTAGCCTTATAGATTCTTCCCCCTAAGTCCCCCTTTGGTCCTTCCTCACTCTCTGTTCCTTGCCCTGCTCAGACCCCTTCAACCTCCTGAATGACTCTCCTCTGTTTACAAGGTAAAGGCCAAACTCTTTGGCCTGACGGTTAAAGCCCTCTGTGACCCAGCCATCTCCAGTTGCTTCCAAGCCCCCAAGTCACGCTGGGAGACTCAGAGCTTCTCCACTCGCTATATTCCTTCCTGTTCCAGCCCACGCACGGCCGCGCCTTCTGCCTGAAATGTCCTTCTTTGTTTTATCTGCCTGGAAGCCCCCTGTTGATCCTTCAGGGCCAGACTCCAATGCCAAGGCCAGTGCTGCCCCCTGACCCACCATGCCCCCTCCCTTGTGTTCCCATGGCATCTTACTTCCCTCATTGAAGCACTTATTTGTAATGCTTGTCACACCATGTCAGATTCATATCTATGGCCCCAGGTCAGACACTAGAGGGTTTGCTAAGTGAGTTAAAGGAAGGGTTAAAGCATTCAAGGGCATGCTTTAAGCCACACACTAGAGCCAGACCAACTCCTACCTTTCTCTAGAGACACAATTGCCAACCTGGAAGCCAGCAGCTCTGAAGCCAGGCCCAGGTCCCATACACAGCTGAGAGGTGGCACAGCAGGACATCCTCACAGGGCTTCTGACTTACCCCTCATTGTGCTGTGGTCGTGGTTTCTGGTGGGGAGGAGCAGAGCCCAGGCCTGCAAGTGGCCTAGGAAGACTGAAACCTCTACAGAGTCTCCCTCGCCCTCTGGGCTCTTTCTGAGGATGGGGTAGAGACTGGGGAGATGGATAAGGGATAACATCCCGCCTTTGGGAAAAGAAGTAGTGGCCGTCATCCAGGGGCATGACATGGATTGGCATTCCATGCACTTCCACCTGCTATTTCCTCCAGCCTCCTTCCCCTTCCTACCAGGATCACGGCCCCATGAGCACTCTTGTCCTGTGTTCTCAGGGCACAAACCACTGAGCAACTGAACTGGGCCCACTCCCAATTCCTCAGGACAGTGGACACTGAGAAGAGTTACTCCTGGTGCCACCTGGTGGCAAATGCCAGATCTGCAATCTGGTTGCTCTCAGGCCCAGGCCAGCCTGGCTCTGAGGGGTAGGCCAGATGAGACTTTGTCTCCTTCACCAGTTATTGACCAAGGCTGGTAAGAGGTGGATTCAAACGCAGGCAGGCTGGATCCAGAGCCAGCGCTTCGCTGCTACACTAGCCTGCATCTGTCATATGGGTCTCTGCACCCCGTGTCAAAAGCACACCAGTAAATTTTTCTGGGAACACAGTCATGGAAAGCCATCAGGAAATAGAAATGCACCTCTATTATCTTTCCTTTCTTCTTTCATATAAACCTTAGCAATATGAGGTTCGAAAACTCAGCTGCTCTGGTTACAGCACCTCAAAGCTGCAAAAGTAACTAGAAGATAACTGGCACCTCCTCTGTACCAGGCACAGTGCCAAGGGTTTTACATATAATGCTCTCCCTTAATCCTCATACAACCCTACAAAGTAGGTATTATGATCAGTGTTTCAGAGATGGAACGGCTGAGGTCAGAAAGATTAAGTGATCCGTTTCTGGTCACATTATTAAAGAGGATTCCTGCTCAGTGGGCCTGACTCCATAGTCCATGCTTTCTATTATATTCCTGTCTTCTCATTTCAACATCAAGCCTGAAAAGTCCCCAGAAGAGTTGTGCCCATTAAATTCCAGAATCTTATGGCACCTGGCAAACTTAAAGAGATATAATGGAAATGAGGCACCATTCACTGGGTGGAGATCCACTATCATGTGTTCCAGGTCAGAAGACTTTTGGGGGCACATCTCAAGCCTAGAGTGTTGGTGTTCCTCCCAAATCTAGATAGCCAGATTGCTTCCCCCATTCTGTTTTAATGGGAAACATGTTTAGCTAAGGGCTGGGCATAGCTCACATCTTACATGTAGGACAAGGACAGCTGCACAGGAAATGAACTACTGCGTGTATGAGGAGTGCCCAGTACCTGCCAGGCAGTGGCCAGCCAGGCAGAGGATACAGAGCATCTGTCTGGTAGGTTCTTCCGAGTGGTCTGCGAAGGATGGGGAAGCACGAGGGAAGGAGATCAGTATCTGAGGCTACGTGGATTTGACGGGGGAGGTAGAAAACAGAGAAACGGAAGGAGCCTCAGAGAGCAGGGACAGACGGAAAGATAGAGACCCACCGCGAGAGGTCAGCGGAGTGAGACCTGCGTGAAGATAAAGGCCAATGGAGAAACACAAGGAAACACATGAGACGGAGACTGGCAAAGAGAACAGAAACTCACACAGGGAGGACAACGGGGAAAGAGAGAAACGGAGGCAGAGACGCGCAGAGCGATGGGGACTGGTTTTAGAAACAGGGACCCATACAGACAGCGCCAGTGACCACAGGGAGAACCAGACCCTCACAGAGACCCGCAGAAACGGAGACGCGACGGCCTCAGCCTCCCAGACTCCGCGGGGCGGCCTGGAACGGAGCAGCACCCGGGAGGACGGGGCCCCGGCCAGCCGCCGCCGCTCACCTGCCGTCCTCCCAGGGCAGCTGCGCCGCTTTCCTCCGCGAGGGGAACATCGTGGGGGGCGGCGGCGGCGCATGGGGCTTGAGCTCCCCGCCCGGCCCTCCCGGCCTCCGGGCCTACGCGGCGTCTCCGCCTCCCGCCCCGCCCTGGCCGTCCGCCCCACCCCTCGGTCCGCCGGGTCCGCCGGGTCCGCCGCTCCGGCCGCGCCGCCTGCTCCCCGGAGCCGCGGCCTCCAAGGTTCTGCTTGCCGAGGAGCACGTGCGCGCTCCTACCGGCGGCCCGCCTCCTAACTGCCTCCGGGTCCCGCTTGACATCCCGAGAAACTGGAGCCCCACAGGCCAAAGGTCACGCAGCGGGTCACTAGGCTGGGACTGGACTTAGACTCCAGGCTTCCAAACCAGCGCTGGGGATAATCTGCATCGTCCTCTTCCTTAGAGGAGCCGGAGAGCGTCGTGGCGTCCCTGCTGTCAGCCCAGGCGGTGCATTCTTTCTCCCCACAAGGTTGGAGGGGCAAGGCCAAGATCAGGGCTCAGTGTTGGGTTAGCCTATAGCCCAAGTAGGAGTTGGGAGCTGAGCTCTGAAGACAGATTCACTGGGTTTGAAGCCCGGCTCTGCCAATTCAGCTGTGTATGAGGGCAAACCACATCTCTCTGCCTCTGTTTCTTCACCTGGGTCCTATTCTAATATAGTCGCTGTGGGGATTAAAGAAAATGCAAACACGCTCGGTGCAGCGCTGGACACACAGTCAAAGCTATATAGTTGACAGCTGTCATCCAGGAAGGGGGTATTTTGGTGGAGTTGAAGTGAGAACTGAATATGAGATGAGTTCCCATAATTGCCCTGTCACTGTGGGAATTAAGCTGGCTCTCAACCTCCAGCCTCCCATCTGGGAAAAAAGAGCAGCAGGGTTGTTAGACTTAATCTCCTCTACTCTTCCAAGCAAACTATTATTTATTTATTTATTAGTTTCCTAATAAACAGCTAACATCTATTAAGTTCTTACTATGTGCCATTGTTCTAAATTCCTTGCTACTTTTATCTTAATTTAGTCCTTATGAATAGGTACTTACTATCCCCACTTTAAAGATGAGGGAACTGAGCACAGAGAGGCAAATCAGGTAGTTTCATTGCACAATCTATGATCTTAATCACTATGTTTCAGAGAGGACTTCACAGTGGGTATGAAATTAATCATTCCCAGCAATTTCCTTACCCCGTAAGCCCAAAAGTATACAACCTACTTATTCCCCTTCCTGTTGACTCTCCCAGGGCACTGCACCTACACCAGAACCTTGGCAAATCCAGCCCAGATTTGCTGATGACAAAGGCAAGGCTGACCTCCTGCAGAAACCAGTCAGGAAAGGCCAGTGATGGAAGCAGGGATGTGGGACTGTGTGACCTGGGAAGCCCAAGCCCCCTCAAGAGGACAACCACCACTCCATCCAGCTAGTTTTTGCCACATGAGGATGAAGCCCCACCAGTGTCACATCTCACTATCTCAAGAAATGAGATTTCACATAAAAATTCAAATTAGCTAAATTTAAAATGTGACATCCAGTTATAAATCATGTTGATAATAAGTACCCTTGATATGATGAGATGAAAAGGGCACTTTACCTCTGTGGTCTTTTTTCAAAAACCCGTAACCCCAGTCTAATCATGAGAAAAACAACAGACAAATCCCAGCCGAGGGACATTCTACAAAATACCTGACCTGTACTCCTCAACTCTGTCAAGGAATCATCAAAATCAAGGAAGGTCTGAGAAACTGTCATAACAAAGAGGAGTCTAAGGAGACACAGTGACTAAATGTGATCTGGAATCCTGGAACAAAATAAGAAAGGACATTAGATAACAACTAAGGAGATCTAGATAAATTATGGACTTTTGTTAAAAATAATGTATCAATATTGTTTCATTAGTTTTAACAAATGTACCATACTAATGCAAGGTGTTCATAGTGATGTAAACAAAAATAAAATCCTCACCTCCCACCGACTGAACAGACCTCTTCTTGGCCCAGGGGACCCCAGAAAATCTTTAAAATTGAGTTCCTGGCCATAAAGAGAAGGGAGGTTCCACACTTCATTATACCCCCTCCCTTTTGGAGTTTAGATACAACAATTGACCAGCATTAATGTTAAAACAGAGATCATAAGACTGAAAAACAGACTCTGTGACTATAAGATACTAAAGTATTAACAGGACCTAAGGCCATGCAAAACAAAGGTTAAATCACACCCGTAGGCCATCAATTTGCTTAACAGATCACTTGAGTCTGTGCTTCCTTATCTTAACTTGAAACATTCCAAGCCTTTACACAAAGCTTTATGTCTTTTACCAATTATAAATCAAAGAATCTCTGACCTCACCTATAAGCTGTAAGCCCCTGCTTCAAGATATCTCACCTTTTCAGGCCAAACCAATATACACCTTCCATGTTTTATGATTTTTACCTGCAATTCCCATCTCCCTAAAACATATAAAACCATACTGTAACCCGACCACCTCGGGACCGCTTACTCAAGACTTCTTTGGTGTGGCTCCCTGGACCACTGTGACACACATTGGCTCAGAATAAACTTCTTTAAATTATTTGTTACAGAGTTTGAGTTTTATCCATTAACCCAAGGGAAGATAGGGAAAACTTTCTTCACATTTCCTGTAATTCTAAATTTTTTTTTTTTTTTCTTAATGTGAATCAGGCCTAGGTGGCAACATGAGCCCAGATTACATCCTCCGGGCAGGTCAAGCAGCCCCAAATCTTGTCTCCTGGTCCCTACTTTCTTACACTGCTGGATTAACCTTTCTCAAATTTATCTTCAGGTGGTTTTTCTCAAAACTTTCAGTCGACAGGTGGTTATGTCCAAATCTCTTACCTGGGGTTCAAGTCTCTCCTCTCAACCAACCTTCCTAACTTCCCCACAACCCTCCCCTCCAGCTGAAAGAACATCCATCTATCTCCATACCAGTTCTTTGCCTGTTTCCCCCACCCACCTCTGCCCTGCCATCTCATCAGAATCCTTCCTCTCCTTAATGGTCCTTACTGAAGTCACTTGCTTTTGGTTAAGCCCATCAACACCCTCATCTTCACCAGGCAGGGACTCTGTCCTTCCCACACCTGAAGCACCCCTCTGCTCAGTGCACCTTCCTTACCAGTCACCTTTTTGCAGCATCTGTGACAGTTATATCCACTGACTCTGGAAAGGGAAGGCACTTCACAAGGGAGCTGGCACAGAGGAAATGGTATGGATTTGAGCCCAAATCCACAATATTCACTTGCTGGATGGCCTTGGACAAGCCCACTACTCCCCACCACAGGAAGGCCTGGAGAGGATGGAAAGAATGAAGTTGAGATGTAGGAATTCATTTTGGAATGTGAAGTGCTTTGCCCATTGGAAGAACTGACATTCTCTGAAGCGCCTTGTAGTGCTATGCCCACTGATAGTTGAGTAACTTCACACTAGACAAGAAGTCAATTTTTTTTTTTATTGGGAAACCAAGGTAACAAACCTAGACTTATTGAAAATGAAATCAGTAACTAAGATTCTGCAGGCCCCAACCCCAACCAGCACCAAGGCCTCTGCTTGGCCTGACCCCAGTTCCTCAAGCCCCAGAATGGATGACCACGTGAAGCAGCCAGGGTCAACCACAGGGCCACTTTCCCACACTGCAGCCCCCTCCACCCCACCCTCAATTGACACACACACCCTGGATCAGTAGGTCTAGGCCAAAAGAGAGAAGAGCAAGGTTCCCAGGGCGGCAGGGAATCACAGCCATACCCCAACCTCCTCAAAATCCCAAGTTAGCAAAGGAAGACAGAAGGAAAACTGGCTTGCCCACCCCTCCCCCTCCCCCATCCACCCAGATGGCAGCCTCACATCCCTGATCAGTAACACTGTGATTCTGAGGTGCCAGTGGGGCTCCCAGTGGCTTCACCTGGGTGATTACTGCAAAGAGGCCAGGGGAGGGGCAGGCATTTGCCCTACCACCTACTCAGTATCAGCCAGCCAAGCTGCTGCCCCCAGCTTGTGCCTGGGGGTACCTGCAGCCCCTCTCCCCTCCAGAACATCTACATCTGGGAAGCAGTCCTCCTGCCAGAGAGAAGTCAGTTCCAGGAGGTCCTTTCTCCCCCAGCCTGGGAGGATGGCCTGTGAGGCCTGGGATGGCTACACCAGCTTCTTGGCTTCAAAGAAGCTCTTGAGATGCCGCATCTGCCAGACACCGATGGCCACGAGGATCAGGGTTTGTAGAATGGACCACCACAACACCCGCTGGTTGGTGCTCTCACTGGTCTGTCGGAAGCGCTCCTCTCGCCACTGTGCGGAAGAATGGAAAGCGAGCCCAAGTTGGCTGCGGCCACTGGAACTGCTGAGTTCCCAGCCAGCAGGGGTACCCCAGGGCTGCCCAGCTTTGTCCAGGTTCCAGCCAAGCACCTACAAAGAGTCACTACCTGGGGACTGTCTTCACCCTCACCAGCCAGATACCTCAGGCACCTACTCATTTCTCCTAAGTCTGTCTCTTCATGTGTCAGTTATAGTCCCCACCTAGTCTGATGCCTAGGGGATAGGTGGGGGTAGTTGTGGTGTCACTCCATGGGACACAGCTGTCCTGGAGTCCTCAGGAGTGGACTTTCTCTGAGCCCTCTGCCCAGGTCTTCCTTGAAGATCATGGGGACAGGTTGCAGACTGGTGGCCTGGGCCTGGATCTGGCCTTTATATGTGGTTTGGCTCACATATTGTTTTGCCAACATTTAAAACCCGAGAAAATTTCACATAAAAAACCTGGACCTCTAGCTCCTCTTGAAAAAATTTAATATCTGAACACCCATGGCTGGCATTTCTCCAAGGAGACCCTCAGCTGACACTGAACAGTAGCTGTTCCTGTTTAGATGGGTCACTGCCCTACTAGTCCTTATGGTCATAGATTGATTCTTGGTACACTGGTTCCTGGTCACAGGTAAGTTTGAGACCCCCTAGTCCGTGGAGCACTTGGAGCCACTGAAACAGGACCCAAGGTGCTGGTATCAAACCCCACTCTGCCATTCTGTGTGTAACTGTGATTTAGGGCAATGACAGCCTCTTTAAGAGTCAGTGTTCTCAATTGTTAATACAAGGTAGAGTTAGAAATACCTGCCCCACCTTTCAGACCTGCAGTGCAGCACAGGTAAGTTCAGGGGTCTCATAATGTATCTGACATGCAACTCCTGGCTGAACCAATGGGTAGGTTCTGGGAAGCCCACCACTCCCGGCCCAGTCCCTCACCCGCTGGTAGTTCTGCTCTTTTTGGATCTGCTCCACTTGTTCCACCAGCTGTCGCACTCGTAGCTGCAACTCACTCAACTTGTCTTTGGCAGCAATTTCTGCATAGTCATTGGCATGTTCACCCACCTGGATGTCCAGGTGAACTCTCTGGGAACAAACAAGGGAGACAAGGGGGATGAGGCAGCTCTGCTCCAACTTCCTGCCAGAGACTGACAGCTGATCCCCCACATTCCTTCATCTGTTCATTTAGGCAACAGACTAAGGCCTCATCAGTGTCTAGCCCTACAGGGCTCGGGGCACACGACCAAGAACAATGAGCTGATGCTCTGACTGAGGCATACAAAGGGCTCAGCCACTGTGTCCTGGATGTCCACTGGAAACCCAGTGTTCTCAGGAGACATAAAATCTGACATAGTCATCTCACACCCACAGTACCACCAGTCCCCATTCATGACCAAGGGACCGAAGCTGAAAGCAGCAAGTCCCACATGGATTCACTTACCAGCATACCTCCAGCAAAGAGGGAGAACTTGGTGGAATTGGAGTGAAGACAGATCTGGTGCTCACCAGGGGTATGGGAGGTAAAAGTGAACCTGCCCTCAGAGCCATACTGCCGGGCCAGAATGACCTGGAGGAAGGGAAGGGGCTGCAGTCAGTGTTACGGTAGAGATGGGGCTGGAAGAAAATGCTTAAGGCTCTAAGTACTGTAAAAGTTGACAAGCAGAGGCTTAGGTACCTCACAACACTAAAAGATCCAAAGGTGCTCCGCAGCAGTTGCTAAATGCTTGTCTGAGAACTATTTGGGGCTGGGGTGAAGAGTCTAACATCAAGCTGGCAAGTGTTCGTTCTTGGGAAGGGCTTTCCTTTATCCAGAGTTCATGCCCTTTCAATTTTTTTCTAACAAAAGGTGACAGGTGACAGCTAAAGAGTTTTGTTTTAATTTTCACATCCTTATTTGTCAAAATTAAAAGCTGTTCATTTTTTTTGGAAAGTACTGTGTTCTGTGAAATCCTAAAGTCTAGATGTCACAGCTTTAGAGTTGACAAAACTCTTTGACTTTCATCATCACAATTAATCCACCCTCGCACCTGTAAGATAGGTGATTCCCATTTCAGACAGGAAAATGGCTCAGGGAAGGTAGGGTCATGCAGCAGTGAGCCAGAAGTTGAGAGGAGCAGCTAGCACTGCAGCAGCCCAAGTTTGGCCTGCAGTGAAATTCCGGGATCTTCCCACAACACCAACTGTCTCTCCCACTTTAGCAGGTGCAGAAACTCTTAAGGGAGAAGTGCCAGAGCCTGCCTGGCGGAGAGCTTGACCGGGGTAAGGGGCCGGATCACCTTGTCCTCTGGGTCCTTCACCTCCACGAACATGCCGAGCCCGGGGGTGGCCGGCTGGTATTCCTCCCGCTGTTTGTCATACAGCTGTGTCCGGTAGTTTCCTGGAAGGAAGCAGGGCAAGCCCAGGTCAGAGGAGCGCGAGGTGGCGTTGGGTCTGCAACCACCAGGGCACGGCGAAGCAGTCTCCTCTCGGCTCTAGAGATCTGAGTGTCCCCGCATCCCCCGCCCCAAGACCACTGTCACGTCCCAAACTCTTCCCTTCCTGCCCCCGCACCTATGACCATGGTCTCGTCTGGGATCTCCTCAATGAAGCACTTCTTTTCCGTCTCTCCGATGTGAAAGTAGAGCGCGCTTCCGCGGGCCGCAAAACACAGCAGTAGCAGGAGGGTCCGCATCATTCTGCCCAGCCCCGTTCCGGGAGGGGGCCGGACACCCGGCTCGCCCTGCTCCGCGGCCATCTTGCCCTACTTGCCCGCGCAGCCGCAGCCGGCCGAGCCACGTCGCCCTGCCGCCGCCGCGCGGTGCCTGCCGGGACGGCGAGCCCGCCAGATGGACTACAAGTCCCGCGATGCCCCGCGGCCTTGGCGCGGCAGTGCCTGATTGGGGCGCGGTTCGTACCTGGGACGCAATCGGGTACCCAGAATAGAAAAATTCTTTCCGTTGACCCTCGTCGTGGCGGGGCAGCTGGTGATGATTATCAGCTTTTTATAAAAGAAGAAACTGAAGTTGTTTGTTTGACGTCGCGGAGCGAATTGCAAGCAGGGCCAGGATCTCTGACTTTCCTTGGCACAGCATCTACCACTCTTGGTTTGCTTCTATTTTAAAAAATGAACTTAAAAAAGAAAAAGAAAAAGGACACAAACAATGCAGGAATTTATTCTCCAAAAAAATCAACCGAGACGGAAGGATTGCTTGAGCTCAGGAGTTCGAGACCAGCCTGAGCAAGAGTGAGACCCGTCTCTACTATAAATAGAAAGAAATTATATGGACAACTAAAAATAAAAAAAATTAGCCGGGCATGGTGACGCGTGCCTGTAGTCCCAGCTACTCGGGAGGCTGAGGCAGGAGGATCGCTTGAGCCCAGGAGTTTGAGGTTGCTGTGAGCTAGGCTCACGCCACGGCACTCTAGCCCGGGCAAGAGGGTGAGACTCTGTCTCAAAAAAAAAAAAA
>CM052436.1:134048438-134065943 GCA_028533085.1 Varecia variegata | reverse complement strand
TTTGAGGTTGCTGTGAGCTAGGCTGATGCCACGGCACTCACTCTAGCCCGGGCAACAAAAGCGAGACTCTGTCTCAAAAAAAAAAAAAAAAAGAAAGAAAGACTGGGCGTGGTGGCTCACGCCTGTCATCCTAGCACTCTGGGAGGCCGAGGTGGGAGGACTGCTTGAGGCCAGGAGTTCAAGACCAGCCTGAGCAAGAGTGAGATCCCATCTCTACAAAAAATAAAAATTAGCCAGACATAGTGGTGTGTGCCTGTGGTCCCAGCTACTGGGAAGGCTGAGGTGGGAGGATCACTTGAGCCCAGGAGTTGGAGGTTGCAGTGAGCTATTATGATGCCACTGCAGTCTATCCAGGGCAACAGAGAGCTGACTCTGTCTCAAAAAAAAAAAAAAAACAACCCAAAAAACAAAGACCTCAAAAGCAGATAATAACCTTAAAGGACCCTAATAGAAGGTACACATGAAGAAAGCAATCAGGATGAAGCTGAGCTAAAGGTATTAAAAGGATTGGGAAAAAAATTAAAGCTATGTAGGATAGACAGAGGGATCTACCATGCATGGAACGAGAGTCCTTGATCAAGAAAATCAAAATAACAGAATATTCGATTTTTGTTTTTTGAGACAGAGTCTCGCTCTGTTGCCCGAGCTAGAGTGCCGTGGGGTCAGCCTAGCTCACAGCAACCTCAAACTCCTGGGCTCAAGTGATCCTCCTGCCTCAGCCTCCCAAGTAGCTGGGACTAAAGGCAGTGGCCACCACTCGCACCTAATTTTTTCTATTTTTCAGTAGAGACGGGAGTCTCACTCTTGCTCAGGCTGGTCTCGAACTCCTAAGCTCAAACAATCCACCCTCCTAGGCCTCCCAGAGAGCCTACACATACAACCGTACTGGTTTTCAGTGCAGGATTCAATAAATTACATGAGATATTCAACACTTTATTATAAAATAGGCTTTGTGCTAGATGATTTTGCCAACATGTAGGCTGATGTAAGTATCTCAGCATGTTGAGGTATGTGATGATGTGATGTTCTGTATCTGTGCCATCCAATACAGTAGCCACTGGCCACAGGTGGCTACTGAGCACTTGAAATGTGGCCAGTGCAAATGAGGAGTTAAATTGTGCATTTTATATAATTTAATTAGCCGCACGTGGCTAGTGGCTACTATATTGGGCAGTGCAGGTTTGTAATTTAGTTTTTTATAATATTCTTGTCTTTTAAAATATTTGCATATTCTGGGCCAGCCTGGTGGCTCACGCCTGTAATCCCAACACTTTGGGAGGCTGAGGAGGGAGCATCTCCTGAGGCCAGGAGTTTGAGACCAGCCTGGGCAACAGAGCAAGACCTTGTTTCTACAAAAAATTTCAAAATATATTAGCTGAGTGTGGCAGTGCACACCTGTAGTTCCAGCTACTTGGGAGACTGAGGCAGGAGGAGAGCTTGAGCCCAAAACTTAGAGGTTGCAGTGAGCTGTGATTGTGCCACTGCCCTCTAGAGACTCTGTCTCTAAAAACAAAACAAAACAAAACAACACAGCAATTGATTGAAATATATCAAATATATAAAAATATGTGAGTTTGTACTCCAACAGAAAGAGAAAAAGAGAGATCATTGGTTACCATTGGAGATAACCAGAAAAGGCACCAAATTTTTATCTGAAAGATTGGCAAGTAAAGGGGAGGAATTAAGCATTTATTCTATTTGTCCTGCGTGACTTGTTAGTGTAGGGTAGTCAAATAACCCTAGCAGATGAGGGAAATATTCTCTCAGAAGAATAGAAAAGAATTACAGAATTAGAGTAACATTTTACAACACTTCGTGAAGTAGTTGGTTCAGGCTAATCAATCCATCAATGGACGAAGCTGGTTTAGGTAAATCCATCCATGGATAAGAGTTTGTTGGGGAAGTTTTCAAAGGTACTAACACACTGTACCTACTAATCAAACTCATCATCACTGAGAGTGAGAAAATCAGACAGGTCGTGTTGTGCCTCCTGATGTGATATGAAGCTCACAGCACACCCGTGAGATATTTTTGCAAAAGAAAAAGAAGTGGAAATGAATCTTAATCTAGTCAAGACATTTAATTTATAAGAAATATGAAGAATAGCGGGACCAGTTTAATGACACTATAAGGTAGCTAATGACATCACCAGATCAACTGACCTGTTTCTTAAACAGGAGGTGGCATAGAGTTGGGGGTGTGGAAGATACTGTTCTAGACTAAAAGAAACTGAGAGAACATAACCAAATGCAACTCATGATCTTTATTAGGATCCTAATTCAAAAATCTAAGCATAATATGATATTTTTTGAGATGGTTAGGGAAAATATGATTATGGGCTGGGTAGTAGATAATGCCAAGGATTTACTGTTAATTTTGTTAGGTGTGATAATGGCATTGTGGTTATGTAACAAAGTGTCTATATATTTTAGGAATGCATATTGAAGAATAAAGGAGTAAAATGACATAAAGTCTGAGACTGGCTTTAGCATAATTTACTGATGACAAAAACAAAAATAGATAAAGTAAGTAAAATGAAATTTTAAAAATTGTTAAAACTGGGTGATAGGTATGGAAGGGACTCATACTGTTCACTCTAGTACTGCATGCATTTGAATAAAAATTATAATCCATTAAAATGGAAACTTTTTTTTTTTTTTTTTTGAGACAGAGTCTCGCTTTGTTGCCCGGGCTAGAGTGAGTGCCATGGCGTCAGCCTAGCTCACAGCAACCTCAAACTCCTGGGCTTAAGCGATCCTACTGCCTCAGCCTCCCGACTAGCTGGGACTACAGGCATGCGCCACCATGCCTGGCTGATTTTTTCTATATGTATTTTTAGTTGGCCAGATCATTTCTTTCTATTTTTAGTAGAGACGGGGTCTCGCTCTTGCTCAGGCTGGTCTTGAACTCCTGAGCTCAAACAATCCGCCCGCCTCGGCCTCCCAAGTGCTAGGATTACAGGCGTGAGCCACCGCGCCCAGCCTAAAATGGAAACTTTAAATAAAATTTAAATTATTTAACTAACTAAATAAATTTATTTATTTTAATAAAATAAAATTTAAATAATTTAAACTGAGATAATTATTTAAATAATTTTAAATTTTAAATTTTAAAAAAGGAAACTTTCTTCACCTGAAAAAGAGTATGTACAAAAATGTATATAGGCCAGGCACGGTGGTTCACGCCTGTAATCCCAGCACTTTGGGAGGCCAAGGCAGGAGGATCACTTGAGGCCAGGAGTTCAAGACCAGCCTGGGCAACATAGCAAGACCTCATCTCTACAAAAATATTTTACAAATTAGCCAGGCATAATGGCTAGTCCCAGCTACTCGGGAGGCTGAGGTGGGAGGATTGCTTGAGCCCAGGAGATGAAGGCTGAAGTGAGCTATGATCATGCCACTGAAGTCCAGCCTGGGTGACAGAGCAAGACCCCATCTCTAAAAAAAAATAAAAATAAAAACAAATGTATACAAATATAATGTTTAATAATGATGCTTTAAAAACATTCCACTTAAATAAGGAACAAGATAAGCATACCTACTATCCATAACTTATATAAAGCATTTAACTGGAAGCCCTAGCCAGGAGAGGGAAAGAAAGATAAGAAAAATTAAAAGAATTTCAAAAGAAGAAACAAAACTGCCATTTTTAATGGACAATATGACTGCCCAAATACCCTCCCCCCAAATACTCTGTAGACAAAGTATTAGAATTAAATGAGAGTTTAGGTGGTTAGATATAAAATTAACATACAAAAGTCAGTTGTGTTTCTGTACTTCAACCACAAACAGAAAATGTAATTTAAGAAAGAAAAAACAATGCCTCTTATACTAGCATGAACAACACAAAGTATCTAGAAATAAATTTAACAAACAAAAATTATATAACTTAATTGTAAGACATTAAAGAAGACATAAGTTAATGGAGAGATATACCATGTTAATGACTCAAAATGATAATAAAGTAGGTTCTCCCCTAAGTTCCCTATAGGTGGAATGGAATTCCATGCAAAATCTCAACAGCATTTTTTCACAGCCCTTGACAAACTAATTCTAATATTTACATGGTAAAATAAAGGCCAAGAATATTCCAGGCACTCCTAAGAAGTACAAGATGGGGAACTTGCCTGTCAGGTAAGCCATGGTAATTATGACACTGTGGTATTGGCACCAGGATAGACAAAGAGACTGACAGAGGGAAACAGAAAGTCTAGAAACAGATGCGCACGTGCACAGAAGCATGATGTGTGACAGGAAGGACACTGTCGTTCAGTGAAGAAAGACTAGACAAGCCAAGAGAAGTTATAGGAACAATTGCTTATTCATATGGGAAAAAATGAAATTGGATCTGTATCTCACAAACTGTATGAAAATACATTCCGGATAAAAGATTTAAAATAAAAGACAAAACTTTAAAAGCCAATATGGAAATATATCTTTAAGACATTAGAGTAGAAAATAAACAAAATACACTAAATGTGTGTAAAGGCCCACTAGAAAACTTATGCTTGCTCGCTAGATGACTGATGTCCGCTTGACCTAAGTCTATAATTTAAACCTGTTTGCTCGCTAGGTGACGTATGTTCGGCTTGACTTATGTCTGTAACTGGAAAGATGTACTCTGCAGAGATAAAACAAAGCAATTAACTTGTAACTAATTGTTTAAACTTTCCAGCTGCCTGTAGTGAAATTTATTGTGCTTGCTTGATGCCTGAAAGAATGTTCCTTAATTGGTGCTATCTGCTTCTGTAAACCTGCTTGCTTAAAGATTGCAACCGAAATGGGGGTGGGGGAGAGGGTCCGGTCCGAGGCTGGTCCCAGCCCCCACAGCTGTAGAAAAGATGATATAATGTTGTTTCAACCAGTGTGCCTAAAGTCACATAGCTCTAACTTAAGATAGTATAAAACCTTCCTGTTTTTTCAGCTCAGGGCCATTCTCTGTACCTGTCCCCTAACAGGGCAGGGGGTGGTCGCTGGCCAGCTAATAAAGACTCGTAACTTGGCTCAATCTGGTCTCTAGGTGGTCATTTCTCGCACTCCATACTATAACAATGTCAACTAAAGAAAAAAAAATTAGGCTTTTTAAGAATTACAGTTAGTTTTATTGCGAAGCCTTGAGACCCGCGCGCGTGTCCCGGAGCAGCGGTTCCGCCCGCGCCGCGTCCGCAGGAGCCCGGGGTGCTGCGCGCCCAGAACTTCCATCAACGTGCCCGGAGCTGCGTCCGAGCAAAATCCCACCGAAGTCTGGGTGCGGGGTACACCTGATTGCACATTACAAAGGCGTAATCACCAGTCCTGTGGAACATTATCTTACCTACAGGAAGAGGCAAGGACGAGGATCGTTGAACTTAACTTTTCTAAAAATGCAGTGATTTGGGCAGGAGATATGGGAGCCTGTGCCGTGTCCCGCCTGTCCTCCTCAGGGCGCTCTTCTGCAGTCGCGGGGTTAGGGGCTTTTCGAATCCTGCGGGCTGGCCCAGCGAGCAAACGTGGCTTCTTGGTTTGCTGCTCTGTTTCACATAAACAAGATACGAAAAGTGAAAGGCACAAATGAAAAGTTTGATGAATTCGACTATACATATATATATATATATATATATTTTTGAGACAGAGTCTCACTCTGTTGCCGGGCTAGGGTGAGTGCCGTGGTGTCAGCCTAGCTCACAGCAACCTCAAACTCCTGGGCTCAAGCGATCCTTCTGCCTCAGTCTCCCGCGTAGCTGGGACTACAGGCATGCGCCACCATGCCCGGCTAATTTTTTCTATATATATTTTAGTTGGCCAGATCATTTCTTTCTATTTTTAGTAGAGACGGGGTCTCGCTCTTGCTCAGGCTGGTCTCGAACTCCTGAGCTCAAACAATCCGCCCGCCTCGGCCTCCCAGAGTGCTAGGATTACAGGCGTGAGCCACCGCGCCCCGCCTGAATTCGACTATATTGAAATTAAACATTTGTAATTCATCTCCATGAAGGACTCCATACGTGCTCTTTTTCGTCGTCTTCCTTTCTCTTTCTCTTCATTCTACTTTTACCTACGCATGTGTGAGATTTTCCACAGAAGGAGGGAAGCAGGAGGAGAGGAAGCAGGGAGGGAGGGAGGCCTCTGCACACTGCCTTCCACGCAGGGAAAGGCGCCAGGGCCTCTCGGACCCCAGCACCAAGCTCTACAGTTGAGGGCTGCCCTCCCGCTGGAGATAATGTCACCAGTAGCATCAGCCTCCAGAAGCAGATGGTTCCACACACAGTGCCAGCTTCACCAGTCTTTTTGGGGACAAACACACCCAAGGGACAGCTAGCTACATCAGGAGTGTAGGGTCTGGGCAGGCTCCACCATCTGTCCCTGGCCGATTCGACAACTCTTGTGGTTCTCAGTCCCAGGAAATCCAGCACAAGAGGTGGGGCCACTTTCCTTTTTCAGCCTCCTGAAATATCAGAGCAGTTCCTCTTAAAATATACTAAACATTTTTATTCTGCCCTTTCTGGCACAGCCTGACAGCCCTTCAGAGGGAGCTCAGATCTGAGAGTAAACGAGCCTGGACACTGGATAGGGAAAGAGATGGGATGGGTGGGCTGGGGACACTCTTTCCTGATCATTCCTGTTCCTCTCCCATCCAACCCCCGCCTCAAATATAGACAAGGAGACATCTTGCTATAAGAGTAACAAGAGGATGGGTGCAGTGGTTCATGCCTCTAATCCCAGAACTTTGGAAGGCCGAGGCAGGAGGATAGCTGGAGGCCAGGCATTCAAGATCACCCTGGGCAACATAGCAAGACCCCATATTTAAAACATTTTTTTGTTTTAATTAGCTAGGAATCATGGCATGTGCCAGTAGTCCCAGCAACTCAGGAGGCTGAGACAGGAGGATCGCTTGAGTCCAGGAATTCAAGGTTACAGTGAGCTATGATTGCACCACTTCACTAAAGCCTGGGCAACAGTGTGAGACTCTAAAAAAATGTCCAAAGAAGAGTGAGATCTCTAAAAAAAAAAAAAAAAAGAAAGAAAAAAATAACTAAAGGAAGACATGGAGGAAGTCAAGAAAATGTCTGAACAAAATGGACATATCAACAAAGAGACAGAAAACCAAAAAGAAATACTAGAGCTGAAAAGTACAATAACTGAAATGAAAAATTCACTAGAAGAATTCAAAGGCAGATTTGAGGCCTGGTGCAGTGGCTCACACCTGTAATCCTAGCACTCTGGGAGGCTGAGGCAGGACGATCGCTCGAGGTCAGGAGTTCGAGACCACCCTGAGCAAGAGCGAGACCTCCGTCTCTACTAAAAAAAAAAATAGAAATTATCTGGACAGCTAAAAATATATATATAGAAAAAAAATTAGCCAGGCATGGTGGCACATGTCTGTAGTCCCAGCTACTTGGGAGGCTGAGGCAGGAGGATTGCTTGAGACCAGGAGTTTGAGGTTGCTGTGAGCGAGGCTGATGTCACAGCACTCTATTCCAGGCAAGAGTGAGACTCTGTCTCAAAAAAAAAAAAAAAAAAAAAAAAAGACTCTTGTTCTCAATGTACCTATGAAGTACAGTGACAATCAGGTGGTAAGCACCAAGATGAGAGCTGTTAAAACGCCCACAGCTCACAAGCATGAGCCTCAGTCAGGCAGGGCTCTCATGCTCACATGCCATTGCAGGGGTTTGGTAACTTGGTGCAAAGTTGCTGCTCCTGAGCTAGCAAGGTAAGGCTCTGAACTAGAGCCTGCGGTGGCTCAGATGTGAAGTGTGTTCACACCCCATGCCAGCCCCGGGGTGGCCCCAGGGCTCGCCCTGTCTATAACTGCTTAAGGACGCCATGATGGTCTTCAGGCCCTGTGAGATGGAGATGGAGGGTCCATGTGGGTGGGCAAGGAGGCTGCCAGTCATCCCAGGTGGCCATCCAAGTACCCCCATTTCCAGGCAGGAAGCTGAGATCTGGTGAAGAAATTGCAGAGCAAAGGATCGGGCTGGGCAGGTTCTACCCTCGCTTCTGCCTAACCCGACTGGAAATCACTGTAGAGTGGAGCTCTGCTTGCAAACCCATGAAGATCAGCAGGGGAGAGAACACAACATTTGGAGTCAGGTAGATCGGGGTACCCTGCCCTGACTCACTGAGTGACCTCAGCCAGTCACTGAACCACTCTGCCCTCTTGGAAATTACACCTCCCTTGCCTAGTCATTACAGCCATGAACTGGGACACCCATGAAAAGCCCAGCCCTGCTCATCCGCTGCCTCTGATCTGTACCCGCCCCGGGTTCACACACCCCTCTCCCTTGGCTTCACAACACAACTCACATTGGGACAGCCTCAGCCCATTTCTGATTTCATCACCACCACCATCCTGAGAGCCACATTTTCAAATCTCTGCGTGATGGAATCAGGACTCTCCCTGGTTAACATGTCTGTGGACTATTAAAGGGCAACACCAGGACTCGGTCTCTCTGACAGCCCCTAACTGTGAATCATAGGAAATACAAGGACTTTATGAATGCAGACATCGCTTCCAATATAAACCTGGGGTGGGGGGAAGTATACAAGTTTTGGTGTTAGAAAAACTGCAATTTGTAATAAACATGCAATGACAAGACGTTTCTGGGGCAGGCGCCTGGCAAGCGTTCTCCTGCAGGGGGCGCTGTCCACTCAGCGAGCCGCAGGGCCTCGGGCTGGGAGGTGGGGGCCGCTTTCCCTGCCCACAGGCCCCAGGCTGCGGGGTTATTGCTGCGCATCTGCTCATCTATTCGTGGAAACGTTTGCTTTGCTCTAAGCAGTTTCCGCGAGCTCAAGCAAATAACACTCGTTAAAATTATGAAAATACATGTATCTCACAATACACACACAATCGCTTCAGAAACACACCACCAAACCACTTCTACCACAAATCTACCAAGCAAGGGTCAGGATTTCTGGACAGTTCTTGTTTAGCCTTAGAAAATGTCCTGTTCATTGTGTAAAGTCAGAGTAGTGGATTCAAAAAGTTACTTAAATGAGTGTGGTTTTTTGTTACTAATTTGATATATAATTAAGTTCATTTTTTTCTACTCATATTCTGTTTCAGGTTTGCTTTTTTCTCTTTTTTTGGTTTAAGTTTACTTTGGAGTACACAAAACATGTTCATGATTCAAAAGTCAAAACCATATCACAAGGTGAACCCAGAGTCCCACCGTGGGACTCGCACAGCGCGGCCTCCTGGGGCCTGTGTCCACTGCGCCCGCCCCCAGCAGGTCCCTCTTGCACAGGGAGCTCCGCCGTCCAGGTTCTGCAAGGCGGGAAGTGTACAGAGGCAGCAGGGACCCTAGAGAAGAGGTCACCCAACATGCTTCTCCATCCGACAGACGGAAACCAAGATGTCAGACTCCAGGCCACACGGGGCGGGGGGACCAGGACTTGCTGCGCACCCCGCTGTGTCCAGGCCCTGACTCAGGCTGCTCAAGCGGCAGCATGGGGTGGGGCCGCCGCCTTCATGCAGCTGTTTCTATAAACCCAGCACGGGCAGGCTATTTTCATCTAGATCCTACTAACCACCCTGGGAGATACTTTACCAAGGAACACACGAAGGCATGAAAATCTTAAAAGACCTGACTGGGCGAACCCCAAATCCTTGCTTTTTTTACACTGCCTTTCCCGCCAATCAGTTTCATCCTAAATTTCCCAGCTTCCGCCAGCAGCAGCAGCAGCAGCCTTTCAAACGTCTAGACCAACGACATAGGATCTCTTCCTTCTCGGCCCTGGCATCCCGTCTGTGGGCACAGAACCCAGCCCTGGAGGGCAGGGAGAAACCACAAAAGGCACCCAGTTCAGCTGCCCACGCAATACTTGGACTTCCTCTAAATGGTGGTGGTGAGGCCTTGTGAAGCTGCTGCTCAGGCTCAGCCTAAACACGGCCCCCACCTCCGTGCCAGGGAGCTCGCCACTTCCTGACATTACCTGTTACATCTTGAAATGGTTATGATGTAAGGTTCAGGTTGAGCTATGATCTGCCTCCCTGCTGTCTCCCACCCCATAGGCATTTCCACTGGTTTGGTTTTTCTGGGGGGTTTCATAGAACAGACCTGCCCCTCTTCTCCATTTTTGCCCTTTAGGTGTGAAGGCTATGATCAGGCTCCCAGAGGGTAAATATCCCCCATTGCTCCAGCTGTCCTCATATAACATAGTTTCAAGTCACTAGCCAGTCTGGCCCTTCTCCAAACATGCTACAGTTTATCTAAATCAGGTGTTGCACACTCCATGCCTATGGGGGCCAAGCAAGTGATGTCAGTGAGTGAGGAGGGTGGAACCACAACAGGGAGTAGTGGGGACTGCGGCCAAAGAGGAGTTTTAGCCAATCGCAGAAGTGAGGCCCCAGCATTGCTAGATGTTCTCATTTTCCAACAGAAACAGAAAATTAGGATTTGCACTTGAAATGTCCTTAATTTTTAAGTTGGTAATTGATTTTTAAAAAACCAACACTATATGCGTCAACACTGTGCAAACAAAAACCTGTGGGCACCAGGATGCAACCTCTGGTTTACAGCCATCTTAAAATATGCTACCTAAAGCTGGATGTGACACTCAGATGTGGTGGCTGACCTGTTCCATCAATCCTGCCTTGGGAAAACCTAATCCCTCCCACCCGATGTCCACAATTTCACATCTTCACTGTCTCTCACCAGGCCAGGCGGGCAGTGTCCTGACCAGGCAGCCATCTCTCCCACTGCAGGCCCTCCTCACCACAGCCCAGTGCACCCCATCGCCCAAGCCCCTGCCTTAGGGGCCTACTGTGGCCAGACCTCAATCAGCCAAGCTCTCTTGCTAGAGAGCAGCAGGCCAGGGCCCTGGTTAACACGCCCCCTTGGCTTCGCCCCTCTTTTTTTTTTTTTTTTTTTTTGAGACAGAGTCTCACTTTGTTGCCCAGGCTAGAGTGAGTGCCGTGGCATCAGCCTAGCTCACAGCAACCTCAAACTCCTGGGCTTAAGTGATCCTACTGCCTCAGCCTCCCGGGTAGCTGGGACTACAGGCATGCACCACCATGCCCGGCTAATTTTTTCTATATATATTTTAGTTGGCCAGATAATTTCTTTCTATTTTTAGTAGAGATGGGGTCTCGCTCTTGCTCAGGCTGGTCTCGAACTCCTGACCTCAAGCGATCCACCCACCTCAGCCTCCCAGAGTGCTAGGATTACAGGCGTGAGCCACCGCGCCCGGCCCTCCCCTCTCTTCTGATAGAAGCAGGGGACCCTCCTCTCTTGCCCACCCCTCCACGCCTTCGCTCAAGCCAAGCTTCCCTTCCGGGGTGCCTTCCTCTTACCTCCTCTCCGAGGCCTTCCCTGGCAGCGTCAGCCCGCAGTGCTGTCTCCCCCTCGTGCGTGGCCAGCACTAAGTCTATAAAACAGGGAAAAGGACAGACCAGCTCCAAAGAGTGTTTGAGGGATAAATGAGGCGACGCGTGCCAACTGTCTGGAGCAGAACCTGGCACACATGAAGTGTTCATGAACATCAGCACTGTTTTTATTTTTCAATTTTTATTTTTTTGTAGAGATGGGGGCTCACCATGTTGCCCAGGCTGGTCTCAAACTCCTGGCCTCAAGTGATCCTCCTGCCTTGACCTCCCAAAGTGCTGGGATGACGGGCGTGAGCCACTGCGCCCAGCCAGTGCTGCTAATTAATCATTATTATGACTGTCACTATCCCACTGTGCACTGAATGCACGCTGCATCTTGTGCTCTTTCACATTTCTAATAATATCTTTCCAACTAAGTGATGAAGCAGAAAGGACCCTGGACGTGGAGCCTGGCAGACCTGAGTCTGAATTCCATCTTTCCCGTGTTTAACCCTGGGGAAGTCACGTAAACTCTCGACTTCAGTTTCCATGTCTGTAAAACGGAGCTAATGATTTCCACTTCTCAGGGCTGTGATAAGGGCCAGATTAGGCAACGTCTGCAAAAGCTCTAAGTAAACTGTGAAGAAATGCTGTACAAATGATGAGTTTCTGGAGGAGGAAATTCCAGACCAGCCACTGTGTTGCTGGAGTCAAGAGTCGGGTGGTTCTGCCTTTGATCAGACCTAGAATGTTCATTTGCTGAATGTTCCACAAATAATTCTGTAGCAGCTACCCTGGGTTAGACATCGTGCAGTTACCGCAGAGATGAAGCCCCAGCCCTTGAAGTGACAGCAGTGATAAAGGACATTGGTAAAGTTACCTCTAACTCTCCTCTGGTCCTGTCCCCACCTTGTCCCTGTCTGCTGTCCACGCAGGTGGGCCCTCCTCACCCTTACCTGGCATTCCCAGACTCCGCCCACTTCAGTGGGTCCTCACTGCTGCCTGCAACACATTTCCTCCTTCTTGTCACAAAACTGCCGGATATTTTCTCCCGGATTCCCTAAGAAATGCACACAAACAATCACCCAAGGGCACAAAATGAAACTGACCATTGGTGAACCTGCACTCAGTAAAATTTAAGATTGACTTGAAAATGACAGAATTGCCAAATATTCTTGAAATAAATTCCATCTGCAAAGCCTGATCTAGGAGATTGGGCTTGGTAGAAATAAAGGCTGCAACAGGAAATCCAAACTGATGATGAAGAAATCGACTTTCTTTAAAAATTAAACTGAATAAAATTAGGCCGGGCGTGGTGGCTCACGCCTGTAATCCTAGCACTCTGGGAGGCCGAGGTGGGAGGATCGCTCGAGGTCAGGAGTTTGAGACCAGCCTGAGCAAGAGCGAGACCCCTGTCTCTACTAAAAATAGAAAGAAACTATTTGGGCAGCTAAAAATATATGTAGAAAAAAATTAGTCAGGCATGGTGGCACATGCCTGTAGCAGAAGGATTGCTTAAACCCAGGAGTTTGAGGTTGCTGTGAGGTAGGCTGATGCCACGGCACTCTAGCCCGGGCAACAGAGTGAGACTCTGTCTCAAAAAAAATAAATAAATAAATAAAATTAAATTGAAAAGGGGTGATACCCGTGAAAATAATTTCAGCAAAATAAAATTTAAATGCAAAAAGAAATGGGTTGACTGCTGTACTTAAATTTTTATCAAAAAACAATTTGCCTTAATGCAATTTATTCCAAAATACTTTCTTAACCAAAAAAAAAAAAAAACATCAGTATTAGCAAAAATTATAATTAAAGTATTTCTATTCAAGATGATCATAAGGTCAAAACAGGGTCAAATGCCCCCTACTTGTTGAAGATTCTCTATTTTATATAGCTCTGCCTGAACTCCACACTCAAGTATGTAACTGCCCACGGGACATTCTCACTTGGACATCCCAAAGCCTCATCAAATATATATGCCCAAAGCCAAACCACTGACTTTCTCTCATCAACTTGTTCTTCCTCTGAGACACCCTGTCTCAGACTGGGACCATCACCCATTCTGTTACTTGTGCCAAAAACTTGGGGCATCCCCCACCCTCACCTCCCAAACACAACCTAATGCCAAGTCCTGTCAACTCAACAGCCAGAGTATCTCTCAAATCTGTCCTCTTTCCAGCTCTACCTCCAATGCCCTCATCCAAGCTCATGGCATCGTCTCCATGTTCTCTCTACAACTAACTGGTCTCCCTGCAACTACTCTTGCACTCTCTGATCCATCCTCCACACTCACAGTTTAATAAGCAAACTAGGAACTCCCCTTTCAGTAAAGGCAGACTAGGTACTTTGGACAAAACCTCCTGGTAAAGACAACTGAAAGAGCTGGTCAAATGTTTTAAAAATTTAGATACACACACAATCTTAAAAGCATCAACGAGCTAACAAGATAATGAGGAATTGCTGTGTTGAGGTCCAAGAGAGGACAGGATTCCAAAGAGGTGACCCAGATTCTAGAGGCCACCATTGCCCTGGAAGCTTTTGCCAGTTGGAAAGTGGCTGAGAGGCCAAGCTCACTTTTGGTGGCTTTGCACAGTTGGAGACAAAAATCAGAGTCCAGGGCTTGCCAAGAGTGAAGGACTGATAAACCACCTCCCACCCTGGGCTCAGCCCCCAAGACTATACTCTGGAAGTAAAGGTGAACTGAATGTCAACCAGCTCTTACCAGAATGGTAGACCAGCTTTGAGTCATCCAGGTACCTCAGAAAACATCATTCCCTAAGTATGAACCAAGATGATCTGAGTTTGCTAATCCCTCCAGGCGCCTGGCAGAAGCAACAGAAAATTCTTTTCGGTGAATGAAAAAATCACCCCATTTCAAATTATTTCTACAGATAATTTTAGAAACACAATAATTAACCTACAAAAATAACCAGACACATGAGGAAGATTCTTTCAGCTAAAGCCATCAGAAATAACAAACAGTCAACAGAAATAAAGCCAAAGGAACACAAGACTATAAAATAAATTATATTTTCTATTGTCATAAAGTTAAATGCCAAAATTGAAAATTTCACCAGGGAACTAGAAACTCTATAAACTATATAGCATATGTCAAAAAGGAATAAATGGAAATTCTATGACTGAAAATTCAAACTAAGATTATAAACTCAATGGATATGGTTTAACAGCAGATTTGACATGGCTGAAAAATGAATTAGAGAACTGGAAGACAGGTCAGAAGAATTGATCCAGAAAGAAGTATGGAGAGACAAAAAGATGGGAAATGCAGAAGAAAAGGTTACAGATATGGAAGTTATAACGAGAAGATCTTACTTATGTTTAATTGCAGTCTCAGAAGAAGAGGAGAAAGAGGAACCAGACCAACCAATATTTTAAAATATGACTGAGAATTTTCCAGATTGGATGGAAGATAGCAATCTATAGATTTAAGACTCAGATGGGTGTCAAGCAGAATAAATTTTTTAAAATCCGTATCTCAACCCGACATGGTGAAAATGTAGAAAATCAAAGACAAAAAGAAAACTCATAAAAGCAGTCAAAGGAAAACAACAGATAATAGTGCAGGTTATTTACCTCTTGTCTCTCAGGTCTAAGCACACCCTTCTATCACCCGCTTCATGATGCTGGGCCTAGGGTCTGCAAACCACATTTCCCAGACCCCCTTGCCAGCTGACTTCCTGTTAGGGCCTGCCAATGGGAGGCACTAAAGGGAGAACAGCAGGCGGGCGGAGGGGATTCCTTCCTGTCCCCACTTCCCATCAGCTTCACTGCAGGAGCCTCCAGCTCCTTTCAACACTCCTGCACCAGCCATAATGAACCCCTCTCAGGTAACAGACTAAGGGCGGGTGGGGGAGAAGGGGACGGGACCACCCTAATGGTGGAACCCCAGCTGGGGGTTCTCTCCCGAGATCCTAGGTCCTGCCTTTTATCCTCCTAGCCTAGGGGTGTTGCCACTTCCTGTAATTACTAATATCTGGGTTACCTCAGCATCCTCTTTTGCTCTTGCAGCTTTCGAAATCTGTGTAAACAATCCACCTTGTGTATTATATCCCTTTTGTTTGAAAAAGCTAGCATGGTTCATCTTTTCCTGAGCAGAACCTAAGTGATACAGAGCTCTTTAAGGGAGCCACAGTGTGCTAAGTTGCATTATTATTTCCAATTATTTGCCACCAATGCCTGTGGGAGGCCAGTACTTTCCCACCCCACTGCGAGGCTTTATCCAGTGACGTGGGGTAAGCAATGTCTGTCACTTCTCCTCTAAAGCTTTAAGAACCGTCACATGATTTTGCTGTTGCTCTTTTCCCTCCACCAAGAGACTCTCCTGTCCCAGGTAGGAGCTGCAACGGACCCACGTGGGAGGTGGACCGTGAACTAGAAATCAATCTTTGTTGTTGCAAGCCCAGGTGATTTAGGGAATGCTTGTTGAGAAACATAATGTAGTGAATCTGACTGATTCATGAGATTAGACTACATCTGACCCCTGAACAGCAAAATGGGAGCCAGCCGACAGCCGAACGGAAGCTTCAATGCACTAAAAGACACTGACTGCCAATCTAGAATTCTGTACTCAGGGAAAATATCCTTCAGTATGAAAACCTAAAGACATTTTTCGGTTGAGAGAATATGCCAGCCGCAGACCCTTACACATGAAAGGAAATTCTAAAGACAGAGAGAAGTCCAGTCACCTGAGACGGAGGATCACGGATGCAGGGAGGAGTGAAGAGCAAGCACGGTCCTCGCCCCTCAGACACCTGCAGGCGGGGCTCCCGGCCCTCACCACCAGCCCACACTGTCTTCGGCCTATGCGGCACTGAGTCCCTCTCCCTTCTTCTCACTGGACACCGCCGAGGCCCTCGCTGTCCTATCCCCATCCTTATTGTCTGAGCCTCTTCCCATTTGAAGACTTCCATCTGGGTCTAACCAGAATACAGAGGGCTCCTCACTTAAATTTAATGGGACCAGCATTTACAAGTGTGTTGATCTCTTTTCTCACCTTCCTACCATTTCACCACCACCAGTAACCGCCATCCCGTACCTGTGCCAGCCCGTGTACACACCATGTCACTGACTCCTCATAACCCTGTGAGTTAAAACTTATCATTCCCATTTCAGAGGTGAGTAAACTGAGGCTGAAGGTCATATGCTATATATAAATTCCACAGCTGGGATTCGAGCCCAGAACAAACAAACTTAAAGAGCCTCTGATCTCACTCTGTCCCTTTCCACATTCATCCAACATTTACCTGTGTATTTCTTCAGGATCTCAAATCTGAGGGGACACAGGGGAGTCTTGCTAGACTGTCCAGCTATGTGTGAGCTCTGGTCAAGTTTCCGGAAGGAAACTTGAGACAGCAGCTGAGAGAGAACTGTTGTTGCTCATGCTGAGGAGTGGCCCAGGCCTGTGCAATTTCAGAGGCAGCTTGGGGACAGAACCAGTCTGGAGAGACGGAACAGGCTGAACCTCTAGGGGCCCCATGTTTCTGCAGATGCTCTCTCTTGGACAGCAGGTGGACTCAATGCGTCCACATGGAGAGAACCACTGATCTCCCCAAGCAGGCTCCTGCTGCAGTGGGGGATGGGGAGTGCCCTTCACAGGGGGTTGTTAAAGTGACTCGTTGTTATGCTGCTTGTCAAGGCATGAGCAAGCAGGACTAGGAACAGCAGGAAGTAATGAGACAGGAGGGCTGTCACTAGTCAGGGGCCGCTCTGCCCCAGGCTCCCACTCCCAACATCAAGTACTGAGGCAGCCACACTCAGCCTCACTGGAGTTTCAGGCCTCAGGGACATCCCAGTGTGGACTGGATGGTAACCAGCCCTTTCTCCTCATGTTTCTACCCCACCCCCCAACTGAAGGGCATGATTTTGTTGTTGTTTTAATTTGAATTTTTATTGAGTTTTTAAAAACTTTTTATGGAAGTAGAATATACACACAGGAAAGTGCCCAAAACATACGTATACATAAGTATATAGCTCAGTGAGTTACCGCACACTGAACGCACTCCTGCAGCCTCCAGAACAACCTCCCCCTTACACTGGTGTCATGCATGGCTGCTAGGAATGTAAATTGGGGTCACCTTGGTGGAGGTCTGGTTGTAATCGCTACCCAAATTATATTAATAAATCCACATAGCTTCTGACTCAATTGGATCCGCACATGTGTGAAATGATGTATGTACAAAGTTTTTCTTTGCAGCATTCTTTATT
>CM052436.1:134027403-134047938 GCA_028533085.1 Varecia variegata | reverse complement strand
TGGGTCCTCCAGAAAGAGGAACGAGGGCCTGGATGACTCTTCATCATACAGCCTTTAGCACCTTTTGCATTTTAAACAGTACAAATATATTGTCCAGGGCAAAAATTAATAAATAAATTAGTTTTTAGGAAACAAAACAAAAATAGTTCATTAAACAAAAAAGTTGGAAAATATTTTTAAAAACGAAACAATTAAATTACAGCTTTTAGGGCTAGGCACGGTGACTTGGTGACTCATGCCTGTCATGGTAGCACTCTGGGAGGCCGAGGGGGAAGATCACTCGAGCTCAGGAGTTTGAGACCAGCCTGAGCAAGAGCGAGACCCATCTCTACTATAAATAGAAAAATTAGCTGGGCATCGTGGAACATTCCTATAGTCCCAGCTACTGGGGAGGCTGAGGCAGGAGGATCACTTGAGCCCAGGAGTTTCAGGTTGCAGTGAGCTACAATGACGCCACTGCATTCTACCCAGGGTGACAGAGCAAGACTCTGTCTCAAAAAAAAAAAAAAGAGAGAGAGAGAGATTGAGGTGCCCATCACCAGTACTAAGATCTATGGTATCACATAGCCCCAGATCTGCATGGAGGGGACATCCCTGCAACATCCTTCCCCCGACTGCACAGGCTCTCGCAGACACGAGCTGAGGGGTGTTCTACAAGCCACCTGACCAGTACTCCTCCAAAGGTGAGTTGTGAACGACAAGGAAAGACTGAGGAGCCATTAGGGGCTGGAGAAGATTAAGGAGCCATGACACCAAATTCAATGTGGGACACTGGCTACATCCGGTGGACCAGGAAATGGACACTACTGGAAAAACTGGTCAAACCCAAGTAATTTATAGCATTGTATTATACTAATGTTAATTTCTTTGTTTTGATCATAGTGCTGTGATCACATACGATTGTTAACACTGGGTGAGGCTGAGTGAAGGGTATACTATTTTTTCAACTTTTCTCTAAATCAAAAACTATTTCTAAATAAAATTTAAAACCAAAAACACCACCCAGGAACATTGTTAACATTGCTGACATATTTTCCTCTGGTCCTTTTTCTTGCACAGGGTGATGTTTTATGTTCCACTTAAGGAGGGTCAGGGTGTACACACGATTTTACATCACTACATTTAAATATCACCAATAGGGAAATTAAGGCCCAGGACTGAATGTGCATGCAGATCCCCTGATGCCAAATTCCAGAATCTCACAGCACCCGACTCTTAAAGAGTCTGTCTACTTGTCTGTGTGTGCATGCATTCACTCAGCCATGCAGAGGGCCTTGCAGGTCCTGCCCTGTGACAAACGGGGAGGGGGACAGAGTCTAGGAGGCCCTAGCCCTTGCCATCAGCCAGCTTCCATTCTAAAGGTTTTGTCTGAAGCTGGGGGCACCTGGCACACAGCTTGGCCCAGCATGACTGGGTGAGGCAGGGTTACGTGATCCTTCAAGAAAGGACTCATTACCCAGCTGCAAGGCAAGAGGCTGGCTGACAGTGCCCAGCTGTTAGCACCTTCAGGGTCCCCTCAGCTTTCAGATCAGGGTCACCCTCTTCTCTGGTGGCCAGTGACTGAGCAAGGCAGTCCAATGAGGCACTCCCCTGATAGGCAGCTGGATCTGCAGCTCCACAGGTGGTGCCCTCTGCCAAATCCCACCTCCTTCCCTTGCCCTCCTAATTCCAGCTCAGCATCTGCTTCCCAGAGGACCAACACAGCAAAGCTAAGTGTGTGTGAACTTCCCACCAGTTCTGTGGGTGGACTAACCCAGCAACAACGGTCTCTGTCCCCTCAGGTACCGCCTTTGTCCCCATCAGCCTGGTAAGTTCCCGCCCAGGGGCTGGCAGCTGGTGTAGGGTAGGAGGCTGCTCAGGGCCTGCATTCCGGACCTTTGCACCCTGCACACAGTCCTGTGCCCATCCTCCCATCAGTCCTGCCACGGGCGTGATGACAAACGCATGCTTCAAGGACCAAGAGGACCGCATGGGAATCTGTGTGTGGCCTGGCTCTCGGATGAGGTGGAGCAAATGGGGGGTGGGGGGAAGCAGCAGCCCTGGTAGGTTGCAGGGAGGGTGGAGCAGGGGCATGGCAGTGGCAGGCAGGTGAGGGCGTGTGCGTGCTATCTGGCATCCAGGGTGGGGCGGGATGAATGTTTGGGTACAGGCAGTGGCTGTCACGTGGCCTGGCTACGGGTTTGGCATAGAAGCCAGGTAGGCAGGCTGTGTCAGGCACATCTACTCACAGGGCCAAGGAAGTGGAACAGGGCAGGGGCCCAGGGAAACCTCTGCCTTGGCAAAGGATACTGGGGAGAGGGGGCTGATTTTTGGAGGTCTTCTAAGCCCTGTGATGCTTCGTGGAGCCAGGGCCCAGGGCAGAGAGGGCTATGCCCCTGGCTTGGCTGACCAGCCGGATGTGGAAAGAGGGAAGGGGAGCTGAGGGGCCCGCTGGGTGGACACCTAAGTGAGGGCAGGAATGGGTGGCCAGGTGGCTGAGACCCCCAAGACCAGTTCAGGCCTGTGGCTCCCATATGCCAGTGGGAAGTGTCCCCCTTTGAGTTCTAAGGCCACCAGCTACATCACAGCCATCTGTCCAAATAGGCAGGAGTCTGTCCGATAACCTCAAGGGTCACTTTTCCTGGCCTTCCCTGGAGGGAAGGAGAGGGGTCCCAGTGGGCAGGCGGCCCCCAGTGCTGGCAGAGGACACGGCAGAAAGACGGCTGCACAGAGAAGCTCTGGCAGACCCCGCCTGGCCTTCAGCACGAAGCCTCATTTGAGGCAACAGTACCTGTGAAATCATCCCCTGTAAAATAAATGCATAGTTATTACAATTTTAAATATATGTCTATACTGAAACATCTATGGGTGAAATGTCTTAATGTCTGGAACTTGCTTTAAAATAACCCTGGAGTGAGGAGGTTATGTAGAAGTGAACGAAACCAGTCTCCAGTAGGTAACTATTAAAGGCAGGCAATGGGCACATGGAGGCTTTTTTAAATTCTCTTCTAACTTTTTGTATATTGGAAATTATCCATAATTAAGGATTAAAAGGAATCTGGGTAAAGTCCTTGTTAAAAACAATGAGTGCCCCCCCACGAGTGCCTTTTGAATAACTCTGGAATATGACAATCCAAGCTCACTTTATTGTACACAATTTTTTCCTTCTTTTTGTAAATTTATTTTTATTGTTAATGCTATACTTTTCAACTGGTTGTGTCAGCATCAGGTAGACACCCCAAGAGAAAGAGAGGCAGAGTCCTCGGAGTGATTTCAACTTTCAGACTTCATGGTCTTCAGAAGCCCTGCCTTGGGCTTGTGGCCCGTGCCTGTGTGCGCCGTGTCGCCAGCTCACCATCAAGGACACGGCTGAGGGCACGAAGCACGCCCTGAAGAGACGCACAGGCACCGTGTGTGGGAAGGGCACGAAGCTCCCGCGCCCGTTCCCGACATCCATCCCCCAGGAACCTCCACATGCTCAGCTATCCAGAAACTCGTTTCTTTTTAAAACATTTTTAATTGTGGTATTATACACATATAAAATTTACCACCTCAACCACTTCTAAGTGCACAGTTCAGTAGTGTTAAGTACACTCACGTTATTGTGCAACCAATCTCCAGAGCTCTTTTCATCTTGCCCTTGTAATTTTGCAGTGACTTCCCCAGGCTTCTCCCGCTGCCCCTCACCCCACCCCACCCCCCGCCATAAATCACGGCAACCAGGGTGCTGGAGCCCGGGAGTTCTACAGCCAAGTGCCCTGTTACCATATGGGGTGGCAGCTCAACCAAGACTTGGCTGTGGGGCTGGGCCACGTTTCTGGTGACCCCTGAGTGGGGCATGAGCCCCGGCTGGCTCCTGGAGGTCTGAGCTTGCCCCAGGGCAGGTACCTGAGCAAGCCCTGGCCACTCTCTAAGGTTCCACCCCCACCTCCTGCCTGGGGCTGCCCAGGTCACCCCAGCGGAGCAGGAAGGGTGAACAAAGGCTCTTCCCAGCTCTGCTGACTCAGGGAGGGCAGTCCAGGTCCCGAGTCCACTTTCACCCCAGGTGTGAGGCCAGGGGAGGCCAGGTTGGTGCAGGGTCCCACAGCTCAACCTGTAGGCACATATCCTCTCTGAGACACAGGTTTAGAATAATCTTGGAGGAACTGGCTGGAACTAGGTGGGCACCAGGAATTATCTGTTGGCCTGCTCTTTGGAAGGTCTGAAATCCTCAGAGGCTGCCTCTCCAGGGACACCCAGCTCCCCCACCTCAGGCGGGGCTGGCCCCACACCACGGGGAGAGAGGACAAGGGAGGGGGAGGAATAAAGAGCGCTGGGGGGCACTCAGCTGTCAAGTCCCTGGACATTCCCAGGGGAATCTGCCTGTTTTACAAATGAAGAATCTGCGGCTCAGAGAGGTCACCAGAAAGTTACTGACTTCCTGATTTAGAGCTGATTTAGAACCATCTTCTGTCTTTCTTCATCCCCCTCAGTAGAAAACAGCCCTGGGATTGCTTTTTGCAGGCGGTGGGCTGGAGCTGAGTCTGGCCAACTGTCAGGCCCTGGAAGAGGCGTGGGGGGAGTCTGGACACAGACTGGCCACCAGCCCTGTGCACTCAGGGCTTACGGTCTCCCTGGGATGACAGACAGGTGACAAACAATGATGCACTGTGACAAGTGCCACCATAGTGAAGAAATGGAAAAAGCCTGGAGCAGCAGTGACAGAGGATGGGGTGATTAATTTTGCCTTGAGGGTGGGAGGAGGGTCCTTGAGGGCACTAGGTGCTCTTAATGGACTGTCCCAACAACCAACCACTTACCGATGAGGACATGGGGCAGTCCCCAGAGCACAGGTGCACAGAAGCAATGGCAGTGCCTGAGCCTGAAGGAGTCACAGGACCAGTCTGGATGCTGGGACTCAACCTCTCAGGCAGAGGAGTATGGGGACAGATTTTTTAGGCCACTAGGCTTTGGGGCACAGTGGGGGGCGGCTGGGCGGTAGGGAGCCCAGGCAGGCTGTTGCAGTAGTCAGGAAGAAAGGTGATAAGGCCAGAGGTGATGGCCAGAAAGATGAGGAAACTCCTACTCACGTGGGTGGCTGCAGGATTTTGCAGTCCTGGCCACTCACAGGCAGCACAGATGCACACGCTACCCAGACCAGAGAGACACACCCACAACAAGGACGGTGCGGCACACAGCCTCCCCAGCCACTGAAGCAGGCACCACAGCAAGAGTTCTGTCCTGACAAACTTTCCCCATCAGGAGAAAGGAGAAGGGCCAGCTAACATTTACAGACACCTCCAGTTGCCAGGCACTGTGTGGGGTGCTTTACAGACGCTAAGTCACTTAATCCCCTTTTAGAGATGAGGAAACTGAGACTTGGAGAGACGAATTCAGTCGTCCAAGGTCAGCCAATTCAGGAAGTGGGTGCATCCAGGGAGCTTGGTTTCACTTCCCCTGGCCTGGCGCCCTAAGTGCCTCACCCTTGGCATTGGGGCAGTGTGGCTCCCATGCCAATTCCACAAGAATGTCAAGTCTGGGGGCAAGTGGCCCCAGGAAGGGGTGTCTGCCCCTGCAAGCCCAGCAAGGTGAGTAAAGTTCACAGAATACAAGTCATCACGTACCCCCCACTGCCGCCCACCCTCACCCCATGCCCCAGGAATCTCGCCTCTCCCATGCTGTCCTGGCAAACGTGGGAGGGATGAAAGAGGTCTGGCCTCCTGCTGGCTTCTGCCTTCCCACCTCTGTCCAGCTTACCTTCTCTCAAAGGTCTCACCAAGGCACATGGGAGGCCAGGGTCACAGAGGTGGGATGAGAACAAGAGGCAGCCTGCAGAGAGAGGAGTGCGCTTGACAGAGTGAGCACCCAACTAGGCAGCAAGAGACCCAGCTTCCAGGCCCAACTCTGCCAGCAACCAGCTCTGAGATGTGTTTTGGGGGAGACAGATCACGTCCCCTCCCTCTCTGGACCTCAGTTTCTCCACCAGGGGAGGTTGGACCAAGGGCACCCAAGGGTCCAATGCAAGGCTCCATGGTTCATGCATGAGAACGTGCAGAGGAAGGCAGGAGGGGCTGCGCAGGAGGGGAGGAGGAGGCACTCTCTGGATTGGGGACTGAAGCTGCCTCTCCCCTGGGGCAGCCAGTCCCCCCAGCCTGCTATTCCCCATCCAGGCAACGAGGGCAACCTCAAAAGGCTCAGAGAAACCAGGAAGGAAGGAAGGGTATCTGCCAGGCCAACACCCCACCCTCTGGAAGGGAGGGTGCTCTTGGCAGCCTGGAATCCAGAATCTACGTAGAAGGTGGTTAACAGGTAGCCTGGTCCCGGCCAAAGGGGCTGGGGGCTTGAGTTTTGTTTCATTGAATGACATCTGTTAGAAGAATTGAGGTCCAAAAACACAAACTGTTCTTCCTCTGCTCTCACCCCATAATCAACACAGAAGACTTCTGTGACCAAACGTGTTCCATGGAGTCTTCCCCACACACCAGACAAGCAATCAATTCTGCAGCGGACACCCACTGGATGTCCTTCCATTCAATTCTGACTATCTACGTGGAGGCAGCGCCATATCCCACAGGGTAAGGGCCCAGTCCCCAGGACTGCCCCCCACTTCTGATGACCACTGCAAGCTCCAGGGTGTTTTCCCTATGCTTCTGAAATTGCAGTTCTGAAATAGGGGTTCCCATGACCCGTTCCTTAGGTTTGATTAATTTGTGGGAGCAGCTCAAAGAACTCAGGAAAACACTTAATTACATTTACTGGTTTCTTATAAAGGATATTCCAAAGGATGCAGATGAAGAGATGTGCAGAGCAAGGTATGGGGGACGGGACAGTGAGCTTCCACGCCCTTCTGCCACCTCCATGTGTCCAGCTGCCCAAAAACTCTCCAAACCCTGTCCTTTTGCGTTTTTATGGAGGCTTCATGACATCGGCATGACTGATTAAACCATTGGCCATTGGCCATCAACCTAACCTTGAGACCCCTGCCCTCCTTGAGGTTGGGGGTGGGGCTGGAAGTCCCAACATCCTAAACCTGCCTTGGTCTTTTGGGTGACTAGTCCCAATCCTGAAACTGCCTAGGTGGCTGCCAGCTACCAATCAACCAACTTATTAGCATACAAAAGACAGCACCGTGGAGATTATAAGGATTTAAGGAGTTGTGTGCCAGGAAACTGGGATGAGGACCAAATGTATATTTCACAGTATCATCACAAGGATGGGGTCAGGCTGTTCTTCACCCTGCCTGAGACCTCTGAGCACTGTACCCCAGCCTCCTACCTGGGTGCTCAGCCACCTTCTTGGTGTTCCATTTAGTCACAGCAGCCCTCCCAGGAGGAGGAATGAGCCAGGCTTGTGGCTCCTGAATCTGTATAAGTACCGCGCGCTAACCGATTGCGCCACTGGAGCTCCGAATCTGAATTTGCATCAGAACTCATCTATGACTCCCTCCTTTACCTCCTTCTGCAATTTCTTGCAAGTCACTTCTTACAAGTAGTTTCTTCTTACAAACCATCCCATGAACTTCCCCATCCCTTCCTCTCCCTGCTGCCCTTGCCCTCCTTGGCCTCATTTCTTTCATGAGATGCCAATAACTCAGCCACCCAGCCTCCACCACCTCACAGTCCTCCAAGCCCCGCCGGGTGCTCAAGCTCCCCTCTCTTAACACCTCAGAGGTCCCCAGGGCCCATTTCCCTCGAAATGGTTTTGTCTTATGTGCCACCTTCTCTCCCACTGACCTTGCCACCCCGGGGCTCTGGCCCCACTAGTAAGCAGGTCTTCACCTGGACGTGAGTTGCCTTTTCCAGCCCTGCAACTGCTCCCCCCCAGAGCACCGTCCTCTGTGCAAATACTTCAAGCACCATCTCAAAATCTACTTCCAGAAGGGCCTTTCCTCAGGTCTCCAAAATGGTCAAACACTGTCCCAGTGAGTATCCCTACTAGACTGAGGGCTCCTACAGGGCTGAGACCCAGGGTAGCTATTAATGAGTTTTCTTAAACGCATCCTCTGAAGTCTGGCACTTCGGTTGTTAGGAAATTGGTAAGGATGGCACAGAAGGCAAGGGGTTGCCAATTGGCAGCCCCTGGTCCATAAGTGACATGATTTTTTTTAAACTGAGGTGAAATTTGCATAACATAAAAGTAGTCATTTTAAAGCACACAATTCAATGGTATTTAGTACATTCATGATGTTGTGCAACCACCACCTCTACCTGGTTCCAAAATATTTTCCTCATCCCAAAAGGAAACCCCATGTCCATTAAGCGATCACTCTTCATTTCCCCCTGCTCACAGCCTCCAGCAGTAACCTGCTTTCTGTCCCTGTGAATTTGTTTCCTACAAGTGGAATTATACCACATGTGGCCACTGTGTCTGGTTGCTCCCATTTATCGTACGTTTTGGAGGTTCAGCCTCGTTGCAGTATGTGTCAACATGTCAATCCTTTTTATGGCTGAATAATACTCTACTTTGTGGACAGATCACATTTTGTTGACCCATTCATTGGTTTGTTGTTGGGCAGGGCTGTCGGCACCGTTTGGCTGTTTCACTGTTGCGACTAGCACTGCTATAAACATTCGCGTGCCTGTATGAGCACCTGTTTTAAATCCTTTTGGGTGTATACCTAGGAATGGAGTTGTGGGTCACATGGTAACTCCCTGTTTTAACTTTTCGAGGAAGAAACGCTGTTTTAATTTTTTGAATGTGAATACCTTTAGGTGTCCATCTCTTTCGGTCAGTTTCTACCTCTTCCAACTGTCTTACACCCAGGCCGTTTGACTCATTTACATTATTTTTTCTGGTCCCTGAAGGCACCTGATTTGCTGCCCCTGGACGGCTCTGGCGGCAAAAAACAAACAAGAAACCACCTCAGCGCCCAATTCACTTGCTAACTTGCCAGAGACATCGGGTAAAATCTCTGCATTCTCAAAGTACTACTTTGGCTCAGCCTCAAAACGGGGAAATGCTGCTTACCTGAGAGGAGGCGGCGAGGGCCAGGGAGCTGTTCCGTCCTGGAAACAGAAAGGCGGGCGAGGCCGAAGGCGGCGGGCTGTGCGCCCCGTGGGGGTCCGCCGCGTTCGGGGGCTGCAGACCCGCCGGCCGCACAGGGCGCCTGGGCCGCGCGGCGCCTGCAGGGGTCGGGACCCGGCGGCGCGCCTGGAGCCCGGGCGGAGCTCAGGTTGGCCCGCGGGCGGGCGGGGGTGCCCCCCGGCCCCGCCCCCCACATCCGGGGGCCGGGGCCGGGCTCTGGGCTCGACGCGCGCCGGTGAGTCAGGCCGGGTTTTCCCTCCGCCTCTGGGGCAGGCGAGCGAGCGCCGCGGAGCGCGTCCCTCCCTCGCCAATCCGGCTCCGGCGCCCGCCCGCCCGCGTTTTCCCGGCGCCTGCCGCACTGCCGCTCCGACCCGGGTCGCAGTCTCGGCCGGAGCCGGCGTGTTGGGGAAGGGTTCAAATCCGCGCGAGGGAACTGCAGCGGACGAAGGGTGCGGCGCGGCGGGCCGGCTAGCGCGGCGCCAGCATGGTGAGTGGGGCGCAAGGGGGGTCGGGGATCGGAGGCTGGACTTGGGGTGTGGGGCGGGTCGCCGAGGGCTCTCTTTTCCCGCATCCTCGGCCAAGCCGCAGCCCCCGCTGACCCACGCTTCGATCTGAGAAATGGGCGGGGGTGGCAGGGTGCGGTGTGCGCCCAGGTGCCCCTGCTCCTGGACACTGAGGCACTGGATCGGGGAACGACCCCGACGCTCCGCTGGAGGGACAGGCGGCAGGTTACCTTCGTGTCCGCAACCCCTGCAGAGGCGCTTTCCTTGGAGGAGCGCGCGGGACCCCTGCACCACGCTGGGTGGGGCAGGCAGGCGTCCTTGGCGCCGGAGTCTGACCTCGGTCTCCGCCCCCCTGCTCAGCGCTCCCGGCTGGCCCCAGGGAGGGGCCAGAAGGAGCGGGGCCCCCCAACCCGCCCCCCAGGTATCTCGAGGATCTCCCGTAGTTTTGGGGAGCCCTCGCCTCCACTCTTGCCTATCGGGGGCAATTCCATAGGGATGCCAATCTCTTCTGCTCTTCCGCCTTCCCCATGAGACCTCCCACCCGTCCTGTCTCGCCTCCCTCTACCCTTTTCCACCCCTAACCCCCTGCTCTGTCTGGGCTGCAGCTGCGGACCCGACAGGACATTCTTAGGTCTTGGCAGTCGGAGCGCCCGTTCCAGTCCTGGCCACAGCCTTTGGCCAAAGTGAGGGCTGGCCAGGGGCCAGGCCGAAATCAGGGCCCTGGTTGTATCCAGAAAGGAGACTGGGACTTGTTGTCTTCAACCAGACAACACACACACACACACACACACAGCCACGTAGGAACAGATTGGCCTGGGAGCAGAGGCAGGAGGCCGTCCTGGGCCCGGCGATTAGCCTCCTCCCAGCGCCCTCCCAGGCAGGGCTCCTCCACCGACCGGTTGTGTGTGGGTGTGTATGTGCGAGACTGAATGCGTGCGGCCAGCCTGCTCCGCTGCCTCCTCTAGGGCTGGAGCTAGCATGGGGGCTTGCAGTGCTTCCTCTCTCTTCCTGCCCTGGGGGTCAGGCAGGAGGGATTCTGGGCTGAGGGTACTGCAGTCCAAGCCAGCCTGGTTGCAGATGCCCTTGAGAGACGCGCGTGAAGGGCTGGGCGGACATTGGTAGGCAGCGTGTGTGCCCTGGCTGGGACAGCCTGGTGCAGTAGGAAGGCCCTTGCCCAGGGAGTTGAGATTGCTCCTCGCTGTGGGATCTTGGATAACTCACTCCCTTTTTCTAGGCCTCAGTTTTCCTGTGTGTAAAATGGAGTGAGGGTAATTGTCCTGTTAGTCCCCACAGGGCTCTTGTGGAGATGAAATAAGATAATGAAAAGGCAGGCTGAGAAAAACTGTAGTGTGCCGTGCAACTGCAAATGACTATAGTGATACTAAGAACCACTCCTGCGGGGGGTTAGCCACTCTGCCTCCTCCAATGTTGCTGTGGGAGTAGGGTATGCCAGCCTCTCCCAGCCCCTCTCCGGGCCCCCTCCCCCCTCTTCTGGAGCTGGGACATTCCAGTCCCATTCCTCTGGGGCAGCTGCAGACACACCCCTCCTCTGAGCTGATCCCCAGCAGGTGGTGAGACCCTGCCCTAGGGCCAGGCCAAGGCTCCTACCCATGTGGGGGCTGGGGTGTCCCACCCCAGAGGAGATGCAACGTGGGGTCAGGGGGGACTTCTAAACCTGGAGAGCCTGTGTACTTTCTCCCATGCAGCTGAACATGACCTTAGGCACATTATTTCACCTCCCGGGTCTCAGTGTCCTCTTCTGAAGTAAGAGGTGACAAAACTCACCACCTGTGTTCATCGTGAGGATGGCACACTAACAGGCACTGGGATGCCCTCTGCGTGTGCTCTCTTTCTTTGCTTCATGGCGAGATCTCACATCTGCATGCAAGGGTTGGTCCGCAAGAGATGTTCCTCCTGTGCTTTCAGTCTGCTGTTAGTCTCGGGGATGGGGGTTGAGGAGAGCAGGAGTGAAGGGACCCTGTTGGGGCCAGCTGGGACCCGTGAAGAATGTGGCTGGAGTGGCCCAGCCCAAACCTAGCCAGCTGGGTGGTGTGGGGGGTTTTCTGCTCTGGGCAGGGAAGAAGCCTCAGCTTTTTGCTCTGACCTACCAGTGAGGCTGCAAGGCACTTGCTGTCCTCCTTCCCTCTTCCCCGCCAAATCCTCTCCAGCCCAGCCTGCACAGCTGCCCTGGCCTAATCCGGCAGTCCCTGGGCTTCCAAGCAACAGGAAGGAAGGAATGTGTGTGTTGCGGGGAGGGGGTGGAGGTGGGATGGACCCCTTTACACAAAGGGACTATCCCCAGACTGACCTGGGCAGGAAGGAGCCTCCTGAAAGCTGGGGGCCCCTGGTACTGCAGGGCCAGCTGACAATACAGCTAGAGGAGTTACCGGGAGGGGCAGAGGGGGCGGAGTGGGTGCTTCAGGAAAGAAAGGGAAGGGGCTGACTGTTCCCCCTTCGTCAGGCTCCCTAGCTGTTTGTGATAGCTGGTGCCACACTCCCCACACGGATGCATGCATGGGCCTGTATGCTCTGGGTCTTCATGCTGGGGTGGTCCTGTGTCATGCCTGTGTCCTGGAAGGTGCTCAGTGCTGTGTGGGTGACCTAGTGCATGACTGCATGACTGTGTCTGCCATTGGACATGACTGTCCACCGTGTCTCTGTGCTGCTGGGTGAGACTGACAGGTAACACACTGTGTTGTGTGTGCGGTGTTATGCACTGCTGTGGCCTATAGCCATCTCTAGTTTGGGGACTCTCCCCCAGATCTGAGATGCTTCGTGGGGAAGATGGGGTGTTGGTTATGTCTCCCTGAGACAGGAACTGAGCATCTGCTCAGGCGAAGCCGAGGTGGTGTTTGGCACTATTGCTGACATCCCCACCCCCGTGGCTACACAGCGCTCACGGTTCACGAGCCCTTTCGCCTGCATTGTCTCCAATGGTCTCGCTAATCCGATGAGGAAGCCAGGGCAGGTAGAGTCTTTCCCATCTCAGAGATGTTAAGGTGGAGTCTCTGCAGTCCCCTCCCCGAGAAGCAGTGAGGAGAGCTCAGTGTTTTCCTGGACCGAGCAGTGTTTCTTGGGGGTGTGCTCACCATGGTGAGGAAGTGTCAGGTGACATCTGGCCCCCCCAGACATTGGGCAGCTGTGGTGCTGGGATCCCAGGCATCCTTGCCCTGACCAGCTCTGTGACCTTACCTTTAAAAAGGGACAATAACGATGTCACAGGACTCTGAGACTGCTGTGCAGGGCTGCGTGGCCATAGGGGCCCAGCTCCTATGATTCCTTACCTGGATGAGTCCCCCGAGCCCATGCGGCTGTGACGCCTGTTCACACAGGGCTGGGGGAGTGGGCGATACAAATTCAGACTGGCCCCATCTCAGGGATAGGAGGGGAGGCTGAAAAGGTTATTTTTGCCCAGCGTAAGGTTAAGGGCCATGGGGGTGGAGGCAAGGCCTGCCCCCTCTTCACCCCTCCTGGAGAGCTTTGTCTTCCACAAACACAAAACCTGGAAATGTTGGAGGAAGATGGAGCCTCCTAACGACCATTGTTTGGGGTGGGAGTGGGTGTCCCGGAGCATATTGGGCAGGTGGTAAGGACTCACAGCTGCAGCCTGTCTGCTGGGCTGTTCCAGAATGGCAGCAGCTGCTCGGGGGTGGGAGGCGGAGAACGTGGCACTCCTTCACTCGGCAGCACCTTTCTAAGCGCCTACTATGTGCTGGGCCCCGGGCTGTGCACGGGGTCTATGGGGGCTAGGTGCCAGCCCCCTCCTCCGAAGTGCGGGACCCAGCACAGGTGGGAGCTGGTCCGTCAGCCTGGTCATTCGGTGGTGCTTGTGTGTCTGACTGAGCTCAGCTTCAGCCAGCCTGTGCTGACCCTGGCAGTGGGAGGCCGGGACTGGGTGCTTTGTCACATTATCTCATCCATCCTCCCAGCATCCCAGAGCGCTAAGTGCTGTCACCACCATCGTACACGTGAGGAAGCCAGAGCTCACTGAGGTTAGTGGCTTGGCCGAGGTCACATACCAGTTGGCTCTGCCAGGGTCAGGATTTGGGATCACCTTGCCTGGTGGTGGGATTTGGAGAAACAGCGTATGTGAGGGCTGGCAGGGGTCCACCTACCCCCTCCCTCTGTCCCCCACCATTTCCCAGACAGAACACCTGTTCCGGAAACTGTGGCCATTGTTCATGCCATCCTTCCTCCCCTTGGCCCTTCCTGTTTGTGTCCTTCCCCCTGTAGCTCCCACCCAGCTCATGCCAGATGTTTCCCTCAGAGAGCTCTGCCCCTTTGCAGGAGGAAGGGCTGAGTGGGTTATCCCCACCCCACACATGAGGGGCACCCAGCAGGAAAGTGGCAAGGTCAGGGTTGGACAGCCTGAGTCTGGCCTCCCTAGCCCTTTGCTGACCCAGTCCTGGGAGGAGGGCAGCCCTTGTCCTGTAGCTGCAGAGACGCCCCCAGACCTCCAAATCCCACACAGGCCCCCAACTGGAGTACCGTTGCTTTTCCTTAGACTTAGTCCAACAGGGTGATAGAGGGGCAGGTGGCTTTGGAGCCTGCACCGCTTCCTCTTGGCCGTCTAGGAATCCTGTTCTGGGATTCTTTCCAGGGCCCACATCTGCCTCTCCTGGGCCAAGTGTGGGAGCTACAGAGAGCAAGCACCTGGCTGTTGGGTATCAGGGGAATTGGGCAGCAAGTGCCCACCTGCCCCTAATGGAGCCTCCCAATTCCCAGAAGCAGCTGCCTGTGCCCTGTTGAAACTTAATGGCCACAGCTCCAGTCCCTGCTGACATTGCCATGGGCAGCGTGGGCAGCCTGTTGGAACGGCAGGACTTTTCCTCTGAAGAGCTACGGGCAGCACTCGCCGGGTCCCGGGGCTCCCGCCAGCCTGATGGGCTCCTCCGGAAGGGCTTGGGCCAGCGTGAGCTCCTCAGCTACCTACACCTCCCCAAGAAGGATGGCAAGACCACCAAGCGGGCCCCTCGGAACGAGCCTGCTGACTATGCCACCTACTACAGGGAACATCCTTGGGCTGGTGACTTCAGTAAGACTTCACTGCCTGAGCGGGGTCGCTTTGACAAGGTGTGCCTCTGCCTACACCCTTTACGTGGCATGGGGAGGGTGGGCCTCCCTGGAGACCCTGATGCAGGGGTGGGGTGGAGACAGGGTGGGCTGAGATGTGAAAGTCCTGCTAAGGGCTACTTCCTAGTGGCCTGTGCCCATGTTCTCAGAGAGGATCCCCCCAGGGCCTCACGCCTACCCTCTCTTCCTGGCAGTGCCGCATTCGCCCATCTGTGTTCAAGCCTGCAGCGGGCAATGGGAAAGGCGTCCTGTCCATGCAGAGCCTGGCGGCCCATAAGGGCCAGAAGCTGTGGCGCAGCAATGGCAGCCTGCACACGCTGGCCTGCCACCCGCCCCTTAGCCCAGGGCCCCGGGCCAGCCAGGCCCGTGCGCAGCTGCTTCACGCCCTCAGCCTGGACGAGGGCAGCCCCGAGCCCGAGCCCAGCCTGTCTGACTCCTCCAGTGGGGGTAGTTTTGGCCGCAGCCCGGGCACTGGCCCCAGCCCCTTCAGCTCCTCCCTGGGCCACATTAACCATCTTGGCGGCTCCCTGGACCGGGCCTCAAGAAGCCCCAAGGAGGCCGGGCCACTGGCTGTGCTGGGCTGCCTGCCTGAGCCACCACCACCCTATGAGTTCTCCTGCCCCACCGCCGAGGAGGTGGTGGCTGTGCTGCCTGAGACCTCTGAGGAGCTGAAGAGGGGCCTTGGTGTTGAGGATGGCTCCAACGCCTTCACACAGGTAAGCAAGCCCCTGCCCTGAAGTCTTGTTCTGTGCCTTGGCATTGGGGTACAGGCCAGACAGGGGCCCCAGCTAGCTCACAAACATGGCTCTGGACACAAGAGAGTAAGAAAGAGGGAGATGTCTCTGTTTCTTTCCCCCACATCCCACGTGGAGAGGATGTCATCTCCCTGGTGGTCCTTGCCTGGGAGCTGTGTGGGAAGGAGGGACAGAAGCTCTTTTGGAGGGCCATGTGTTGGGGACACTTCACCTCTAGAGGGCATCCAGGTTAGGAGATCTGTGTGGCTGGGCACTGGGCCCTGGCCCTGTGGGAGCGGGGGTGGGGCCACATGTGGATACCAGGCATGACTGCACTGGCTCTATTGGGCACCTCTTCCCTTCAGCAGGTGCTCGAGGAGCGCCAGCGGCTGTGGCTGTCTGAGCTGAAGCGCCTGTATGTGGAGCGGCTGCATGAGGTAGCCCAGAAGGCTGAGCGCAGCGAGCGCAACCTCCAGCTGCAGCTGTTCATGGCCCAGCAGGAGCAGCGGCGCCTGCGCAAGGAACTGCGGGCTCAGCAGGGCCTGGCCCCCGAGCCTCGGCCCCCTGGCACCTTCCCAGAGGCCGACCCCAGCACACGACCAGAGGAGGAAGCCCGATGGGAGGTGAGAGACGACCGGGGGCTCAGAAGCTGTCCCATCCCGGTTGCCATGGCCCCAATCCTCTGCCTGCCCCCGTGACCAGCTCCCTTCACCCTGCTTTGCTCATGTCCCCACTCTAGGTGTGCCAGAAGACAGCGGAGATTAGCCTCCTGAAGCAGCAGCTGCGGGAAGCCCAAGCGGAACTGGCCCAGAAGCTGGCTGAGATCTTCAGTCTGAAGACGCAACTTCGGGGCAGCCGGGCACAAGCCCAGGCTCAGGACACAGAGCTGGCCCAGCTGCGGGAGGCCGTGCGCAGCCTGCAGGAGCAGGCCCCTCGGGAGGAGGCCCCAGGCAGATGTGAGACTGATGACTGTAAGAGCAGGGGGCTGCTGGGGGAGGTAGGAAGCAGTGAGGCCCGAGATGGTGCTGAGCAGCTGCGAGCTGAGCTGCTGCACGAGCGGCTCCGGGGCCAGGAGCAGGCGCTGCGCTTTGAGCAGGAGCGGCGGGTTTGGCAGGAAGAGAAGGAACGTGTGCTGCGCTACCAGCGGGAGATCCAGGGGGGCTACATGGACATGTACCGCCGCAACCAGGCACTGGAGCAGGAACTGCGGGCACTGAGGGAGCCCCCCAAGCCCTGGAGTCCTCGGCTCGAGTCCTCCAAGATCTGAGGCCAGCGGAGCGAGCTGACAGCAGAAACACTGTCAGAAGGTGCCCTGAGACGCTGGCTCAGCCCTCCCGTACGCTGGTCTAGGGCGGCATCTGCAGAGGCCAGCCCAGGGTCGGGGAGATCCCGTGGAGAGGAGGGATCCAGTGGGGCCGTGGGCTGGGCAGGGTGCCTGCAGCAGGAGCCGGGGCAAGACCCTCCTGGTGGAAGAGCACCCAGGCAGGGCCCAGGCCTGTTCCCTGGAGTGGGTGTGGCCCAGGGCAGGAGGCTGGGGAGTCTGGAGCCCTGCAGTGCAGAAGGGCAGGCATGAGGGAGGGAGGCTGCAGCCCTGGGCCAAGGCCATCTCCACAGAAGGAGTCTGGGCTGGGAACATTGACCTCCCTCAGAATGAAAGCATGTTTTTCATGAGGAGTCCCCAGGAGATAGGTTGAGCCTGTCCCTGGCCTGAGTCCAGAGGACTGTGGATGGGGTTGGGCATTGACCAGAGCTGCAGCTCATCCCATGGCTCCCCACACCTGTCTGGCGTCTGCTGGGCGTGTGTGTTGGGGCGGAGGGGTCGCACTCCTTGCCCCAGCAGCACACAGTTCTCAGCTGCTGTGTGGGCTGAGATTCCTTTCTTCAGCACCAGTGGATTTTTCAGCAGGAACAATACCAGGAAGCTCCAGAAAAATAAAAGGGCAAGTCGACCAAGCCACTTTGAGAACGGGAAACGTTCTCTTGGTGGGAAGTCAGGGCCCCAGGTGCCTCAGTCCCTGCTGGGGTTGAGGCCAACCTATGACAGCCTGGGCTGGAGCATCCAAAGGCCCTGCCCTCCCCTCCCAGAACCTACCTCCGTCTTTCTGTCTGGCTGTGGGCACCTCCCTCCATAGGGGTGGGGGCCCTAGGAAGGTGCAGGAGAAGAGGTGGGGAAGCTGTGGTAAAGGGCCTCTACCACAGCAAGGAATGGGAACGTTTCCCCATAGGCAGTGGGACTGTGGGGTATTTCTTAAGCAGGGATAAAATGTGACTGATTTGTACTGTGGAAAGTAGTCTCCCAGAAGGAAGCACCCTGTCTCCTGTCCTGTAACAGGCTCCGGGACTGTCAGTCATTTCTGATGCCTGCTCTTAGCTAAGGCTTGTCCCAGCTTCTCTAAAAATCACACTCACCCTGGCCTCTCAGAGGTCCAGCTTCCCCTCTAGGTCTTTGCTCCCTTCCTGGCTTGGTGTCCTGGAGCACAGGCCTGTGTGGCTATGCAGTGGTGTTGCCCCTCCCTCTGACGAGAAGCTCACCTTCCTTATGGATGCATCATTGGACCGGCTGCTGTGCATTGAGCACTTACTGTCTACCAGGTGCTGTGCTGGGACCTTGTGGGCATGGGGCACAAGTTGAATTAGATGTGCTTTGTGCCCAGGGGAGCTGGCACACGACGTCTGCCATCTGTCTAGTTCCTTCTGTAACAGGGCAGCTCAGGGAAACTCTGAGAAGTTGCCTGCTGAGAACCCCAGGTTGCTCCCCTTGGCTGTCCTCCTGCCCTCCAGGGCCATGCCTGACAGCTTCTCAGGCCCAGCAGGTGGGTCCTGGCTGTGGAGTGGAGTCACTATGCTGGGATGTGGATGGCCAGTTGTGAGCTGAGAGGCCCTACCTTTTTAGGGCAGAGTAGGGTGTGTGAGCTGTCTGCTGTGGGGATAGTGTGTTGATGGCTCTGTAAGTGGCAGGTGTGTGTAGAGGTGCCTGTGGTTGGTGGGTGTGTCTATCCTAGGGGGTGTGTTTGGAGCACTGGCCTCTGGAAACCAGCTCCTGGCCCCTCCCTCTGCCCTATTCCTTCCTGCCAGCCCTAGTCCCTCTTAGCCCTGGCCAGGCTGGCTGGAGCCTACAACCCAGCAGACCCTTGGGCCTAGCTGACAGCCATCACAGCCCACACCTGAGCTTTCCTCTGCCTGAGGAGGGAGAGGGGGGACCACCCAGGTTAGGAAGGTCAGTCCCCCACAGACCTTGGTACCCATTCCCATTTCACAGGCTCCTCTAAATCCAGGTCTCTGGGCCAGTGGCTCCTCCAGAGGTCCCCCCCAGAGATGGGTACTGGCCTGAAGCCTGGATCATACCCTCCCCGTAGTCAGGGGCAGGTCAGGCTGTGTGCCCATGTGCCCCCAAGTGGCTGGGGTCCACCTCAGTACAGCAGCTTTGCAGAACAGTTCCCCACCCAGCAATTAGGGAGCTGTGCCGGCCAGTACAGCCATCAGGGAGTGGGTGGGTGGCACCAAAACTTGGCAGCTGTGCCAGAAACCAAGGCCAGGCCCAGACGTAGGGGGAGGGCATGAGAGAGCCAGGCCTGGGGCATCTCAGAGGGAACCAGATCCCTGTTAGCTCATCCATGCTGGGCAAACCAGTTCTCCAGTCCCCAAGCCGGCTGGGTGGCTCTGAGGCTGGGTAGCTCTGGGGCCAGCTGATCACAGGTGTCACTGTAGTGGCTACTGCTTCAGGGCAGCCCCTCCCTCCTGCCCTCAGGCTCAGCCCTCCCATTCAGCCACCTCCCCAGCAGACTAGGCCCTGGCAGCCAGTTCTGTCCAGGAATGTGGCGACCTCCCGCACTGGGCTCCCTGCCTCTGGTGCCTCCTGTTCTCTGCTCAGATAGTGTCATACCTTCCAGCAGCTCTCTGGGCCCCTTTGCCTGTCACTTGAGGCTTCTGACACTGGCCTCCAGGGTCACTGATAGTTGTGCCCCCTTCTGGCCTCTGCAGCCCCTCCCAGCCCTCTGGGGCTTTTGTCCTCCAGGCAGAGCCCTCAGGGTGCTCAGGTCTTGCCGGCTTAGGGGCCGCCCCTGAAATCACCCCCTACCCCTGTGCCCAGAGCCTCCTCTCTCCATCAGCACTTTCCATGCTGCTGTAATGTTGGTTTGTATCCATCTCTGTTGGGCGGTGGGCATTGCCAGGGCAGGGCCATGTCTTCTGTTTTTATCCCCAAGCCTGCTCTGGCTGCAGCTCCAGAGGGCACTGTGGGGATGTGGAGTCAACCGTGACCAGACCCCTCTCCCCTGTCTAGAATGGGTTTGATGGGGGCTGGGGTGGGAGGCTCCAACTCTGAATGTTCGTTCACCATTCCTGGTCCATGCCAGGTCTGTGCCAAGCCCGGGGGCTCCAGAGCCAATTGCCATTCATTCCACAGAGAAGTGCTGAGGGCCTTCCTCAGGGCCAGGTGTGGTTTTCAGGTGAGAAAGCCAGGGTGGCCAAGGCCATTGGGCCCTGGCCCTCATGGGACTATAGTGACCAGGGCCAGGCAGGAGATCAAGGGACCAGAGGAGAACCCAGACAGCTTGGAAATACAAAGCTGGGGATGACAGAGGGGCCTCCATGCTGATGAACCCGTCAGCAGAGCACAGGAAGGGCAGAAGGGGCCTATCTGAGAGCAAATTTCTCTGAGATTAGGGGGCCTTTCTCCAAAGACAGTGTAGACCCCACAGATAACCCACCACCTAGTGGGTGAGGGCTTAGGCCTCCATCTTGGATTCAGAAAAGAAAATGAATGTGGTGTTTCTCGCAATAAAACCAAAAGTGATGTGTGTCACTAGAGGTGAGGTTGAGGGCCACAGGAGGGCTGGCTCACTTGCTCCAAGTGCTGGGGTGGGGGAAGGGAAGGCCAGGATGGCTTTCACAAAGATTGGAGGGATTTCCCCAGGAGCAGTGTGGGATGAGGACATCCCAAGATGGGCTTGGGCTTAGACACAAGGAAGTGTCGGGCAGGTCCCAGGGAGGGGTCTTGCCTGGAAGAGGGTGAGAGAGGCAGGGTAGTTCCTAGACAGCCTGTAACTGTCAGCACAGGAGTCCCTAAGGCAGCCAAGGGGAAGGCCAGAACAAGGACCAGCTTTTTCTGTGTGTGACCTGTGTTGTATCACACAGGGCTCTATGCTTAGAAGGGGCCTAAGCTTGGTGTGATGCTCTGCTATCCCCATCTTGAGCTTCTTTGAGACTGTTAAAACACAGGGCCTCCCTCACATGTGCATTTT
>CM052436.1:134010413-134026903 GCA_028533085.1 Varecia variegata | reverse complement strand
TGTGCCCCTCCACAGTCAACCCTTCTTCCCCAGCCCCTGGCAACCACTGATCGTTCTCAATAACCTTGTGATGTTTTTTCCTTTTTGCAAGTGGTGTTTAATCCCTTTGCTCTAATATGTAATATTAGGATGTATTACAAAGTAGCAAGAAAACAATTTGACAATGGTGTAAAAATAAATTACCCCTCCATGGAAAGAATGAAGAACCAGAAATAGATTCTATTCTGTGGAAGATCTTATACAATAAGGGGTCTCAAAACGAGAGTAAGGAAGGATTATTTAACAAGAACTGCTGGGATAACTGGACAAAAATTTGGGGAAAAATAGGTCATACTTTAATGGATGTTTACTGAGTTACAGTTTTAAAATCAAATCCTAGGAAATTAGTGTTGGGGCTCATAAAATGATGCTCTACAGCGCAGCACTTCGGCATGCCGAGTGTTTTGAAGGAGAATCAAGGTCTCTGGCCATCTCTCACCCCTTTGCCCTCCTGAAGCACAAGGAGGAGCTTCCTCTGAATTTCCTTTATCTGACTAAGGGAGGTTTCTGCAGAAGGAATGCAGTTGTCTCCAGGCCTGCCTATAATCTCAAAAGGGGAAGATTAACTCAAGGGAAAGAAGACTAAAGGAGATACTATCAATTCTTCGGAGGGCTGCCATCTGAGACTTTATCTGCATAAGACAGCCTTTGTTCACGGTGCATTTCCTCCCCTCAACCTCGCAGAACCTGTTTCTACCTCCCCCAGAAGCCCCAGCCCTTACTTCTTTCTGTAGCTTAAATGCTTTTGAAACTGCAGTCATCTGGCCCTTATTTGAGTCTCATTGTGTGGGACCCATGCACATGCCTGGTAATAAATTTGTAAGTCTTTTCTCCTTTTAATCTGTCTACTGTCAAGTTTATTCCAGAGACACAAATTATTGAACCTTCAGAGAATAGAATGAACGTTTAAAACTCCCCTATACTGGCAGAAAGTTAAATAGATTTTCACTGAACTAATAGAGAACAGCTAAATTTCTCTGCTTTGAAGCAATTCCCCCGGCCCCAGCAAAAAACAATCCCAATGAAGAAAGATTGACAATATCAACTATGTACTAAAACTTGGTATATTTCCGAAAGTAACAATACTGAGGCACAAGGTTAGCTACATATTCCGGAAAACAAGGACAAAGGTTAAAAGGCTCCTGACGTGCGAGTTCTTGGAGAAGCCCAGCTTCGCTCGCACAGCTTGGCTTGTGAGGCAGGCCTGGGATCCCGGAGAGGAAGTGGGGAAGCCGGGGGCGTTGGCCATAAGCCTGTGAGGTCCTGTGGGCTAGGAGGGGGCCTGAGTCCCTCGGCCCCAGGCAAAGTTCCTTCAACTCTCCGCCCCCGCGGCTTCCGCGTCTGGCCTGGGCCACCCACGCTCCCGGTGCCCCGGCGGGCGTTTCCGGGATGCTCCTTCCCGACGCCCCTGCGGGCTCACGGCCCCACTGTGGACCGCCCTCTTCCCAGCCGTATTTCATAAGGGTTTTGAGACGCGGTTTTCTCGTTTGTAAGTGGAAGATACCGGCTTCCCTAGAGAATCTCCGAGTACTCTGTGTTTCCAAATACGAGGTATTGGGGATACTGCAGTGAGCTTTTGTCCTAAAAGTGGTGTTGGTGGGGTTAGGGCCCAGAAAACAAAATCCACAAATAAACAAAAAGAACATACAAGATAATTGCAAGTGAAGTGCTATAAAAAAAAAAAAAGCTGGATTGTGCAAGTGTTATAAAGAAAACAAAAAAAGATTGTGCAAGGGCGCCCGGGGAGAAGTAAGTGGAGGCGTGGAGGGTTCCAGGGGAGAGTAACCTGGAATGAGACCGGCCCGAAAAGGGAGCGGGAGGTAGTTGTTTCTAGTCCTAATCTGAGGCCGGGGGAAGGGCTGGGGGCTGAGTCCAGGGCTGGGTTTGGGGTCACCGCCGCCTCTCTCCTTTCTAGTCCTCATCCTTCCTCCTTAGGGCAGACGTGCAACCCCTAACCCCACCTCCTTGGTCTCCAAGGAGAGCGACCAACAGAGGGCGGCGGGCAGGGGCTACATACGCCCCGCCCCCGCCAATAATCGAATTCTCCGGTAGAACACCCAGTGGGCAGGTTAAGTACGGGTGTAGGGACCAGCAAGGCTGGCCGCTTGGTATTTCAAGAAAGCACCGCGCAGCCATCGCAGGAAGCGCCCGTCAGGCCCCTTACATGCACCGCGCCGTTCAGCGCCGTCTGTACTCGAGCCGGCGGGGACGGGGCAGCAGGACCGGCCGGGATTCGAGGCTTCAGGGCCTGGAGCCGCGGTGCTGGGAGCCAGGCGTGCCCGAAGACGGCCAGGTGGCGGCGTCGCCTCCCCGGGGGACCCGGACCGCGCGAGCGAGCCGACTGGGAGGCGCGGCCCCCTCGGCCGCCGCCCTGCTCCTGCGGGCGACTCCACTCTTGTCACGCGGGGAAGAGGAAGGCTCGCTCCCCGGCTCAAGGGACGGCCACCCCTCCGCGAAACCGCGAGTGGGCGAGTCCGGATCCACCGTGCAACCGCCGCGGCTTCCGGTTCCGATGTCTGCGGCGCCGGAAGTCGGGGCTGGGGCTGCGGGACTGGGTGAGGCGGGGGGACTCTGGGCCGGCAGGCGCGGGCGGAGGGCGGGGAGCGGCGGCCACCCTCGGCCGACTAAGTCCCCGTACCAGTCCGCCCTTGGGCTGTTGTCTCCGCAGTCGTCGCCCCGGGCCCAGAGCTGGAGTCCCAGGGACTCATAGGACCCGGGCCCAGCCCTCGAAAAGTCGCCTCAGCTGGGGGAATCGCTCGAACTCAGACGTCCTGTCCTAGTGCGACCCGCCTGGGTCGGAGGTAACCAGCTGCGGACCGGGGGCTGGGCAGGGCATTTGAACAGGGTCTTTTGCAGGATAAGTAGGAGTTTGTAAGTCATTTGCACGTTAATGCACATGAAACTCCCAGTAGGGGCTGCTGTCCAGGGAAAACGATGGACTTTTTCCTCCCTCTGGTTTTGGTTAAGGAGAGAAAAAAGATTAGAAGCTTCAAAAAGAGGTGTATAATGAAGAAAAGGAACAGGGCAACATGACAGGGTACCTGTGTAAGATGGGACAGAGGTCAGCAGCAGATACTGTGTCATCTCTGAAGAGATGACATCTGCATTGAGCCGAATAAGGGGAACAGCCAGTGCAAAGGCCCTGAAACAGAAGTAAACTGGATGTAGTCAAGGAACAGAAAAAAGGCTGGTGTGACCAGAGTATGGCAATTGAGGGGGAGAGTGATAGGAGATGAGGTTGGAGAGATAGTTGGGGATTAGCTCACATAGAGCCTGCAGGCCATAGAAAGGAACATGGAGTTTGTTCTAAATACAATGGAAATCTATTGGTGTCAAGCAGAGGAGTGATATGTAGGGTGGAGAAGGGACAGAGTGGGGCTGGAAAAGTAAAAGAATTGGGTCAGTGCAGGCTGTCCAATTCTGTGTCAGGCAAAGGGGAGTTTTCCATGATTTGCACAAACTTCCCTTGTCCCTGCCTAAGGAGCCCTGTTGTTTCAGGATGCTAAGGACTGGGGACAATATCTCCATGCACGACTTGGCAGGGATTTTAATATTTCACTCATGACTCTTTCTTCCCATCGCCAACCCCCTTCTACCCCCATTTGAGCTGAAGCCCTCTAGGCCAAAGATTAGGAAATAGATGCTCTGTTTAACCAGCAAATACATACTGAAGCAGCACCTTGGACCAGGCCCCAGACTGGGCACTGAGGGGAGAGAGGATGAGACTAGACTCCAGCCCTTGAGCAGCTCACAGACCAGTGGGAGAGACAGACAGTTACTGTGCTGCAGTAGGGACTCAGATGTGTGTGGTATGGGCACCCTTGACAGGTTTGTGAAGCAGAAAAGGAAGCAGGGAGTTTTCACTGAGGGCTTCATGGGGAGCTGAGGATTAAAGTAGAGCTTATGTTCTCCAAGCAAAGAAGTGCAGAGGGCACTCTAGCAATAGGAACAATTTGTGCAAAGGAAGTGAATGTGTAATTACAGAGGGCTTGTATGTCAGTCCCTGGTAGTGTTGAGCAAAGGGGTAACAGGATCTGATGCATGTTTTGGAGAAATCACCCTGATGGATAATTTCTGTACGTGTGAGACCTTGGGGAGGAAGCCTTAGGACCAGTGCACATGAAATTCCAATAGTCGGCACTTGTATTAATCATGTAGTTTGTTAAACACAAACACACTCACACATCCTTGCACCTGGTAAAGATGATCCACTGTGGTTCAGGCACAGCCGCTTGCCTCAATCAGCCTCCTGGGCTTTTTGGATGGAATGCCCGCAAACAGTTGTTTCCCAGCTCATTTATTTTATGTTTAAATACTGTATTGAGTTAATCACACTCCTCAGTTCATGATACGTTTAATTGGTCCATGCAGGGCCTTTTTCTCCTTTGTATTTATTTATGTATTTCTTTTTATCTCCATTCCTCCCTTCTCTCCTCACCGTAGGAAACCACTGTGATGTATTTGGTGTATATCTTTTATTTGCCTTGGTTGTATGCATATCTTTTCAATTTACGTAAATGGTATTCCACCTAGATTTCATTTTATTTCTTTTTTTCCTCCTCAGTACCACGTTTTGGGATCTTACTGATATTGCTGTGGATGTATCTGGAACATAGTTTCTGAATACTACATAGGTTTCTGTAGATGGATCCCCCACAATTTACTCACTTGATGGAATAACTCCAATAGTGATGAGGCCCCTAGATTGTTTCCAACTCCTTACCACAACAAACAATGCTGGGATGAAAATCCTGTCCATCTCCTTCCTCACCTTTTTTAATACAGTTTCAAGATGCTGATCTGCAAAGTGGGTCTAATTACTGTACCTACTTCATAGTGTTTTTGTGAGAATTAAGTAAATGAGTTTAACGCATGCAAAGTCATTAGAACAGTGCCTGGTGCATGACAAGTCCCTAGGAAATGTTAGCTATTAGTAATAGTCATAACAATAATACTAATATTTCAGACAGAAGTCCCTGTTACATTTTGCCCATAATGGGTCATATCCAATTACAGGGTATTTGTTCGTGGCAGGGCATGGGGGGTGGCGCATCTCCTGGGCTCCATGATTAAATCACAGATTCTGGTGTGATTGCGTCAGCCAACGGAAAGAGGGCATAAACATCCCAAGGCCCTGGGTGCCATTTCCCCATCCCCCTCCCTCTGGTAGGGGGACAGTGGCTACAGGTGGGCCAAGATGGTGAGGCCAGGACTGACAGTGCTGGTGGAAATGGGGAAGAGAGCGGTGGAGCGGGGAGGATCCCGATGGTCACCTTGGACACAAGGTTCTTTTTTTTTTTTTTTTACCTGCTAAGATTCCCACATCCTAAAGATTCTCTTTATGTTGTTACTCCATACCTTTCTTTGAGAGAATGCACAACAGGCTAGATGTGAACGTTTTAGAGGACATGTGACAGCCCTCTCATTTCAAATCCCATGAATGGAAGGATGGGGAGGGAAATCAGCTCTCACCAGCATTTTGAGGATTGTCCATGTGTTCAGTGTCAAAGGCTGTTCTGAATGGAGGGGAGTGGTGCCCCTTCTTTCAATGGTATAATGAGGAGGGAAGTTTGTGTCACAACGAGAAAGGTTCTAGTCTGGTGGGCAAGGCAGGCCCTCAGACAGATCGTTACCCAGTGATCAAAACTGGCGTCAGAGGGTGCAAAGTGAGAGCAGAGGGAGCCAGGTGGGAGCAGGCTAGGGATGATATTTGAGCTGCCGGGGAAGGGATGGGCCAGCTTCTGGAGTAGTCTGGGAGGTGAGGGGAGATGAAGAGCAGCCCAGGGCACGGAGCTGTAAGAGAGCAAGGCTTCAGGTTGGCTAGACACAGGGTGCCATCCATGGGTGGGCACTGCAGGAGGCCTAGGCTGGAGTGGTAGGCAAGGCCCATCAGGTCAGCATGGTTGGCAGTTATTCCCTAAGCGGAGTTTCCAAATATGAGCCGTTCAAGGGCTGCCTTCATGGCATATTTCACTGTAGTACATGGAAAAGCAATTCCTCTAGCTGTAAGAGAATGTGGCTATAATGAATATGTGAAAATACATCAACTGTGGCCATGTAGAGTATATGGATTTCTAGTCAGTACTGCCTGCTGTGGGCTCTGCAAGGCCTGCTCTCCCTTCTGATTAAAAAGGAAGATGGGCCGGGCGTCGTGGCTCACGCCTGTAATCCTAGCACTCTGGGAGGCCGAGGTGAGTGGATTGTTTGAGCTCAGGAGTTCGAGACCAGCCTGAGCAAGAGCGAGACCCCATCTCTACTAAAAATAGAAAGAAATTATATGGACAGCTAAAAATACATAGAGAAAAAATCAGCCGGGCATGGTGGCGCATGCCTGTAGTCCCAGCTATTTGGGAGGCTGAGGCAGGAGGATCACTTGAGCCCAGGAGTTTGAGGTTGCTGTGAGCTAGGCTGACGCCACTGCACTCTGGCCCGGGCAACAGAGTGAGACTCTGTCTCAAAAAAAAAAGGAAAATGAACAAGGATAACAGCATGAAAAGTGTTGAAGACAGTAGTTTTCTTACCATGATTCAGAAAACCCCTGCCCTCATACCAGCCTGCGTCCTCCACTGTGCACCCCAGCTGAGGGAGATGGGAAGCTGTGCACAGCTATATTCGGTTAAGCAGGGAATTTCTGAGCATTGGTATATATGACATGGGAATGGTGACAGAGATTGTGTCCAGTGCCACACTCCCCACTGTGCCACCCAGGCCCAGATGAGGCCTAACCCAGCTGACCCTTCCCAGGCTACGACCACCATGGAGCAGTGTGCGTGTGTAGAGAGAGAGCTGGACAAAGTCTTGCAGAAGTTCCTGACCTATGGGCAGCACTGTGAGCAGAGCCTGGAGGAGCTGCTGCACTACGTAGGCCAGCTACGGTCTGAGCTGGCCAGCGCAGGTTGGTGTGCCCCCCACAAGATCCCCATACCAGCCTCCCTGTAGACATGGGAGACCCAAGGCTACTTGGTGAGACGGTTCCAGAAGAGTGTGGTTAGGATGTTGGTACATGCCTCTCTAGACCTCCTTGAAGGGGGGTAATGGCAGTCTCTAAGCTATTTCAAAAAGCCCAACAGAAATTAATTTAGGGAGGCCAGGCATGGTGGCTCACACCTGTAATCCTAGCACTCTGGGAGGCCGAGGCAGGAGGATCGCTTGAGGTCAGAAGTTCCTCAGCCTGAGTAAGAGCAAGACCCCTGTCTCTACTAAAAAAAAAAACAGACAACTAAAAATATGTAGATAAAATTAACCGGGCATGGTGGTGCATGCCTGTAGTCCCAGCTACTGGGGAGGCTGAGGCAGGAGGATCGCTTGAGACCAGGAGTTTGAGGTTGCTGTGAGCTAGGCTGATGCCACGGCACTCTGGCCCGGACAACAGAGTGAGACTCTGTCTCAAAAAAAAAAAAAAAAAAAAGAGTTCTACTGGCTGGGTTAGCCAGGCAGGTAGGCAATTTCCTATTTTATTCAATAGTTTTTTTTTTTTTTCGATTTTAATGAACATCAGAATTTATTCAATAGTTTATTTGTTTATAGTCTTTAGAGTTGAACAGAGGGGTCCCCTGGTTCCTATGTTTTTTTTTTAATTGTGCTGTAATTCACATTCCATTAAGCTCACTCTTTTCAAGTATAATTCAGTGGTTTTTAGTATATTTACAGAGTTGAAGAATCATTACCATTACCTAATTTCAGAACATTTCCATCACCCCCAAAAGAAACCCAACCCATTGACAATCTCTCAGTCCTCTCTCTCCCAGCCCCTGACAACCACTAATCTCTTCTGTCTCTATAGATTTGCTTATCCTGGACACTGCATGTAAATGCAGTGACACGATATGTGGCCTTTTGCGTCTGGCTCCTTTCATTACACGTTTATGTGGTCCACCCACGATAAATGAATCAGAACTTCATTCTTTTCTATGGCGGAATAATATTCCATTGTATGGATGTACCACATTTTGTTTACCCATTAGTTGATAGACATTTGAGTTGTTTCTACTTTTTGTCTATTAGGAATAATGCTACTATGAATATTCACATACAAGTTTTTGTGTGGACCTGTGTTTTCATTTCTCTTGGGTATATACCTAGGAGTGGAGTTGCTGGGTCATATGGTAACTGGACAGTTAAACACACAGAATTCTATGTATGATATAGTACATGAGCTAAAATACTTAACCATAGTAAGTGCCAAATCATCTTCATTTCATAGCAACCTAGAGTTTTACAGATGAGGAAATGAAGGCTCCAAGAGGTAAGATGGCTTGTCCCACTTGACCAGTTCCACATCACGCAGTTAAAAAGTGGCAGGACCTGGAGTAGAGGCTAGGTATTTTACTCCAGAGTTCAGGGCTGCCTCAGCTGTCACTCAGAATAGAGGAAGCAGACACCGGTCTGCTGCCAAAGCAGGTGCTTGGGTCTGCCTCCTCTGTGTCCCGACTCATTCCGCTGTTTCTGCAGCCCTCCAGGGGACCCCTCTCTCAGCCACTCTCTCCGTGGTGATGTCACAGTGCTGCCGGAAGATCAAAGACACCGTGCAGAAACTGGCTTCGGACCACAAGGACATTCACAGCAGCGTGTCCCGAGTAGGCAAAGCCATTGATAGGGTGAGCATGTGGACAAACCCAAGCCTGTGGGTGGGAGTACTTGGAGTGGTATGTACAAGGACTCAGAAAGAGGCAAGTGAGAGTTCCTGAGTCACAGGGCCCTGTCTCTCCTCCTTGCCAGAACTTTGACTCGGAGATTTGCGGTGTAGTCTCGGACGCAGTGTGGGACTCTCGGGAGAAGCAGCAGCAGATCCTGCAGATGGCCATCGTGGAACACCTATACCAGCAGGGCATGCTCAGCGTTGCCGAGGAGCTGTGCCAGGTACTGGCCATGCAGGGAGGGCACAGGAGGACCTGCCTGCTCTGCTTTTTGTCTAATAGTTTTTTAACACTAAGTCCCTGCCATTCTTTAAATAAATTTATTTTAGAAAGGAAATCAGTGCCCCTGCCATACATAAAAGGTAGCTCTAAAAACATATATGATGAAAAGTAAAGTTACTCATTTCTAGTTAGAGGTGGTTGCCAGCCAGGGTTCTGAGCTGAGGCCTTATATGCCTTTACTAAAAAAGGGAGATTAGTGAAAAGACAAAGTGGCACTTGTTAGGTATTGAAGACACTGGTGGTAAAAGCGAAGGAGCCTTTCCCTAATGTAATTAGGAGTACTAAAAAGGAATAATTTTCTCACTATGCCACTCAATGCGGAGCCTGGGAACTGTCTCCAGTGCTCTGTGGTGGGGTGTTTGCAGTCTGCACTCTGGGGAACTGAGATGGGAGTAAGAGGGGCCAAGTGGCTGGCAGGAGACCACAGCTCCTCACACAAAGCCTGGCACTCTCCAGCCTGTCTTTAGTGGGTGAGGTCTTATTATGCTCATAACAGAATTTTAGAAACACTGGCTTCTAGTGGTGAGATCTCTCTCTCTTTCCCTACAGGAGTCAACACTGAACGTGGACCTGGATTTCAAGCAGCCTTTCCTGGAGTTGAATCGAATTGTGGAAGCTCTGCATGAACAAGACCTGGGGCCTGCACTGGAGTAAGCAGGCCCTTAGGTGGGCCAGCACTGCTCTGCTCTCCCCTCCCCGTGCACAGGGCTTGGCTGTGGTCTTTCACTTCCCCCAGACATACTTGACATGCCTCCAGCCTCGACCCTAGGGCCTCATACAGAGTTTGGGGGCACTCCTCTAGCCCCCACAAGCTCCACACTAAACTGGCCCTTTTCTTCCCAGATGGGCTGTGTCCCACAGGCAGCGCCTGCTGGAACTCAACAGCTCCCTGGAGTTCAAGCTGCACCGACTGCACTTCATCCGCCTCCTGGCAGGTGGCCCTGAGAAGCAGCTGGAGGCTCTCAGCTATGCCCGGCACTTTCAGCCCTTTGCTCGGCTGCACCAACGGGGTGAGTGCCCAGGGTGCCAGGCTTGGTGCTGGTTGGCCTGACAGATGTCTGGATGTGGCGGGTTACGTCAGGTTGCCAGTCCCTGTGCCCACGTGAGGCTGTTACTCTGGTGCCTCTCCCCAACCTGAAAACCTCTGTGATCCCACATTGTGTCCCAAGTGCCACCAAACTCAAGGCTCTTCCTCTTTCATCTCGGCCATACGTTTGTAGCTCCACCTCAGACCACCGTGGGTCCCCAGCGCCTGCTATGTGCCATACCACACTCAAACATGCCATGCCTACTCACGCTGCTCTGCCTCGCACATGCCTCCCTCCACTTGGGAGAGCCCTGCTCATTTTAGGACTCAGCTGGACACCTCCTCTGCAGCATCCTTCCTTGGCCCTCTTCCTTCACACTAGGATTTCCAGACCTGTAATTTGAGTCGCACCCTCAAGATGGTCACAAGTAGTAACCCATATTCTTTCTTGTTCTAACTTTATTTAAAAATAAATGTGAAAATCAAGCAGTGTTTTTAAGGTTTAACTCGCTACTGCTGCCTTCTGAAAGCTCTGAATCTGGGATCTGCTCTGAAGGGGAGATTAGCTAGTGTGGGAGAATAGCCTGTCTCATTTGCTCCTTGATGCAGTTGAAAGGATGCAAAGAAAACAGAAAAAGATTCACCTTCCTACCCAGTTCTGTGTTGGTAATGCCGATCCTTGTCTTACAGAAGCAGCTTGGAGACTCTACCTCCCCACTGGATTTTAGACAGTCAGTTTTGCCTGAGGGCATTTCAATCCCTGCTCCATGTGGCCAGGGGCCTGGGAGCCTGGGGCTCGGTCCTGCTGCCCCCTTAGGGATGGACCCAGAGCCCCTGCACCCCCTGAGCTGCCACCCGGTTGCCTTGTAGAGATCCAGGTGATGATGGGCAGTCTGGTGTACCTGCGGCTGGGCTTAGAGAAGTCACCCTACTGCCACCTCCTGGACAACAGCCACTGGGCAGAGATCTGTGAGACCTTTACCCGGGATGCATGTTCCCTGCTGGGGCTTTCTGTGGAGTCCCCCCTCAGCGTCAGGTACAACCCAGCCCCATGCGGGCAGCATGGCTGGAGGGTTGGTCGAGAGGGAAACATCATGTTGCCAAGGCCCTACCACCTACCAGGGACAGTGCTCAGTGCTTTCAGACCTAAACTGGCTTTGTTAGCTATTCTTGGAGAGAGGAAGGAGAAAGAAGTACCTATTTCTTTTTTCTTTTTTTTTTTGAGACAGAGTCTCACTCTGTTGCCTGGGCTAAGAGTGCCATGGCGTCAGCCTAGCTCACAGCAACCTCAAACTCCTGGGCTCAAGCGATCCTCCTCCCTCAGCCTCCCAAGTAGCTGGGACTACAGGCATGCGCCACCATGCCCGGCTAATTTTTCTATATATATTTTTAGCTGTCCATATAATTTCTTTCTATTTTTAGTAGAGACGGGGTCTTGCTCTTGCTCAGGCTGGTCTCGAACTCCTGAGCTCAAACTCAAACGATCCGCCCACCTCGGCCTCCCAGAGTGCTAGGATGACAGGCGTGAGCCACCGTGCCCGGCCTGTTGTTGTTTTGAAACAGGGTCTCACTCAGGTTCCCACCTCAGCCTCCCAAAGTGCTGGGATTACAGACATGAGCCACCACACCCAGCCCTCCCCTGTTTTGAAGTGTCATAGTTGATTATGACAACAGAGCAAGGTAGATGCTGCAGGTGGGCTGGAGCCCTTTAGAACTGGCCGCTGTCTCCCAGTCACACCAAAGACTTTTCTTCAGTAGTTTGGATGAGCAGATATCTGCCCCTGGAGCGTCCCTTTATCTTTCCCATAAGTTCTCCAATTTAGGAGTACATTAGAATGACCCTCTAGAGCTGGACATACACACGTGGCACCTTATGAACAATCTGAGGGATTTTTGAGGACTGATTTGACCTTATGCCACATTAGAACCCCATTTCAAGTCCTGTGCTGTGATGGGAGCCACTCCAGCCCCTGTTCTTTGTTTGCAGTTTTGCCTCTGGCTGTGTGGCACTGCCTGTGCTGATGAACATCAAAGCTGTGATTGAGCAGAGGCAGTGCACTGGGGTCTGGAGTCACAAGGATGAGTTACCGGTAAGGCCTGGCGGGGAAGTGTGGGCCAAAGGCACTGGGGAGGACAGCCGTGACACAAAGTGGAACTGACCCCTTTGCTGGCCTCCCAGATTGAGATTGAACTAGGCATGAAGTGCTGGTACCACTCCGTGTTTGCTTGCCCCATCCTCCGCCAGCAGACATCGGATTCCAACCCTCCCATCAAGCTCATCTGCGGCCATGTTATCTCCAGAGATGCACTAAACAAGCTCATTAACGGAGGAAAGTAAGTTCTCTATGCTCTGCTCCAACTTGGCTGGGCTCTCCTGCTGCCAGCCCTGAGATGTTCTTGGTTCTCCTCCCTTTGCAGGCTGAAGTGTCCCTACTGTCCCATGGAGCAAAACCCAGCAGATGGGAAACGCATCATATTCTGATTCCTGTCCGGAGCTTTGTTAAAAGGGGGTTTTCACCCATGAGCCTTGGTCTGCCTCAGTAGAGTGGGTGGCTCCAGCGGACTCTGGTTTATTTCAGAGCACCTGGCTGAGGAGTGCTACCGTGGGAGAGCCAGAGCAGCCCTTTGGCAGAGCCTGAGGAGAGAGATGAACCAGCCCACACCTGGCAGTTGGCTCCTTGGCCATAAGGAAAGGAAGATGCTGGCCTCTGTGCTCCTGCTCTGTCTCTTCCTGTTTATATTTCCCTTGACTTAGTAGGAACTGACAGAGTAGCAAAGGACTTGGCCTTCAGCAGCAGACATCTTTCCATCCCTGCCCTCACCCATGTCTCTTACTGCCATGCCAACACTTGTCCATTCTTGCCCCTCAGCCCAAGGGTGTCCAGCTGTGGCCCACCTCCTCCCCTGTACAGCCCCAACTGTATGTATCCATTTCCCACTGTAAATAGTCAAAGTTAGAACTGAATGCCATTGTTTTATACTGTTGAGCAAATATATTCACTGCCCTTCTCCTCACTTCTCTTAGCCAGCCTTTGGCCTCACTGACAAATCATTACTACACATCTGCACCCAGGTACCAGGCGTGGCCTGGCAGTGGCTGCAGGTAAGAATGTGGCTGGCCAATAATACCCAGGCAGAAAAAACCTAACTTGCACCTCTGACTCGGCGGGGGGCGGGGGGGGCGAAACTTGGAGGATGTCAGACCCCAGGCAAGGTACTTTTACATACACACAGTAGAAATCTGTATAGCGATTTAGGAAGATGAAATGCCTTGCGTAACACGGCTCACAGCTTGGAGAGGAGAGAGGTTGGAATTTAAACCAGATCAAGCCCAAGCCCTTTCCAGTTTATTCCAGGGTACTTGAAGCTTGGCTGCTATGTGTCCTAAGTATTATCTGGGGCCTTTGACAATAGGAAGGGACCCCAAGTGTAAAATGTTTGAAGGGATTGGGTTGCCAGGGCCATTTTGTTAGGCAAGAGAGATGGCCTGGGGGCTCATATCTAGCTTCATGTTCCTATTTAAAATTTACTGTGTGGGTGACTAAACTGCTTCCATAAGCTTCCCAGTGCCATTTAAGGCTCCTGGGGGAAGAAAAGGAAAGGAATGGAGGTGTTCCTGACCTGAGGGCTACAGGCTTCCATGAAGTGGGTCTGGGCCCTGCTGCCTTATCTCACACTCCCCACCTACCCCAATAAGGGGAATTGAAAGCCCTGGGGTGAGCAGAATTGGTTGTCAGCTTGAGCCGGAGCTCGGCCCTGGGCAGCAGAGCATTAGCGCTGAACACTCACAGTCCTTTGGGTTCTCCCGTTGAGAAAGCCTGCTTCTACCCTTCCTGCCCGCCGACTCCTTGGCCCCACCAGCAGCCACTGCTTAAAAAAACACCCATGGACTCACTTCATTTTAGGCTTAGCATTTACTTCCCCGCTCTACATTCTTGGAACTGGTTCGCTTAAGCTCAACAGGAAACAGCACGGATGGAGAAGACCTACTGGTCATCAAAGAGCTGCAGGAGCTGCCTGGGAAGAAGACGTGCCTCGGGGAGCCGAGAAGAAGCCGCCAGTGTGGGTGGCAGGAGGGCAGCCCGTTGGCCTGCCGCCAGCCCAGCAGATTCCACAGCAGGTGCCCAGGGTGCTGCCCAAGTCCTTCACAGGGGTGGGGGCAGGGCCCGCACTTCCTCCAGGCACTCATCATAGGCCTCCTGATATTCCTCGTGGGGCTTGACCATTATCACGCAGGTGGGGCGCTTGGAGCCTGCGGCTGCACCCAGGTCCTACAGAGGAGAAGGTGAAAGAAGGGCTGTTTGGAGAAAAAGGCAGCACAACCTGTGTGCCAGGGAGTCACAAACTGATGACCCATTAGCAGCCTAATCTGGCCCACAGCCATGTTCTCTTGGGTCCACATTATATTTAAACACATTTTTAATTAGTTGCTATCATTTAAATTCAAGCAAACTTTCAAGCCATGGCACAGCAACACTGGGCCTACGTTTCCACATGGCCACTGTGAAAGGGCTCCAGGCCAGCAGGACGCCTGTGGTCTCCAGGTCCCTGTCATCCCCAACTCCCTGTGACCCAGGCCTGGCCCCTGCTATGTAAAGGTAAGGACAGCTACAGGTCCCTGGAGCATGAAACCACCTAACACGACTAACACAAGTAAAGCATCTTAGTTTACAAAGCATGTTCACATACAGCTTCTACTTCATTTTCAAGTCCACAGAGGAGAGGATTCCCATTTTAGAAGAAGGAAGCCAAATTGTAGAGAGGTAACTTCTGTACAGTCCCACAACTAGGAAGTAGTGGAGCCTGTCTTAACTCCGGCATTTGTGTTCTTTCCCACTGGCCTGCTGCTGCAGACCACGTCCCAGACCCCTCCCCAGCGCCCACCGAGGTTGGGGCCATGTGTGCCTTACCGTCTTAGAGGGGATGTAGATATAGGGCAAATTCCGGTCCTCACACATGACTGGGAGATGGCAGTACACCTCAATGGGCAACGTGTCTCCTGCCAAAACCATGATCCTGAAATGAGATGCATCACTGTCATTCCTAGCACTGTCCTTCCTTCTTCCAATTGTAAGTACCACCTCTGGGCCAGGCCTTGAATAAGATGCCCCTACCCTCAAGGAGCCCAGTTATTAATGTGGGTCTGCCAACCTCTGAAGAGGGTGCAAAATTATGTTTGATGAAGTGCATTCTTCTGGGGATGTGATCTCTGTGTCTTGACAACATGTAAATGCCACCAAGTGTGACAAGTGGTATAGTGCTGGGATAGATGAGGGATGGGAGAGATGCCAAGGAGGAAGAGCCTAGCTCTCCTGGGAGAGTCAAAAAAAGGCTTCAACTGGGAGCCGACACTTGAACCGGAAGCTGGACTATGAATGTCTGTGAGGCAGCCCCTGGAGGGGCTGGCTCTGGAATCCAGGATAGGGAGGCGGGCAGACAATAAAGCTGGTGAGATTGGCCGGGGACACATCCAAGGGCTTTGAGTGCCAGGGTAAGAAGTGTGGGCTCTGTCCCAGGAGTGGCAAGGAACCAGTGAAAGCTTGCTAGAGAAGCCTCACCTAGAGCTCCTGGCTAGCAAGGTGTCAGGGCTCTGGGGCAGGCCTCACCAGCCTGAAGACAAAAAGAACCCTGTCAAAGTGCTGCTTCCTCACTCCTAGTGGCTCCTTTAGTCTCCAGGCTCCCTTCCGCAGGCTCCTCTTCCTCTGAGTAGCTTTTAAACTATTGGTGCTCTCACAGCTGATCCTGGGCTTCCTTCTCCCTCTGCACCTTTTTCCTGGCTCACCCCCATGGTGTCAAGTGCCACATACGTGCTGACAGCTCCCAAATCTGATCTCCAGCCTTGCCTTCTCTTCCAAGCTCCAAACCCATATAGTAGTCTTCCTGTCTGCCAGTTCTGCTGGGTCAGGGAGTTGTTTGTCTCCAAGGCACCTCAAAATCTAGTCTAAAACCAAGCCTGTGATCTTTACACACAAACGTGGTCCTCCTCCACTGTTCACAACCTCACAATGGGCGCTCTGTCCATTCGGCTAGGCATGCAAGAAGCCAGAAGTCATGCATACCTCCTCATCCTCCAAATCTGATCCTCTTCAATCCACCCACTTTAATTCTATCTCCACCATCACCTCTTCATACTACAGAGGCCTCCCATCTAAATTTTCCTAAATCACTCCTGCCTCTCCAATCCTTTCCTCAATTGCCAAATCTTTAAAAGTTTTAAACATAATTATGTCACTTCCTGGCTTTAACCCTCAATGGCCTCTCAAAGCTCTGAATACAAAAACTAAACTTGGCCGGGCGCAGTGGCTCACGCCTGTGATCCTAGCACTCTGGGAAGCTGAGGCGGGAGGATCACTCGAGGTCAGGAGTTCAAGACCAGCCTGAGCAAGAGTGAGACCCTGTCTCTACTAAAAATAGAAAGAAATTATATGGACAGCTAAAAATATATACAAAAATTAGCCGGGCATGGTAGCACATGCCTGTAGTCCCAGCTACTTGGGAGGCTGAGG
>CM052436.1:133975751-134004763 GCA_028533085.1 Varecia variegata | reverse complement strand
TCTCTACTAAAAATAGAAAGAAATGATTTGGACAGCTAAAAATCTATATAGAAAAAAATTAGCCAGGCATGGTGGTGCATCCCTGTAGTCCCAGCTATTCGGGAGGCTGAGGCAGGAGGATCGCTTGAGCCCAGGAGTTTGAGGTTGCTGTGAGCTAGGCTGATGCCATGGCACTCTAGCCCGGGCAACAGAGTGAGACCCTGTCTCAAAAACATAAATAAAATAAGATAAAATAAAATGTCTTTGTTGTGTACTATATTCTAATATGTATTTGGGTGTATTTCTACTTTCTCTATTCTTGCTCTAGTCATAAACTGCTTGGATGGCTGTAGTATTCTGTTGTTTTGTTTTTTGAGATAGGGTCTCACCCTGTCACCAGGCTACAGTGCAGTGGCCTGATCGTTGCTCACTGAAATTCCTGGGCTCATGCTGTCCTCCTGCATTGGCCTCTCAAGGAACTGGGATTACAGGTGTGCAACACTACACCTGGCTAATTTAAAAAAAAAAATTTTTTTTTTTTTGAGGCCTGGTTCTGTTGCCCAGGCTAGAGTGCCATGGTGTCAGCCTGGCTCACAGCAACCTCAAACTCCTGGGCTCAAGCAATCATCCTGCCTCAGCCTCCCGAGTAGCTGAGACTACAGGCATGTGCCACTATGCCCGGCTAATTTTTTTATATATATATTTTTAGTTGTCCATATAATTTCTTTCTATTTTTAGTAGAGATGGGGTCTTGCTCTTGCTCAGGCTGGTCTCGAACTCCTGAGCTCAAACAATCCGCCCACCTCAGCCTCCCAGAGTGCTAGGATTACAGGCGTGAGCTACCGCACCCAGCCCATTTGTTTGTTTTTAAAAATTATTTTTATTATCTAACAGGACATTGGCAGTTTATCAATTTAAACCAAGGCTAGGGTTTAAAAGCATGATATGTAGAGAGAGGATGGGTCTGGGAATGAGAAAGACCTGAATTTCAATCCCAGATATAGTTTATCAGCTTTTTTTTTTCGTTTTTCTTTAGTTTATCCACATCTTTAAAAAAAACTTTAAAAAAAATTTTTTAAAGCATAAAGTTGGAGCTTTGTGCAGTGGCGGTATCATAGCCAATGAGGTTTATCCAAGGTGTGATAATTACTAATTGAAAACTTTTCCCAATACCCCGCCATCACAACTTGAAATATAATTGGCATTGGGCAATTTTTGACAGTCTCTATAGAGACTGAATAATTAAAAAAAAAAAAAGCATTAGTTTGGTGAAAAAACAGTTTATCAGCTTTTTAACCCTGGACAAGTAGTTTAAGTTTACTGTGCTTCCTTTTTTTGCACCTTTAAAATGGAATGAGGATTTAAAGATTCTGCCAGGAAAGCCCCCAGGCTATTAGGCCTGTGCTGGATGTGCGAGGGTCCCTTCCACGCCACCCTTAGACCCTGGGCCTTAGCTTTAGAGGCTACTCTCTGCTTCCCCTGGGCCAGGCTCTGCCTGGGCTCCTCCTTTCCTTGAGCATGAATCCCTCCCCACACTGTGCTCAGGGCACAGGAAATCCCTGCCCTGTGGGCCCTGAGTCTACCAGCAGGATCTGCCCCCCACCCCTGCCAATCTGTTGTTCAGAGGGAGAACTGTCCCCATAGATCTGAAGGGTGGCCAAGCACAGAGTATGGATGTTGGCTGCAGGTGTCCACACATGGGCATGCTGGTCCCTCTCTATACAGAACAGAGCAGGGGCAGGTAGGATAGAAGGGGGCAGGGGCTCCCTGCATGCTCTGGCCCCAACCTGAGCGTGGGCCTGTCCCCCCTTCCCTCAGGATGATAACTGGAGGGGTGGGGGAGGAGAGAGGTGTTCATTTGTTCAGCAAGCAGCTTGCAGGTATTGGTTTCCTGGGGCTGCTGTGCCAAGTGCCAGAAACCGGGTGGCTTACAGCAAAAGAAAGGGATTGTCTCACAGTTCCCAAGGACAGAAGTCCAAAATCAAGGTGTTGGCAGGACCCTGCTGTCTCTCAAGGTGCTAGAGGAGAACGTGTCCCATGCCTTTCTCAGCTTCTGGTGTCGCCAGCAATTGCTTGTGCTCTTTGGCTTGTAGACACATCAGTGCCTGCCTCCTTCTCCACATGGTGTTCTTCCTGTGTGTCTGTGTCTTCATGTGGTGTGGTGTTTTCCTCTTCTTACAAGGACACCAGTCCATTGGATCAGGGCCCACCCTAGTGACCTCATCTTAACTTGATTTCATCTGCAAAGATCCTACTTCCAAATAAGGTCACATCACAGGTAGCAGGGATTAAGACTCCAGCATCTGTCTCTGGGAAGACAGCCTGTGGGCAATCGATGGGTGGGTTTGAGGAGAGATGGGGCTGAGGGCTTGTGTCACCAGCTCCATGGAAGGCTCAGGACTCTACCTCCACCTTCCCAGCTGGGGAGGTGACCGGGAGCGGGCAGTAGCCTGTGGCTCTGATTTCTGGCAGGGATAAAATTAGAAAGGAGGACTGGACTTTTAGAAATAAAAGAGACCCTCGGGACCACCTAATGCAAACATTCTACAGATGGGACTCCGAGGCAGTTGCGAGCGGTGCTCTGTGTGGGGGTGTGCTGTGGGAGGGATGTCAACCGTAGGCTCTTGCTGGGGCCAGGGGCAGCCACTCAGTCCTTTATCAGCCACAGATCCCCAGTTGCAGTCAAGGCAGGCTTCACTCTGGGCCACTGATCAAAAGCCTGAGCTTTTCCCAGATGGCTTTTTTGTCTGGGACTTTCTTGAGGAGGAAGAGGTGGCATACATGCCGAGTGGGGTGGCTGTTCCGGTTCTGACTCTTGGTCCCTGGGGGCCCAGGCAGGCTGGCTCTCCCACGCCCCATCTGTTGCCCTCTTCCATTGGCTTTCCATGGTCCCAAATGAGGGAAATGTTTCCTGTGTTGGACACTGCCCCTCCCATTTTCTTTGCTGTTTTGGTAAAGGTTGGATGGGTTTTGCCGGGGGTGCGTGTGTATGCGCGTGTGCAAAGCCTGCCTCCACGGCACCACACTGCCTCCCACTGCTGAACGGAATTCTTGAGCATATTTTTTGTTCTTACGGCCAGAAACTGTCTTCCTTTTTCCTAGGCCTCTTGGAATTAACATCGGCGTTCCTGCCAGACTTTGTGCCATGGAGCTAGCTCCATGCCTTAAATAGCTTATTCTCAGACAGCAACATCTTGGGGCCCTTGCTGCAGTTTACAGCCAAGGCCAGGGAGAGGGTGCTGTGTGGGCCCCCATGGGCTGGAACACTGAGCGGCTGGAGTTTGCTGCCAGCAGTTTCTTCAGAGCTGGTGAGGAATTCTGCACTGTCCCGTATTGGACTTTCTATTCACTCAAAAACAATTTCCCGAGCATCTGCTACGTGGCCAGCACCATGCTAGGCATGGCACAGAGCAGTGGCGAGCAAGAGAGGAAGCCCTGGCCCCCGGGGGGTTCCATGTGGAATCTGGTGGTGTGCTCCATGATGGGAAAGCGTCAGGAGCTGTAGGAATGAACATAGAGTTGGAAGCCAGGAGGGGATCTGAGAAAACCTGCTTCCTAGGAGATCTGTTGGACAGGGAGGGGGCAGACGAGGAGGCTGCTGGGAATGTCAAGTTTTAGTCTGAAAATGTCAGTTCTTGACGCACTCGTGGCCGAAGAATGGCCAGACACGCCAAAAGTCAGGCAAGCTCGAAATGAGGTTTTTTGAGGAGAGAAAGGTAGGATTATAGGGCAAGAGCAAGATACAGGTTTACAGAGCATGATACATACGCCACAGATGACGACTGGACCCACTGTCGCAGCAAAGGGAGAGTGAAAGGAAGGGCGCAAAAAGGGCCTGGCTATGGTCTGCATCCTGTTTTACAGTGCCCGGATTGGGACTTCCCTTGTGCTTCAGAGGTCACCATGGAACCACTTTGATTGGACAGTTGGGGTCACATGAACTGAGTCTTACCTACGCATGCAGGTTATTCTAGGTCAATTTCTGGACTCTATGGTACCCATGCTGCTTGGCATGTGGGTTAGAAAGTCCTCTGCCTTCTTTTGCAGTTGGCACGCTAAATTGATTGGCCGATTTGTAGACTGTTCCCTCCTCCCGAGATATGGCAGTCAGGAGATTAGGGTGAGGCAGGACCAAGATGGGGGCAACAGCACCCACTTTTGTCCCTAGGAGACCCGGAATCCCTCACTGTCTACCTAAGAGGAAGACCTGGAGGTGAGGAGGAAACTGGGGCAGGGGGTGGCAGGTGGCAGGGCCTACTGGGACGACCAGCTCCAGGAGGGCAGAGGCTGTCTTGGGGGATCTCGGTTCCTGGTGGGGAGTCAGTGGTCAGAAAACATTTGAGCAAATGAACATTATGGGTTCTGTTTGTCTCCTGAGGCTATGGGGGAGCCCCTGCAGGATTTCCAGTTGGGGAGTAGCATGGTTAGCTTTGTGTTTAGGGAAGATCATTTAGGCTGTGGCGGGGCAAGAGGGGTGGGCAGTGTGCCTGGGGAGCGGGGAGAAGGGTGCCAGGAGCAGAGCCGCTGTGGAGGCCCAGGAGACCGGCAGCATGGTCTGGGCTGGTCTGGGGTGGCGATCACGAGGCTCAAGCAATCAGTATGAGCAACACACAGGACGTGACGGACTTTGAGATAGGGGGTGTGGCAGTGGGAAGAGGAGGGAGGGCGGGCTAAGCAGAATTTCTAAAATAGCCCCCAAAGGTGTCCTGCCTCGCTAATCCCCAGAGCCTGTGGGGATGCTGTGAACGTGTCATGTTATTTAGCACAGTGGACTTTAAGATGAAGAGACTGTCCTGGATTGTGTCCGTCAGCCCAGTGGAATGACAGGAGTCCCTGCAAGCAGAGAGCTGTCTCTGGCTGGTGGCGGAGGCGGAGCCAGGGAGATCTGAAGCACAAGAAGGATTTAATTGCTGCTGTGAGGATGGAGGGGTCACGTGCAAGAACCAAAGAGCAGCCACAGGAGCTGAGGGCAGGAGGCACAGACCCTAGTCCTACAGCCATAGGGAACTGAATCCCACCAGCAACAGAAGTGACCTTAGAAGAGGGTCCCAAGCACCAGATGAGATCACAGCAGGTGAAACTTTGAGCCTTGCAAAATCCCAAGCAGAGAACCTAGCCATGCCATCCTGCCTTCCACTCTCCAGAGCTGTGAGATAGTAAGTGGGTGTTGTTCTTAGCCCGTAAGTGGGCATTTGTCACAGCAGCAATAGGAAACGAATACACCAGACTTCACTGTATGGAAAATGAAGCTACAGGGGAAGGGCAGGGCAGACTGCAGAGAAAAGAGGTGCAAGGGGACTTGGAAGGGACAAAAATGGTCCCTGCCTCACCAGGCGGTTGGGAGGACTACTTAGCATGGACAGTAGGTGCTTCATAATGCTGGCCACTGTGGTCGTAGCTGGAATGGGGGAAACCTAGGCTGGAGATGTGACCTGGGAGTCGCTGCAGAAGGGCCCCTGCCTCCGCTGCTAAGCCTGCCTGGAGTTGATTCCCTGAGTGTGATGGGTCTCGAAGGCAGGTGGCATGGGCGTGCAGGACTCCTCCAGTCCTGGGGCCCTCCTAGCCTACTCTGGGCCCGTTCCCTTGCCTGTACTCCCACCTTGTGGAGCAGTGTGGAATTACCAGCAGCTGCGTGTGGCCGGCTCTGCCTTGTAGTAGTGTTTCTGTGTCCATTTTATGACTGTGCTCAATTGATAGCTGGCCTCTTGCTCTGCCTTTGGAGGGGACAGGGAGGTCATGGTCCTACCCCTAGAATGTGAGAACTGGAAGGGTCATTAGGGCCCATTTTCCCCTCTTCACCTGTTACGGGGGAATGATGGGGCTGGCCCAGACCAGGGAGCAAGTCGGGCTCAGAGGTGGGAGAACCCGGGCCCCCATTCCTTTACATCGCTCTGGCTTCCCGCGGGAGATGTGCAGGGGAGGAAGCTTCAGGGAGCAGTGGGTCTTCCCGTGCCAGCCTGTGCTCCTGTGCACAGACCCACGTCCTGCTGAGGAGCCTGGTGCCACGGCATTTCTATCTACGCCTTCCTGGCCTGAATGTGAGGAGGCCATGGTTATTCTCTTTCTTCATGAGGGACAGAGAGAAGACCAGCCAGGCTAGAGTGGAGGGGCCTGGGGAGACCCGAGTTGAGGATGTTTGGGGCTTGATAGGCGAAGGGCCTGGGTGTCAGTCCACTCGATTTAGGTCAGGGGTCAGCAGATGTTTTCTGTTAAGGGCCAGACATTAAATATTTTAGGTTCTCTGGGCTATGTGGTCTCTGTTGCAACTATTCAGCTCTGCTGTAGAATGAAAGCACTGTCAACGGAAAAGAACCCAAACCCTGTAAAGTAATTTAAAGGGGTTTATTCTGAGCCAAGTTTGAGGACCATGGCCCAGAGCCACACCCAAGAAGCCTTGAGCAAGTGGGCTCACTGTGGCTGGGTTACAGGGTGTTTTTTTTGTTTGTTTGTTTGTTTTTGTTTTTACACCAGAGATAGCAGTGGAGAATACAGGGTGGTTTTATTTTATTTATTTATTTATTTATTTACTTATTTTGAGACAGAGTCTCACTCTGTTGCCCAGGCTAGAGTGCCGTGGCGTCCTCCTAGCTCACAGCAACCTCAAACTCCTGGGCTCAAGCAATCCTACTGCCTCAGCCTCCCAAGTAGCTGGGACTACAGGCATGCGCCACCATGCCCGGCTAATTTTTTTTCCATATATTTTTAGTTGGCCAGATAATTTCTTTCTATTTTTAGTAGAGACGAGGTCTCGCTCTTGCTCAGGCTGGTCTGGAACTCCTGAGCTCAAACGATCCGCCCGCCTCGGCCTCCCAAGTGCTAGGAATACAGGTGTGAGCCACCGCGCCCGGCCTACAGGGTGGTTTTATACATTTCAGGGAGACAGGGGTTACATGTAAAGTTGTAAATCAACACGTGGGAGGCATACATTGGTCTGGCCTGAATAGGTGGAGCATCTCGAAGAGGGAGTGCTTACAGGTTATAGGTGGGTTTAAAGATTCTTTGATTTGTAATTAAAGAAATGAAGCTTTATGGAAAGGCTTGGACTGTTTTTAAGAAAAGGAAGGCTGTTAATCAGAGACAAGCCACTGGCCTTATACCCATACTCAGGTGATCTGCTAAGTAAATTGATGGCCTGCAGGTGTGGTTTAAGCTTTGTTACAAAGCCTCAGGCCTATTAATGGGCTACAAAGGATATGTCCTAGAAGGGAGGGGGCATGATGAGGCAAGTCTGACCTCCCTTCTCTTGGCCAGTAACTCAGCTTTAGGGTATTTCTGGGGTCCCCTTGGCCAAGATGGGGTCCATTCAGTCAGCTGGGGGCTTAAGATTTTATTTTAGTGCCAGACATGGTGGTTCACGTCTGTAATCCCAGCACTCTGGTAGGCTGAGGCTACCAGAGTAATCTATGTTTAGGCCCAGGTAACTGGATATTTCCAAGAAGTATGTCGCAGAACTTTTGAAATAACCATTATGTTAAGAATTATTTGCCATTTTTTGTAGCACTTCTCACCATAATTGTAACATGGTTGGTGTCTACATCCTTAAGCCTAAGATAGTTTTCGCAGACAAAGCTATGCTGAGGCCCAGCTAACTTGGTATTTCAAATACTTGGTACTAGAGCCTTTGAAGAAACCATTATTTTAAGTGTTATTCCACCATCGTTTCACCATTATTTTAAGAACTTTTAGTTTAAGAATCCTTTGTTGGAGTTGATTTTTGTGAGAGGTGGCAAGTGCAAGGATCACTTGAGGTCAGGAGTTTGAGACCAGCCTTAGCTGGTCTCTACTAAAAATAGAAAAAATTAGCCAGGCATGGTGGCACATGCCTGTAGTCCCAGCTACTCGGGAGGCTGAGGCAGAAGGATCGGTTGAGCCCAGGAGTTTGAGGTTGCTGTGAGCTAGGCTGACGCCACGGCACTGTAGCCCGGGCAACAGAGTTAGACTCTGTCTCAAAAAAAAAAACTACTTTTTGTAGTTCACAGCAACCATAGACAACATGTAAACAAATAAGGTGATGTGTTTCAATAAAACTGTATTTATAAAAACAGGCCATAGTTCCCAGACTTCTGATTTTGATGACGATGATAGTGTCCCTTCTGTCCCTGTGTACCCATTTTCTAACCAGAAGAAACCAATGAGACCTGCTTCCAACATAGTCTTCTGGTTCAAGATGTTGAGCCTTCCATTCAGGAATGCGATAGATTTTTCTGTTTGCTCAGATCTTTTGTGTGCTCCTCGGCATTTCATGTTTTCTCCATCTTTCTTGGTAAGTGTATTCCCAAGTCCTCTTAGAATAACCTTTCTAGGCCGGGCGCGGTGGCTCACGCCTGTAATCCTAGCACTCTGGGAGGCCGAGGCGGGTGGATTGTTTGAGCTCAGGAGTTCAAGACCAGCCTGAGCAAGAGCGAGACTCCGTCTTTACTAAAAATAGAAAGAAATTAGCTGAACAACTAAAAATATATAGAAAAAATTAGCCGGGCATGGTGGCGCATGCCTGTAGTCCCAGCTATTCGGGAGGCTGAGGCAGGAGGATCACTTGAGCCCAGGAGTTTGAGGTTGCTGTGAGCTAGGCTGATGCCACAGCACTCTAGCCTGGGCAACAGAGTGAGACTCTGTCTCAAAAAAAGAAAAAAAAAAAGAATAACTTTTCTATTCCTAGGTTTTGATTTTAGGAGCTTTCTTCATGTATATATAAGTATTTTAAGAAACAGTTTTACTCCATTGCCCCAGGCCAGTCTTGAACTCTGGCCTGAGCGATCCTTGCTCCTTGGTCTCTTTGGTCTCCGAATGTGCTGGGATTACAGGTGTGAGCCACCACACCCACCTTCTTTCCTTCTTTCCAGTTTTTATGGAAGCTTCATTGCACAGGCATGATTGATTACACTGGCCATGGATAATCAACTTCCCCTGCAGCCCGTCTCCCCTCCCTAGAGTTTGGGGGTGGGGATGAAAGTCCCAACCCTCCAAACCTGCCTTGGCCTTTCCAGTGCTAAGTAGGGGCTGTCAGCCATTAGTCAATCATTAGCATACAAAAGACACTCTTATCTCCCCAGAAATTCCTAGAGGTTTTGGAGCTTTCAGGAAATGGAGAAGCTCCGCTTGTGGAGCTCCAGGAAAAGGGCAGGACTGGAGAGAGAGATCTGGGAATCATTGTATGGAGGTTGTATTTCCTGCCAGGAAACTGGATGAGATCACCCAAGGAATGAATGTGGATGGAGTCTAGGAGACGACCAAAGACGGAGCCCTTGGGTGTGCTCCAGCATGCCCAAGGTTCATCCGCTAAGGGCTGGGGAGCCTGCAGCTGTGCGGCCACATGTGGCCTTCTCGATCCTTGAGTGTGGCCTTTTGACTAAATCCAAATTTTACAGAACAAATCCTCCAAATTTTACAGAACAAATGCTTGTTCTGTGAAGTTTGGATTCAGTCAAGGGGCTTCACTTGGGGACCTGGAGGGCCACACGTGGCTGTGAGGCCGCAGGTTCCCCACCCAACCTTGAAAACATTACACTTTTGCCAGTCACAAAGGGCTACATATTGCATGATCCCATTTATATAAAATTTCCAGAGTAGGCAAATCTACAGAGACAAAATAGATTAACGGTTGCTTCAGGTTGGGGAGGGGCAGGGTAGAGGTGGGGAATGACTGCCGCTGGGTAAAGGATTGCTTTTTATGTGGTGCAGATGTTCTAACCCTACACAGTGGTAGCTGTCCAATTCCATGAATATCCTAAACCATTGAATCGTACACCTTAAGTGCTTGAATTTTATATGTGAATTATGTCTCAATAAAAATGGGAAGAAAACAATAAGCAATGGCTAGAATGTAGAAGGATAGTCTGGTGACTGTGGCATCCAACTGCTTCCACCCTGGGTCAGGGCTCTACACCACTGGCCCGACCAGGGGGAGGCCAGTTTGCACCTCTTTGGCAAAATGGAGGAACATTAACTGGGAACAAGCCTTTGTGGAAAACCAGTTCTTGGACATATTCTTCATTGCTGGAAGTAGCTCTGATCTGGCAGCCAAAAAGAGGGTCCATTTTAGAAGGGACACTTCCCCAGGAGAAAAGGTTTATTTGCAGGACAAAGGACAGTGGGTGGGCCCAGCACTAGAACCTAACCAGCCTAGCACCATAAATCTGTGGCCAGGCAAAGCTTGGCTGCAAACCATCTGGAAGGGTACAAGCCTGCAGGGGCTAGGCAGGGGGGTCTGGAAGGGTGCAAGCCTGCAGGGGCTAGGCAGGGGGGTCTAGAAGGGTGCAAGCCTGCAGGGGCTAGGCAGGGGGGTCTGGAAGGGTGCAAGCCTGCAGGGGCTAGGCAGGGGGATCTGGAAGGGTGCAAGCCTGCAGGGGCTAGGCAGGGGGGTCTGGAAGGGTGCAAGCCTGCAGGGGCTAGGCGGGGAGGTCTGGAAGGGTGCAAGCCTGCAGGGGCTAGGCAGGGATTTGACCCCAGGGAGGACCTGCAGAGACAGGACAGGCAGGATTACATGCTGGAATTGAAGTGGTTTTTGTCACTGGGGGACAGAGTGGGGCATGGTCCTGGAAATTCAGCCCAGGGCCTCACCAGGCCATTCAGAAGCTATTTGAGAACGCTGTGTGTGAAAAGGGCTGACCCAGGACCAGGCCCGGGCATCAGTCCACACCTGGCAGACCCAGCAGACCGGGAGCAGTGCACATGCCCAGACCAGCTGCTGGAAGTGCTGTCATCTTGGGAAGAAGGAGTTGGTGAGGGAGGTGGGAGGCTATTCCAGGCAGGTGGGGGTTTGAGCTGCCAGAGTAGTGTGGAAGTCACCAACACAGAGGGGCTCTGGCTTTTGGTGCAGTGGAGGTGGAGACTGCTGAGAATGCTGGGGGCACGGCATGGGGGAGGCTTGGGAGGCAGGTGCTGCAGGGGAAGGGCAGGGGTGTGAAGCAGAGATGTGCCTGGGACGCCGGGAATGAGTGAATGATTGAGCAGCTATGATGGCCTGCTCTGGGTTTTCACCCTCTCACACCCACGTGTGTGCCAGCCCCACTTCCAGACAAAGAAAATTGAGATTTAAATAGGGTAAGTGACTTGTTCTAAATCCCAGAGTCGGGATGTGGTAGAGCTGAGCCTCCTGATTTCAAAGTCAAACCTGGAGCTTCTGTGTTGGAGTTAAGGGGGCAGGTGAATGGTCTAGAACAGGGGTGAGCAAACTTTTCCTGTAAAGGATCGGAGAGTCCGCCGGGCGCGGTGGCTCACACCTGTAATCCTAGCACTCTGGGAGGCTGAGGCGGGAGGATCGCTCAAGGTCAGGAGTTCGAGACCAGCCTGAGCAAGAGAGAGACCCCCATCTCTACTAAAAATAGAAAGAAAGTAGCTGGACAACTAAAAATATATAGAAAAAATTAGCCGGGCATGGTGGCGCATGCCTGTAATCCCAGCTACTTGGGAGGCCAAGGCAGGAGGATTGCTTGAGCCCAGGAGTTTGAGGTTGCTGTGAGCTAGGCTGACACCACGGCACTCTAGCCCGGGCAACAGAGTGACTCTCTCCAAAAAAAATAAACAAATAAAGGATCAGAGAGTAAACATTCTGTGCTTTGCAAGCCAAGAGGCAAAATCAAGGATGTTATGTAGGTAAGTACATAATAAGAATGAGAGATAAAACAAATTTCCATAATTTTTGGAAATTTGTTTGTTTGTTTTTGAGACAGAGTCTTGCTCTGTTGCCCAGGCTGGGGTGTATGGCCCAATAGTAGCTCGCTGTAACCTCAAATTCCTGGACCCAAGCAATCCTCCTGCCTCAGCCTCCCAAGTAGCTCTGACTACAGTCTCAAGCCACCATACCCAGCTAATTTTTTTTATTTTGGGTGGAGACAGGGTCTCACTGTTTCCCAGGTTGGTCTTGAATTATACTCCTGGCCTCAAGTGGTTCTCCCACCTTGGCATCCTAAGTGCTATGAGCCACCATGCCCTGCCTGGAAATTTTTATTGACAGAATTTAAAACTTAATGTATGGATATAGAAATTTGAATTTCATATGAACTTATGTCATGAAATATTATTCTCTTGATTTTTTTTCAACTCTTTAAAACTATAAAAACTGTTCTTCATCCAAGGGTCTTACAAAATCAAGCAGCAGGGCAGATTTGGACTGTGGGCCATAGTTTTCCAGCCTCTAGTCTAGATCTGCCCTGTCCAGTACAGTAGCCACTGGCCACATGTGGCTATCGAGCACTTGAAATGTGGCTGGTCCAGATGGGGATGTGCTGTGAGCGTAAAATCCACACTGGATTTTGAAGGGAGTACATGAAACAAGCAAAATATCACAATAATTTTTTACATTGATCACATGGCAAAACGATAATATTTTAAGGCCAGGCGCAGTGGCTCACTCCTATAATCCCAGCACTTTGGGAGGCCAATTTGGGAGAATCGCTTAAGGCCAGGAGTTCAAGACCAGCCTGGGCAACATGGCAAGACCCCATCTCTACAAAAAATTAAAAAAAAAAAAACAGAAATAATATTTTGGATACATTAGACTAAATAAAATATATCATTAAAATTAATTTCACCCGTGTCTTTTTACCTTCTGTCTTAGTCTGTTTTCTGTTGCTATAACAATACCTGAGACTGAATAATTTATAAAGAAAAGAGATTTATTTAGCTCACAGTTCCACAGGCTGGTAAGTTCAAGATTGGGCAGCTGTACCTGGTGGCTTCTGGTAAGGGTCTCATGCTACATCAAACATGGCGGAGAAACAGAAGGGGAACCTGGTGCGTGGCAAAAGGGCAAAATAGGAGAGGCAACCTCCGTGTATAACAACATGCCCTGGAGGTAACTAATCAGGTACCTAATCAGTCCCCAGAGAGTGTGCATTCACTCTCAGGAGACTGCATGACTTCCTGTGAGGGCGGGTCCCTCATGACCAAAACACCCCTGAAAGGTCCCATCCCCTCTCAACACTGTTACATGGGCAATTAAATTTCAACATGAATTTTGGTAGGGACAAATCACATCCAAACCGTAGCACCCCCTTCTTACTAATTGTCATAATTTTTTTTTTTTTTTTTTGAGACAGAGTCTCGCTTTGTTGCCCGGGCTAGAGTGAGTGCCGTGGAGTCAGCCTAGCTCACAGCAACCTCAAAACTCCCAGGCTTAAGCGATCCTACTGCCTCAGCCTCCCGAGTAGCTGGGACTACAGGCATGCGCCACCATGCCCGGCTAATTTTTCCTATATATATTTTAGTTTTGCATATAATTTCTTTCTATTTTTAGTAGAGACGGGGTCTCGCTCTTGCTCAGGCTGGTCTCGAACTCCTGACCTTGAGCGATCCACCCCCTCGGCCTCGCAGAGTGCTGGGATTGCAGGCGTGAGCCACCTCGCCTGGCCCATAATTTTTTAATGTGTTAAAAAATTTTAAATTCCAGCCTGAGCAAGAGCGAGACCCCATCTCTACTAAAAATACAAAGAAATTATATAGACAACTAAAAATATATACAGAAAAAAATTAGCCGGGCACGGTGGCACATGCCTGTAGTCCCAGCTACTCGGGAGGCTGAGGCAGTAGGATCGCCTGAGCCCAGGAGTTTGAGGTTGCTGTGAGCTAGGCTGACGCCACGGCACTCACTCTAGCCCGGGCAACAGAGTGAGACTCTGTCTCAAAAAAAAAAAAATTTTTTTTTAATTATACATTTGTTTGCACTTGTGGTTTGCATCATATCTCTGTTGTACAGTACTGCTCTAGAAGTGAGGCTGGAGTGCCCAGAGATGACCCCCCCAATTTGTGTTGGGAAATGTGAGGGGGGGCTGCGGTTCAGGAGTAGAGTCTGGGGCCATCTGGGGACAGCGGGATTTCGTTAAGGGGAGGTGGGAGGGAGGGGGTAGGGAAGGCACATACTGGCCAAGGAGCCTTCCTGCCAAGGAGGCTTCCGCAGAGGTGGGCTGGAAGGGGTGGTGGGCTTTGGGGAACAGGAGGATTGAGCTGTCTTGGGGGTAGCCTGAGAGGCTGTGCAGCCAGGCGGGTGGCAAGAAGCAAGAGGTTGCTGAGTGAGTATGAATGGGAGGACCTGCCCTGAGGAGTTTCCATCTCTCACCCACCTGGATCAGGAGACAGTATGGATTTGTCTTCTATTCTAATCCTGGATCCTGCCTCCTAGTTAGAGAAGTGGTTCCACCAGTTCACTGGCAGAATGTGGAAATAGAATGTTAATCCCCAAGAATTCAAGGATCCTTTCTTTTCACAGCAGAAGGAGGCTTCTGGCTGCTACTCCTCCTGAACTAGAGGCTGTGTCTCAGTCCTAAACAACCCCCCCCAGCACCCCACCTCCTCTCCCCTGCCCAGGGAGCCCTACCTGGTCTGGCCTCGTGCTGGGAGCAGCTGGAGCTGTGGCTCCTCCTGGTGCTTGCTGTTCACACCCCAGCCAGCCTCGCTTTCCCCTGCTGCGCAGGGAGGAGGGAGGGGTGGTGGTGCTGAGAGCACGGTCCCGGCCTGTGGCTTCCTGTTTCTGGGCTGGTAGGAGAAAGGTGGAGTTTCTGTGTCCATATCTCTCTGGTCATTCAGACTCGGCCCTTGGGTGGAAAGATGAAAACCTCAGGTGCCACCTGTCTCTCTTGGGTCTGATGAGACCCAAAAGCCTGTGCTTGGAGCAGCTGAAGGATGAGGCATGGAAGGCTGGCAGCTGATGCCTCTGCACGAACTTGGCCAACTTTGGTTCCTCTCTGTTAATGAGGTGTTTGGACTTGATCTTTGAAATGGATCATCCCTTGATCCTTTTCTAGTCACTAGGGACTAATGCACTAGAAGAAATGGATGAAATAGATCATGCCACCTGTGGAAGTGAGGGGGACATCACTGGGATGCATGGCTTTCTCCCTGAGAGAGGCAGTGTTTCCCACTGTCATCCCTGCCAGCCCGGCATTCAAGGCCCTTCACTGGGTGGTTCTGGTCCTGTGTTCTAGGCTCATTGCCGTCCTGCCTCATGCATGGAGTCAGAGTCGTAACCACGTGTGACACAACATTCTGCCAACTCTCTCTCCTTGATGTCTCATTGTCCCCTTTGTCAATGGAAAAGAAACCAAACTCTGTAAAATAATTTTAAAGAGATTTATTCTGAGCCAAATTTGAGGATCATGAGCCAGAGTCACGCCCAAGAGGCCTAGAGCAAGTGGACTCGCTGTGGCTGGGTTACAGTTTTATTTTATGCATTTCAGGGAGACAGGGGTTACAGGTAAAGTCATAAATCAATACGTGGGACTCATATATTGGTTTGGCCCAAAAAGGTGGGTCATCTCGAAGCGGGAGCTTGTAAGTTATAGGTTAAAGATTCTTTGGCTTGTAATTGGTTAAAGACATGAAGCTTTGTCTAAAGGCTTGGAATGTTTTAACATAGTTGTAGTTTATCAGAGATAAGCCACCTGACATAGATTTGTTGTGTAAATTGAGGGCCTGTAGGTTTGTCTTGCATACCCTTAGGCTTGTTAATGGGTTACAAAGGATGTCCCCAAGAAGGGAGGGGGGCATGATGAGGCATGTCTGACCTCCCTCCTCCTGGCAGGCAATTTAGTTTTAGGGTATTCCTTTGGCCACGAGAGGGTCCATTTAGTCAGCCGGTGGGGGGCGGTGAGCCTTAAGATTTTATTTTAGTTCACAATTCCCCCCTTTTGGCCAAGATATGTCAGAGACAGCATCTATGGCCAAACTTTCATTTTGTCCCATCTGTTTCCAGGGTGGTGTGGCTATCTGCCCTGGGTCCATATAGTCCCTCGGTGGGACCCTTGTGGCCAAGAGGACTGAAGAGCCGAAAGGAGGCTTATAGCCAATTAAATATTTTAGGCCAAACAGGGCTGGAGGTAGACAGGCACTCATCAACACTTTAAAACCCTCTAGGTGACATAAGAGTAAAATCCAAAATGCCAAAGGCAAGGTTACAAAAGTAATTGACCTGTAAGTGTTGAGCTACTACATTTTTGGGCTTAGTGGTAGACTTCTAGTAAATGTAAGTATCATTAATATTTAAGGTAAGGGAATTTAGAGACTTACTGTGTCACAATATTTTAGTCTCTTTAGTAATTTATATTAAGGTGGCTGATAAATTACTCATATTTCCTTTTGTATAAATCTATAATTGAGAAAAATTATACTCAGGAAGTTGTAAGTCTCTAGGAAACGAAGTATTTTAGTTAGTATTCCTTTAGGCTTGTGTGTGTCCCTCCTGGATCTGGAGGGTCTAAACTAATTCCATCCCTCAGAATCGGCACTTACAATCTCACACGTCCCCCTCTTCTGCGATAGTCTCTGGGCCTAGAGGGAGGATGTTTGAACAGGGCTTTGGCAGATTCCATGGTTCTAAGGTCCCAGAGATCATGGAAATTTGTTATTTACTTAAAATTTGTCAGCACTCTGGAAAACAGAAGAATTAGTAATGTAGTTATGGTCATATCAGTTTTTTAATTAAAATTAAAGTCTTGGAAGTTTGTTTTGTTTTATTTATTTATTTATTTATTTATTTATTTTTTGAGATAGAGTCTCACTCTGTTGCCCGGGCTAGAGTGCCGTGGCGTCAGCCTAGCTCACAGCAACCTCGAACTCCTGGGCTCAGGCGATCCTCCTGCCTCAGCCTCCCGAGTAGCTGGGACTAGAGGCATGTGCCACCATGCCCGGCTAATTTTTTCTATATATATATTTTTTAGCTGTCCAAATCATTTCTTTCTATTTGTAGTAGAGACGGGGTCTCACTCTTGCTCAGGCTGGTCTCGAACTCCTGACCTGGAGCCATCCTCCTGCCTCAGCCTCCCAGAGTGCTAGGATTACGGGCATGAGCCACCGTGCCCAGCCCTGTTTTGTTTTAGTCTAATGGTATATAATCTCTAAAGATAATAGAAACCAGTATTTAAGTGGATTTGTCAGTCTTTTCCATGACTTTACTGGAAGAAGCCAACTTTGGATTTAGCCAGAAAGAACCACTTTTTGAGAGGAATTAAAGTAAAATAACAATTTTCTAAAGATGATGGAACTTGGAGTAGCCATGTTTAGAGACAATTGATAAACTAAATTGGTTATTTTTGTGGCATATAGTAACTTATATAATAATTATAATTATTGATAACACACATCAAGATATGTCAATATTTTACAGTACTGGAATATATATTAATAACATAGCCCAAAGAAAGTTAAATGCCATTTCATATTTTGACAATGTTCCCTGTATGGTTTTGACATACTAAATAAATCTAATCTCCACCTTAGACTTTTAGTGGCCCTAATATATAAAAAGTTAGTTTAAGATCAAAAGGCTGGATTTAGAATTTCAGTTTTTGGAAAGGTTGTCAAGTATCAAAGGCTTAAAACATTTGTTCATATGTAATCACAAACCACTATAAAATAAGGGTCATTTATTTAACTAAGAGATAGTTATCAAAAGATTCTAAAGGTGATAAAGTTGTGTGGGTGTAAATCTTAACCCTTTTAAAGTTTAGTTTTTCTAGTTAGTCAAAACCTAATAAAGAGAGGCTGGGCGTGGTGGCTCACACCTGTAATCCTAGCACTCTGGGAGGCCGAGACCAGCGGATCCTTTGAGCTCAGGAGTTCGAGACCAGCCTGAGCAAGAGCGAGACCCTATCTCTACTAAAAATAGAAAGAAATGATTTGGACAGCTAAAAAATATATATGTAGAAAAAATTAGCCGGGCATGGTGGGGCATTCCTGTAGTCCCAGCTACTCGGGAGGCTGAGGCAGTAGGATCGCTTGAGCCCAGGAGTTTGAGGTTGCTGTGAGCTAGGCTGACGCCACGGCACTCACTCTAGCCTGGGCAACAGAGTGAGACTCTGTCTCAAAAAACAAAAACAAAAACAACAAAAAAAACCCTAATAAAGAGAGAGAGCATAGGGATTATCTGATAAAGTATAAAATTTTTGTTTCTTTAAGGTTAATTACCAAAATTAAAGAAATACCTTTTGTAGTGTGTTATTTTTTAAATTAAAAAGGAAACATGTCTGTGCAGATGAGAGATGTAAAAAAAAAAAAGAAAAAAAAAAGGAAACATGTTATAGAATCAAAATGAGTACATCATGTCATTTTATTTAAATTATTAACAGAAATCTTTGTTTTAGTCAAAATTTCTTAATAAATTTTCTTTCATAAATTTTCTTCCAACTTGTATGTACCATGTATTTGTTTATAAAACATGTCTAAAAACTTTTTGTTTTGTCCTAACATTTTTTTTCCTATATAATCAGTCATTTTAGGACAAAAAAATTTCATGTAAGATTTTTTTATATTTTTTTTTTGCCAAAAAAAAATTTTATATTTATTGTCTTTTTACATCTTTCTCTTACTCACAGTGGAATTGTTTTTATTTTCTTTCTAAATTTATTTTGATTTAACCTTTAAATAGCCTTTGAATTAGACAAAGTTATATATATATATTTTTTTTTTCTTTTCTTTTCTTTTCTTGTATCTTTTGCTCTACTTTGACTTCCCAATTGAACAGTGAGAAAGTTATATATATTTTAATAAGAATACATTTTGTTTTTTTATAATTTTTTTATTAAAAATATCTTATTTTTTGGTACACCTTATATATACAATTACATGTATTGAGTAGAATTTTTATTTTTAGTAACTTTAAATTTTAGTGAAAGTTAAAAAGCAGGAAATCATGAATCGTATATCATAAGACACTTGCCGTCATGAAGTAAGATTGTAGGTTACTATAAAATTATAGTCAAACTGATAAGTCAAATTTTTTTTTTTTTTTTTTTTGAGACAGAGTCTCACTCTGTTGCCCGGGCTAGAGTGAGTGCCGTGGCGTCAGCCTAGCTCACAGCAACCTCAAACTCCTGGGCTCAAGCGATCCTACTGCCTCAGCCTCCCGAGTAGCTGGGACTACAGCCATGAGCCGCCATGCCCGGCTAATTTTTTCTATATATATTTTTAGTTGGCCAGATAATTTCTTTCTATTTCTAGTAGAGACGGGGTCTCGCTCTTGCTCAGGCTGGTCTCGAACTCCTGAACTCAAACAATCCGCCCGCCTCGGCCTCCCAAGTGCTAGAATTACAGGCGTGAGCCACCGCGCCCGGCCCAAATATTTTTAAAATGTAAAAATCCTATTCTTCAAGAGAGAGGAGACTCAGTTTCTTAAACAAGTATAAGACCTTATAGACAGACTGAAGTACAAGTTAATAAGGAGGCTGAATCTGTGTCTTTTTCTTCCCTTCCTTTTTGTAGTTTATTAAAAGATGAATACAAATATTATTTTTATTAATGTCATATGAAAATCTAGTTTAAAAGAGAAAACCAAATTTCATTATATTAGTGTAATGATAAAGTTAATTTTAATAAAATTTTATAAACAAATTTATCTAATTTCAATTAATTTGACTGTAAGTTAAGACTTTTTTTTTTTTTTTTTTTTTTTTGAGACAGAGTCTCGCTCTGTTACCCGGGCTAGAGTGAGTGCCGTGGCATCAGCCTAGCTCACAGCAACCTCAAACTCCTGGGCTTGAGCGATCCTACTGCCTCAGCCTCCCGAGTAGCTGGGACTATAGGCATGCGCCACCATGCCCGGCTAATTTTTTTTTTATACATATTTTTAGTTGGCCAGATAATTTCTTTCTATTTTTAGTAGAGACGGGGTCTCGCTCTTGCTCAGGCTGGTCTCGAACTCCTGAGCGCAAAGGATCCGCCCGCCTTGGCCTCCCAAGTGCTAGGATTACAGGCGTGAGCCACCTCGCCCGACCTTTAAGTTAAGACTTTTATAAACTTTTATAACCCTTAACTTTTATGTGCACTTAATTTTTAATGACCATTTATATATTGAATTTTAAAGTAGTTTTAAAAATTAATAAATTAGACAAAATTATCTTTTAATAAAATACTTATATTTTATAATATATTTATTAAAAATTTTTGTATAGAATTATTTTACTTTTATCTAGAAGTTTTAATTATATATATGGATGATAATGTCAACTCTTAGAAAAACCTAGGAAGTTAAAGTAACTTTGAACCATTAGTCACCAATTTTATTAGCATTCCTAAATATAAAGATAAGAAGGTATAAGTTTAAACTTATGTTTAAGAACTAATGTTAGGCTGGGCGAGGTGGCTCATGCCTGTAATCCTAGCACTTGGGAGGCCGAGGCGGGTGGATCGCTCGAAGTCAGGAGTTCGAGACCAGCCTGAGCAAGAGTGAGACCCCCGTCTCTACTAAAAACAGAAAGAAATTATCTGGCCAACTAAAATATATATATATACAAAAAATTAGCTGGGCATGGCGGCTCATGGCTGTAGTCCCAGCTACTCGGGAGGCTGAGGCAGGAGGATCGCTTAAGTCCAGGAGTTTGAGGTTGCTGTGAGCTAAGCTGACACCACGGCACTCACTCTAGTCTGGGCAACAAAAGGGAGACTCTATCTTAAAAAACAAAAAAACAAAACTAATGTTGTAGTATTTTACCTTGTAAATGATCTAAATATTTTATGATTTTTTTTAACTTAACATAATGACTTTAAGATTTTAAATTATATGAAAATTTCATTTGTATTTCATTTATATTTACCTATTTTATCTTATGTATTTATCTTAGCAGTTTACTTAGATTCCAGTTATTAGTTTAAGTTACTTTTCTGTTTACCATTTTCATACCCTATAAATTAGATGTGTAACACAGAACAGGGATTAAAATATAGTTTAAGTTATTGGGTTTTTAATCTTAAACTCATATCTTATCGAGAAAAGCAAATAAGTATTTCAATAAGACTTATAAACAAATAATATCACTTTTAAATTTTATAAATATAGTAGATATTTTAGAATATCTCATTTAAAGGTATTACTTAGATCTTTCCAAAACATCATGTCTCAAAACAAAATCTATTGACATCATAGGGATCAAAGTGTCCCTGGTCCCCCAAAGTTTGGGAGTAAAAGCTACTGTTCCCATAAAGACCTGTTGAAAATTTACTGACATGAAGATTAATAGGACAAAGAATTAAAACTTATACATGGACGCCTTTAGAATAAACACTTAAAGATGTAGGGGAAATTGTCCATTTTTTATGTTTAAAGTATGGACAGTCCAGTAGAAATATGATTGGACAAAAAGGGGTGTGAGCTAATTCTAACAGGCTGAGTGGCAGAACTAGCAAGGCTTTTATATTTGGATTCTGGTTGGCCTCTCTGAGTGTGCATTCTTTCCTTCTGTGTGTAGGGCAAGACCCTTTCTGATATGGGGTTTTACAGTAAAACAAAGTAAAAACAAAGTAGGTCAGATAATTATTTTATGGCCATTTTACATAGAATTTTAGGTTTTATGGCTGCTTTCAGAAAAAAGGGGTTCTGGGCTTTATGACCTGCCTTGGGTAGAAGGATTCTGGTTTTTATGGCTAGCTTCAGAGAAGAATTGGTACAAGAGGCAGGCAGACAAGGCAAGGTCAGAAAATTTTTTGTTTTTGAGAGCTTGTTTGGAGGTTCTAGCAGGGGAGCGCAGCTACTCGTATACCCTTGACCGAAGAACGGTCCTCCTCTATCGGGGAAGGTCGTCCTCTTCGACCGAGCGCGCAGCTTCGGGAGGGACACACATGGAGCGGTGAGGGAGGAAGGGGACACCCGCCTAGCCAGCCAGATCAGCCGAATCAACCCTGGCGATCAATGGGGTGACAGATGTCGCAGCCAGATCGCCCTCACATCCTGTTTTTGAAGTCTTTATTTTAAGTTAGTTTTTTTGAATCCCATCAACATAAGATCACCTGACTGTAGACTGACAGAAAAAACCTTCAGCGCAAATCTTTAGCACCTCACAAAATGATATAAAGTAGTAACATGTTTTTTATACGAGGATCAAGATTAAGTTGTTTTGAAAACAATCTAAATAGTCTCAAACCAATTTTTTTTTGGTGGGAGTGTAAATTTGAGTACATGTAATTTTGTATTTATAAACATGTATTTATAAAGAGTAAGACTGTTTTGAGATTTTTTTAAATTTTAACTACCATACACTTTTTATCTTAAAATAAATTACTACATAAAAATTAATAATTTAGAAACTTTTTTCTTAGGCACAAACTTTGTTACAGTAACATAATGTACACATAACCGGCTAGCTTGTAAAGAGTGGGACAAAAATGGACAAGACAAGGGAAACTGAAGCTTCTAATTTAAGTTCTTCTAACTACAACTTTTAGGACAACTTTGAATAGTATTGATAATATTAGATGATAGTGAGTTAGAAACACCTTTTGTGTACCTCTCTACAGACATTGAATCGGTGGAAGTAAACTATTATCTGCTGTTAGGGTTAAAAGACCAAAACCAAAATATTTTCATACACATTTGACCATAAGTTTGTTTTTTTTTTCTCTCTATTTCCTGTTTTTGTTTAATTTGTTGACACTTAGGCACATTTGTATTTTTACCTTAAAGTTAAACACATAGGTATTTTTTTCTTGGTAACTCAGATTTAGTGATTATCATTAGACCAAATATTAAATTTACTTTACTTATCAAAAAATCACACATTATTTTGTCTTTGGCTGAGTTTATATTTTCATGACCTTTATATCAAATCTTGACACCTCAAGAACATAAAAATGTCCAGTAAAACCCAGGCAAAAACAAATGTATGTTGACAATTTGAAAGTATTTTTTTTATTACTTTATTAATAACACCTTTTTATTTTTTTTTAATAATAACCCAGTTTATTTACCAAAGATTACTTAAATTTACGTGAACCATTTGGGTTTAATTTATGAGAGTTCCTTTATTTTTAAGCCAGTCTGGAACTATGTAAGTATAAACATGTAATATATAGACAGACACAAAACATACCTAAACATTTACACTCTCACACACACATACACGCCCACAAAGTTCTGATAGATTTTACCTTAGAACTCTACCCATGAGATGGTAACACAAACTCACCAGTCAGTAAAAGACAGCTGGATCCAAATTTCCTGTGATGAAACTGGAACTTATTCACATGGCAAACTTTAGTTGCCCTGATAGGTAACCTAATTAGGCCTGTGGATCAAAGTTTTGGGTAAAGCAGTTTCCGTGGCAGTTTGATTTTAAAAAAACTTTTACCCTCCTTTTTTTTTTTCTTCACTTCAAAATGAGTTTTTAATGTTTGCATTTTGGCTAGAACTGGCATCAGGATCTCCAGGTAGCCTTTCAATTGTAAAATAGCATAAACAATGAGCTATCTTAACATCAATAGAAAAAGTTAGCAGGTTTTAGAGTAGCCGGAAAAGCAGAGAGAGAAGTAGTTGGAGACATTTTAACTCTATAGTGGTAGGTCAACCACTTCAGCTCTGAATTCTCCTTGATGTAATTTGCCCTTTCGTAAAAACTTGTGCACAAGAATTAGTTATAACCAGCTGGAGCCCTAGAAAAACTTGGCATGCCTTTGAATCTTTTCATTTACAAAAATACTTGCAAGTAGAGGTTCCACACGCCAACTGGGATGCCCAAAGGGGGTCATTTTCCTTGTCTTTTGTTAATTTTAAAGGATTTCCCATTTTTCTTTAAAAGAAGCAACCAAACTGTAATACAGGGTTTGGTGTCATGGATCAGAGTGTGCTGATTGTGGGTGGGGCTCCTCAATGTTTCACCACTGAGTCGATCCCACCCTCTTACGTGTCTCAGTTTCTCTCTCAAAACGCTGCGTGATCAGCTCTTATATTCGTTTCCTGGATGAGCCTTCTTTTCTTTTTCTTTTTTTTTATTTTTTTTTATTTATTTTTCTTTTTTTCTAGCATTAACGTAACTGCATTTTTTCTTTTTCTTTTTTTTTCTTTTTTTCTAGCATTAGAGCCTTCTTTTAATTAATGTGTTGGGGGGTTCCCTATGGGGCCACTCTCGCCTCAGGGAATTGCCCCAGGCAACTCCCACTCGGGACCCCGGTCGCCCGGGGCTGCCAAGGCTGGGAGGAGTAAGATGCCCCTTCTCTTTGGAGCTGAGGAACTCAGTCTCTCATTTATCTACAAACCAGACAGTTCAGTTTCCTCTTTCAAAAATGTACAGAGGCTGGGCGAGGTGGCTCACGCCTGTAATCCTAGCACTCTGGGAGGCCGGCAGGTGGATCGCTCGAGGTCAGGAGTTCAAGACTAGCCTGAGCAAGAGCGAGACCCCGTCTCTACTAAAAATAGAAAGAAATTATCTGGCCAACTAAAAATATATATAGAAAAAATGAGCTGGGCATGGTGGCACATGCCTGTAGTCCCAGGTACTCGGGAGGCTGAGGCAGAAGGATCACTTAAGCCCAGGAGTTTGAGGTTGCTGTGAGCTAGGCTGACGCCACGGCACTCACTCTAGCCCAGGCAACAAAGCGAGACTCTGTCTCAAAAAAAAAAAAAAAAATGCACAGAAAAGCCAATTGAGATTAATTTTAGGATAAAAAGACAATGGAGAAGACCCTTTAGAATGCAGCTCCAAATCTAAGTTAGGATCCCAAACAACAATTCCTAGGAAAAGAACCAGTTCAGAATAAACCAAGACCATCAACCAAAAACGAAGCTCAGGACGACTCGCCAGTTCCACCAAAGGAGAAGTTTGGAGTCAGAGAGCCGAAAAGGGTCATGCCGGTACCTGGCGCCGAGTTTGGGCTGCTCCTTCAGCAGTCCTGAGTCTTCTCTGAGCCCCACGTCTGGGCGCCAATCTTGTCAACGGAAAAGAAACCAAACTCTGTAAAATAATTTTAAAGAGATTTATTCTGAGCCAGATTTGAGGATCATGACCCGGAGCCATGCCCAAGAGGCCTTGAGCAAGTGTGGACTCACTGTGGCTGGGTTACAGTTTGGTTTTATACATTTCAGGGGGACAGGGTTACAGGTAAAGTCATAAATCAATACGAGGGATGCTACATTGGTTTGGCCTGAAAAGGTGGGCCATCTCCAAGGGGTGGGGGGCTTACAGGTGGGTTTAAAGATTCTTTGACTTGTAATTGGTTAAAGACATGAAGCTTTGTCTAAAGGCTTGGAATGTTTTAACATAAGGAGCTGTTTATCAGAGATAAGCCACTGGACCCATATTTGTTGTGTAAACTGAGGAATTGTAGGTTTGTCTTGCATACCCTTATGCCTGTTAATGGGTTACAAAGGATGTCCCCAAGAAGGGAGGGGGGCATGATGAGGCATGTCTGACCTCCCTCCTCCTGGCAGGCAATTTAGTTTTAGGATATTCCTTTAGCCACGAGAGGGTCCATTTAGTCAGCTGGTGGGAGGGGTGAGCCTTAAAATTTTATTTTAGTTCACACCTCCTTCCCTTCTCCTGCCCTGGGCCACTGCCAGAGCAGTATCCACTGATTCCAACAGGATAAGTCTGAACCCTTTGTTGTGGCACATAAAACCCCTGCCCAGCCGTCCTGTCTCAGCTCCTCTCTGTCCTGTGGGCAGCCTGCAGGTCTCCGGCCATGCGCTGTGTCAGGCGTGGAGCCTGTGCTCCGTTGGTCTTGTCTGCCTGACAACCTGCTCTGTCTTCATGACGCAGCCCAGGCCTCGCCTCCTCAGGGAAACTTGTCCTGTCCCAGCTCCCTCCCCGGCTTGGTTCTGAGTCCCCCTGTGCTTCCCTGATGTGGTACCATGTGGCAAGTAGGCTCAGCTCCGGGACAGGGGTGGCCAGTGTGTTTATGCAGGACAGGTGCTAGTGAAGGTCCTTGAAGGCCACCTGACTCAGTGACAGCTTTCCTCAACTATCTCCCTCAATTGTCATCTGCACACATGTACTGAAAGCCTACTGTGGTGAGGAGCATGCACCCAGTCTGCCCTCGCCTTCCTTGTGCAAGCAGCTGGTCTCATTTCTCAGTGTCCCTTGTAGTCAGACAAGGCCATCGGAGGACAGAGCTTAGCTAACAGGCTGTGAGTGGAAGCCATGTGTGTTGCTTTCAGGCTTGGACCATAGCAATTCCTACGCTCGCTGCTCCAGGCTCCCGAGATCCCCTTCTGCCAGCTACTTGCACCCGACAAGGCCCTCAGGGTGGTGGAGCCACAAGAGGGAGGGGGCTTGAGTCCCTGGGAGACCGTGTGGAGGAGAGCTGCTTCTCTGGCCTGAACACCACCCAGGACTGTTAATCTGCAAGAAACACTCTTCCATTTTGCTGTGGAATTACGTGTTGAGATCTGTTTCGTACCACAGTGTAGTAGTGTACCTTGACTAATATTCCTGTAGTGCACAAACCTGAGTGCAGGTGACAGAGTGATAAAGGCACTTCAGGCCTCGGTGGCAGATTGGATATGGGAAAGGTGAGGGAGGGCAGGGTGTCAAGGCCGACTCACCGTGTTCCTGGCTGGCATGAGTGGCTGGATGGGAGAGGCACTCTCTGTGGCCAAGAGCCCCAGCAGAGGGTCTGGATTTGGGGGAACATCACCTGTTCACTCTTGTACATGCAGAGAGGGAGGGGCCTTGGAGACAACTCAGCAGAGATGTTGAGGATAGTTGTGCATGAGGGTTTAGAGTTCAGAAAACACGTGGGGGTCATGGGCATATTGTTGGCAATTGAAGCCCCAGCAATTCAATTGAGTGAGCGAATGAGTGAATAGAGGAATTGTTGCAGAATCAGACACTAAAGCTCAGAGAGTGTCCCCCAGGTCATTGACCTAGTGGCAGTGCTAATGTATAAAGAGAAACAGGTGCCACTGCCTCTCAGCGGGGAGACGCCCATTTTCTAGTTTCATAGCCCTCCCCCTCCCCCGTCTGCAGTAGTGGGTCCTAAAATCTCTTCCTGCCCCAGTGCCTAGTGCCCAGAATACTTTATAAAAGTGAGAGTCCAGCCCTAGGGGCCTGGGAGTCTGAAGTTTTAAAAGCTATGCAGGGGATTATGGCATGAAGTCAGGCAGGGCCTCTGTGCGTGCTGTGCCCACTGTATACAGCCTTGTGAGCTCCCACGGAAACTGGGAGGATTAGGGTTTTGTTTGCAAATCACATATTCCATTGAGGTCATTTCTGATTGGCCTCTGGTGGGCAGAGGCTGCCTCCGAGCCTGAAGCAGGGTGTGGGGTCTCTTCAGATCTTACTCATCTGGTTTGAAGATTCTATTTGAGATATGTTGGAGAGTTCAGTAGACAAAGGAATCTTCCCTTGGATGCTTCTGTTGTGATTACTGTCCTTAGTGGTAACAGCAGCTCATTTACACCAGGCATCATGTTCTCTCAATCCCTGAAGGACTACTGACAGGTGCTGTCATCCTGTTTTTTTTTTTTTGAGACAGAGTTTCGCTCTGTTGCCCGGGCTAGAGTGAGTGCCGTGGCGTCAGCCTAGCTCACAGCAACCTCACACTCCTGGGCTTAAGCGATCCTACTGCCTCAGCCTCCCAAGTAGCTGGGACTACAGGCATGCACCACCATGCCCGGCTAATTTTTTCTATATATATTTTAGTTGGCCAGATAATTTCTTTCTATTTTTAGTAGAGACGGGGTCTCGGCTCTTGCTCAGGCTGGTCTCGAACTCCTGACCTTGAGCGATCCACCCACCTCGGCCTCCCAGAGTGCTAGGATTACAGGCGTGAGCCACCATGTCATCCTGTTTTAAAGACAAAGAAGCTGAACTTCATGGAGGTCTGCTTTGGGATTGACATCTCAAATGCTTCCCAGTCGATGTGAACGAGTTTAGGAGGTCTGAGAGGACATCAGAACGTGGTGGGGGCTGGGGTTAGCTGGATAGCACCTGTCTCCTCTGCTGGGGGGGCAGTGTGACTCAGCTCCTGCTGATTGTGGATACAGAAGACTTTGCCCAGTGTGACTTCATCTAACAATTTTCCAAAGGTATCTGGAAACATAACATTTTGTAGAAATGTCATAATTTATAAATGTTGGCAAGTAATTTTTTTAAACAATCATAATACTGGCTGGGCATTGTGGCTCATGCCTGTAATTCTAACTCTCTGGGAGGCCAAGGCAGGAGGATCACTTGAGCTTAGGAGTTCAAGACCAGCCTGAGCAAGAGTGAGACCCTGTCTCTACCAAAAATAGAAAAATTAGCCAGGCATGGTGGCTGATGCTGGGAATGGTTAGGCTAGGCTAGGCTGCAGTTAAAGAAAGAAAACCTCTAAATCTCGGCACCGGACACACTACAGGTTCACTTCTAGCTTGTGTCAAGTCTGACATGGGCTGAAAATTTCTTCTCCATAAGGTAGCTCTGCTATGCAGAGCACATAGTCTCCAGGGGGAGCGAGGTCTGGGGGAGGCCCCCAGTCTCAGCAGCCCAACCCTAGAAGTAACCCTTCCACTCACAGACCACACAGCAAGGGTGGCTGGCAGGGGGTGGGTATGGATTTCTGGAATCCCCAACTGTCTGTCTCACTGGATGTCAGGGCTAGGACTTCATCCTCAGAGCACTGGGAAGTCAGCCAGGGCTCTCACACAGAGGTAGTGACAAGATCTGACTTGCATTTGAGAAAGATTTCTCTGGCTAGAAAAGAGTCTAGAGTAAGTTGGCCCTGAAGCAGGGGAGCTGCAGCTGGTCTGGTGGAGTGTGGGAAGTGCTGGAGTGGAAGGTGGCCGCAGCAGAGGCACAGTGTGTTAGTTAACTCATGCAACTTCCATCTTGGAGGCTCAGTCAAAGGAAAAAAAGAGAGAGAGAGAAAAATTATTTCATGTGATTAAAAAAACTATCAAAATGCATTGTGTGTATGTCCTCTTCTAGCCGACAGAGATAATACACATTTTATGCATATATTGCTAGATAGCCCGATCCCCAAAGCTAGGGTCCTGTACTCTGTGAACGTCTTAAGGGGTTTTCAGAAGTAACTGAGCTCCTTACTGACTTGAGTACCTCACTGTCATGGAAGATGCCCTCCACTCAGGGTCTGTAACTGGGACCCAAGAACAAGATCCTTGTGTCAAAGGGACTTCCTACTGTTTCCAAGCAGCCTGGTGCCCTGCCTCTGGCAGAAAACACTCTTGGGTGCAATATAAAGGCATTCTGTGCTGAGACTGCCCCCCACCTGTGTGCAGTTCTTTATAAAGTATTTTCTCAGAATAATTTAATCCAATAGGAAGTCTAATTTAGACCAAGGAACTCAGAAGATCACAGACATCTTGTCCCACAGTAGCCAGGAGCCCTAGAAACAATCCCCAA
>CM052436.1:133937488-133975251 GCA_028533085.1 Varecia variegata | reverse complement strand
ATAGGTGACTCCTAGTTATGGAGGCTGGCCTGAAAGTGTGAAGAGGTTACGTGGGCCTTGGGGTGAACCAGAGTGCACTTGCTCAGCTGGGCATGGGTACCCCAGTTCTAGTTGACTACTGCCCTGGGGGAAATGCAGTGCAGTGTGGCTAAATCTTTATATTTTTCTGAAAAGTCTGAAAATATTTTTTCAAAACGTGAAACATTTTTCATCCTCAAGGCAACTCCGCTGGCCAGGTGGAGTCCCCTGTCTAGCCTTGGGCCACCAATCTGGGCTTCAGTTTTCTCATTTAAAATTGGTGATGTTACCACCTTCTATGGGGTTGTTAGGACACAAGAAGAGATAATAGAACGCCTGGCTGCAGGAATCCAGGGAGAAATGTTAGCCACTTGTGTTCTGTGCTGCTATTTGGTAGTAGATTGTAATCCTCATCCGTTTGGGGGCCACCACCCATATAATCAAAAGGAATCATGAGATTACCCAGGCCTTTCAAGTTTGGTGGTCAAGGAGATAATATAAAGGGGTTTTGTTTGTTTTTGTTTTTTATAAAGGGGTTTTGTATTTTTGTGGATTAGTAAGAGAGAACTAGCCACCCTCCCCACCAAACTCTCCAAAAACCTCATGATTACACGAGTGGTATATTTCAGCTAAAAATAAGTTTCAACAAAAACAAAGGAATTAATTCAAAGGAAAAATTTTGAGTGAACGAAAGTGTAAATGCGATGTTAATCTTCAAGGTGGTGCGGAGCGACCTAAGATTGAGGAACACTGTTGGCACCAGACACTTGGTGGCCCCGGACCCCTGGTCTCTGGGGTAGGCGATCAAAAGGGCAGGAACACGAGTCTTCGAGGGCAGCAAGGTTAAGGAGGAGGGTGGCTTCCATTCCAATCACTCCGACCCGTGCTGAGGACCCCACTGGCCGCATCTTGGAAGCCAGGGTTCTGCCACTTCCAGCGGGGCGACCTCGGGCTGAGAGACTTTCCTCGGCTCTAATTTCCTCTTTTGGGAAATGGGGGCGCCAAGGCCGCCAATGCTGGGATGGCGTGCACCAAGGCGAGAGGCTGCTGCCTTAGAGAGCGGAGGGTCCAGCTCGGGCCTACCCGCTGCTGGACTGGGGCTGCGGGTCGCTCAGGACACATCGCTCCGCTTGGCCTCAGAAACCCTTCGCAGGGCCCTCACTCGCGCGGGTTCTAAAATGAGGACAAAGCCCGCCCGGATCTAGAGTGCGCGCGCCGTCTCGACCAATGGGACGGCGGCGCAGGGCTGAGTGACGGGCTGGCGCAGCCAATAAACATGCGCTTTGTTGCGAGGTGGCCCCCCTGGCCCCCGGCATTATAAAGAGCGCCACGAGTCGGCATTGTCAGGCGGCTGCACCGCGCGGGCCGGGGCTGAGCTTAAGGTCGGCGGGTTGTGTGCGACGGCGGCCAAGGAGGCGGGAGCGCGGTCGGAGCGGCTCCGTCGGCGGACGGAGGCGAGGCCCCAGCAGCGCGAGCTCGAGCGCGGCCGAGCCCGCGGAGCCTTCCCCGGCGGGGACGAGCGGGCCGCGCGGCGTCATCGGCGGCGAGGTGAGCGGCGGGCGGCGGGCGGCGGGCGGGAGCGCCAGCGGCAGCCGTGCCGGCCTGACGCGCTGTCGCCGCGTGTGGCCACTCGTTGCAGGAGCCGCCGCGCCTCGGCCTAGTATGTCGGAAGCGGGTGAGGAGCAGCCCATGGAGACGACGGGCGCCACTGAGAACGGACACGAGGCCGCCGCCGAAGGCGAGTTGCCGGCCGCGGCTGGCACCCGGGCCGCGGCGGGGGCCGGAGGCGGGACCGCGGCGCCCCCGAGCGGGAATCAGAACGGCGCCGAGGGTGACCAGATCAACGCCAGCAAAAACGAGGAGGACGCGGGGTAGGTGTGGACGGGGGCGCCGCCTTTGTTCCGGGGCCGCCTTTTGTTGGCGCCACGCGGCGGGGGGAGGGGCGGCGGCCGGCCGGGCCTGCGGGCGGCGGGCAGACCGGTCCCCGCGCCTGGCTGGCCAGCTCGCGCGCCGCCGTTCGCTGTGGAGTTTGCAGGAGTTTGTTAGGTCGACTTTGGCGCCGCCCCGGGGCCGCTAGCGCACCGCCAGGGCCAGGGCCGCGGCCAGGACGGGGTAGGTGCAGGGACGGGCGGCCCGGAAGAAGGGGAGCGCTCGGACCCGGGGCGCCGCGAGTCTGGGGCTGCGCCGGGGCCGCGTGGGCGGAGCTGGCGCGCGTCCGGGCCCAGATCTCCCGCCTCCTGTCGAGGGGCGGAGTCATGGTCTGAACCCCGGGCGGCCTCGGCCCCAGGAAACCTCCAGTTCCTTGAAATGAGTTCTCGGGAGGCGGGGAAGACGCTGGCCTTTTGATACATGGTTGTGGCAGGCATGAATTCCCAGTTGTGAGCAGTCAAGGCCCACGTCCGTGGCGAGGTTGTCCTTCCTTTCTCTCGCACAGCCTGGGGCTTCACAGTCATGTTAAGCTGTGTTAGGGTCCAGGTTGAGTTGAGTTTGGAGAGTAGTGGAGCTTTAACACCCTTCAACGATGCAGACTCTAAGGGTGGCTGTAGACGTTGTCTACGAGGATAGTGGCTTTGTAAGCTTTTCAGCGAAAGCTTTCCCAGGGCTATTCCTCCCTGAAATCACAGCTTATAATAAGACTTGTTGCCATGTGTCTCATCCTACCATTTCAGGAAAATGTTTGTCGGTGGCCTGAGTTGGGATACCAGCAAAAAAGATTTAAAAGACTATTTTACTAAATTTGGGGAGGTCGTTGACTGTACGATAAAAATGGATCCCAACACTGGACGGTCAAGAGGGTTTGGATTTATCCTCTTCAAAGATGCAGCCAGTGTGGAGAAGGTAAGCTGGGTACTGCACATCAGCAGTCTTAGTGGAGACGATTGGAATTATAACAGGATACCCAGTTTGTATGCTGTGTGTGTGGTTGAGTGCTTTGGGGAAAGCAGACAGGTTAGGAATTAAGTTCCTGTTTTTGAGGGGTAAAAATATAGATGAAGTTGGGAGTGACAGTATGGGCTGGGGTGGTTCAGGAAGGTTCTAGTCATCTATTACCTTTTTATATGCTTATTCTGGGCACTGTCTTAAGTATGTTATTGTGAAGATGAGAAAAGAATCCAAGATTCCTATGAGATGGGCATTTAGCCCCATTTTACAGGAAAACCAAAAACCTAAGGCCCAGCCAAGTTTAAGTAGAGGAGGTCACATAGTAAGGGTGGAGTGAGAGTTCCATCCCCAGCAGCTGTCTCCAGCCTGGGTTCTGAATTCCTCTTTGTTTCCAAGATGGATGGGCCTTAAGCTGGGACTGCTTTGGCAGGAAGAAGGGCACACAGCATGGGCAAAGGCTCAGGGATGAGGACTGATTTATAGATGTTGAGGTAAACCAGCTATATACTTGGGATTTGAAGAAAACTGGATTGGGAAGTCAAGCTGGGGTAGAAATTTGAGGGGATGAAATGCATTTGTCTGTCTCTGCTGGTGTCTTTTGTTGTCTTTATGGCTCAAAGAGAAGGGCCTTGTCCGGGCTGCTGAGTTAGAACCTGTCCCTCTTCTGTTGCAACAGGTCCTAGACCAGAAGGAGCACAGACTGGATGGCCGTGTCATTGATCCTAAAAAGGCCATGGCTATGAAGAAGGATCCGGTAAAGAAAATCTTTGTGGGGGGTCTGAATCCTGAAGCTACCGAGGAAAAGATCAGGGAGTACTTTGGAGAGTTTGGGGAGGTGAGTGTGTGGCTCCGGAGTGGCTTCCCAGCTGCCTTCTTCCTGGTCCTTGGTAGACTTGGCTGCCTGGAGCCCTGGGCAGGGCTGCTTTTTCACCCTCTCTGGCCTTTAGTGGGTCTTTTCTCCTGTATGCCCTGGGGTTGGGGGTAGTGGTCCTGAGGTTTGCCTATGCTTTTTGCAGATCGAGGCCATCGAACTTCCAATGGATCCAAAGTTGAACAAGAGACGAGGTTTTGTGTTTATCACCTTTAAAGAAGAAGAACCTGTGAAGAAGGTTCTGGAAAAAAAGTTCCATACTATCAGTGGAAGCAAGGTAAGGTGCCCAGCTCTGTGTGCCTGGCCTCCTGCTGCTGGAGAGCTGGCCCTTGCAGGTGTGGGTTAGAGGTTGGGCCACCTGGAGCAAGAGTTCTCCAGGTTAGCCAGACCTACTGTTTCTCTGCAGCATATGCTGCCCTGTACAGTGTTGCTGTCCTTCAGAGAGCTCCCAGGATGGGAGGACTGCCAGTAAATATATAGGATGTGAGAGGACACAGGAGAGGAAAGGTGGCCTCTGTCACTAGAGCATGCTGAGTGGCCTCTTTGGTTCTTCATTTAAAGCTAGAGGTGACAGCGTTCTAGCTCTTAGAGTCCTGGGTATATTAGGCCTCCAGCTAAGATCTCAGAAGATTCTAGAACTTCTGTAACTCCCTCTATGGTGAAGGTTTTTCTTGCTCCAGGATTTTTCTACCTCTTTCTACAACCAAATTTTGTTTGTTTTGGAGAAGGGGGCAGGGTTGGGAATGGGCTCCATAGCCACATTTTTGTCCCTTTCCATCCCCTTGGGCACTGCTTAATCAACGTTACCCTCAGGCCAACATCCCTCCCAGAGAGCTTCCAGGGTCCTGGCCAGCTTAAATCCAGGGCCAGTTGTGCTTTGAAATGAGTGGAGTGTTGTGTAGTGACAAGTGTAGCTCTTCCCCGGACTCTGGTCAGGGAGAAGGTAATTTAGGCTTTAAGTTGGCAGTTAGAGTTGAGGGTGTGGCAGGGTGTGGCAAGCACTGTGTCTGTAGGACTTGGCAGCCAGATAAGGTGGGACAGGTAGGGTGGGGCTCCTGGAACCCTCCTTCTAGATTGAGAGTTTGGAAAGATTGGATTTGGATTAGGCCCTTAAATGTAACAGAAAATTTAGGGGCAGTCAGGTGAGGCATTAGTTGTTACTCCCGTGGACAGTGATACAGAGAGGCCTTTTTCTTTGTGTGCAATGGGAAATGGATGGGAAGAGCCTCTAAGGCTGGGTTTAAATGAAACTGCTGGTAGTCTTAGAAATAAGTATATTTAGTTGGTTGTATTCATGTTTTTAATTCAGTAGCATAGAAAACATCAGATTGTATCACTTGGTAGGGGTAATTTTCCAATTAACGGTTTATGCTTGTATGGAGATACAATGTGTAAAATGTGCTATATTTAATGGGAGTGTGTATTAGGGGACTTTGGTTGAAAACAGTGTTGTGATTTATTTAAGCAGGAGAACTTCGGTCCCCAATCCCACCCTACCCTCAGTGGGCAGATTTTTGGGCAAAAAGGAAATTGACTCTTTGGGACCCGGGGAGATGTAGACATCTGGCGTATCCCAACAACAAACCAGTGTCTGGAGGAGGGTGTGGGTACCCTCAGGCACCCTGAGCCTCAGAGCTTTATCTGCAAGATGGAGGTCAGGGTCACCTTCTCAGTAGAGTATTTGGGTGAGATGAGTTTCTGTAAAAAAAGAAAAACATGTAAGAACCACCTTATCTGAGGCCCCTCATTTGAGCAGTCTTTGTCTGACCCTCTTGCCCAGTAGGACCAAGGTGGTGCCAGTTGTCCCTCTGTCAGACAGACATGGAGCTGCCCTGGGGTTGAGATCATCCATGCCCAGGAAAGGTTCTCATCAGAAAGGCCTTTGGTTTTAGTTGTGGTTCCAAGAGCTTCTAGCCCAAATGTAGTCTCCTACCCCAGCATGTTTGTTTTTGAGCAAATGGACCTTATCTACTGACTGTTGCAGTGCATGTCTTTGTGCACAGTCCCTGTCCTGAGCTTGCTCCACTGGCCTGACCCACTGTCCTCTCGGCTTTTAGTGTGAAATCAAGGTGGCCCAGCCCAAAGAGGTCTATCAGCAGCAGCAGTATGGCTCTGGGGGCCGTGGAAACCGCAACCGGGGGAACCGAGGCAGCGGCGGTGGTGGTGGCGGTGGAGGTGAGTGGAACCTGGATGAAGATGGGTCCCATTTCCCTGCTTGCATGGAGCCTCCCATGCTTGTCTTGGGGCTCCCTCTCGTGCTGTGCAGCAGGGGTGGGTAGGCAGGGAGTAGGTTTGGTTTTCCTGGGTCAAGGCTGTGTGCTTGAGGCTGTGCTGTTGCTGTCCCTTGGAATGGAAGAGCCCTGTCTTTCTTACTCATGTGGCTTTGGGGGCCCAGGGCAAGAGGGAGCATTTGCATTGCATTCTGGGCAGGGGACATGATAGGGTGTCTTGGCTCTGTGGGTATCCTCTGAGTCTGCAACACCCGTGGGCAGTGGGCAGAAGGATAGGGCAGAGCTGTGCCAGGCGCTACCTCCTTCCATCCCAGGCCCCTCTGACTCCAAAGCCTGAACTGCATCTTTTTAAAGGCCAAGCTGCCAGGGGGGGTGGGGTCGACCAGAGGGTGATTTAAGTGAGTGAGCTGCCTTGTTTGCCCGAGTGAAGTTAGCATCCTGGCCTCTGATCCTCTGCTTGGGTCTCTCAGATGCAGGGCCGGGCCCAGGCCCCTCTATATCAGAACAGCAGCACCCTGGTTTCTGCTTGAGTTGCCATAGTAACCCCGCCACCCAAAGGGCAGGATTTCCTCCATCCTAGCTCCTTCTTGTGCTAAATGGTCCATGGGCCCCTGTGCCCTGCTCCCCCCACAGGTCAGAGTCAGAGTTGGAATCAGGGCTACGGCAACTACTGGAACCAGGGCTACGGCTATCAGCAGGGCTACGGGCCCAGCTATGGCGGCTACGACTACTCGCCCTATGGCTATTACGGCTACGGCCCCGGCTACGACTACAGTAAGTAGGAGAGAGGGAGGCCCCATCTGCTTATCCACCGAGGGGAGGCAGGACAGACAGTACAGGAGCCACTGGCAGCAGGGGCTTTGGAGTCAGACAGGTCTGGCTCCGCCACTGGAGCTACCTGGTTTTGAGCTCTAGCTGTGGGCCATGGTAAGGTGGGGAAGGTAATCCCTGCCCGGACCAGGGCAGTTGAGGACCTGCGAAGATGCATGTCAAGCGCCTGGCACAGGGTGAATGCTCAGTAAGTACTAGCTGCTACTGTTGTTTTTGTCCCCTAGGTCAGGGTAGTACAAACTACGGCAAGAGCCAGCGACGTGGTGGCCATCAGAATAACTATAAGCCATACTGAGGCGGCAGCAGGAGCAAGCGAGCGACCGACTGACCGCACATGCTTTGTTTGGATATGGAGTGAACACAATTATGTACCAAATTTAACTTGGCAAACTTTCTATGGCCTGTCCCATGTGCATCTTATTTAAAATTTGCCCCCTGGAAATCACTCTCCTGTTTACTATTTCCAGAGCTCTAGTTGTTTTAGGCAGCGTGTGGTGTCTCAGAGGCCAGAGCGGCATTACGGGCTGATTTTATTACCAGGTTACCCAGAACCAGATTGGAGGGTCTGCTTCCTGCTGCCGCTCTGCAGCCTGGACCTGTGGACCCTGGTTGTAAAGAGTAAACTGTATCTTAGGAAAGCAGTGTCACCTTTTTTTCACCTTTTAATTTTATATTATTTGTGTCATACATTTCCTGTAATGGAAGTGTTAATTTTACTGTACTTTTTGGTACCTTTTGGGAATCTAATGTATTGTAAGGTATTTTACACGTGTCCTGATTTTGCCACGACCTGGATATTGAAGCTATCCAAGCTTTTCAAATAAAAATTTAAAAAAAAACCCCAAGCCTGGGTGAGTGTGGGATCTGCTGTGTGAGACCTCTTGCCCAGAGTGGGGTGCCAGGTGTCCTGGGACTGGGGTCTTCTCCCACAGCAGGCTCCTTCAGCTGCAGGCACAGTTGAGGGGGTGCAGCTTGGATAGAAGGACCTGGCTACTGACCTTTTTGAGCTACCACTTGCTGTTCTGAGTCCATATCCTCCATGAGCTCTTAACAGCTTCCTGTCAGGCACAACCACACACACCCCACATCCTCGGCCAGCTTCCTTCAGTGACCACCCTGCCCAGGACGTAAGCTCCCTTTAAAGAAGGGCAATGCCTCCTAAAAGGCAGCTGTGAGGGCGTGAAGATGGTGGGGTGAGGGCCGCCATTCCCAGCAGGCATGCTTCCCTCAGCCCTGAACACCAGACTGGACCGACCAGTAACAGTGGGATTTGTCTGTCTCTTCCAGCAGGACAGTGTGAACTCAGACTAGGGCAATGTCAGCGGGTATTAACTGGCTGAATTTGAGCACTCCAAGCCTGGTGGCTCCAAGTGGACATGGTCACCTCACAAGTTTTGTTTTTTTCTCACCCCTAGGAGGAGCTGAATGAGGAAGTAGCTGCTTCTGTTAGCACATGCAAGCCCAGTGTTTTGGTGGGATGAGTAGACAACAGCCTGGGTAGCTGAGCCTCCCGCTACTGAAGCTAGCTTTTGGGAAGGGGACATCAATCAGAAAAAAACATCTTTTTTTTTTTTTTTTTTTTGAGACACAGTCTCGCTCTGTTTCCTGGGCTAGAGTGCTGTGGCATCAGCCTAGCTCACAGCAACCTCAAACTCCTGGGCTCAAGTGATCTTCCTGCCTCAGCCTCCCGAGTAGCTGGGACTACAGGCATGCACCACCATGCCTGGCTAATTTTCTCTCTCTCTCTCTCTCTCTATATATATATATACTTTTTTAGTTGTCCAGTTAATTTCTTTCTATTTTTAGTAGAGGCAAGGTCTCGCTCTTGCTCAGGCTGGTCTCAAACTCCTGAGCTCAAACGATCCGCCCGCCTCGGCCTCCCAGAGTGCTAGGATTACAGGTGTGAGCCACCGTGCCCGGCCTAGAAAAAACATCTTGAAAAATAAGGTTGAACTTGCTGAAGGTGCTGATGGTTAAGGAATTGGCTCTGAGACTCAGAGCAAGAGGCAAGGCCTACTCACCTGGGGGACACTTGACCGAGCAGGGCTGGCTCAGAGCTGGAGCCTCAGTGTTTCACAGCTTCTCACCTTCTCTTCCATGTCTAGAAAAGACCACAAAGAACTCACCTTTCTCTGCCAAAGACATGATGCCTTCAGTCCCACCCCTATCCTTACCCACAATTTCCTAAGAGCGCATAGAGCCAGCCTTCCCTTCTCCCAGGACTCACAGGCCCTGTCCAGGAACCCTAGCCAGGTGTATGGCCAGCCTTTGCACCCCACCACCTCCAATGGTGTCTGGCAGGGACTGGGCCTGCCCTGGCTCCAGAGCCCTGGTTTTAAGCCCATCTGTGGGTGGCAGTGAAGTACCTAGAGGTGGGAAGGAAATCTGGTCCCTGCTGTGATACAATTTTGCCTATTTGGGGTCTCACTGAGCTCTGTGTACCTCAGTACACAGCCATGTCCAGTTTGGTAATTAAGAGATTTTCTTAAAAGTTTCACTTTTTTTTACAGGAGACCGTGGGCTGAGCATGACCATCCTAGGTGATTAGGAATGTGGGGAGGAATTTCATTTTGCATTCAAGCAGTTCTTGCTGGTACAAATCTTGTTTGAGTCACTCAATAACCAAGGGAAGCTTCTGTCACCTGTATCCCTGGGTGGCTATAAGCACAAGTAATGGAGTTTGGGCTGCCTTTGTCCTGTGTCCCATGCTGTCTGCTGCCTGCCCAGGCAGCCTGGGGTGGTGGCTCAGCTCCTACCTACCTGGGCTCAGCAAGAGAAAAGGCCCAGGCCAGGCGGGGCCCAGTCTACTTGCACTTAGTGCTCCCTGACCCAGCTGTTGGGCTCTCACGCCCTCCCTGATACAGGCTGAGAGGTTCTAGAGACGTGGCCGCTGCTCCTCGGGCTCCAAGCTCACCAGTCAGAATGGCATCCAGCTTTGCCACCACGTGTCGCGCGTCTTCCAGGCTGAAGCACATGGGGGGCTTAAACTTCAGGACGTTCCTTCCAGGTCCATCTGTGCTCACCAAAATGTAGTTCTCCTTCAGCCTATGAGGACAGGATACCCCTTCACATGGCCCTCAGGGTCTCCCCTCAGCCTGGCCTTGGCCTCTACCCCGGGGCTCCAGTCGTACTGCCCTCAAGCCCTCTAGCCCTCTACAGGTCAGCTCCTGCCAGGACACTGCTGCGGCTACTCATCCTGTACCCCAGCACCAGTGGCCCCACCTAGGGTACACTGCACCCAGCCCTGAGCCTGCTGCCCCCCAGAAGAGGTGCCTCCCCTCACATGTCCCTGGAGCCCCTTTAAGCAGCCAAGAATGGCCACAGGGCTGCACTAGACTGCAACAAGAATCACCTGCATTTCCTATTTTTTTTTTTTTTGAGACAGTCTCTGTTGCCCGGGCTAGAGTGCTGTGGCGTCAGCCTAGCTCACAGCAACCTCCAACTCCTGGGCTCAAGCAATCCTTCTGCGTCAGCCTCCAGAGTAGCTGGGACTACAGGCATGCGCCATCATGACTGGCTAATTTTTTTTCTATATATATTTTTAGTTATCCAGGTAATTTCTTTCTATTTTTAGTAGAGATGGGGTCTCGCTCTTGCTCAGGCTGGTCTCGAACTCCTGAGCTCAAACTCAAACGATCAGCCTGCCTCGGCCTCCCAGAGTGCTAGGATTACAGGCGTGAGCCACTGCACCCGGCCTCCTGTTCTTTTTTTCTTATTCACTTGTTTATCAGCGCTGGGGGTGTGGGGGATTGTCTTCAGTCTTTCCAGCACTGACAACGCTGACCACAGCCATGCCAGAAAGAACAAGGCTTGCACCTTGGAGTCACAGCCCTGGGGCCAAATCTGGCTTTGCCACGTAACAGGGTGACTGGTGAAACACCTGCCCTGAGTTCCACTTTCTCACTGAACTGCAGCAACAAGCCCAAGTGCTGAGAGATGAGGCTTAGCCTGGGGCCTGGCTTCTTCCACACCACCCCACTGTCCAGAACCCCTGAGGCTCCTGCAAGGGGTGGATGAGCCGGTGCACGTCACTGACCAGCAGAGAGAAGACAGGGCCCAGCTGGCCACTGAGGATGGCAGTCTCAAAAACATGGTGCGGAGGAAGGTTTACATCAACACTGTTTGTATGAATTAAAAACAGGTTAATGCACGTTTCACAGTTTGAATAAGGACACAATGTCAAACTCTGGAAGGGGTTTCCGTGGTGGGGGAGGGGTAGGCATGGGGAATGTAGGTAGCAAGAATAATAAACTAGGAGGAGAAGGAGGTCCTGAGATGCTGATTCATCCAGACACCCTCCACCCAGGCCAGGACCAGGAGTCCTGTCCATGCCAGCTGGTGGCTCTGGGGATGGGAACCTGACTGTGGTGCTGCCATAGCTACCTGGTGTGACTCCCAAGAAGCTGTTTCCCTTCTCCAGCCCCCAGCCTGTGAAAGGTGGTGTTGGGGCTGCCTAGGTCTGAGCGCCTGCGAGCTCTGGCACTCTCGGCAGAGGAGGTCGCTCAGGGCTGGGGCGGCCTGCACCTCATCGGAAGCCTTTGTGGCCAGGCACTGGACTTAGAACTGCCACAACCACTGACCAGCCGCCCCTGCTCCCAGGCCCAGGTGCTGCCCTCCATCAGTCAAGTCTGTGGCTCAGTGTGCGGGAAGAGGGTGGACAGATGGGCAGGCAGGAGGCAGGGTCCTTCCCACTCAAGGTCCAGGCTTTCAAAGAGGCACCTATGGTGCCTCCTACTCGTTTCAAGAAAAAATACCTGGATACCAAGTAGTCAGCCTCTTCCATTGCTGGTGTCCTTGTGGCCTCATCTTTGATCAGATCCACACCAACGAAGAGCCCAACACCCCTGGAGGGCAAGGTGATATCTTAGGGGCCAGGCCTGAGGGACCATGGTCCTCACTCACCCTCTGTTGGGCCGTGGCTGAGCCCTCCTTTGGAAAACCCACCGGGGCTCTGCCCTGTGCCTCCTGGGGAGGCTGGGAGCAGGAGGAACCCCCGGAGGGTGGTGAAAACAGCTTCAAGAAGTAACTGGGCAATGGAGGGGTCCTTGGTGTGGACAGAGGAAGGAGGCTGGGCTCAGGTGCTGTCCTGGCTTTCCCCTCCCTATTTCAGTTCCTCCTCTGGAAAGTGGACATAAAAATTCCCACCATTCCAGGTTGCTAGAGGTGAAAGAAGAAAATGATACACGGCAGGTAGGTGGCGACTACTGCCCCCAAAGCCTCACCTGATGTCCCCGATGATGGGATGTTTGGCCTTTTGCTGCCAGAGGAGCTCCATCAGAAAGCTGCCCACACGGGCGGCATGAGCCTGGAGCTGCTCCTTCTCTAAGACGTCCAGGACGGCCAGCCCCACAGCGCAGGACACCGGGCTTCCCCCAAACTGAGCCGGGGACAAAGGACATGTCAGACACCCAGCAGAATGAGTGGGCCAAACAAACCCCAGGGAGGATGAGGACAGCAGAACTGTTACACATATTCCAAGGGCAGTGACAAGAGCACAGGGCCAGAACTCCTCAGGGGTCATCGTCACTGGCAGTACATGGGGTTCTCCTGAGGCCCCCATGGGCTGGCTGTCCTGGCTTTCCAGGCGCTCATGGGACTGTAGCCCAGGTCTTATCCCCAGGGGTGCAGTCAGAGCCCCGAGAAGATGCAGAATCTGAGAGGGTGTCCGGTCTGTTCCTGCAGAGCTGCTCTTTGCCAAGAGAGGCTTTAGGGCCCACCTCACTGGCTGGGCCCAGACCCAGAGCAATGGACTAGTTCCCATCCCTTCACGGAGGGTCAGGAGCAGCGTACCAGAGCTCCCTACAGAAGCCACTCTGTGTGACATGAGTTCACGGGTGCTGCTGGCTGAGTCCAGGGCAGACTACAGGGCCCTGGGAGCCACGTCGGCCTGTGGACTCATTTTGTTTGGCTTATATGGCATTATTTTAAAGTTATGAATTAGGTGCTAACAATTTAAAATGAAAGACTTCATACACACAAATCTGCATTTGCAACTTAAACCAAGCCTGGCCTTCCTGGCTCCCCACGCCCAGCATGGGTGCTTCCCTTCAGACACCCGAGTGCTTTCGCTTACCTCCCTCCCCCCCGCCTGCAGGATCTGAGTCAGGACCCGCACTTTAGAGGATCAGGAGCTGGGCATCTCCTGCAGACCAGGTTTTTGTTTGTTTCTAAACTACATCTTTTTTTTAAAAGTCTACTTTATTGAGGTATAATTTACATATTATAAACTGTATATGTTAATCATCCCTGTAAGGTCTGAGCAAAAAAGAACCCCACCCCAAATTGTATATGTTTAAAGTGTAAAGTTCAATGTGATGTGACAAATGTAGATACCCAGGGAACCTCCCTCACAATTAAACTATGGAATGTTTCCATCACTCTCCACAGTTCCTTGTGCACCCACCCTACTACTGGTTTCAGGTAACCACTGACCTGCTTTCTGTCACTATGAGATGTCTACAGGGGGCTTTGAAAGGCTCTGATACATTCCTGGGAATTTAGAAGGCCATTCCTATGCATAGGGACCAGCTCACGCCCAGTGCTGTGTGTGCTCAGGAAAGTCCTGAAAAGCCCCGAGCTCTCCCTACTGGCTGTCTTGAGGCTCTGAAGGAGGAAGTAAAGGCTTAGGTGGAGTTAAACTCCAGGCTGAGGGACTTACTGGTTCAAGGTAATTAAGGAGCTCTCTGTCCAATCCTTACGTGACCCACTAAGCTAACCAAGTAGAGACTAGAGGGGCCACACATGACAAAGAACACAGACTTTACAGAGTTAGTTCAGAAATGGCACTAAACAACAACAAAAAAGCAACAACAAATCATGGGGAGAGAAGAGAATATGATCGCCAAAGTTGCCACATTACATTATTTAAAATGTCCAGCTTTCAACAAAAAATTACAAAACATACAAAGAAAGAAGCATGGCCCATATACAGGGGAAAAAAGCAATCAACGCAATCTATCCCTGAGGAAGCCCAGATATTGACCTTCTTGGACAAAGACTTTAAATCAGATGTCATAAACATGTTAAAAGAATATATCTAAAGAATTAAAGCAAATCATGAAAATGATGTCTCACCAAAATAGAGATTAATGATAAAGAGATAGAAATTATTAAAAAGAACCAAATAGAAGATCTGGAATTGAAAAGCACAATAGCTGAAATCAGAAATTCACCAAAAAGGCTCAACTGCAGATTTGAGCTGGTGGATGAAAGAATCAGCAAACCTGAAAGTATATCTACTGAGATCATCCAGTCTGAAGACCAGAAAAAGACTGAAGAAAAATGAACAAGCTGGGTGTGGTAGCACGTACCTATGGTCCCAGCTACTTGGGACACTGGGGTGGAAGGGATTCCTTGAACCCAAGGTTGCAGCGTGCTGTGATCACGCCTGAACTCCAGCCTGGGCAACACAGCAAAATTCTGTCTCAATCAATCAATAAAGAGCTTTAGAGACCTCTGGACACAATCAAGCATATGAACACATGCAAATGGAGTCCCAGAAGATGAAGACAAAAAGAGGCAGAAAAAAATAGAATGAAAACTTTTAGGAGTCCTGTATAACTTATAATGGATTGAATGTTTGTGCACCCCCAAAACTGATATGTTGAAATCCTAATCTCCAAAGCAATGGTATTAAGAGGCCGGGCCATTAGGACGTTATTAGGTCATGTGTGTAGAGCCTTCATAAATGGAATAGGCCTTTATAAAAGAGGGCTCTCTCACCCTTTCCACCATGTGAGGGTACAGTGAGAAGTTGGCAGTCTGCAATCCAGAAGAGGACTCTCACAAGAACCTGACCATGACACTCTTGATCTTGGATTTGCAGCTTCCTGAACTGTGAGAAATCAATCTTGTTGTTTATAAGCCACCCAGTCTATGGTATTTTGTTATAGCAGCCCGAACTGACAAAAACATAACTTTTTTTTTGAGACAGAGTCTCGCTCTGTAGCCCGGGCTAGAGTGCCGTGGCATCAGCCTAGCTCACAGCAACCTCAAACTCCTGGGCTCGAGTGATCCACCTATCTCAGCCTCCCGAATAGCTGGGACTATAGGCGTGTACTACCATGGCTGGCTAGTTTTTTTTTCTTTCTGTTTTTAGTAGAGACAGGGTCTCGCTCTTGCTCAGGGCTCAGGCTGATCTCAAACTCCTGACTTCAAGTGATCCTCCCGCCTCGGCCTCCCAGAGTGCTAGGATTACAGGTGTGATAAAACATAACTTTTAAAGAAATTGAAGCAGCAATTAAATATCTTCCAACAAAGAAAACACCAGGCCCATATGGCTTTACAGATGAGTTTTTAACAAACTTTCAAAGGACAGATCAGCCCAATTTTATATAAAAGGAAAAGAAAAAATACTTCCCAACTCATTTTACAAGGTTGGTAGGACCCAGACACCAAACCTTAAGATTTAAGAAGAAAATTTTAGTCAACATTTTACTCCTGAACATAGATGCCAAATATATAAACAAAATATAAGCAAACAATGTAGTAGTGTACAAAAATGATAATGCCCTATACCCAAGTTGGAATTGTCCCAGGTATGCAAAGATTATATAATATCAGAAAATCCATAAATAGAATTTATCATATTAACAAATTAAAAAAGTATTACTTCAATAGATGCATAAATCAGACAGTTAGTACTTGCTGGAAATAAAAAAACAAACAAACAAACAAAAAAAATAGATGCATAAAAAACACGATAAAGTTCAACTCCTATTCATACTAAAATATCTTAGTACATTAGTAATAAAAGGAAATTTTCTTAACCTGATAAAGAATATTTAGTAAAAATCTAGAATAAACATCATCCCAAATGGACAAATATTATAAGCATTCCCATAAACTGGACAAATATGCCCACCGTTCCCACTTGTATTCAGCTATGTACTGGAAGTATCACCCAGTGTAATAAGATAGCTGCCGTAATTTGGAGATGATATGACTTTGCACAGACAACAACAACTAAAACAAGTCTGCCTATAAATGATTAGAAATAACAGAAGAGGGCCGGGTGCGGTGGCTCACGCCTGTAATCCTAGCACTCTGGGAGGCCGAGGCGGGTGGATCGCTCGAGGTCAGGAGTTCGAGACCAGCCTGAGCAAGAGCGAGACCCTGTCTCTACTAAAAATAGAAAGAAATTATCTGGCCAACTAAAATATATATAGAAAAAAAATTAGCTGGGCATGGTGGCGCATGCCTGTAGTCCCAGCTACTTGGGAGGCTGAGGCAGTAGGATCGCTTAAGCCCAGGAGTTGGAGGTTGCTGTGAGCTAGGCTGACACCACGGCACTCACTCTAGCCCGGGCAACAAAGCAAGACTGTCTCAAAAAAAAAAAAAAAGAAAAAAAAATAAATAAATAACAGAAGAGTTTAGCAAGGAGATGGATATAAGATTAATATACAAAAGTCCATATTTTATGTACCAGCAGCAAACAATAGACACATGAAGAAATCACCATTTATGAAAGAGTATCAAATATCTAGGAATAAATGTAACTATGTACAAGATCTTTACGCGAAAAATTATAAAATCTGGAGAGATATACCATATTCATGGATAGGAAGATTCTGTGTTACAAATTGATTCTCTTCAAATGATTTATAGAAGAAGGAATTTCCCTATCAAAATCCCAACAGCATTTTTTTTTTTTTTTTTTTTTTGAGACAGAGTCTCACTCTGTTGCCCGGGCTAGAGTGAGTGCCGTGGCGTCAGCCTAGCTCACAGCAACCTCACACTCCTGGGCTCAAGCGATCCTACTGCCTCAGCCTCCCGAGTAGCTGGGACTATAGGCATGCACCACCACGCCCGGCTAATTTTTTCTATATATATTTTTAGTTGGCCAGATAATTTGTTTCTATTTTTTAGTAGAGATGGGGTCTCGCTCTTGCTCAGGCTGGTCTCGAATTCCTGACCTCGAGCGATCCACCCGCCTCGGCCTCCCAGAGTGCTAGGATTACAGGCGTGAGCCACTGTGCCGGCCTCCAACAGGGTTTTTCATAAAATATTTAAAGATGACTCTAAAATTTAAATGAAAGAGAAAAGGGGCAGGAATAGTGAGAACTCTTCTGAACAAGAAAAACTGGTGAAAAAGGACTTTTTCTACCAGATGTCAGACCCTATTAGGAAGCTCTAGTAGTAAAGGAGTATGTTACAGGGACAGATAGACAAATTAACCAAAAGAATAGAAATGAGAGCCCTGAAACAGACCCACTTATGTATGAACTCTGGTTACATGACAGAGGTGGCATGTCAGATCAGTGGACAATAAAGGGAGCTGAAAAAAATTTTGAAAAGAATTTGGTATCATATGTTGAAAGAATGAAACTGGATTCCTGATTCACACCATATATAAAAATCAACTCCACATAGATTAATGACCTGTATGTCAAAAATATAGATGAATATATTTTATACCTTGGAGCAGGGAGAGATATCTTAAACAATACATGAAAACACTGTCTATAAAAGAATGACAGAGTTGACCAGATTAGTATTTAAAATTTTGGTTCATCACAAATATGTAAAGGGAGTGAAAAAACAGGCTATAAACTGGATGGACATACTCATAATATATACAATTTGTGCAACAAACAATTAGTATAAAGAATGTATAGATATGTATGTGTAGGTATATGTGCATATAAACACATACACAGATGCACAAAACTCTCACAAATAAATAAGAAAAACACTTGCAACTCAATCGAAAAATGGGCAAAAGACACAAACGGGCATTTCACAGAAGAGGAAGCATGGCCAATAACATGAAGAGACGCTTCATATAACGTGATATCAGGAAATGGCATATCAAGGCCACATGAGCTACTATTTTACACTCCACTTGACTGGCAAAAATTAAAAGGTGTTGAAGAGAATACACATTGCTGGTTGGGGATGTTAATTTGTGAACTATTTTGGAACACAGATGTTACTACCTCTTAAAATTAAGGGTGAACAAACACACACTATGAGTCAGCAACTGCACTCTTAGGTACAGCCCTAAAAAAAACTCCTGGACATGTACAACAGTGACCTATAAAAATTGTTCATAGCAGCACTGTTCATAATTCCAAAAAACATGGAACCTCAAAGCACATCAACAGGAGCAGATGAGTAAACTGTGGGACATTTACATAACGGAATATTATAAAACAGTCAAAGCAAACGGACTTCAGTGACAAGCAATATGAATGATTCTTAATAATATAATGTCAGGTGAAAAAAAATAAATCCCCAGAGTACATACAGCATGATAGACTTCGTATAAATTCAAAACACAACTGAAATTAATAACGAACATGGGCTTCAGGGTGATGCTTGCCTGGGTGAGGGAGGCACTGAGAGAAGGGTGGGGCAAACACATGGGTAGACGCAGGTTATTGTCAAGGTCTGAACTTCTGTTTGGGATGATGGCTTCCCCAGTGCTTGTAACATTCATAAAAGTTAATCAACTGATTAACTGGAAGAGGGCTATGCAGAGACAGTTGATCAGAGTCTTTCATGTCCAAGCATTATATTTAATCTAATCATATACACTTGAGGATCAAATAAAACAAAGAAAAGTTCAGGATCATACTCCATGGGGTCATTTGTCTCTCACCTGACACAGCACACTCGTTCCTCTTCACCTCGCTAATTCCTGCTCACCCTTCGACTCGTCTCTGGTCTCAGCTTCTACACGAGGCCCCAATGTCCGTCTCCACCGCTTCACCCACGTCCCGCCTGGGCTGTGCCTCATGCTCTCACACAACCACGAACACACTAGTTCCACTGAGCTGTCCTCCCCGCTATCATGACCATGTGTCTGAGCCTGGGGGGGGGTCTGTCTATGTGTCACCTGGGCAAACAGTGACGGTTTGCTGAAAAACACCAGCCAGTGTCACTTCCCTCACCTTTAGCGACCTTCTTTGCTTTCTCTATTCATCTTGCCAAATCCCGACATGTCTCAGTCTCCAACTCCAACTGGCTCTTTTGGGGGAAGACAGTGAGTTCCCATCCCTCTGTCGCTCCTCTTCTCCTGCCTGAACCAGTCTCCCTACCTCCAGTTCTTTCTCTACGCTGAGCGCCAGAGATCTTTCCAAAAGGGACTTCTCTTGACCGCCACAGCCCTTCCGTGGTCCCTTCCTGCTTTCAGATCGGTGCAGACCCCTGGCTCCTGCTGGCTCCCGGGCTCCCTCACCCTTCTGCACTGCTGTCTCAGGGCCACCTTCACCGAGGGAATGCTCTCAACCCTGCACCCCAAGGACAGGGAGCCACTGTAGTGTGAGCTCTGCTCCTGGACCACATGGTGGACAAACAGGCCAAGCTCCTGAGGCATCTTAACCAGCTCTAGGGTCCCAGCACCTGATACACGGCCTGGCAGGTGGGCAGCTTCTGCTGGAAGGAGGAGTCTTGTATTCTTTCTATATATTGTATAAGACTGGTCTTTTGTGACAGCTTTTGGATTGACACTAATTTTTAAAAGTGTTTTATGTTTTTGATCTGACTTGGCTGTAACCTCTCCAAGGGTAGTGTCTTGGCTCTTCATGCTGGGCACAGTACCAGTCCCAGGGCCTCTGCTGATCTCCTGGGGCCTATCAGAACCCACGTTGCTCCCCTATTCTGGAGCTGTCACTTACCGTGTTGAAGTACTCGACACCAGTGGCTTCAAATGCCCTCGCCACGGGCTGGGTTGTGGCCACACAGGCAACAGGGTGACCGTTGCCAATGGATTTGCCCATGGTAACAATGTCAGGGACAAAGTCCTCTCCCTGCAGCTGGAAGGCCCAGAAGTGTTCGCCTACTCGGCCAAAGCCAACCTGGATCTCATCTGCGACAAAGACCCCTCCGGCCCTGTGGATGTGCCTGCAGCAGAGGACAGATGGCTGATAGGGGGCTGTGGGGAGGGAGATTGGACCAGGAGTCAGGAGATCTTGGCGCTGAATGTTGGCTCTGTCAGCAGTAGGTGGGGGGTCTTGGGCAAATGGCTGGCCTTCTCTGGGTCATTATTTCTTTAAGGGCTTTGTCTCAAAATTCTGGCTAGCAGACCAGGCTGACTTGGGATTGGGATTGGAAGAGAGGTTAGGAAACCCCATTACAGCCCTGCCCTCTGTGGGGCAGACACCTACTCACTCTGCCACTCGGGAGAAGTAGCCGGCAGGGGGAACGATCTGCCCTCCCACACTGGGCAGAGACTCAGCGAAGAAGGCTGCAATCTGTGGGCGAGATGGACGTCGGGAATGTTACCACAGAGGTGCTGAGTGACCAGTCCAGCATGCCACGCTGGTGCCGGCTCGGAGCTGGTCCAAGCAGGACAAGTCATCACCACTGCTGAGTCCCTACTTTGGGCTCCACATCACATCTGAGGGTTTGTGACTCAGTTTTCTTTCAGGCCTCAAACCAACTCTCACCACCTGGATGCCTCCAGACTGCTTGTATTTACTTGGCATGCCCTAAACTAGATTCATGGATTTCTCTGCCATAAGCCTGTTCCTTCCCTGTCCCCTCTCTGGTGACCAGCACCACGCTCCTCCCTCCTGCACCCCATCTGTCAGCATCTGAACCCACTCCTTCCCCTCTGCTGGACACACCTGCTTCCCGGTAGACCTGCCTGTCTTGCCTCCTGCAGATGCCTTCTAACTGGACACCGCTTCCAGTCCATCTGCCATGGGGCAACAGGGGTGACGCCCCTATCCTGCTTCGAACCCTCCAATGACCCCTTTTGCTTACAGCAATGACTTCCCAACTGTGTTCTGCCTTAGGGCTGCTTCAGAGGCCACTGCTGGGGCAAGGGAAGGGCTGAAGGGATGGGAAACTGGTCCTCTACCCCTGTTGTGACCAGAAAAATTTTCCTTCTAGGTTTTATAGAAATGGCTGCACAGCCTCTGAAACACACAGGCTGGGCTTCCCTGCTGGGCCCGTGGCCTTTCTAGCCCCGCAGCCTGCCCTCCTCATCACACACCCTGCGTTTGGCCCCGCCACCCTGTCAGTGAAGCCTTCCAGAGAGCCCTCAGCTGGTTGCTAACAGCCTCCCTTTACTGTCGCCATGGGTGATGTGTCTCTCCTGCCTCTGCCCCTCTACCATGCCGCACCGTCAGGTGTCCCCATTGTACAGCCCTCGGGGAAGGAGCGGCCCAGCTGCTCAGCGCACCACTGGGTCCTCTGGCCTCCAGGTCCTGCCTGCGCCAGGCTCATCTCCCTCGGCCGGGCCACGCCCTCGCATGCTCCCCTCCGTGCCAGCTGTCCGCTCAGGATGCCTCTCTGCCATTGCCCACCTCCTGGGAATGGCTAACCCTACTTTTCCCTGCCACGGTCAGGTGGCACCTCCTCCACACCCACACCAGCCCACCTGGGCCCTGGCCGCCTATGAGACACCTAGACGTGTCTCTGTCCAGGCTCTTGCCAGTGGACAACCCCCTGCTGAGCCCCTTACTCCCCTCCACCGCCACCCCTCCTCGAGGGCCTTGGTCTGCTTCTCTTTGGGTTCCCAGCATCTGGCACACTGGAAGTGACAACAACGGGATGACGTTCACTCTTTGATGGAGTGGACAGGTGTGGACGTGGTTACCTTCCTGCCCTTCTCCTGTGCACTGCGGACCACGCGTTTCACCTCATTGGCATAGGCCACCGCTGGATTGGGGTGGTCCTCCCGGTAGGGGCCTCGGTAGGTGTCTGGGAGAGGTGCCTGTGGGGAGTGATAGCACCGTGTCATCCGGGCTTGGGGGTGGGCACCGACCTGTCGCGACTTGGGCAGTGCATACCACGTGGACCCACTCCTTCTGGCCGTCCAGGCTGCGGAACTTGTAGGGACTGATGTCAATCAGGGAGCTCAGGTGACCGTGGTAGGCACTGGGGAGCACGGAAGGTGGGCTCAGACCAGGCAGGACACACGCCCTGGCCTGGCCCTGACCACTGTCCAACCACCTCCGAAGACACGGGGGAGGCCAACTCTTCTGATCTGACACAGCCCCCGTGTCCGTGGGCTGGGAAAGAGCGTGGGCCTTGGGGTCAGCAGCACTTCCTGCAAGGCCGCCTCCTGCCTGCACAACAGAGGCTGATCACCTAGCCCTGAGGTCCCCAAGCCCTGGGCTGCAGACCTCTGCTGCCGCTGCCTTGCTGCCCACCCCCACCCCAGTCTGTGGAAAAATTGTCTTCCATGAAACCAGTCCCTGGTGCCAAAAAAGTTGGGGACTGCTGATTTAACCTCTCTGGGTTCAGTTTTCTCTTCTGTAAAACGGGGAGATTTCTCCTTCAGGGCTCTAATGCACCTTAAATGTGATGATGCTCTAAACCCGGGCCTGGGTCTTATGCTCATAGGTACTCGACACGTGGAAGCTACTGTTGGAACAGTCTGAACATCTAAAAGGCTGTAGGACCAACTCTGACTCCTTTATAAAACATTCTCTGCTCCCCGGAAGCTGCCTTCCCCTCCCAGTGGCCCAGGGACAGAGCCTCCAAGGAGGTGTCTCTGGGGTCCTCTGCCTGCCACACTCCCCTTCAACGGCCCAGGCCCTTCATCCTCCCTGCCTAAGGCACCCAAAGCCAAAGCCTCACTGATCCCCAGTAAGCCTGTGGCCTAGGCTTTTGGAAGTGGCAGGGCCGTGACTTGTACTTACTGGTCTAACACCACCACGTCTTGGTGTCCTGTGTATCGGCGGGCCAGCCTCAGGGCTAGGTCGTTGGCTTCTGACCTACAACCGAGAAGGTGGGCACAGCTCAGACAGGTGTCCAGGAGCTTCCCACAGAGACACCGTGAAGGCAGGAGCCCTTCCAGCTGCAAGAAGATTCTCAGACATCATTCAGATAGTCATTTGGTAACTAACAAATGCCTCCTACGTGCTAGGAGCTGGGGGCAAAACAGTAGATAAAACAGGCCCTGGCGCTCCTGAAACTTACATTCTACGATGTGTCACTAAAGCCAAAAAAACAAAGAAAGAAAGAGCGATCATTTTGGTAAGTGCTACAATGGATACATGGGCCAAGGCAGAAGAACCAGAGGGGGGCCTACTTTAGACAGGAGGGCGTTAGGGCTGAATTGTGTTCCCCCAATACTTATGCCAAAGCCCTAACCCCCAGTACCTCAGAATGGCCGGTGTCTGTGACTGTATTTGGACATAAGGTGATTCAGGTAAAATGAGGTCATTAAAGCGGGCCTTAGTCCAAGTGGACTGGTATTCTCATAGGAGGAGGAACTCTGGACACATGGAGCAACAGCAGGGGCATGTGTACACAGGAGAAATGACCATGTGAAGACACAGCAAGAAGGCGGCCGTCTGTAAGCCAAGGAGAGAGGCCTTAAAAGAAACCCAACCTTGGCCGGGCGCGGTGGCTCACAGCTGTAATCCTAGCACTCTGGGAGGCCGAGGCAGGTGGATTACTGGAGGTCAGGAGTTCGAGACCAGCCTGAACAAGAGCGAGACCCCGTCTCTACTAAAAATAGAAAGAAATTGTCTGGCCAACTAAAATATATATAGAAAAAATTAGCCGGGCATGGTGGCGCATGCCTGTAGTCCCAGCTACTCGGGAGGCTGAGGCAGGAGGATTGCTTAAGCCCAGGAGTTTGAGGTTGCTGTGAGCTAGGTTGACGCCACAGCACTCACTCTAGTCCGGGCAACAAAGCGAGACTCTGTCTCAAAAAAAAAAAAAAAAAGAAACCCAACCTGCCGACACCTTGATCTCGGACTTCCAGCCTCCAGAACTGAGAAAACGAATTTCTGTTGTTTAAGCCACCCAGTCAGTGGTATTGTGTTATGGCGGCCCTAGCAGCCCAACACAGAGGGTCAGGGAAGGCCTCTATGAGGAGGCAACACCTGCCCTGAGTCAAGAGGGAGCGGTTTCCAGGCAGAGGAAGCAGTATGCACAAAGCCCCATGAAGGAAAAGAGCTCGGTGTGCTCAGGAAACCAAGAGAAGACACGTAAAGCCAGGGCCCAAGGAGGGCAGGGCAGGAAATGGGGACACGCAGGGGTCACATTCACAGGCTAGGAAGGAACCTGGCTTTTCTTCTCAGTGCCATGTGATGCCACTGGAGACTGTTAATCAGAGAAGAGACTTTGCTCAGCTCCCATTTTAGGGGGCAGCCTCTGGGTATGTCTAATGGAGTAGAAAGGAGTGAAAGCAGAAGTGAGAAGACCTGAGAGGTGGATGCCCAGGTGAGAGCAGGTGGTGCCACAGAGATGGCGAGAGGTGGGTAGGGTTAAGAGACATCCTGGAGATGGACGAGGCAGGACGGATGCAGGGCCGTGTGTGTACGTGGCTTCTGCCTTGAGCAGAGACGTAGACGACAATGCCCTTTACTGGGCACGATGGGGTGGGGGTGGGGTGGACGGTCTTCTTGGGAAGCTCTGGGGTGGGTATCCGGGGGCATCAGGGAGAACAGTGCCATGGTCCCACACCGGGCGTTAGTGGAAGACCACCAACTCTTGCTTGTCTTTGGGATACGTGAAGTTGGAGATGTTCGTCAGATGTCACAAGGGCAGTTAGAACCGAGGCTGGAACACATGGGAAGTGGCCGGGCTTGGGAGTCACCAGGATATGATATTTAACAACACCCAGGAAACGCATGGGATCATGTAAGGAGAGGGCTCAGAGAGAAAAATGACCAGGAGCAGCCTGGAGGAACAGAGGAGCAGGAGGTGGCAAAGGAGACTGGGCAGGAGTGGCCAGGGAAGCTGGCAGAAACCCAGGAGGGCTCAGTGCCCAGGGAGCATGGGGAGAAGCATTTCCAGACAGTGCTGACTCTGTCAACTACAGCTGAGAGACAGAGTACAACAAGACAGCACAGAGATTCCTGGGTTTGGCGACACAGAAGTCACTGGAATCCACATAGGATACATTTGGTGGAGTCAGCCAGCAAGAGCATCGCTTCCTCCACCGCTGAGGAAGGGCGGGCTCCTGCACTCAGCCCCCTGCTCTTCCCTGAGAAGTTACAGTTCTGGTTCCACCAGCTCCTGGTGGGTGGCCCTGGGCAAGCTAGTTCCTTCCTTTGAACTGCTGTTTCCTTATCTGTAAAATGAAAATGGTAAATTCCACCTTCTAGAAATTATGTGGGGGATTGATGAATGTAGTATGTAAACGGCAATGATAATAGTAATCTTTACTATACTCTAAACGCCACTACCTATGACTTGTTGGAATGTTCCCTCCCAGATATGCTGTGATCACCTGCCTGTTTGTTTCCACGGCTACTCCCAGCGGAAGCAGCTACCACCACCTTTTACCTGGCCGCTGAACTGGCATCTAACAGTGTCCATTCTTGCCCTCCCCCTGCCTGGATCGCCTCCCTGATTAAAGCCCTCCAATGGCGTCCCAGTGCTCTCAGGATAAAGACAGCTCCCTGGCTGGGAGAAAAGGCCCTGAGTGGTGGGTCCTGCCTCCCTTCCCAGTGTCAGCTCACACCCTCCCCTCTCCCTCACTGGCCTTCCTTCAGTTCAAGTGAGCCAGGGTACCACACGCCTTCCTGCTTCAGGGCCTTTGCACAGGCTGTTCCGTGTGGTGACCAGCCTTGACAGGAGTATATCCTCTGGAGCGGGCAGTACCGTTCCTTCTTCCTCTCCTAGTTATCTCCTAGTCAGCTCTTAGCTTGGCATCACCTCTTCAGGGAAGGCTTCCCTCACATTCCCAGAACAGGTCAGGTCCCCCCAGTACCTCCAGGCCTCGCTACACCCTGTGCTCTTCCTCCAAACAATGGCCCTCTTTATAATTCTGTATTTTTTTGCAGAATCACTTGATGTTTTTGCTCCTCACTGAGCAAGCTGAGGGCAAGGATTCTGACTGTATCCATAAGGCAGAAATAAAGGAAAGTATTACCTCATTAAGCCCCCAAAATGGTCGTGGAGGGGAGGGAATGGCATCCTTTACTAAGAGACAAGGAAACTGGATCCGACAGAAAAGGCACCAGGGTCCACGGCTGGGACGTGCAGGAGCCTGGTGCAGCGAGGGCTGCCTCTTCCTGAACTCCACACTTGGTGGGCTACACTACACTGGGCCCACGTGAGCAACTCTTTGTCGTCGTCTCACCCTCTTGCTGGGGGCTGACGGCAGTCTACTTACCCAGAATTCAGGAAATAAAACACACAGAGCTTCTCCGGCAGGGTCTCTGACAGCCTCTGTGCGTAATCCACGATGTTGTCGTGCAGGTATCGGCTGTTGGTGTTGAGCACCTGGTTCTGTTCATGCGCTGCTTGGACCACGAGAGGGTGGCAGTGCCCAACTGGAAGAGGGCCACCTCCATCACACGGCCACTCTGTTCAGCCAGTCCCACCCGGCCTCCCCCAGCCCCACGCTGTAAACCCCGCCAGGAGACACAGGGAGGGAGAGGTGGCAAGGGGAGTGTGAAGACAGAGGGGGAGACAGAGATGCCAGTTCTGGAAAGGGAGACCTAGAAAAGGAGTCCCTGAGATTCTGGCAGAAGGAACAGGTTCTCTGGCAGATACCCTACCTAGCCCATGTCATTGAGGAGGCCTCTTGAGGCCTTCTGCTTGACAAAGGGAGGGGGTGGGAGGTGACTATCAGCAACAGATTTTACTTCACCAGCCAGTGGGGGCCGGAGGTAATCTTGAGTGCCAGAGGCTAAGGATAATGACAACAGTGAACATGAATTGAGAGCTCACCATGTGCCAGGCACATTCAAAGCAAGTTACATGAATTAACACACATAATTCTCCAAAATACCTTCAGGTGGGTACCTAGTATTATCATGTCTATTTTACAGATGAACAAACTGAGGCACAGAGAATTAAGTAACTTGCCCAAGAACATAAAGTCACTAACTGGGGGAAAGGGACCTGAGCCCAAGCAGTCTCGGACTAGAGCCCCTGCTCTGAACGTCTGCTGAGTCGCGGCCTGCCTTTCCTTCCATCAGCTCTGGCAGCCCCGTCCAGAGGACTGAGTTCCGACTTCAGTTTCCTTGCTCAGCACCTGAGACGGTCAGTAGGGAGGAAACGGTGCCATGACAAAACATGTTGCATTGCTGGTCATAGCTGGGCTGTTCACCACCCTCTGAGCTCGTCATCAGTCCCAAGTGGAACTGGCCCCACAGACCTAGATCTCTGACTTCTGCTTGGCTTAACACAGCTCTGGTTTGGAGACTTCTATAGCTACATCACAAAGACTGGGCCTCCTCTGCACACGGGTGGTGCCTCAGCTCCATGGAGCTTCTCCACACTTGTCTGCAACCTCAGAGTCACCTTGGGACCAGGCTCACAGCCTCAGCCTCCTCTCCTACCCTGCAAGCTCAAGGCATGATACTGACCGTGAGCCACGTTGTTGATGCAGTCCAGGTACTCTGCCCCCTGCTCGTCGTACAGGTACTGCCCGTGGCCCCGGACAATCTTAACAGGATCCTCAGGAAAAAAGAGTCTGCAGGAAGAGCTGTGGGGACAGGCAAGGAGTGGACAGCCATGTCTGAAAACCTGAAGGGAGAAGTCCACCATCACAGGCCTCCCCCACCCCTTCTCAGTTTGCGGAAAGGACAAAAGCGTGAAGGGCAAGGTGCTGCTTCCCTGTCTCATCTCCCTACTCCGTATGTGGCTGCAAAGGAGGAAACGGCTGGGGTAAGAAGTTGCTGAAGCTTAAGACTGTTTCTTAAGTCACGCTACGCCTCTGTGGCCTCGCTCATTTCTGCATGTGCCCACATCAGTCCCTCGGACCCTGGGACAAGGTGACTGCCCCAGACCCACGAGGGCTCTGTGAGGCCGTTTCCTTGCTGGGATGGGTGGGATGGAGGGCACCCGCATCAGAGGGCTGGCCCTCAGCCTTAAGCGGTCCCGCCGGCCCTGAGCTCCAGCGGGAGGCTGCGTAACCCGCCCCCACGCCCCACGCAGCGCCCCTCTCCTATCAGACGCAGACTTTCTCGAAGGCTGCTGGGGAAACGGCTGCCCCGCCCCCAGCGTCGCCTGAACCTTCAGACCCTTCCCGGGTCCTCTCAAGCCGGGCCCAGGTCCTGCGGACGGGCCGCCGCGCTCCCAGGCGCCAGGGCAAAGGCCGCCGAGCGGGACGCCAGAACCGGGGCAGCGCGCGGCGGGGCGGGCTCCGAGCCGCGGGACGCGCCGAGGGCGGCCGGAGACGGCGCTGCGGGGAGGCCGCGGAGACCGCCCGCGCCGCCAGCTTCCGGGCAGGCGGTGGCCGAGGGCTCCGCACCGGCCGCGCGTGCGCCATGTGCGCCGCGCGCCCGCCCGCCGGGTACCTGAGGAGACGCCGCCGCAGCGCCAGCGTGTCGGCCTTCGTGCGCCGCGCCGCGGCCATGGCGCCGCCGCCTGCCGCTGCCCCCGCCCGCACGGCCGCCGCGCTGGGCCCCGCCCCCGCCGGCCCCGCCCCCCCGCGCCCGCTGTGCTTTCGCTCTTGTATTATTTGGCAAACGGGCCTGGCAGCCTCCCCGCTCTGGAGCCCTGACCTGGCAGTCGCGCGGGAGCGGGGTTTGTGCTCGCCTTGCCGAGAGCTGCCCCGGCCCTGGGCCTCGCCCCTCCAGGCCTCTCTGGTTTTCCTTCCAGGGAAGTGTCCCTGGGCGACCTCGCCGCTGCATCCGGCACCCAGGCGTGTTTCTGAGCTCCCGCAGGCCTCGCCTGAGTCAGGCTGAGTCTTTGAGCCCCCTTCCCCGCGCATAAAATGGGGTGCACCTTGAAGGTTAAACGGGAGTGTGTGACTGGCACCCAGCCCAGGGCCGGGGAAGCGATTGCTGTGCTTGGGCAGGACTTAGGGTCTTCCTAGCCCGGTGAAGGGGAAGCAGTCTGCAGGGCACCAAGGTGACTGCTGGATCCAGGCAGGGTGAACACGAGGTGTCTCAGTGCTAAGAGAATCATGCAGTTGAGGCAGGGAGAGAGTTGGAAAGCCTGAGCCCTGTTGTACATGTCCAGGACACTGAGGCCCAGAAAGGGAAGGGCTTTGTCAGACACAGCAAGTCTGCTGCAGAGGCCAGACTTCAACTGGTGTCTGCTTGACTTTCAGCCCACGGAGTGAGAAGAAAAGGCCTCCCAGGGGCTGGGAACTGAGAGATACCCCTCCTGGGGTGGGACACTTGGGACTTTCTGCCCTGACAAACGCTATAGAGCAAGGGCCCAGGGCTGCAGCCCACACAGGCATGGGGAGGGGCTCCTGCTTGCCCCTCCTTTTCTGTCTCTCTTGTCATGATTCCCAGTCCTCTACGGCATTCCCTCATTCTGAGTTCTTCCCAATAAAATTGGAAAATGCTTAAGGCATTTATTAAAGAACATTTGGAGTTTCTTATTTTTTTATTATGGTAAGATATATATAGCAGAATTTACCATTTTAGCCATTTTTAAGGGCACAATTCAGTGGCAAAAGTACATTCACATTGTTGTGCAACCATCACCACCATCCATGCAACAGAACTTTTTCATCATCCTGAACTGAATGGAATTTCAATCGTAAAGCTGAACTGAACCTTTTATATGATTATCGAAAACATTCCTCCCAAATTAACAAAGAAGTTAATTGCTTGTGGCCTGTACTTCTTTTTTGAGGATCAAGGCCCCATAGACCCTGTGCGTGTGAGTGGGACAGTAGTCCCTGCTTTCTTGGTGTGTCGGCTTCTCCGCTTTGGTGGAGACACTGTGGTGCTTCTACGCTGTGCAGTTCCAGCTTTTAATGTAATATAGTGTGTGGGTGTGTGTGTGTGTGTGTGTGTGTGTGTAGAGGGAGTCTGAGAGTCACCTTTTTGGGGCCCATCTTCAGCTCTGTCTTGCAACCCAAACTCCAGCCACAGCTGTGGCCCAGGGCAGCTCAGAGAATTCATGTTGGCTGGGCAGGGTTGGGGGGGGTTCCTGCCTTGGGGTAGGGGGTGAGAAGGCTGTAGCTGGGCCCAGGTAACATCTCACCTGCTCCTGGGACGTCCTGGGTCAAGAGGCAATATAGTTGGAGTTGGAAGTCAGACCAGGCATTTCTTGTGCCAAGAGTGTCTGTAGCAGGGGGCAGTGTAACATCAGGAGGCCTCACCTTCCTCCTGCTCAGAAAGGCCCCCCCCTTCCTGCCTGGGCCCCCTGCTAAGCACTCCTCTGTCCATGGTCTCAAGGCAGCATTGGAGGCCAAGGGAGTGGGGGATGGCTGGAAGGGGTGAGCCAAGATTTGAACCCAGGGCATAGTGTTTGTCAGTGGGGGTGTCAGTGGCATTCTTTTTGAGCTGAGTCATCATTGGGTAGGACTGTCCTATGCATTTCGGGTGTTTGATATCCGTCACTCCCTCCACTGAATGCCAGGAGCGTCCCCCAATCACTGTGACAACCAAAAGCATCCTGTGCATTTCTAGTGATCTCCTAGGGACCAGGAAGAAAGAGACCTGGGTAAGCCCAGTTTTGTCAGGCCACAGATTTATCTGTACCAGGGGATAGTTGTCCTTGTGAGTACTCTAGCTGTCATGGCACACAGCAGGGCTTGGTTTCTGTCTTCTGGAAGCGGGTAGTTTGAGGCTGAGCTGCCCTTCTTGGCTGCAGACCTGAGACTTTCCACTCCTTGAGGCTCAGCTGTGAGGCAGGGCACTCCCCAGTGTGTCAGCTGGGACCTTGAGGAAATCGCTGTCTCCTCTTTGTCTCTCTGTCCTCCCCCCAGGCTCTTTGAGGATTTAAGTTTGCAGTTGAAAAGTTTGCAGGCCTGAGGAATAAGGTATGATGCCACAGGATGGCAGCAATGGGCCAAGAATGCCCCGTCTTGACCAAAGGAGCAGGACAGAGACCCTTTCAGATGACGGGGGAAGGGGGGCACATGTCGCTTCTAACCCCCCCACCCCCCACAAGGATCTGCCTGCCAGTCGCCCAGCATCATGGGGCTGTCTATCAGATTCCATGCCCTGCCAAACAATTTTGGAAAGAGATTAGAGGACATCCGAGAGCTTGGGTCCGGTCCCAAGCCTGCCACTACATCCTGGCTGTGCATCCCTGGGCAGGTGACCACCCCCTCTAAGCCTCAGTTTTCCCATATGTAAAATGGAAATAGTGACACCTATCACATAGGCCCCATCCTTGACAGCATTGGTGAAGGGATCAAGTGAGGTTCCTGGGTGGAGGGAGGAGGGAACTGCAAACTGTAGAGGGTACAGATTTGTGAGGCTATGTTGGCACTCTATAGGTGCTGACACGCAGTGAGCTCCATCAGTCATCACAGCCCCACTGTGTTTCTCTTCCTTTTCCCACTACTGGCTTCCCTGGTGACCCAGACACTGGCCAAGCAGCATGGCCTGCCACTTGTTGCCAGCTCCTTAGGGAGACAGAGGAGGGGCTTGCATATCCCTCCCTCCTTAGCCAGTGTGTGGCTGAACCTCTTCTGCTTAGCAAGGGGGCCGTGCAGCAGAGGTCTGGTGGGGACTACCCATACATTGGCCCTCCTTAGGCCTGTCTTTAGAGACTTCTAGGGGCATGCACAGTTACTGTCAGAGACACCATCATTGCAGACCCTTTCTTCTCTACACCACCCTGGGTGTGCTTGGTTTTATCATCTATGAAATGGGTCCCTCTCTTGGGGTTATAAGAACCAGTTATGATGGGAGATGTGGAAATGCTTTGCCTGTGGCCCTTGCTTGGTCTTGGAGTTGGGAGGAGAGAGAAAAATCAGAATCATGGGCGTTCCTGGGTGCCTGACCTGTCCTAGGTTCTCCTGAATTTCGTGCAGCTGAGCCTCGCTGAGCCGCAGGCTGAGGGGTGAGCATTGCCATCCCAGCTCACAGTGAGGGCAGGGTGCATTTGCTGAGATGGCTGCAGTGAGATCTACTCCACATTTTCTCCTTCAAGTATGATGTTGACACTTTCCCATTGAGAGGTAGGGTCTATCTCCCTCCCCTCTAATCTGGCAGAAAGTGACACTGTATGACTCCTGAGGCTTGGCCATAGAAGGTGCCACAGCTTGCACCTGGTCCACCTGGGACATTCCCCCTTGGAATCCAGCCACCATGCTGTGAGGAAGCCCAGGCCATGTGAAGAAGCCACCAGTAAGTGGTCTGGTCATCTGAGGGCCCCAGTTACTGGCAGTGTCAACCATCAGATGTGGGAGAACTTAACCCCCAGAACTGTAAGAAACAGCAAAGATCATTGTTTCTTGGTGACAAGTTTTGGGGTGATTTGTTACGTAGCAGTCTGGTAACCAACACAGTGGAACACACGGGGGGTGGGGCTCGGTGACATGAAGTGCTGCTTGTGGAGGGACCAGGTCTTGGAACACACGGGGGTTGGGGCTCGGTGACATGAAGTGCTGCTTGTGGAGGGACCAGGTCTTGAGCCTGCGTCTTCCTAACTCCAAATCCTGTCTTTGCCCCCATCCTGAACTACTTCCTCTGGTTTCTGGGATGTCTCTGACCCAGGGAGAGTCCCTTTTTCCCTCCCTACGCGGCAATGGCCAGGATGAAACCTCAGCCGGAGGTGCCCCAGGGGCAGTCCACAGGGACAGGCACGCCCAGACACACACTTGTGGTTTATTACTGCAGTGACAGCCCTCTGCACAGAAATGGGCGGGAGTGGCTGGGACAGAGCTGGTTGCTGGGGATGCTTGTTAGAAGTGGAACGGCCTCTTGTCAGAGTGTAGACAGCTCTGGCTGCAGCTCCCCTGCTCAGGCCAGCTGGGAACCGGCCCTGAGGTTCGCTTTGTCTGCACAACTCACCAGGAGAACCATTTCTGGCAGGCTGCCAGAGCAATGGGTGGGAGACGTGGGGCCAGTGAGACCCAGACTCTGAGCTGGAGGCCTGCCTGCTCGGGCCAGGCAAAGCCCCATCCCGTCTCTGCTCTGGCTGATGTGGACGCGGAGACAAGAAGTAGCAGCCAGTCCAGCCTGGGACCCTCTGTGCCTGACACTTGGGGACCACTGGGCTCCCTGCAGCTGGGTCCACATTGCAGCAGTCACAGAGCTTGGCCACTACTCTTGGCCAGAAGACACGTGTTCTCGTGGCAGCTGGTGTCCTGAGGCCTCCTTAAGTGGGTGGGAGCTAGCCCCTCGGTGCTTTCTACTGACTGCTCCCCAGGTCCAGCTGCAAGTGCTTGGCGGGAGTCTGGTCTGGGGGTCTGAGCGTACGGGCAGCTGGCTGTGGCTGGGTCCAAGCCCTGGGCCCTCTTGGCTGGGGTGTGTCCTGGGGGCTCCAGAGCTACAAGGGGCAGCTCTTGCAGGGCAGTGCCACAGCTGTGAGTCTCTCCGCCGATCAGGCGGCTGAAGGCCCAGCCGGGACCTTTCCAGCCTGTCCGGAGCAGGCACTCTTCCTGGGAAAGCCAAGTCCCCTGGGGGCCCCTCAGGGCAAGCTGCCCCCAGACTGGCCTGTCCACATTCCTGCAGCTTCACGTGCTGACAGTTCTGGGCTGGGTGGGCACACTCTTAAATGTTAAAAGGCCACAGGTGGCACATCCCATGAAAAAAGATCAATATATTACTGTTTTGTCTTTACAAAAATTAAAAACGTCCACACAGATCTGTACAGGTGTGAGCTGGGTCTGGGATCACTGGAAAAGGAGGAGAGACTGAAGGTGACGAGGGGCCCAAGAGACCCCTGTGGCCCCACTCCCATCCAGACCACCCTGCTGCAGCACCCCGTCCTGCCCATGTCCTCGGGAACACGTGTGGCCCCTCCTTTCCTCCCTCTCCTCTCTACGTCCACATCCCTCTCAGCGGGGCAGGTTGGACCAAGTCCCAGCAGGCACTGGTGGTTTTGCACTGGCTGGGCCAGGTGTCAACTGAGCCCAGTGTGACCAACAGGTGGGTTACCCACAATCACCCAAGACCACATGGTGGGAGAGTCACACCCAGGGTCATGACGGGAAACCTGGCTATTCAGTCACTGTGCAGGGAGGGACGCCCAGAACTCTGAGTGAGCCCTCCCATCCCCCATCCTCCCTCCACTCCCCCAGAGCCTGCCCCAGAGACTCTTCCCTGCAAGGTACCTTGTGCCAGCAGCCAGGCACGGGCAGCCCATCGGGGCCCTGGAAAGAAAAAGGTTTCAGTGACTGGGACTGGGGTCTGGCCAGCTACCTACATGCCGCACACCCCTCCCCTGGTCTGTAGAGAGATGCAGTCCAGGGAGCTGCTGTGTGAGGCTGCTGCAGCCCACTGAGGCAGCAGGGTCGAGGGACATGATGGGCCTTCACTGTGCTTGTCCTGAGCGTGTTCCCACTGTGCTTTGTTGGGAACCCTGCGCAGTGGGCAGGGACAGAGGGCACTAGGGAAGAATGGGTGTTGTGCCAGACATGTGCTGGCCAGGAGGGGGCCCTGGCCTGGGCCCTGCCTGGCAGCAGTGACAGTGGCTCTCACCCCTCGCCCTGCCCTGAGAGCTTTCAGGCTTTGGGCAGCAATGCCTTTTAGAGTGTTTTAAGCCCAGGAGATGCATCCCACACCAGCCTGTCCTGGCGCCTGTGACGGGATCTGAGCAGAGGACGGGGCAGGCTCGGGTTGCCAGGGTGGACAGTGGGTATGGGGTGGGGCTGTCTGGCAGCATGGCCATGCCCACCCAAGCAGTCACACACGAGCAGGGGGGCAGGCTTCCGCCGGCAGCCTGGAGGGTTGGGAAATCGGAGAGGGACAAGGACTGACCCATCAGCCTGGGTCCCTGGGGAACCCTGGGGCAGAAGACACTTCATGCGGTTCCAAAGCACAGGCACGGGTCTCAGACACATGGGGCAGACCCCTGGAACATTCCCATGTATATGCCGGGGCACAGGCTGGGGACCAAAGGGAAGGTGGGGAGGAGGACAGAATGGGGAGGAAGGCTACAGGGAGGGAGGGCAGAGGCAGAGTAGAGGCCCTGGCCACCCAGAAGGCCCCACAGCACACAGCACACAGCAAGCCCGACCGCCTACTGCAGGGCAGGGCCTGATGCCCTTTGCCCGGCTGTGCCAGCCCAGTGCGCCTTGCTGGCCTCGGCACATGGGAATCTCCTGTTTCAAAGGAGACAAGGGCTTACTGACTTGGCAGGAGGTCCTGGCCCAGGGCCTGGAGCTGCGGGGCTGTGCTAACCCGCCTGCTGCCCCAGCTTTTTCTGTGTGCCCACCACGCCACTCTCCCCGTCTTTTTCTCATTCACTTCCCAAAACCTCTGGAGGGAGGGGTTCCCACCCCACTGCGCAGATGCGGAAACTGAGGACCGGGGAGCTAACGTGACTCATTCACAGCCAGAGGAGCAGGTGGCCCCACCCTGACGCCCTCTAGAGGGCGAGGGCGGCTTGCACACATCACGGCTGGAGGCCCCTCTCCCCATGCCCCCCCTGGGTATAGACATCTGGCCAGTTTTACCATGGAAACCCAGCTGTTTTGTTTTTTCTCTTTTCTGAGCTCCACTGGAAGAGCAAGACATGTAAACCCTGCCTGCCTTCTAGACAAAGGCACAGCAGTTGGGTTGTTGCCGGCACTGGCTCCGGTGGGCTAGCCAGGGCTCCCGGGGAAGAGCCTGGGCTGCCCCCACCCAGAGAAAGGCTCTTCTGGGAAGCAGGAAGGAAGAGGAGGGACACACCCAGAGAGGTCAGCAGGTCCCACCCTCCACAGTGGGGAAGCTGAGTTCCAGCCCCGCCTGGCCTCAAGCCCAGAGGGAATTCGACCCAGACCGTGGTCCTGGTAGGCAAGGGTGACAGCCGGGCACTCAGCACTCGCTGTCCCTGCACTCAGCAGCTTGCCTGTGGCAACTGGCTTCTTCCTCAGGGCCTAGCGCTCTCCCGGGCAGCCCCTGACATTAGTGATGACTCCAGGGAAAGGGAGCTCCGAACCTGGTCGAGCCATCTCCAGGCCCCGCCCAAGGTGGCTCACAAAGGGTCCCCACTTAAGCCAGCCCTGCCCTGGGGCTGAGTAATGAGGGGCAGTGACAGAGGGGCTGGGACCCCCAAGCCATGCCTATGGTGGGGGTCGGGGCCAGAGCCGGAGGAGCCGGGATGATGGCAGTAGCAGCAGCAGCACTGGTGGCCCTGGCAGTGTGGGCATGCTGGCGCGGGACTTGCACCGGAGTTCTGAGGACAGAGAAGATGTTGGCCTGACCCTGGTCAGAGGCTGAAAAGATCTGGGGCGTGGCTGCCATTGTGCTCCGACACGTACCACAGGACACGGCTGGTCTAGGCCCGGTGGTCCTGGCTCACCCTTCTGGCCCTTCACTCCTTTCCGGCCGGGGACCCCTCGCTCTCCCTGCACAGAGGGGAGATGGTGGTATGGCCGCAGCTTCCGGGCTCAAGACCCTCTAATACCGCAACACCCAGTTAAGCCCCGGCCCTGATGCTTTAGCGCGACCCCCACCCACTGCCTGCCTGCCACCCGGCTTCTCTCCGCCTGCTTGTCCTGGGCTCCCACTCCCGGGACCCCTTGCCCCCCCCCCCGCCCCCCGCCGTGCCGCTGCCACCAGCTCCTGTCCCCCGCCCCCACCTTCTCTCCACGCTCGCTCCGGTCACCTTTCTCTCCTCGGGGTCCAGGGAAGCCCTGATGAGAGGATTCAAGGTTAAGGCTGGACATGAGGTTGCAGGTCTGCCCCTCTGTTATCCGCTCATTTCTGCTCCTCTCCCATCCATCCCCCTCCTCCCTCCACGCGTTTTCGTGGCACAAGCGGGCCTGGCCCCAACTGTGAGGTGACACACGTGCTGGGTACCAGGCTGATGCACTTAGGACACCAGCTCTGCTTCCTCCAAAGCAGACCATGGTCGGTGTCTGAGTGGGAGCCCTCGGGCAGAGCTACCAGTGAGCAGCTTTTCACACCGCAGTCAGGTGCCGCCGCACTGGCCTCTGCTGGGCACAGAGACTCCAGGAACCCATGGAAGTTACGTCACCATCTTCGACAGAATGAGAAATGGTGTTTCTCGGCTCAGTTTCTGCACACTCGTCTGTCCATTCAGCTATCTGTCCTTCCATGCAAGCAATATGAATAAGCACCCACTAGGAACTAGGCTGGACACTGCGGACAGAGAAGGGCATTTGACACGTTCCCTCCCTCGTGTCTAAGGGGCAGTCAAGAGTGCTGCTGCCGAAGGTCAGTGCTCAGGGACACAGGTGCAAAACAGGTGGGAGGGTGGTGGCCAAAGGGGTTCTGTCCAGGGGTGGGGGCTCAAAGGAAGCTTCTCAAAGGAGCAGGGTCCCCATTTCAGCTGGGCCTGGCGGAGCTGAAGAGGCTCCCAGGGTTTGCCAGGTAGAGAAGGTGGGCTTGGCCTTGAGATGCCACTCTGAGCTCCTGGCCTCCTAGAAGTGGCCGTGGCCATGCTGGTGGCAGCATGGAGCCTCCTGCTCCACTCCCCACCGCGCCCCGCGTGGGACCTGCATCCAGGCTCGTCTTCTCTCCAGTGGAGCAGCCCTCCCTGTCAGAAACCGGGCTCTTCCTCTTCCTTGTCCACATTTGCTCTCCAAGGCAACATTCTCTTTTTAAAGCTAGGGTGGATGCCAGAGTCCTCGCAGCCCTGCCTCTGGCCACTATCTCCCTCGCAATAGCTAATGATTTTCACAATCCACTGCCTCCTCCTGAGCGTGTGAGCAGGCCTGCATTCCCACGGCCAAGCCGCGGTTCAGTGTCGGCCTAACTGGGGCCAGTAAGACCCCAGGAGACTTTCTCTAGGACGCTAGAGTGAGGCAAATATTCTTTCTTCTGGGTCTGGGCCTGGCAGGATGCAGTCTGGCTCTGCCTCTCCACACATGGAGCTTGGGAATGATTCCCACACAGGGGAAGCAGAAACAGGAGACCCATGGTTGAACCTCTGGACTTTTCAGTTATAAGTCATTTTAGGCCAGTTTAAACTATGTTTTCTACCTGTGCTACCAAAAGAGACTTGATACATTCAACATCGGGCTAATACTTCCCTTCCTCTCTTTCTCACAATACTGCTCTAGCTGAAGCCTCATCATGTGTCACCAAGATACTGCAACAGGCTCCTCACTGCTTTCCCCACCTCCTTGCTACAATGCATCATCCATCCACCATCCCTTCATCCATCCATCCACCATCCATTCACTGTCCATCCACCATCCCTTCATCCATCCGTCCATCGTCCATTCACTGTCCTTCCACCATCCCTTC
>CM052436.1:133885883-133937388 GCA_028533085.1 Varecia variegata | reverse complement strand
CTGTCCATCCACCATCCCTTCATCCATCCGTCCACCGTCCATTCACTGTCCATCCACCATCCCTTCATCCATCCGTCCACCGTCCATTCACTGTCCATCCACCATCCCTTCATCCATCCGTCCACCGTCCATTCACTGTCCATCCACCATCCCTTCATCCATCCGTCCACCATCCATTCACTGTCCATCCATCCGTCCACCATCCATTCACTGTCCATGCATCATCCGTCTATCATCCACTCATCCATCCATCCATTCGTCTATCCATCCATCCACCATCTATCCATCAGCAATCTATCCATCCATCCACCATCCATCTATCCATTATCCATCCATCCATCCACCATCCATCCTTCCATAAAGCACCGACTCTGGGCTGTGCACTGGACTTGGCACTGAGGACACAGGAGTCAGCTGCAGTCCCAGCCCTGGGAAAGGGGGTCACACTTGAGCTAGCCAGATCAGGTTACCGTATAAGGGCGGAAGATACACACAGGAGGGACCAGAACACTCAGAGTGAATGATGAGACACTTACGTCTAATCCTGGCTCCCCGGGCCTGCCCTGAGGAGAGACACAGAGGGGTGAGGGGCGCTGGGGGGGGGTTCTGGGAGCACAGCTGCTGATGAAGTTTAGCCTGTGGGTTGGCCACAGACATGGGGGCAGGGAGACCCACCGACCATGCAGGCACGGAGGACAGGGAAGACATGGCATTTACAGAGCCTGAACTCTGGCTCTGTGAGGTGCAGGGACCCCGTGAGGTACAGGGTGGAGCACCCAGGGCTGACTGACACTGTGGACGCATGGCCATAGTTGGGGAGGGGTTCCGAGTAAGGTGGTTACCTTCTCTCCTTTGGTTCCTGGTAGCCCAATAAGGCCTGGTAGGCCAACTGGCCCCTGGACAGAAAAGGACTGGGTCAGGAGGCATCCCAGTTACAGGAGTGACCCTCTGGGGACAAACAAGGCAGGGACACTCACAGGCAGGCCGCTGGGGCCTCTCTCGCCCGACGCGCCCTTCTCTCCCTTGGCTCCATCCGAGCCCTGGAAGCAAAGGGGGAAATCAGTCAGGGAGTAGGGGGTGGACAGACAGCAGGACAGGCATGCTTGGGGCCTGCATGGGAGCTGGGTGTGCATGGCAGAGGGACAGATCCAGGCTCCACAGGCCTGGCCCAGCTTCCTCCATGGCGAGGATAATTGGGATGAGCTACAGGCACATGCATTTCACCTTTTCCAACACTCCGGCTCTCTCAGTAATCATGGAAGGGGACTGCAGTCACCCCTGCCACAGATGAGGAAAAGAGGTGCAGGGGGGTGCAGGGAGGGCCAGGGACAGGCCCAGCCACACAGCTGGGAAGGGAGGTGGCAGAGCTGAGTACCAATCAGGTTTCCGAGCCCCAACCTTGGACCCGTCCCTGACAATAGCTGCCTCTTGTAAACACGGTCTGAGGAGGCCTTGGGACAAAACAGAACCTGAAGCAGCACGTCTGGCTGGGCCACACACTCGGGCCCACTCGGGCCTGGGATCCCACGACTGAGGCCCCCACCTTGTGCTCCTCCCCAGGGCACCAGCGGGCGTGCCGAGCAGCAAGGCCAGATGGCCTCCCCTTCCGTGTCTGCCTCCCTGGGGCAGGGCACACAGGCAGGCCACACTCGAGGTTTTAATTTAAGAGCAGAGAACACGACATTATGTAACGCACACCCACCCTAGAATTCATGCTCCATCTGTGGGCAGTTGAGAAACAGCTGTGCGTGGGGGCGCGAGAGGGAGAGACGCAGAGAAAGGTGGAGAAGGTGAGGAGGGAGACACAGCGGAAGGTGGACTGGAGGAGGAGACAGGGAGACAGACGAGCCTTGGCAGGGGAGTGAGAGAACAGAGCCCCAGGTGGGGGCACCGGCCGAGGACATCGGGCTTGTTACACTCCCGAGATTTGAAATGTTCGGGCACTGGGAGGACGCAGGGTTGGGTCTGGGGCTGGGTGCAGGTCGCTGGCTGGGTATGGGTCCCCACTTGCCCACCAGCAAGGCTTTTGACCCTGCCCAAGCTGTGAGTCGGAGGCAAGCAGGGGGTTTCTACCCATTCACCCTGAGACCCTGAATTCCCTGAAGGCCCTAGGGAGGGAGGAGAAACAGATCAGAAGGGCTGTCTGGCTGGGTCCAGACCGCAGGTCAGGGCCCTACTGCAGTGGCCACAAAGGCTTCAGGCCATCTGCTGGCCCCTGTGGCCCTGCCCTGGGCTCTGCTCTCTTTGCGGGACATGCCCGGCTCCCCCCATGAGGATCCCTGTCCTACCCTCTTGGTATCCTGGCTGCTTTAATCCAAACCATCCTTACCATGGGGCCTGGGGGTCCGGGGGGGCCAGGGGGCCCCGGCTCCACTATGATCTGGGCCTAGGAATGGTCAGAGATGGGTTAGTCACCCACGGCACCATCATCCCTCCGCCCCCTACACTCACTCACTGGCTGCGCACCAGACTCACAGCCCTGGGCCCCTGGGGTGAGCCTCCTTCCTGTCTCCAGGAGGACACAGCCTGGTGAGGGCCCAGTGCTGGCCTTCGGGTTCTTGGATGGCCTCAGGTGGGGGACACAGCCCGAGGCTTCCTTGCTACTCTCCCCCACTGCCCTGGGCTTGGTCAGGCCAGGTGGCCTTTCTGTCCCAAGGCTCGAGCCCCCACTCGGCTTGGGCTGGGTGCTTGAGGGAAGCCCTGACCCTCAGCGCCCCTTACCAGGCTCTCCTGCAGGCTGTCGGATGCCGGCTCTCCCTTCTCTCCCTTGGGGCCGTCGGCACCCTGCAAGATGGGATGGCCTGTGAGCTCTTTCTGTCCAGCACCAAAGTCACACCCATGGTGCTCAGCGACCTCCCCTTCCTTCTCCACACAACTTCCACGCAGCAGTGATAAGCTGGCCTTTGCAGCTTAAAAAAATGTGCCCTAAATCAGTGGAACAGGCCCTGGGTGGTGAGCAGAGCAGGTCTCAGAGAGCACACGGACAGCGCAGATTCCCCTCCTGTGGTGTAGGGGCAAAGATCCCGCTTCACACCGCAGTGCCACCTCTCGAGTAACCTTCAGGGATGGAGAGTGGTTGGGACGTGAGGGCTTCCAGTGGCTGTGGGACACCTGGTGGCACTTCCAGTCTGGCCACAAGAGCAACAATAGCAATGGTGATGATGACAACAGTGGGTATCCGTGGCATGCCAGCCACCGCTCGCAGCACTGTCCACACATCCGCTCGTGGGGGCGGGGGGTTATCGTCCCCGGTTAGAGGTGAGGACACCTGGCAGGGAGGTGAGGTTTCTCATCCAGGGTTCCAGAGTCAGTGGGGGTGGGGTGGGAGGCAGCTTGGGGCGGAGCGCAGTGTTAATGCACCCAGCCCGCCTGGGAGGTCCTGGGAGCGCAGTGTTAATGCACCCAGCCCGTAAGGGGAGGTCCTCTTACGGATGAGGAGGTGGAGGCTCAGGGAGAGTAGGGGCAGTGTTGGCCAGGAGCCTAGAGTGCCTCCAGGCTGGGCGTCGAGGCCACAGCAGCTGCCTGTGGTGGGCACACACTCTCCTCGGGACTGGCCACAACGTGTGGCCCAGCCCAGCCACGTACCGGGAGGCCGGACAAGCCCATCTCTCCTGCTTCCCCTTTGAGTCCAGTAGGCCCGGGCTCCCCTGGGTCTCCTTTTGGTCCTCTGGGACCCTGCAAGCCACGAGAACAAGGGATTAGTGGGGCTAGGCAGGCATCTTCCCTCCCTGACCCGGGCGCGTGCCCAGAGCTTAGTCTAGGCCAGACCCCCACTTCCTCTCTGTGGGTCCCTACCTCCAGCACAGGTGGCTGGGAGCCTCAGCAGAATGTTGGGGGTATCTGGATGGAGGCAGGGAGGGGACAGCCCACTCCTGCCTCACTGCATGCTGGGGTGTGGGCACTTGGAGCAGGGGGATGGGGGAGAAGGGGGCAGGGCGCATGGGCCTGGGGCTGCCACCTAGGGGGCACTCGTGGGGTCAACTCTGTGCTCACAGCTCAGGAGCCTGTGGTGGGCACTGCCAACCCCACATAGCCTTCCAGCCACTGCACCCTCCACTCAACCAGTCACGCAACATCCAAGGTGTGCTACACACTGGGGACCCAGGAAAGACACACCCTCGAATAGCAAGTGACCCCCACGGATATCCTCATATCCGTGTAGGATTACACGTGTGCACACACATGTATAGCTACAATAATACCAACAGTGACAGTAATGCTAGCAGCTGACATTTGTGGACTCTTTGCTACCCTGTGGCGGGCACTGCTCTAATTGTTTTATATACACTGTTATTCAACCCTCATTACAGCCCTAGCACCTCTCACCTGCGGACAAGGAACCTGCCTTAGAGTGAGCGACTTGTCCAGGGCCCGGAGGCAAACCAGGACCTGCACCCAGGCAGCCCGGCTCCAGAGGCCACACCTTTTGCCACTATATCCTGTGGCCTTTTGCACATGGTGGTTTCTCTCTCTCTGACCTCACAAGTGCATGAGCATGCAAACACACACACACACACACACACACACACACATGCACACACACACACACAGCCCAACAGCAGGCACCGGCATCACCGAAGAAATGAAGGGCCCAGAGACCTTCTCTCCATCAATTCCTGGGGCACCGGGCAGTCCAAGCTCGCCCTGGAAGGGAACAGACAGTAAGAGGGGTTATGCCTCCCTTGGCCAGAGAGGGGTTGGTAGCCCGAGGGCTGGGCCAGGCTGCCTCCTGATCTGCACCACGCTTGGGTGCGATCCCTGCAGCTGGACCTCCAGAAAGGCGCCCACCACCTCCTCCCTTTCATTTCCGTGGCCCCTGATGGGCAGATGTAGCCCGTGGCTGGGATCTGTAGCTGGTGTGGCACAGGCTGGGAGGCTGAGGCATGGAAGGTTAAGTGGCTGCTCCAGGCCACCGAGCACAGGAGCAGCAGTGCCAGGACCAGACCTGGCACTTCAGTCTTAGGCTCTTTCTCCTGGGACAGACGGGCAGGCTGCAAACCAAGGGGCACCAGTCACAGGACTGGCTATGAGCATCTGGGGGCTGCTGTGATGTCACGAGGGACTGATTTTTCAGTTTAAACATGTGAATGAGGTTCCCAGGGAAGCCTCCCAGAGTAGGCAGGGCCAGGATGAAGGCTCCCAGCTTGGTTAGGAAGGAGCAGGGCCCCTTTCTCTGAGCCCCAGAAGCCAGGCCAGGAGCCCAGGGGGCAGTGCAAGGGCACATGCAGGGAGGAGGGGGAGGCGGGCCCTGGAGACAAGGCTGGGGGACCACAGAGCTGCATCTGCACTGACCTTGGCTCCAGGGATCCCCGGCGGCCCTGGGGGCCCCTGTGGCCCAGGAGGACCCTGTGTGTGAAAGTCAAACCAGTCAGTGGTTAGGCAGGGCCTCCCCTCACTGCCTGCCCAGCCCCCCCTGTGGGCCAAGTCCCTGTCCAGCTGAGCTGCAGCAGGGTCAAGGGACCTTGGAGCCTGCTTCTCCCCCAGTCAGGTCAGGCTACACTGCACATGGCTGGATCTGGCCCCCAAGTCTTGAGGAAGGCCAGGGAGCAGCACCCAGCAATGGATGAGAGAGCACAGTGTCCACTGCCACAGAGGGCCCCGAGTCCCTCTGCCCTCAGAGCCAGTCTGCCCCAAGTACAGATTTCTTCACAGCACTCCCCTGCTCAAGATCCTGCGACGGCTCCCTATTGCCTCTGGAAGCAAGCTAAAATCCTCTACTGGTATTCAAGGCTGGGCCAAAATTGCATCTCCAGTAGTAGCCTGGCATTGCCTTCTCTGCCTGTCCTGTGAGCTCTCTGACCATCTGGCTCTGTTGCCTGCTATCTGCTGGTCCTGGGGAGTTCCTCAGTCTCACAGGTAGAGTGTGGGGCCTTTAGCCTTTCTAGGTCTGCCCTCGTTCCCAAGCTCCTGTCCTGCCCTGTCCTTCCTGCAGGCCGCCTGCCCACCACGGCTCATCACCACCCTCTACTCAGCCTCTCGACGAGCTCTAGTCCCCCCGACCACCAGGTCCCTTCCCCTCGGGATCCTCCCTTCTTGTTGGCGTCTCCACTGAGATGTCCCTGGTCTTCCCTTGTGTTCTCCATCCTACCCACCTTCCTCTAGGCCCAGGCCCAGTGCCTCCCTGCCGTGGGGCACCAGCTCTCCCCTACTCCTTCTTACCATTTCCCAGCCAGCTTCCCCCGGTAGGTTTTTATTTTTTTAGCATCACTCCCCTGCTCAAGGACTGACTATGGCTGTGCGCTGCCCGTCAAATCCAGTCATCATCCCAGCCTAGCATCCACAGCCCTCCTCCTGACTCCCTGCGCTCGCAGAGCTTCTCCCACATGGCTTGCCGGCTGGGACACGTCATGCATGTGCATGCCGTTGGGGCCACATCACACCACGCCACACACCATGCCGGCCTGGGGTGGATCACAGTTACCGTCAACTTGTACTTCCCTGAGACCTGTGGGACATAACTGGAATTGAAGCTCTGCTGGGATCAGGTGCTAATGCCCAGTCTGGTCTCTGATGACCACCCCTCCCTGATTACACGGGAACCTTCTGGGGTACCCGAGAGCCGCTGGCACCTAACTTCTCTCTCCACTGGTGGTGGGTCCCAAGTTTGCCAGTGACTGGGCAGGGCTCAGAGGCCACACATCTCGCGAGGTTACCGGGCCAGGCCTTGCCACTCTCATTCTCCCCCACAGCAGTCAGTAGAAGTCTGAGCCCTCCAGCCAGTGTTCCTGGGGGGCCCCCGGGAGACAGTGTTGGGACTAGACAACAGGAAATGCTCTGCCTCCTGCCCTTGAGTGGGGAGATTTCCTTTTTGCCTTGGCCTCTGGGGAGCTCACGGCCACATGAGCCACATTCACAGCAGGTCTCTCAGCATCCTGCAGGTCTCAACCCAGCATTGATTTCCGTATCAGGCACCTAATGAAGTTGGGGTCTTTTTTTTCTTTTTTGAGACAGTCTTGCTCTGTTGCACAGGCTAGAGTGCAGTGGCACAATCATAGCGCATTGCAACCTCCAACTCCTGGACTCAAGCCATCCTCCTGCCTTGGCCTCTCAAAGTGCCAGAATTACAGGCATGAGCCACCATGTGTGGCCCAGTTGGGGTCTTTTTGCTAAGCTAGCCCTAGTCCCTTGTGTAAAGAAGAGCAGGATTAATACACAAAGTGAGCGACTATTCTTTAAGAAAATGAACATCTAGGGTGCTTCTTAGGAATACTACCTTGAAAGCGTCCAAGATCCGGCCATCGTAGTCGATCACCACTGTGTCTCCTTGCTCGCCCTTGAGGCCTGGGGGACCCTGAGGTGGGAAGAAGGATGAGAATTTCAGGGAAGAGCTATGTGGGTGGGCGAAGCAGTAGCTATCTCTGCATCACACCCAGAGAGGAGGTGAATGGAAGAGCCGTGTCACCCGGGCCCACACGCATGCTCAGTGTGCGCCCGTTCTCAGATGCAAGCTGTCGGGACCCCAGCACATGAGGGTAGGGGCAGGTGGAGGAGGGGAGACTGAGGAACACGCCCTGTCTGGTCTGAGCTGAGGGTGCCTGTGATCGGCCGTGATGCAGGTGTTCAAGCCCACTGAGGCCTGATCCCTGAGGTCTCAAGGGAAAATGGAAAGCCTGATTTTGACTTGAAATTCTTCAGATTTTTAAATGTTGACAAACATGCCAACATACCCACCACGAATGCACTGCCACTGGCCTGGCCCTTCCCTTCTGAATCTCACTTCCCTGCCCAGGCTGATGGCTGCCGGGAGGACAGTGAGGGTGGCAAGTGCTTTGGTTCAGGCCCAGAGCCGGCCCCTTACAAAGGGCAGAGAGACCCAGGATTAATATCCATGTTCACTGCTTAATCCAGCCCCTGGCCGCCCACACAGCCAAGCGGGAGGCTCAGATCCACTTTCCGGAGGAAGAAGCCAGCCCACTGACAGAGCTGAGGACGGACGGGGTCCCAGCTGTCAACATAAAGGTGTGTTGATAGGGGCTGGTCAGAGAGGATCTGGGGCTGGCTGGGGTGGCTGTGCTCCTGGTGGCAGGGTCGTGCAGGTCGTGCCACACGCAAACCACAGCCCTGCGTTTGAGTGTGCAAGGAAAAGGGTTGGCATGCACTCACCTGGGGAGGAGGGAGCTCTTATTTAATAAGAATTTGGGACTCTTATTTTTATATATTCACATTTGAGCAGTTTACCAAAAGCAAGTATTGTGAAATTAAAAAAAATCACTAATAAGTTATTTTAAAAATTTAAGAAGACTCCTAGTTCCTGTAGATCCACTGTTTCTCTGGGCTGTCTGTGGGGACAGGGGCTTCTGAAGCCACCATGAGCCTTGGATTCCATCAGTGTGGCCTGGCTGAGGGCAGCTGCTTACCCGGGGCCCCGTGGCTCCGTCCGTGCCTCGGTGGCCGGGCTCCCCCTGTGGAGACACACAGTGGCGGCGGGGGTGCAGACGTGAGGCCCGAGGACCCCACCCCTGCTCCGCCCGCAGGCCCCCCTTCCCACAAGGCTGGAGCCCTAGCGGCTGATATATGAGAGCCGCACTGCAGGGCCAGGACCCTCCTCTGACCCCCGTTGCATAGAGACGGGGACACTGAGGCCTGGGATCCCGAGGCTACTCGGTAAGCTGGCCACAAAGCTGGGCCGGGCAGAGGCCTTGTCACTCACTCACATGCACTGTCACCCACCCGAGGCCAGCCTCTCACTGCACGTCCCAGGAGACCCCGGCCCAGGCCTTCCTCAAAGGGCAAACTAGAGGGGGAGCCACATCGGCCCTCCCGCCTGGGTGAGAGTTGCAAGGGGCCTGCAGTGCCGGGCAGCGCGCTGCACAGTCACCTTTGGGCCGGGGGCACCGTCCACGCCGTTCTCTCCTTGGGGCCCCACACTCCCTGGCTCGCCCTGAAATAGAACATTCGCAGTGAGAGCGAGTGCAGGGTCGGGGGCAGCCAGGGGGTGCCGGGGCTGAGGGGCCTGGCGCCTGAGCCCCCACCCCAGGGCTCTCCCCAGCTCAGGGGGCACAGGGCCACAGCCACCACTTGCCGGTCTGGACCTTGGTACACACTTGGGGCAGCTCAGGGGCTCACGAGACAATTTGGAGGCCAGCTGGCCGGGGTTCGGTGGCTGTTGGGAGAGGTTGGAGGAGGAAGGCTTGAGGATGACCCCCGATTCCTGGCTTGGGGACAGGGCACAGAGTGGGGTGCCCTGAGACAGGAACCAAGAGGGCTTGGGGGAGTGAGTGGAGGGAAATGGCCTAGACCAGGTGCCAGGCCCGTTGGCAAGAGGGGCCCAGGACCCTCCACTGCCTCGCTCTGGCGGCCCTGGGCAGTAGCCCATGCCGGTGAAGGGGCCAGGACGGGGCTTCACCAGGCAGACAAAAACTGGGGAGGTGGCAGGCAAGGAATTGCTGAGGGAGGGGAAGACACCCACCTTGGGTCCGGGGGGTCCAGGGAGCCCTGGCTGGCTTGGCGTCCCGTCATCGCCCTGAGGAGAGAGCAGTTGGAGCTTGCTGGCCGGACACGCTGGCCGTCAGCCGGCACTCCCTCCTCTGGAACAGCACACCGGCCCCTCCTGGCCCCAGCACTGGGCACACTGGGTGGGGCAGCTGCCTGCCTCGCCCCTCGAGGGTGGGGGAGGTCAGAGCCATCTCTGTCCCCACCAGCCCAGCACCAGCCCAGAGCAAGCCCAGCAGCAATTGGCAGAAGGAACGGAAGGGAGGTGAGTGACAGTGAATTCATTCATTCATCCAACAAGTGTTTTGTGAGCACGCCTGCAGGCCCGGCAGACAAGACCCTCCCCAGACAGTCCGAGGTGGCAGAGGGAGAAGAGATACACAAACGCAGGCACGGTGTCAAGGAGCAGGGTGTTGGGAAGAGAACACAAGAGGATGGCACGACGGAGAGGGACTCGGGGGAAGATCATTGTTGTTCAGTGGTTCCCAGGCTCGAGCTCACATCAGTGTCACCCAGGGGCTTGTTAAACAGACCTGGGCCTAGCCTCAGAGCGTCTGGGTCTGGGGTGGGCCTGGGATCTGCATTCCTGACAAGCCCCAGGTGATGCTGGTTCTGCTGGTGCCAGGACCACACTTGGGAACCACTTTCCCAGGCCCCGAAGTGGGCATGAATTTGATGTGTTTGAGGAAGGGAAAGAATGAGTGAGATTCTGGCTTCACTGAGACCTAGGCCAGGGCAGTCACCCATCGTGCGAGTCTGGTCTGGTGGACGGAAGGCCACCTGCCCTGTGGGGGCTCCCATCCCCACTCCGCCCCAGCCCCCTTCTCCCCAGCCACCTCCTCCTCGGGCCCTCACCTTGTTTCCAGGCACACCGGGCTCACCCTGAGGGGGAGGCAAGGGGGGCAAAAGAGAGAGGTCAGAGCCATAGGTGTGGCCTGGACACAGGCCTCTTGTCCCTCTGGTAGATGTGGCACCAATGGCCCTGCCCAGGGCCAGCCCAGAGACCCCTGGACCCCTCGGAGAGGTGCTCACGGGTGGTGGGCTGACAGTCTTGGATTCCACTCCTGAGCCAGTCACCCCCAAGCTCAATGACCCCAGACAAGTCACTGCTCCTGACAGCGTGGAGGTGGGTCTCCAGCCTCAGGGGTGCTGTGAGGACGCCAGAGAGCGCACCGCGAGCCCTGGCTGGCGGCAGGCGCACTCGGAGCTCTTTTCCATCTCTCCTTCCCGGCAGGGAGGACCTCGCTTTCCGCCCAGGCCCTGCCCGAGGAGGGGAGAAGGGAGCGGGCGTTAGGAGCTAATGTGGTGCGAAATGTGTGTCCACACAAAACCTCGCACGTGGATGTTGATGGCTTTTTTCACAATTGTCAAAACTTGGAAGCAAACAAGATGACCACCCGCGGGTGAGTGGATAAACACGCTGTGGACCATCCAGACGGTGGAACATGATTCAGCTCTAAAATCCAACGAGCTGTCGAGCCACAAAAGATGAGGAGGAACGCGAGAGCGTTTACTAGGCGCAAGAAGCCTGTCTGAAACGGCCGTGCCGCACGCCACGGAGACAGTGGAAAGGCCAGTGGCTGCCAGGCCTGGGGCCCGGAGAGCTGCTGGGCAGTGAGAGTACTCTGTGACACTGTCACGGTGGTGCTTGTCGGCGCGGCTGTACATTTGTCCAAATCCTCGGAATGCACAGCACCCGGAGGACCCTGGTGTGAGCTGTGGACCTTGGGTGACGATGTGTCAGTGCAGGCTCATCAGCTGTGACAAACGTGGGGGAGGCTGTCGTGTGTGGGGACAGGGATGATAGGGGAACTCTCTGTACTTTCCACTCAATTTTGTTGTGAATCAAAAACTGTTCTAGGCGGGGCAAGGCAGCTCACGTCTGTAATCCCAGCACTTTGAGAGGACGAGGTGGGAGCATCACTTGAGACCAGGAGTTTGAGACCAGCGTGGGCACCACAGAGAGATCCCATCTCTACTAAAAATTTAAAAATTAGCTGGGTGTGGTGGCACGTGCCTGCAGTCCCGGCTACTTGGGAGGCTGAGGCAGGAGGATCACTTGAGCCCAGGGAGTTGGAGGCTGCAGTGAGCTATGACCATGCCACTGCACTCCCTCCTGGGCAACAGAGTGAGATCCTGTCTCAGAAAAAAAAAACAAAACCAAAACCAAAACCAAAAATAACCCCCCCAAAACCAAAACAAAAACCTGTTCTAAAAATGAAGTCTATTAAAAACCAAAAAGCTGATGTGTTTTTTGTTTCAATCCTCACGGCTTAGTGTGAAGAAGGCAGGAAAGGTTAATTATGCCCCATTTAATTGATGAGAAGCTGAGGCCCAGAGACATGCAGTAACTTGCCCGTAGTCACAGAATTTGGTGTCCTGGCCCCACTGTCTGGGCTTTCATGTGGGGGAGGTGTTGCTGCAGGAGCCCACCCCACAGGCTGGGTGCTGGGGAGTGTGGCACACTCACCTTGGGCCCCGGGGGTCCCTTGGGGCCCTGGAATGGGAGAAGGGAGGGTGTCAGATGCCATACCGGCCACTCCTGCTCCTGTCTTCCTCAGCGAGTCCCACAAAGGAGGAGACAGGGCTGTCGCTAACACTGGGGCCCGACTCCGTGTGCCTTGGACGGCGTCTGCACGCGGGCCCGGTGGGGATGGGTGGACTGCAGCCCCCACAAAAATGTGGGGCTGTTTGGACTCTGCCCGGGCTGGCACCTCGCCCATCCAGAGGCAGGGGCACAAGTGTGCCTAGGCATATGTCCGAATGCACCCACACGTGCACACACGCACGCACACACGCACAATCCTGGTGTCAGTGTGTGTGGGAAAGCGGTTTCTGGGGCTGGGAACCGCAGTCCCGTCAGCCCAGCTCCGAAATGCCCTGGATACTGACCATCTCGCCGTCTTGTCCAGGCTCTCCTCTGGGGCCCTGAGAGGACAGCAATGAGGGGTGCAGGATGTCACGTTTGACTGAGCCCAAACCTCATGCCAGTCCCTGGGGCTGGGGCCCTCATGCCAGACCTCATGCCAGACCCTGGGGCTGGGGCCCTCATGCCAGACCTCATGCCAGACCCTGGCTGGGGCTCTGAGTACATTGCTCATGTCATCCTCCCCAAACTCTTAGGAGCGGCACCACCCGCCCCACTCACAGATGAGAAAGCCACTGAGTGGCTGCCTGTTCGGTGGGGGTGTGGGCTCCACACTGAAGGGAGGGCAGGCTGGGGTAGGGAGAGTGCGGTGAGTGCGGTGATCCTGGGGTAGGGAGAGGGTGGTAGAGTGAGGTCTGGCCCCCAGGATTGGGTTAGGGCCCCGGGACAACTCCGAGGACTCGTTAGCACCAGGGAGGGCCAGAGAGAGGAAGAAGGTTGCTAAAGACCAGAGAGAGAGAGAGAGAGAGAGGCCACGCAGAGCCTCAGGATCTGGCTGAGTCAGGATGAGGACTGGGTGGCAACCAAGGGCAGGGTTAGGTCTCTGGTCTATTTGGGATTAGAGTTCAGTTTGGAGTCAGGGTCACAGTCTACAGGGGTCAGGGTCAGGGTTACAGGATGGTTAATTGTCTGAATTGGGGATGTGGGTCTGGATTTGGGAATGAATTTGGGGCCAAGGTCTTGATTGGGGTTAGGGACCCCATTAGTGTTACATTTAAGGTCTGACTGGGGTAAGGGTCTAGGCTGGGGCTAGGGATGGGTTTAAGTCTTGGTCAGGGACAGGATCTGAACTGGGGTCGAGGCTGGGGCTGGGGCTGGGTTGGAGTTAAGGTTGGGCCCAGGTTCAGTGCCTGGACTGGGGTTAAGATTGTGTTGGGTCTGCACTAGGGATAGGGGTGGGGTTGGGTCGGCTCTGGGATGAGGCTTTGGGGTTTTGGTCAGCACAGGACAGGTCCCTGGTGGGCCAGCCCCATGTCCTCTCTTACCGCTGGGCCTTGTGCCCCCCGGGGGCCATCTTTCCCAGTGTCACCAGGAGGGCCCCGGGCCCCAGGGGGTCCAGGGGGCCCTGGAGGTCCAGCAGCTCCATCTTGCCCTTGGTCTCCCTGAAAAAGATGGGGCTTGGCATGACTCTGAGGGTGGGGGGAGGGCTCCAGCCCCCAGAGAGGCTCCCGCAGCTGGGTAGCCCCTTAGCCTGCCTCTTTCCCAGCCCTGGGCTGGGCTCAAACGGAAGGGCTTTGCTACTGGGCCTCTTGCCACTTTTTGGCGGCCGCATGAAGGAATAGGTCTCTACACCTCGGTGTAAGAGGCCCAGGAGGACCTTTTACATGCCAAAGAACGTGCCGACTCTCCAGCCCCTGAAGCCCAGAGGCGGTGTTCAGGTGAGCGTGGGCGCAGGCTGGCTGTGGGAAAAGGCATGCGTGCCCACCCAGCCCCCTGCTTTTCAGAAAAGGGACCGAGTGTCTCCTGAAAGACCTTCTCGGCTGGTCAATGCCGGCTTCATTAAGAGTGGTGGAAGTGCACTCTGGGCATTTATCCCAGAGAAATGAAAGGTTAGGTTCACACAAAAACCTGTACATGTATGTTCATAGCGCTTTATTAGTAACAGCTCTGAACTGGAAACTCCAAGCGTCTTTCAGTGGGTGAGTGGTTAATCAGCTGTGGTGCATCCGCATCATGGGACACTGCTCAGCAGTAAATGGAAAAGGAACAAGCTGCTGACACAGGCAACACCTTGGATGCATCTCAAGGGATTGTGCCCATCTCAAAAGGTCAGTGCGGGCTGGGCACGGTGGCTCACGCCTACAATCCTAGCACTCTGGGAGACCGAGGTGGGGGGATCGCTCGAGGTCAGGAGTTCGAGACCAGCCTGAGCAAGAGCGAGACCCCGTCTCTACCAAAAATAGAAAGAAATTAGCTGGACAACTAAAAATATATATAGAAAAAATTAGCCAGGCGTGGTGGCACACGCCTGTGGTCCCAGCTACTCGGGAGGCTGAGGCAGGAGGAGCACTTGAGCCCAGGAGTTTGAGGTTACTGTGAGCTAGGCTGATGCCACGGCGCTCTAGCCCAGGTGACAGAGCGAGACTCTGTCTCAAAAAAAAATTGTTCTCCATGTCTATAACTTTGCCATTTTGAGAGTGCTATGTAGATGCAGTCATACCGCATGGACTTTTTTTTTTTTTTTTTTTTTGAGACAGAGTCTTGCTCTATTGCCCGGGCTAGAGCACCGTGGCATCAGCCTAGCTCACAGTAACCTCAAACTCCTGGGCTCAAGCGATCCTCCTGCCTCAGCCTCCCGAGTAGCTGGGACCACAGGAGTACACCACGACACCTGGCTAATTTTTTCAATTTTTCATAGAGACGGGGTCTTGCTCTTGCTCAGGCTGGTCTCAAACTCCTGAGCTCAAGCGATCCTCCCTACTCAGCCTCCCAGAGCGTTGGGATTACAGGCGTGAGCCACTGTGCCCGGCTGAGAACAAATTAGTAGTTGCCAGGAGTTTGGAATGAGAGGGACGGATGTGATTTTTAGATCTCTATGTGGTGGCTAAACGAATCTACAAGTGTGATAAAATTGCATAAAACTAAACCCACACCCAAATGAGTGTATATAAAACTGGGGAAATCTGAATAAGGTTGGTGGGTTTTATCAACGTCAATTTTCTAGTTGTGAGATTGAACCTCAGTGGTGCAAGATGTCGTCACTGGGGAAGCTGGATGGAGATGTATGGGGCGTTACATGTTACCAATGCAGGGGAATCTATAATTATCTCACAATGAAAGTTACAAGGAAAGGTGGCGAAGGGCCACACAGGCTCATGCAACACTAAGTTCCCAACTTTCGGACTTGATATTAGTACTGGGTCAGACCCCAGGCAGCCAGAGCCCTCACTTCTTGGCCCAACTTTCAAGGAGAAAAGCCCACAGTGTGACTGGCACCTTCCTGCTTCCCTAACAGGGCCTGCCCAGTACCAGCACAGGGCACAGGAATGGGGCACACCAAGGCCATGGTGCCAGTAGCTCCCAAACTTCTTGTAATCAAGAAAGGAAGAAACCTTTTGTGGACCCAGCACTGAGCAAGTGAGGACGTCGTGAAGACTGTCTTATTCTACTATTCCATCTGCATCTGTGTGACGAGCTGGCCAGGGCACTGTTACTGTCTGGCTGGGGGTCAGAGAGGGTAAACATTTACCTAAGGTTACAGAGCCTTCTCCGACTCTGAAGGTAGATTGTCTCTTTTAGACACTTTCTTTCATCCATGGTTGCCATGATCTGAAAGAGCTCATCTCTCTAGCAAACTGCACTTAACATATAATTCATTTGTTTTCCCAACAAAAAAATGAATGGAAGCTCTCAGTGTCTACGCAGATCTTCTAACTAGTCTGGTATAGCCAGGGACCAATCAAAAGGTTATAACTCCAGCTAAAAGGAAAGAAAACTGATAGTTTGGTCATCTGCCGCGGGTGGTGATGGTGGCAGGTAATTCCTGTTTCGCTTTGGGTTGCATCGGGAAGATCTGCAGACACCCCTCCCCCCTCCGCTGCTCCCTTCGCAGCTCAGGGTCTCAGCCTGGGAACCACTGTCTGGCCTCTACTAATAAGGCAGAAAGTGGATTTAGACCCTTGACCGAGTTCTTGGAGAGATGTTCTTAGGTTCTTCCCCAGGCGCCCTCCCTCCGAATTGGATGGCTGAGGTCTCGCCCTGGGAATGTGGGGTGAGTCCAGGGAGCACAGCAAAGCAGTGGGCCCAGCCCCCCACTCGGCCAGTCTACCTTGAGGACGTGGAGACTGTATGCATGACGGTCTCTATTTATAAAGCCTGGATGGAGCCGTGGGAAAACCATCTAGTCAGCAAACAGATTGTGCGGTCAGAAAGGCAGGAGGGTGATTTCAAAAACCACAAGGCTTTTGACATCGGGAGGCAAAGCCACTAAACCCAGGCCAGAGAAAGGCAGTCTGGTGATTGGGTGCACAGACACCTGCTCCAGAGAGGTCCCTGCACCAGCTTGTGTCCCACAGGCTCTCCTGCACGGTGACCTTGCTGCTCTCCCTGGAGAGGAGGTGCGTGGGGGAGGGGTGGGGGCACTATTTCTCCACCCCCTTGATTCAGGATGGCCCGTGACTGATTGCACCAATGAAATACAGGGGAAATAATGCTGTCTGCATTCCGGGTGTAGCTCTCAACAGGGCCCTGGCAGTGCTGCCTCCTGCCGCCGCCTCCTGCCTCTGGGAATGCTGCCCTCGGGAAGCCCCTTGGGCACGGCAGCCACAAGGGCCCTGGCGGCAGAGCCGCCTCGCCCACGCCGGCTGCCGGTGCCTGCGACCACCAGAGAGACCCTAGCCACCCAGAGACCCCGTGAGAAAAGGACACTCTGTAGTTTTAAGCCACTAAACTGTTAGCTGTTTTGCAGGGGCGTGGGGTTTGTCTCACAGATGCTTGGAACACTGGGACGACAGGGGGACAGGAGGGGCCTGGGAGGAAACCTGCTCTTCCGTGGCCCTGGGTGCGGGGAAGGACATCCCCGTTTGGAAGGTCAGCTTCTCTACATCCTCCAACAGCAAGCGAAAGGATTTTTCTCAGCAGCCAAAACTCAGCGTGAGCCCCCTTTCTTTGACTTCAGAGCAACCTCACCAGCCTTAAGTGGCCTCAGAGCCCAGCAGGAGTGGCTCTGCCTGGGGCTCCACCTGGCTAACGCCTTCCCTGCTCAGGGCCACGGAGGTGAGAGCGGGGACCCAGCCCAGCCTGACCACACAGCTCCAGGCGCCGCCACTTCCTTCCATGCCCTGTACGATGCCCTCCGCTGGGACCAGCAGCCCTCTCGTCTCCACCCACCTCCACCTTTAGCCTTGCAGGTGTTCGCCACAGGTGACTGGCCCACGGGGTACAGTTTCCACCCCACAACCTGCCTAAAAACAACCAGGCATGCGCTGCTCTCTGGCTCATCTCTGGGCAGCTGATGCCCACCTCTCGACCTCTGTGGCCAGTGCTCCTGTAGCCTCCTGCCCGGGCTGTGCTGGAAATGGCAAGGGCACCCGTCTACAGCCAGCCACTCAAGCGATCCTCTGCCAAGACCTGCATTGTGCGGCCACCTCAGGAGGCCCACCCCGACATGGGGGCTCCACTCTGCTTCAGGTTCTGTTTAGGAGACCCCAGGCTCAGCGCGAGGCACTTCTGAGTTCCTGGGTGCAGGGGACACTGAGGGGCAGGTTGGTTGGGAGACTGATCTGCTGTCCCCATGCTGGGTGCAGGGCGCTGGCTTGTGTGCAGCAATGAATCTTCACAACAACTGCCTGGCGGGGGGCTGTCAACCCCATGCACAGTTGTAGAAACAGAGTCTCAGAGGGGAAAGTGGTGACTTGTTCATGGCCACTTGGCTGGTGGTGGCAAAGCTGAGCTTTGAGCTCAGGTCTGTTGGCCCTGGAGCCTCCCCTCTTCCTGGGCCCCTGCCTGCTCTCAGGACGGTCAGTTTCAGACCTGGGACAGTGCCGGCCCCACTGTCCAGCATCTAAGTGATACACTTGGGACCTGGACATCTGCCAGACACTCCTCCTCTGTGCAGGGGGCCCCTGGGGGCTCCCACACAGTGGCCATGAGTGGGGAGGAGGGGCTGCCTCCCATGCTTCTGTGACGAGCTCTGAGAGCCAGGACCCAGAGGGAACAAAGGTGTGCCTTGTCACTACAAAAACCGTGTGGTGTGGGTGGGCGAGAGGGGTTGTGCTCAGTTCTTACCGGGGGGCCGAAGTCTCCTGGTGCACCCTAGGGATGAAAGACAGGGAGACATGTCACCACCTCTGCCATTATTCCCTCACATTTCCTATGGAGTGGTCATTCTGCTCAGTGCTCCGCATGTGTGGTCTGACTTGATTCTAACAAAAACAACAGGCAGGCTCTACTGTCATCTCCTCTCCGATGAGCGAGGTGAGATGTGGAGAGGCCAGTAACCCGCCCAAGGCCACACAGCCAGCGGATCTGGGGCTTGAGACCAGGTGTTCCCTTATCTATCGCCAGCCCCAGGCCTCACGGAGCAGAGGCAGCTGCTCCCACCTGTCCTCTGGGAGGGACGACAATGATTGTTTTATGCTAGGAAGCTTTGTGGTGGTGCATTATGCAGCAGTAGATACCAAGACACCAGTTTCTCTCCGGCTTCAAAGTCCCAGCTTGAATCATTTCTGTGCTTCGGTGACATCAGTCAGAGCCAGTGGGATGTCACCAGAGGGTAATCATGACACATACCAATGCGCTAGTCTCTCATCATCGATGAACATTCAGACTGACCTCATGCAGTCCTCCCCATTGCTCTGTGAGGTTAGTTTTAATTTACAGATGGGGAAACTGAGGCCCACAGAGCCAGGCAACTTGTACCAGGCCACACAGTTGGTGCTGGGGCCAGAAGGCAAAGCTGAGTCCCTAAACACCAAATCCTGTGCCTTCCCGCAGCGTCCTCAGCCCTGATAGCGGACTGGAACCCGCCTTGCTCTAAACCTAAGCTGCCACTTCACAGATGGACCCAATTCCCCACCGCCAAATTCCAGCTCGGGGTGGATGTGGTCCAGCCCTTCCCTGGAAGCACAGCTTGGTGTGTCCTGGCCATTCCCTCTCCTGATCCCACATGGGACACACAGGTCTCCTGTTCCCTTCCAAGGCACTCAGAGACCCTCGCCCTCCAGCAGGGCTGTGTGTGATTTTTAGTGCCAAATGCCAGGGAAGCCTTTCTCACACGGGGCTGCAAAGATAGCTCTCTGCCACCTGTGTTTCTGCGGGTATCCTCCCCATAGAGAGTGCTGTTAACGTGGTTACTCAGCCCTCAGGCCCGCCTGGCTCCCCTCTTCATGATTAATGCCTTTGGAAACTCATCATTTGGGACAGATTGGGGGGCCTTTGAGTTTGGTAACTTATGCTCCGGTGCTAGGAGAACTCAGACTGAACCCTCAGGCATGTGAAACATAAGCCTTGTAACCATTTTAGGAGGTAGGCTCATCTTGTTTTATAGATGGGGAAACTGAGGCTCTGGAAGGGGCTATGACATGCTCAACGTCACAGTCTGGAACTGGGGTTTGGAGGCAGGTTTTTGGCATCCTTCCTCAGCTACCACATCTGGACAGACTCCAGCTTCACTTACCTTTTCCCCTTTAGGGCCTGGAAGTCCCTGGAGAAGGAAAGTGGAGAAACAACAGGCCTGAGTGAGGAGGCCGAGGCTGGCCCCCTTTCCAGCTTCCTCATGGCTCCGTGGGCCTGTGATGCTGAGCAGAGCCCTGGGCAGCTAAGTGGAAAATGGCACACAAGCCATCAGCCCTTAATGAGAGCTGCTCTTGCTGGCCCCAAGGAAGTGCCACAGCTCAGTCTTCAGCATGAGGAAGGTGAGGGATTTGAGGCCACCAGCAAGGGCCCACTGGCATTTCTGCAGCAGGGAAAGGGGCACATGCACTAGTCACTCCTCCCAGAGATCACAGCCCCTCACTGCTCAGCACCCGCCTGCGCCGGGTGCTGGAGAGGAGACCACTGCCCCCAAGCTGTCTGTCTGAAATCTGCAAGGCAGGCAGTGGACAGAGATCCTGTTTCCAGAAATGTTCTTTCCTTTAAGGGTGGTAGCCTTTTGGAGTCTGGGCTCTATCATCAGTCCTTGCTTGGAAGAGTTATCCATCCATCCATCCACCCACCCACTCATCCACCCACCATCTCTCTGTCTGTCTGTCCATTAGTCAATTTGTTCACTCATCCACCCATCCACCCATCCGCCCATCCATCCGCCCACCCATCCACCCATCCACCCACTCATCCACCCATCCATCCACCCACCCATCCACCCACCCATCCACCCATCCATCCACCCACCCATCCACCCATCCATTCGTCCATCCACTCATCCACCCATCCATCCGCCCACCCATCCATCTGCCCACCCATCCACCCATCCATCTGCCCACCCATCCACCCATCCATTCGTCCATCCGCCCATCCGCCCATCCACTCATCCACCCATCCATCCACCCATCCATCTGCCCACCCATCCACCCATCCACCCATCCATTCATCCATCCACTCATCTACCCATCCATCTGCCCACCCATCCATCCATCTATCTCTCCAACCACCCAGCCATCCGTGTATCCATCTGTCCACATCCAATTATTCATTTACTTGTGCTGTCTTCCTGTGTATTTTATTCATCAGCTGAGGATGTCCATGGACTATGGGCCCCTGGCCCAGGTGTTGAGAACTCAGCCTGATGCCCATCATGGAAGTCTTGAGAATACATCCAGAGACACTCTGTGCCTGGAGCCCACTGGGAGGGGCTCACACGCTGTCAGAGCTAACCAGCACCAGCTAACCAGACACCAGCAACTATGCTGCCCACAGTTCCCCATAACCTTAAAACATTCCTATCAGGGAGGGGTTAATGCACCCATTTCACAGACAAGAAACCTCAGATATTGGAGGTGGAGAGGCCCCCCATGGGTGTCACAGTCAGCAGGTGGTGGACCTGGATTTGAACTCAAGTCTGGCACCCAAATGGCTTCTCTCTGTGCTGAACTGGGTTCCCAGTGGCCCCTTCCCTCTGGTGCCCCATAGCCACTCACAGCCCCACAGTGGCAATCCCATCCCAGGACCACCTAGAATTGCCTTGTTATCACTTACAGGCTTGCCATCCAGACCCAGGGGTCCCTGCAAAATGAGAGAGAAAGAGAGAGAAAAGGTTACACATGGGAACAGCACTTCCTCTGTGTCTTATGACCCAGGTCAGTGGACGAGAAAACAAAGCCTGTCCTGCGCCCAGTGGTCTGGGCACTTCCATGTGGACTGGGGCTGGGGTGAGGGGAAGGCATCTGTTGCCTAGAACTCTCTCCTCTGACAACAGAGCCCCAGTTCTTCTCTGAAGACACCCCAACCACAACCCATGGTGTCTGGCTGGTGCTGGGCGTGGGTGTGTGGCTGAGTTCCCTCCACCAGGGCGTCAGCGGCAGGGACGGGCCTGGGACCCCAGCTGAGCGCCTTGCCTGGGACTGGGAATGGTGGTGCTTTAGGGGAGGGATGGGGCTCAGCCTGCAACCCCAAGAACCAAGCCAACAGAGAGGAAGGCCAACAGAGAGGAAGGCCAACAGAGAGGAAGGCAGAGCTGAGAGACAGAGAAGGACAGGGCAGAGGGCTGGGAGCTGCAGCTACTCCTGCACACTTCAGTTCATGAGCTAATACTTCTTTTTTTCCCTTAAGCCAGCTTGAATTGAGTTTCTGTCACTTGCAGCTGGAAGAGTCTTGCAGGCGCTTTGAGCTTCCTGCATTGCTGTGGGCTTTGCAGGCAAAGGAAAGGGTGAGAGAAGCCCGGTCACTCCAGGGCTGGCTCTGAGAGCCATGGCACCGCAGGGGCCTCCAGGGCCTCCGTGGAGTCTGTGGAGGGCCGGCAGCCACTGCCCCGCAGTCGCGTGGGGGCGGAGAGGAATCCAGCCTGGTCTCCGCCGGCCCCATCCCCCTCCCCGCAACTGTTCCCTCATTCCCACATACAGTTTGCCCTTGACCCCAGTAACGCTGCACGAAGCTCCACACTTTCAACACGCACTGCCTACCTGCCGGCACACCTTCCCCTCTCTTGTACAACTTTGGCTCAGGTACGACCTCTTGCATGAAGCCCCCAGGCTCCTCTACTTCCCAGAGCCAGGCCATCTGGCCCTGTTCCCAGCACATATATTCTAACTGTTGCACACAGCATGATGTGTTGTTAACAACGTGTGGACTACCCAGCCTTGCTTGGCCGAGTCAGGAAAAGGTCTGATCCCCTGTGTCTCCAGTGCTTGGACGAGGCTGGCATGGAGCACACGCCTGGAAAATGTGTGGTGAGTCAAGCCAGGGAAATGGCGCAAGAAAGGGAACGTGTGTGCAGATACATATAATTCAATGTGGAAAGGGGGAAGCCAGGACGGATAAAGGGTTCTGCCCGTTCGGAGCCGGGAGAGTGCGCCCTGGGGGACTGGACTACGAGGCAGAGCTACCTGGAGACAGCAGCATTCGAGGATCTGGATCGACAGTGTGCAGGGAGGCAGTGCGGGCACAGACAGCTGGCAAAGGCGGGAGGAGGGACCCTGCCGGGGGCTGAGGAGGAAGGGAGCTCAGGCCTCAGCTTTTCTCGTCACGCCCCGACTGTGGCTTTGTTCCTGCCCCTCTGGGCTTCCACTGGCTGGGACAGACTCCGTGGCCCAGCATCTGGGCTCCTCATGGCTGGGCCGGCTCATGCCGTTTGGTCACTTTGCATCCCCGTCACCCCCTGAGCTCTCTGGCTTCTTTCCCAGCCTCATGCCTTGGCTTGGGCTGTTCCCTCAGCTTGGAATGCTCTTCCCTGCCGTCTCTGCCTGTGGGAGCTGGCTGTTCTCTGGGAAGCCTTTCCTGGCCCCCGGCGGAGCCCTCTCTCCTTCCACAGCTCTGGATGTAGCTGGGAGTGGGCGGCCCGCTGCCCGGTCAGGAGGTAAACCCCTGGTTTCCCTGGCTCGGCCTCCACACTGCCCTGAGCCGCGACAGCCAATCTGCCAATTCCCCAGATGACGTGAGAGCAGCCACTGTGGAGGACTTGCGGCCAGGGCAGCAGGAAACCAGGGCAATTCTAAAAATTGGTATCTAAGTGTTTCTGGCTGTCAGCCTCGTGGTCGGCTGAAGGTTTGGACGTCAGAGCGATGGCCTGGGGTGCTAGGAGAGGGGAGTGGGGCCGTGCCAAAGTCTTGGGGGTTCAGGCCCTGGAGGCTCCTGGTGGCAGTTCCGGTCCTTGCCGTCAATCTCCCCAGGAGCTGCTCTAGGGGCCTGTCTCCTCCTGCCAGCTCCTGGCTGTCCCGCTCCCAGGACCCACGTGCACAAGATCGCCTGCGCTCAGCAGTCCACCTGCCATCCTCAGGCTCCGATGGCCTCCTCAGGGCCACGTCCTGCTGGGTGTCCCCACCCTGGATGCCCTCCCCCTCCCTCCTGGGTCTCTTCTGGGAGCTCTTTGTGGCCCCCACACTCAGTCTTTTTTTTTAAAATTACGAATTCTGTTTTTTGAGACAGCATCTCACTCCGTTGCCCTGAGTAGAGTGCCGTGTTGTCAGCCTCGCTCACAGCAACCTCAAACTCCTGGGCTCAAGCGATCCTCCTGCCTCAGCCTCCCAAGTAGCTGGGACTACAGGCGCCACCACCACACCCAGCTCCATACTCAGTCTTAATCACAGGGCAACCTTGTAAGGTAGGGGATAGTGTCTTCATCTTAGAGGAGGAAACGGAGGCCCAGCAAGGGGGAGACCTTGCATGGGGCCATGCAGCTGGCAGCAGGCAGGGGCTGAAGCCCGGGGCTGAAGCCCAGGCCTGAGGCTGCAGGTCTTCATCCTCTCTGCCCTCCAGCTCCCTGTCCCCATTGCCCCCCAGCCTCCAGCTAATTTTTCCGGTGCGGCCATCCCTGCAGACTGTGCCCAGGCCCTCGTGCACCCGGGAGTCCTGCTGAGCTGAGCCCAAACACAGGGCAACCCCCACCCCATACATCTGCATGGATTAAAAACACCACAATGCAAAGCAAAGCTAGAAAGAGATTAAGATACAGAAGGTACAGGTAAGAACGAAATGAAGCTCTTCCTTCTTGACATGCAGGAAGGGAGTCAGTGGGCTGCCGAGGGCAGGAGGCCTGGGGCATGTGGACCCTGGGATCAGGACAGCTGGGAGCTGGCAGGAGGAGTAGGCGTCTCAAGTGGGCCCTGCAGCTAAACCACCAGGGCAACACGCCCATGGCCTTCCCTGGACTGACTGATAGCTGCAGTCTCTCCCACACACCGCCCAGAAGAACTTTCTAGAATGCAAACTGACGGCACTACTCTCCTGCTTCAGGGCCTCTGTGGAGCCTTACCTCTGAAGGATGACACCCAGACCCCCTGGACCTGGTGGCCACAGCCCCTGCCCCAGGCCTGGCCACACTTCTCCCCAGGGCAGGCGTCCTGGTTCGGCCCCTCCCAGGCTGGGCCTGTGCAGGTGCATCACTGGGTCCCCAGGGCCTGTTGCAGGGACGTCTGCAGGGGCTCAGCTCTTCTAGGAGTGTCCACAGAGTGGAGCCCAGGATGAGGGCGCATCTCAGTGCTGCGGCTGTCTCTGGAAGTGTCCCAGTGGCCAGCCTCTGGCTGCCCTGACCGCAGGCCTCCTGCCTGCCAGGCTGGATGCTGCCCTCTGCCAACTCCAAGAGTGGCCCTGGTGGGTCACTGATGGTACAGCCTTGGTCCCCAAGGCCTCTTTCTGATGTGTGAGAAGCCTGATAAGTGACAGAAAACCAATTTTCCCACCAAGGGCTCTGCCTATATTGGGGATCCCAGAGCTCTTGGCTTTTAGGACTCAGAGTTTTAAAAAAGTAAAGAAAGTTGGTAGGTTCCAAGTGAAGGCAGGGGGTGCAGTATGTCCAGTGCCCTTGGAAACACCCACCGTGGGGCTGAAGGAAAGTCGATTCCAATTCCCTGGGAGTGGGAGCGGGAGCGGGAGCTGAGGCCAGGAAGGCGACGCTCCGTGTAAACACTGACAGAGCAGACGGTGTGGGTCGGCCTTGAGGATGGACCTGATCCATAGCCATGAGGACACCTGGGCAAAAAGTGGTCCCCAGAGCCGAGTTCTCTGTCTGAGTAAGCGACTGACACTTGGAGAGGCTGCTGGGCAGAGAGTGGCCCCTGGGAGCCACTGAGGAGGGGCCTCCAGGTGGGCAGAAGAAGGAACAGCCTGGCTTTGGAGTCAGGTGGACCTGCCTGGCTCGGGGACATGATTCTGACCTCTGCTTCTGTCCTGGGCAGGCTGGCCTGCCCTCAGGGCTGGGGGCCCTAGGCTGTGAGCCTCCAGAGGATGGAGCCTGCCCACAGTTACCTATGCCCCCTGCCTTTCCCAATCTGCTGCCCCACAGCACCCTGTGCGGCAGGGTGCAAACAGGCTCACCTGGAGAAAGAGGTCTTGTGGCCAAGGAAGTTTGAAAACACTGGGTTACACCCTGTGCAACAGGCTTCTTTCCTTCAAGCCTTGTCTGAGCCATCAGTCTGCTTTGTGGGTCTCTAAGAGGACAGTGCTCCCAGCCTGAGCGGGCACCCCCAACACCCGTCAATGGACTTAGGGCCTGGCTGAGTCTTAGCAAAGCAACTGAGGTCTGAGGCATGAGGATCATCTATTAACATTAGGTTATTAACACAGTAACTGCCACGCGAGTTGTATTTAACTCAGGCTAGTTTTGAGCCCAGGGCCTCGTGAAGCACTTGTAACTCATGTCTCTTCACCGTGGGAGCAACGTGAACTATTTTTCAAGTTGCACGTAACTCACACACAGAAAACAATAAAAAAATAACAAATTTTTCATTAAATTAGAGAGGATCATTTTGTTTTCTAAGTTTTTATGCTATTTTTGTAATAAAACACCCTGGCCCCAAGGAAAATTTTTTTCTAGTGTAGCAGTCAATGTGTTAAGTATGAAATGCCCGCTTTCCTGAAGTACTAAGTTTGATATCTCTGACATTTCACTTCGACACTTTTTGTTTTGTTTTTCTTGTGAAGGCGTACCCTCAGTCTTTCTCACACACGTTTTGGCTTGTGGTTATCTCACATTTTTTTAGAGTACTTTTTGTGAAACTGTTGTTATTAACACAAACTGGGAGTTTCCATGGGGGTTGCTGAGCCTAGCTCTGGTGCGCGTGAGGAGGACACACGCCTCAGGGAGGGGCCGGGGCTGGCCCGAAGGGACGGGGTGGGGGGGGGGGAGACTTGGTCGGGGGCCCCAGGCAGGCAGGGCAGAGTCCAGGCCCAGCGTCTAAGCCAGCGCCCGGCTGTTCTGAGCAGTCTGGAAGGGCAGAGCCTGCGCTGGGCGGAGAGGAGCCCTTGGCAGTGTGTGGCGGGGTCTCTCCTCTCAAGGCAGCCTTCGCCCGCCCCAGACAGCGGCGCCTGCCATCGCCTGCCCCTGCTCCTCTCGCTGCATCTCCTGCAGGAGGAGTGGGAAGGGCTGTGGCTCGGGCAGGTGCACCTGCAGCTCACAGAGGCAGGCCTGGGGCCTCGCTGGGCCTGGGTTCAAATCCGCGCTCTGAGCCCCAGCTCCAAAGACGCCACAGCGCCGGCTTGGAGACGCCCGACCCCGGCCAGCTCCCTCCCCTGCCTGACCAAAGCCAGGGAACCCACCAGAGGTGTTCAACACCTTCTGCCTCCACAAAACCCCACAGCTATTTCCAAGCCTCGGTGCTGCTTTAAATCACTCTTTCTTTCCCCATGGGAGCAGCGGCTCTCCAGGACGCTTCAGGATGTGTGAGGAGCAGACGAAGCCCTGGACTGCACGTGAGTGGCAGGCCAGGTGGCCAGCGGCCGGGGACACCAGCCGGGCAGAGCCCCCTAACCCCCACCCCAGGAGCTGGCTCAGTCCCTTGCCCCACTCAGGGACCAGAGAGTTCCAGGGCCTTAGTTTCCTCAACTGTAAAATGCAGGTCACACTGTTCTCTCAAATAACAAGTCCAGTCCAGGTCATTCTCCTTTGTTCCTACCTCTCCCAGATGGACCCAAGCCGGGAGGCCCTACGTGCAAGCCTCCAGAAGTGGGGTCTGCACTGCCCTGGGGGGACAGTGCTGCAAGTGACCTTTGTGTGGCCTTCCGAGGGGCTGGCAGTCGGGTGCAGGGCTGTGCCTTTTGCTGCTACCTGTTACTGTGGGGTTCGTGCCTCCTTCCCTCCTGCACCCTGTGGAGTGCTTCCTAAGCGGGGTTCCAGAGACGCAGCTTCTGAGAAATACTAGCAAGGGTGGCAAAGAGGGGAGGTTTCTTGGTGAAGCAGGTTTGGGGTGCAGCATATGGTGGCTCCATCCCCGGAGCTTCTCAGCGCTCATCAGCCAGTGACAGCCTGTGCCGAGCCCGGGACCCCTGGCCGGGGCGTCCAGGCTGGCCCTGCACCTCCCTGCCAGCTGCGGCAGTCCTCCTGATGGCGGCCCAGCCTGCCCCAGGATCAGCTCCAGCCTCTGTTGAACTGAACTGAATCAGTAAACTGGCGTGTTTGGATGCAGACACGAGTAAACGCTCCAGTCGGCCAGAGCTGGGTGGCTGTCGAGCTTTCTGTTCGTAATTAACGCTGATGCTCCGTCAGGGAGTGGAGCCCTCCCGATGCACAAGGATGAGGCCCCTGCAGGAGGGGCTTACCAGGATTATCAGCCCAGGGCCTAGTAATTATGCCCCAGATGTTGACAATTCATCAAATTACAAGGCTGTGGGGACCTGAAGTCCCAGCCTGGGAAGCACATTCCTGTGTGAAGGTTCTCTACACCCCCGGCCCTCCTTAGGGCTGGCCAGCGGGCGAGGGGTGGGTGGGCGGTCTCTGCAGGGCAGGTCAGCACCATGTGGTTCTGATTTCCAGCCCAGGCTGTTTGCACACACGCGGGCTGCAGCAGGACTGTCCCGGGCTTAGCGATTTCCCAGACCTCAATTCCTCGCTCCAGGGAAAGGGAAGAAAGGGCCCCAGTGCTTAGGTCCAGCACAGACGCTGCTCGGGCTCTGAGGGCGGCACCAAATTCCTCCCAGAGAACCTCCTCCTGGGGATCCAGGGTGCTTTACAGAGAGGGATCTGCAGCCACCTACTGCACCCCACTGGCAGCAAGCTGTGGCGGCTTTAGCTGGCGGGGTCCCAAGAGCCTGCAGCAAGGCCATGTGCTCCAGGCTGCCTCCCTCTGGGCTCCTCAGGGCTGGGCTCAGGCAATGTCTTTTCTGGAGCCAGTTTTTATTTGGTCTGTGCAGCTAACAAAATAAAAAACAAAAAAACCCCACCACTCCAAACCAACTGAATTAGTTACAACATTGAAAAATTGTGACCTTTTACGTAAACATCCGGAGTTTGGACTTTTCTTGAAAACTTGGGAGAGCTCCCAGCCCCGGGCCCACATTCCTGCCAGGGGATGCCTGCCCCAGAGCCACGGGCTCCGCCCCTCCCCACTGCCTCACACCTGGCCTGCTGTCCCCGGTGAGGTGACCTGCCAGCTCTGAGGGAGCATCTGAGTTTGTAACTCTTAGCCTAAAAAACCTCCCAGGTCCCTTGCAGGTCTGCAGCGCTGTGAGGCCATGAAAGCAGCTGGTTCCTATTTCGGGAGAGGACACGCTCAGGGAGTAGCCTGTGCGTGCTGCAAGCCATTACACGCACGTCCACATCACGCACCCTGGCGAGAAGAGGTGGTGTTTGCAGTGCTAGGCCTTTGAACCGATCCCCAAATACCTGCCGAAATCACACATTTGCCCGTCACTGACGTTTGGTGGGGAGAGACATGACTACCCTGTGGGGTATCAGGAAGAACTGTTCCCAGTTGGTGGGGGGGAGTAAAGGGCCTTGATGCCCCCTGGGCGTGGGAGGATGGGGGATGGGGCCAGGGAGTCAGGCTGTGTCTGCCTGAGCTTCCTCTGCCCGGGTGTCACCAGCTCAGGCACAGGGAAGGCACTGGAAGTAGCAGACAGGCCAGGGCACCCCCTGCCAGCTCAGTTGCGTGCCATCCTTGGACGAGGTAGAGATCTAGAGTAGGGAGCAGCAGCTGACCAGAGGGGCCACAGCGTGGCTGGAACTCCATGATGGAGTCAGTCTAAAGGCAGGTGCAAGACTGAGATGCAGCGTGATGGGGTGCTAGGGCAGCCCACCGGGGCAGCACGTGCGGCTGAGCCCCACCTTATCCGGACACCGGTGGCCGAGACAGCCTCTGCCTGCCCTCCTGCCAGCAGGGACCCCCACAGGCCTGGGCCACACCCAGGCCAAGCCCCGCTCTGCCCTCTTGCCCTTGCCAGGGCCACTTGCTCGCCTCTGTGCCGGCCTCCCTGATAGCTGCCCCTGGGCTGTGGGGTGGGCCCCCTTTGTTTCCACAGACAGACAACAGAGGCTGGACAATTGCCACTCACCAGTAAAGACTGAGTCAGAACCCTTAAGAATCCAAAGACTTTGTGTAAAATTTAGATTTCCAGCTTCTCCTGGAATATTGGCAGATGCGGTGATGATCGCCCTGCCTGGGCTGAACTGCAGCACCGCGTTCAGAGGGGGCGGGCCAGGCCCTGCCACTCTCTCTGCGCTCCCGCACCAGCCAGCCTCAAACGTCTCCCGCAGGGCACCGACGAGCTGAGAGCCTGCGAGTCTAGCTCAGGTCTGCCTCTAAGTCCTCGCACGCTCCTGCCTGGGCCTTGGCTTCCCTCCTGGGCCAGCTGCCACCAGCCTCCCTGCCTTCTGCCCAGCAAAGGAGCAGGGGACGTCCTGATGACCACGTCCCCGCCCTGTATGCTTAACTTCCCCGGGGCCGTTTCCTCCCCTGGAAAGCGAATGTGCTGCAGTTGGAATGGCCCCCCAGAGCTTGGCACACGGTGGGCGCCAGAGGAGGGCGGGTTGAGAGTCCCTGTGCTGCACTGGGCCAGTGCGTCCAGGAGACAGGGGAGCTAAAGGGATGCAGACTTGCCTTCTTATCCGCCCACTGCCAACCCTGACCACAGCCCCGTCAGGCAGGTACCCTCATCGTCCCATTTTATAGATGAGGAAATGAGGCTTGGAGTGGCCAGGCATGGCCAGACTGGCCTGGGACACCAGCCTGAGCCTTGTGTTCGAAACCCGTGTGCTTCCTGCCTGACCGCCCCTCCTCTGGCACCGGCTGCACCCGGCACACCCTCACTCACTGCCCTCGGGGCAGAGCCACGCCCGGGGCTTGGCCTTCCAGAGGACCTCTGCCTCCCAAGCACCTCCTTCCAGGCTCACGCGGCACATCCTCATTGCTCTGTCTTCCTGTTACCTCTCCTCCCACGGGGACCGTCCCCAAGGTCCCAGTGCCCACCATGGGCCTGGCTCTGAGGGATGTCTATGAATCTTCTAGGTTCCTTCATGCTGGGCTGTGCCACCCAGTCCCACAGTTTGGGTTTGAGTGGGCCAGAGGGAGGCCCCATAGGTGCAGTGACCCACCCTTGCTATGGGAGATGACCACTGGGCCAGTCTCTCCTCAGACACCCCTCCTGACAAGTGGGTGTATAGCCTTGGCTTGCACACCTCCAGGGACAGGGAGCTTACTGCTTCCTGGGCAGGCTGGTGGGTTGGTAGTTTTTGTTTAAGCCCAGCACTTTCCAGGTTAGACGCTCCACCTGTGGTGCCTGGCTCAACTGTGCCCAGAACCTCCACATGGCCAGGCAGATGGGGCCTCAGGCTCCAGCCCAGGGGAGGTGCCTTGGCTGGGCTGGGTGGGGCTGTAGACCCCTCTCTGTCTACCCACCCGGCGTAGAACCCTAGTGGGGAGGGGCAGCAGCCAACTCCTAGACGAGGCTGGACGATCCAGGGCCACCAGCCTCCCCTCCCCCACACTTACCAGCCTGGCCCATCCTGGGGTTACCCTCTGTCTGGATGTTCACCATGAAGCTCCCCACTTACCAGCACATACGTGGCCTTCTGACCTCGACCACGTCTCCCTTCCTTGGATCTGTGCCCCTGACCCCCAGCAGGCAGGCCTGGGTCACAAGTGCTCACAGCAACCTCGCCTTCGCGGCCCTGAGCACGAAACATGGTGAGGCTGGATCTGCCCCAGTTTTGATTCTCTCCCACTCAACCGCAGGCTTCAAGGGGCCAGGGACCCCTTGGTGTATGTCTTGCTACTCTATCCAAGATGCCAAAGTGTCTCATACATAGTGAGAACACGATAAATATTTGTCGAATTAACCCACTGTCGAGGGAATGACTCTGAATGCATGTCCCATGTCCCCCAGGCTGTGGTGGCCGGCCTGGGAGCACTAGAGGGCGCTCCCGCCCTGCCAAGGCTGACTCCAGCCCTGACTCCTGCCCTCGTGCCATGGCCTGGGAGGTCAGCCAGGCCGCTGGCCGGAAAGGGGATCCTTGAGCCTCACGGGCTCCCCCTGCTGCGGTCAGTGACCATCCTGGCAGGAGGAACTGTCCCTGGACCCAGTCTGTGTGCGCAGCACTGGGGCTCTCGCAGGGTCCATCTGCCTGGCTCCCCCAACCGCTGAAGGCTGGGAGGGGTTGGGGAAGAGCCTGAGGTCCCCCGGTCTGCGGAGCCCCAGGCCGTTTGTCTCCACTGCACAGGCCGGACTCGGGGCCAGTCCCTGATTTCAGGAGAAGCTGGGTAGAGCAGCTTCATACCCAAATAACTGCTTTTTCTCAAGTCTATTTACTGTGAACACTTGGGCTTGGCTCAGTGACCTTGGCTGGACCATGTGCAGTCTGTGAGCCTGTTCTTCCACACAACGAGGCGAGGATGCTGCCAGAGTGCTCTGCTGCCCGAGGGGGCGGGAAGAGGTTCCAGACAGCACCCACTCTGCAAACACGCTGCCAGCACAGGCAAGCCAGCAAGTGCAGGCCCGAGCCCTGCCGAGTGATCCCCTGGAGCTGCGTGCGGACAGGAGGCACCTGGGCCACTGCCAGGAGCATGCAGACAGCTGCAGAGGGCGAAGGAGGCATCTGGGAGCGGACAGGAGGCACCCGGGCCACTGCCAGGAGCAGGCAGACAGCTGCAGAGGGCGAAGGAGGCATCTGGGAGCGGACAGGAGGCACCCGGGCCACTGCCAGGAGCAGGCAGACAGCTGCAGAGGGCGAAGGAGGCATCTGGGAGCGGACAGGAGGCACCCAGGCCACTGCCAGGAGCATGCAGACAGCTGCAGAGGGCGAAGGAGGCATCTGGGAGCCCAGAGCAGGAGCAGCTCGGGCCTCCCTGACTGGGTGTGGCTGCCTCCTGTCCCTTGGCTGCCCCATGGGACACTCATGGGGACAATGGGGACACATTGCTGGGCCAAGATGAGGGGCTGGACTGAAGAAGTCCCTGCTGTGTACTGGCTCAGGGCCCCAGGGAGAAAGGCCAGTGTGGTGGCCCTTTCCCGCATGGCTGCGCCTCCCTGAGGTTCCAGCCTGGGGCCATGATGAGGACTCGGAAAGTCTGCTTTCATCCGTCCCTGCGTTGCCGGAATCGGGTGGGGGGTGCGGAGGGAGGGGGGAAGGGGGCTGGAGGGCTGGGGGGCAGCGCTGTAGGGGTCACATGAAAATGAGATGGGGGATGTTGGATTCTCCAACATTTGGGATACTACAGATGAATTATTTAACTAATTACATTTTTACAATCAAAGCTGTTTCTGAACTACGAGAGTGCAAGGAAGCATATGACTGTGTGGAGCGCTGTGGCCTTTTTGCTCATTTGACTAATTCCAAGCAGTCCAGCTGACTTATTCATTTCAAAATTGGTCCTGGGCTGAGGCCCTGCCTTACAGACCACACTCAGCCCGGAGCTCATGCTGTCCCCTGGGCTTGGCTGTCAATGCCCCCAGGACTGATGCTGGAGACGTGGTGCATCCCCTGCCCCCACGACTCCCAGGATTTAGCCAGATAGGACCTGGACACGGTGCTCCGCAGGCTGGGAGGTGCCGGTGTGAGCGGCTTTGCTTCTGTCAGAGCTGGCCTGCAGCTCCCGCCAGCTCTCACCTCTCAATTCTTGACTCAGGCTTCATCAGCAAATTATTGCAACCACCTCCTACCCGGACCCTCTTCCTCCAGTCTCCGCCCTGTAGCCAGAGAGGCCTTTTCAATATACAGATCTAAGTCATTCAGGGGCTTCCGTAGCCTCCAAACTCTTCTGCTGGGTGGGTGAGGGGTGCTTTTCACTCTCTGGGCCAGTCGGTACCCCCTCCCTCCTTTCCTGCACACCCTCAGGTTCACGGGCCCCAGCCCATGGGACCATATCTCGCCTCCTGCCCCGCATGCCTGCATGTGGCACTCAGAGCACCTGTGCTTGTGCTGCACGGACTGCCTTCCCCCCTTGTCCTTCTGCCGAGCTCCTACTGGTCTCTCAAGACATCTCAAATGTCCCTCTTGTCTGGGGCCTCCCCTGGTCCCAGGCAGAGCCAGCCATTCCTTCCTGCAGGGGTCGAAGCCCTGTCTGTATGTATTACAGCTCTACCCCCGTCCTGTAAGGATCTGTGTGTGGGAGACTTTCGTGCTCAACTGGGGCACAGTGGGCAGGATGAGTGGGTGACAGGAGGTGAGGCCCAGACAGCAGGGTAAGCAGCTCAGAGACAAGTCAGTGGGGACTTAGGAGCACCTGCTGAGTGGGACATGTTCACAGACCCTATCTCCTTCCCGCGAATAACATGTGCGTGAGATAGAGACCTGAGCTCTATTTTGTGCATGGGGAACAGAGTCATTTGCCCGAATTAGCACAGGCCTTTGGAACTGGCGCCACCCACAGGCCGGAGTTCAGCAAGGTATCAATAGAAGGGCAGACAGTCAGGGATGGCAGGGCCCTGGGGGAGTCCTCAGGGGTGCTTGCCACTGTGGGGTCTGGCCACCCTCCACTTCAGTTTCTCCACCCATAGGACAGGCATGAACCATGATGCGCAGGGTGGGATGCCTTTGACACTGTAAGTGCTGCATCATCCGGTCTCTAATGTTTTCATCCAGGCCAAGCCTCACACTTTGCAAATGTGGACACAGAAGCACAGACTCGCCAAGGCACAGGCAGACTGTGCTCATACTGGTCCGGGGTGGCGGTCCCCCCAGCTGTGCCCTGCTCCATTCAGCTGCTCCTCGACAGGGACAGCACCTGGGCAGCAAGATGGAACTGGACATTTCCTCGTGAGGGGGCGTTTCTCTTCCTAACTTCTCATGATGGCAAAGACACAGAGGTACACAGGAGGCACGGAAGAGAAGGTGAAATGGAGAAATGGACTACTTTATTCGAGTTGAGTTTTTGTTTCTGAAAGCAGAAAAATGTCTTAACAATTTGCTAATGGAGGGTGAATGCAGTGTTAGGAAGACAGCTCCAGGCTGGACAAAAACAGGGTTGAGCTGGAGAAACCAAACATTTGCTCTAATTATCTGTTTCTCTGGCTGCTAAGAGGAGAAAGACCCTCCCACCAACACACAGTGCTCAAGCCCCAGCCTTGCTGCTGCAACCAGCTCCCTGCTGGGCTGGCTGGCTGGCACAATAGAGCAAGATCCCGCAGCCTGGGAGCTCATCTGGGCCTTGGCCTGCAGGCAGGCGGTGTCTCAGCCGAGTCCCGTTGCTCTCTGAGCTCAGATTCCTCATCCTTCAAGTAGGGCCAAGACCACTGGCCTTGCATGGTGAGATAGCAATGTGTGAACATGCACCCAGCCAGCACTCAATATTTGCACTTACTTCCCTGGCAGGTTAGAGGGACTTTGGGGCATCAAAGGTGACAGTCCTTTCTTCTCTGTTCCAAAGGAAGCATAGGGAGGGGGAATCTCAGACCCCTTGGCAGTCTGTCTCTGGGGGCAACTGGTTTCTATAAACACAGAACCACGTTCCACTCACCTCCCCCACATCAGCCTCTCCCTGTGGCCTACAAGGTTCCCTCGGTGCAGCCCTGGGAGACCTCTTTGGCTTCACTTTCTACCATTTCCCTGTCACTTGCTCACTTACTCCTGCCACATTGGACTTGCATATATCTGGACACATAAAGCTTACTCTAACTTCCTGACTATGCACTTGCTCTTTCCCTGATGGGAACACATCTTCTTCAAGATCTCTGCACCTTTTTCATCATTTAAGTCTCAGTTCAAATGTCAGTTTCCCCAAGAGCTAGCATAGTCATCCAACCAGCTAGCACAGTCATCACAACCCTGCTTTATTCTCTTTTAGGCACACTCATTGCCTTCAGAATGTGTAAAACAAACGAGAAAGGCCCTAAAGCTCAATAGTTAAGAAAATCAGGCCGGGCTCGGTGGCTCACGCCTGTAATCCTAGCACTCTGGGAGGCCGAGGTGGGTGGATCGCTCGAGGTCAGGAGTTCGAGACCAGTCTGAGCAAGAGCGAGACCCCGTCTCTACTAAAAATAGAAAGAAATTATCTGGCCAACTAAAACATATATAGAGAAAAAATTAGCCGGGCATGGTGGCGCATGCCTGTAGTCCCAGCTACTTGGGAGGCTGAGGCAGTAGGATCACTTAAGCCCAGGAGTTTGAGGTTGCTGTGAGCTAGGCTGATGCCACGGCACTCACTCTAGCCCGGGCAACATAGCGAGACTCTGTCTCAAAAAAAAAAAAAAAAAAAAAAAAAAGAAAAAAAAAAAGAAAATCAAAATACCAAAGAAGAGGAAAAGCAAAAATTCTGATGTTGTAAATAGATGATGAGAAAATCTAATGTTCTCTGTGCAAAAGTCAAGGTATAGGCAAGATTAAGCCCTGTGTGAGAGGCAGATCTTTTCATCTTAGAAGCCCAATTTAGAGAGGAAAAAAGGGGTTGTGATAGACAAGATACCTCCGGGAAGATCACACTGAATTCCTAATTATTCATTCCTCCCTCTCCCCTCAGCGTGGCTCTCCAAAGACTGTGACGGGGCATGATCCAGCTTTGTGCCACCCCAGTGCCCAGCACAGGGTGTGACACCATCCAGATGTGTTGAATAGTCAAGCCTTCTATTTATGAGATGACAAAATCACTTAACACAAATGCTAATTACTACCCCAAAATGCAATGTATAGGTCCAAGCTTTGATTCACAGTGTTCTGAGATCATAATTATTCCTGTGCTACTGATTCCACGATGTCTGCTGTGCCTGGACACATTGGGATCTGAAAGCTCTTGTTTGGCGACTTCCTCTTTAACTCTATGCCTACAATTCCAACCTCTACCACCAGGTGGCAGTCAGGATTACACAAACCTCCCTATAAAACTAGTTTAATCTTTATACTTCTAATTAAAATACAACATAAATTAAAACAATACACATATATGTAAGGCTGGTGGTGGCACCCCTACTCTCCCTAAAGAAAGAAAAAGAAGAAGCCCACAAGACCCGCCAAAAATAACTGCTAGGCTCAGCTAAGTTAAGGAATAACCACACCTGGATGTTCACCCAGGTAAGAGAAGTTTCGGTTCCTGGAGTCCACACATACCACCAGCCCCTCTCATTTCTCAATACCCGCCCTAAAACTGCAATGGAAAATTCCCCACTCTTCACACCAAAACTCTTCACGCCAAAGAAACCCCCATCCCCCAGCTCTAAAAACATATATAAGCTCATTCAAAACTTCTGGGCGACGCGACTTCTCGGGGCCTATGAACCTCGCCCGGGAGTGCTCAAATAAAGCCTCGTTGCTTGCCCCTTTCCACTCTGCTCTCTTTCTTTCTCTGGTGCTGACCATCCAAAAACTTTACAATATATATACACATACATTTTAAAACTTACATTGGCATAGATTTAAAGGTATGATAATACCCACAGTAGGCCAGGGTTTGGAGAAAAACGCAACATTCGTTCACTGTTGGTGGGATGTCAGTCAGCACTGCCACCGGAGGGCAGCCTGGTGGGACACGCAGAAGCCAGAGACACGTGCGGACCCTCTGGTGCAGCAATTCGACGTCTACATACCTATTCTGAGATAATCATGGAAATAAGCCTACACTTCTTCCCAGGATGTTGACCATAAGGGTGAAAAATTGTCAATATAAATAATATAACTTGGAGACTGGTTAGATAAATTATACATATTAAATATGATCAAATGCTATGTAGCCATTACATTCTATAAGGGATTTTAAGTGTGGAAAAGTCTCATAATATAGTAAGTGAAAAAAATAGGCTAAAAAAAGTATGCCCAATGTAATCCCATTTTTATAACAATAAATATAAAAACAAATTTGCATATAAAATACTAGAAGAACAACCAGTAAAATAGTGAGAGGTCTTATCTGTGGGTGGTAGAATTATGGATGAATGCATTTTTCTCTTTGTGCTCTCTACTGTCTGAGTGGTTTACGACAGGCATGCTTTTGCTGTCAGCAGAAGAGTGCTGCTAAGGAGCCCTTGGGAGCAGAGAGGATAGGCGGCCTCTGTACAAGGCCGGCACGGCCAAGGCGACCCCAGAGCCCTCGTTAGCTCTGACCACCTGGAGTGCACAGCCTGCTCCACAGAGGAGGGTGGCCCTGTGCCCTGTGTCCTCCAGCCACTCCTGTCGGGTCCACACATGGACCTGGTTTAGCTGAGGGGCAGCCTGAGTTAATCCAGAAAATGCAGCTGACACGGACACAGTCTCTGCCACGCCGACTCTCTTCTTGCCCTCACTGCCTTAGGAAGCGAGAAGGTTCTGGCACAAGGAGAAAAGCAATCCTCCGAGGCTGGTCCTGGAGTTTACTAAGCTGCAGGAAAAACCCCCTTTTCTAAAGCGACCATTCTCAAAGTCGTTTTTCTGTCCAAATATTGCAAGTGTATGTTGAATAGATTGCAATGATTTCTTAAACCTGTCTTTCCTTCTCTTGAGGCTTTCAGCAATGAGGAAAGATAGTGACATTGATGGAGGGGCTGCCATATCTTGGAGTGGACCGGGGCGGGGGGTGGGGTGGGCGATCCATGTGTGACACCTCATTTAATTCCTGACTCAGTGGGTGTTATCGCCCCAGGTCCCGGCCTGACTAGTCCACATAAGTGACTGACTCGAAGCCCATGGTGATCCTCCATGTGAGGGGCCTCTCGGGTGGCCCAGAGCCCTCAGCACTAGGCAGTGGCCCTGACCTCTGGGAGGGCCACACGGAGCTGTCTGCAAACACTCTCTGCGCTGAGAGCCTGGTAGAGCTCTCCTGTCCTCCACAGGCCGAGAGATGGGAATTTCGGCTCAAAACGCACCGGTCCCAGGAGCCTATAGCAGTCCATCCCCTCCCTGCATGGAGCTGCTGTCCCCTGCTGGGGAAGCCAAGCAGGGGAGCAGCCTCACCCTGAATGGCACTGCCAGAACCAGGGGCTTGGAGGCACACAGCTGGTGAGTGGCCTGCTCCTGGTGCAGGTGACAACGAATGCCCAGAGCCCTGCAGCGGGCCAGCCCAGCCAGGGAAGATGCCCACATCTGCACAGAGGCCAGGGTCTGCTTGTAAGCTGGGGCTGGATGACCTCAGGAAGACGGCAGTCAAGGGCTGGGACACCAGCTTCCCAGAGACTGACAGGGTCCCCTCACCCCTCACCGGGCCCAGCCTGCCTGGGGCTTCCCAGTGACCAGGGAGCTGTTTTTGGACCAGGGCACTGGCTGCCACAGCTGCTCACACACAGGGAACGGGAAGGCTCGCTGGACCCTAAGCCAATTCCCTCCTGGAAAGCTCCCTACTCTGGGCCTGCTGGACACCCCCATTCCCCGCCCCAGCCCTCAAAGAGCCCTTCCCTGGGCCAGGCTCAGACGTGAGGGGCTGAAGGCCGCACGCACGCCGAACTTCACGTCTGATTCCCCAACAGGCCCGTGACACCTGCATGAGCAGCCGTGGTCTGCTCTGACTCACAGTGTGGGTGCGCTCAGCCGGGGGCCATCCCCAGGCTGCACAGCGAGTGAGTGACAAAGGTGAGAATCAACGCCAGTTACCTAACGCCACGCCCCACACCCGCCTCCCCCTGTCGCCCACAGCGCCATCCCCCCGCCCACGGGTCCTGGGAGGGAGCCAGGCTCCTGGCATCCGAGAGCCCACCCTGCCCTCACCGGGGGTGAGGGCTCCTGGGTCACCGAGGACACAGCAATGGTGGACGAGGGGAGAAAGCCTCTCACCCATTCACCACCCACTCCCGTCTGGACCCACAAAAATAAGGAAAAGAGCACCTCTGGGGGTAAAAGTTAACAACGACACCACGCCAGGAGCGGCTCTGCTAGAAGTTCCCAGTCCTCCGAGCTGGCAGAGCCACAGCCCTGAGGCGCAAGGCTGAACTTTCCAATGGTCCCCCAAGACTGCTGGTGCCCGAGCCCCCGCCCCGTGTCCAGGAGTCGGGAGCCTGAGTCCTGCCTCAGCAGGGACACGGCGGGGCCCTGGCCCAGCGTGCTCCCGAGATGAAGGTGGCCATGGCTGTTTTCACATTTCATTTCTACGGCTCGCGAGCCGGCGTCTCCCGTCTGAGAGGCCGGGCTGCCTGTTGCAGGGGCAGCTGCAGGGCCGGGCTCGGGACACGTTTTGTGCTTTCTTTGCAGCCATCACCTCCTCAGCCGCATTTAGTCCTAATTCCGACACTGTGGGGAAGGCCTTCATCACCCCCTGTTTCACAGAGCAGGAGACTGAAGCTCAGAGAGGGCGAGCACCTTTTCCAGGGCCGCCCAGCCAGGTGGCAGCAGCGTGGGATCCGTGTCCAGGCCTCCCTGTCGGTCAGGGCTGGACTCCTACCCTCCACCCCTGGGGGCGCTGGTCACTGGAAAGGCCCGTGACCCAGCATTCCCCTCCCTGCATCGCGCTGCCCTGGAAGCGCAGGGCAAATCTGCCCCCCACACGCCGAGCTCTCCGTCCCCTGGGCTCAGCCTGCTCTTCCTGCTGCCCTAGGACTTCTGGGTGCTGCTGGCACAGCCACGTCACATCCTGGCACTAACGTGGCACTCGCCTGGCCTGGGCTAGGGACATCTGCCCCATGTGTGAGCTAACTTTTGGTTAAATTGGAAAAGATCCGTGAAATGTTGACACCACAAAGGCCAGATTAGAGCCAGCCAATCTCCTGGTCCTGAGTGGTGACGTGACACGGTGGCTGGGACAGGGGACGTGGTGCCCAGGGGAATGAGGCCCAGCCTGCCCAGCAGGCCCCCCGCAGCCAAGGGCCGGCCCCCTACTCTGCCGACGCAGGCGGGAAGTGGCAGTGTGGTCTGGAAGCCTCTTTGCTTTGCCTCGAGGGCAGCCTGTGTGCCAGGGAGCTGCGCTGAGCCCTCCGCAGAAAGCCCCGGCCCCGAGGAGCAGAGGAAGCAGGAGCGCAGACAGGGAGGATCAAGGCTCAGGGGAGAACGTCAGCGTCAGAGGAAAGGGCAAAGACAGCAAAAAATAAACGACAAATTACCGGGTAGCCATCTCGTCCTGATTGCCCCTGTGGTAATTAATACGTCATTAATAATCAGACTTTCGGCAGAAAACCATATGGCAACGCTTAGAACTCAGTCAGGGCCCCGGGGACCCCCACGTTCCGCGTGGTCTGCAGCAGAGGCTGCTGGTTGGGAGAACAGCAGCGCTGCGGTGGGTCTGGGCACGGAGCTCCCTTTCCTGCCTCAGAGGGCCAGGCCGAGGGCCTGGGCACACAGACGCTGTCCGCCCACGTGGCCGGGGTGCAGGCAAACACCACGTGGGGACAGGATCAGACCAGGAACTGAAATGTTCCTTAAGCTGGGCCTGCACAGGGGCTGGGGGAAGATCCTCTTTCCTTCCCGGTTGTCACTGGGATGGTGAACTGGGAAAGAGCCTTAGAAGCTGGGGCCAAGGGGACACTCACTGCTACTGGATGCGTCGGGGCCCCTGACGTGGGTCGGGCCTGTTTGGAGCACTGAGTGCCCAGCCCCTGCCCCACACGTGGGCAGCTGTCTCCCCTCACGCCTCTTTCAGGTTGCAGCTTGCAAATGTCTGCATTTGTTTAATACCTTTAACATTTTAACAGTCAAGTTAAAAAAAAAAATCACTCCATAGCCCTCTGTGTTACGCACTCCAGCAAGTTCGCATGGGCTGCCTCCAAGGCACAGCCAGGAATAGCTTAGCTGCGAAGCACTGCAGCGGCCAATATATCTACACATTTTTGTTGGCTTGCTTTTTGGCTCAGTGTGGGGCTACATGCATCAAGCAGCCCGGATTCCGGGAGGTACTGATCGGGAAATGAATCATGGTAAGTGGAAGTCAAAAATATAATGGCTCATCTGAAAGGAATTTCTTGAGAAGGTTGGATTTGGCCCAGGCCAACTGTCAATGTGGCCTGGATTGAATGGATTCGGGGATTTTTGGGACCCTGAAAAACTGCCGAGATGAATCAAAGGCAGGCGGGTCCTGTGCCCTGGCGAATGAATGGGATTTCCAGGGCCACTCGAAACCCCCCACATTCAAAGCTGCCTCTGGTGGCCAAGGGACTTTCAGGGGAGCTGCCCAGGGCTTCCCCTCACACCCTTTGCAAAGGCATCGACACTTTCCCTCTGCACCATCACACACCCCTCACCAGCCAGCTGTGCTCACGAGGTGTCAGCTGTCCAATCCATCCTCTGGCAAATAAGAAAAATGGCCCCAGGGTCTGTTGATCAAGCCCAACTTATTCCTGGAACAAGTGCCTCTCTCTAGAGCCCTTTCTGCCAACATACGTGAGACAAAAGCATTTGAAAATATCAATTGCCACAGAGCATTTCAAAACCATGGGCATGGTGCTTGCATCCTGCCCACCAAGTTGAGCCAAAGTCTTGGTGAGGCACAGCTAGGTATGGGCCAGCTCTCTTGGAAGGAAAACAGTCACAGAATGTTTCAGGGCAAGTCAAGCCCGTGGAATTCACTGCTTGCACTCACCTACAAATTAAAAAATAATATGGCCCCTGCTGTCTAGGACTGATTTTTTTTAAGGACACACCCCTCTAATGAAAAATTATTTTCATGGAAGCACTACAGAGAAAATACCAAATGTCTTATCTTTCAGGAGCAGAGAGCACAGTCCAGGACACTTACTGGAGTACCTGTAAAACACAAGCAGAGAAGCCACAGTCAGTGTGGAAGCGAGAGAGGGTCCCCTTGACTGTCCTACAGCTACTGGCCACCTCTTCTCACAAGGACTTGATGTTGTCATGGCTGTTTCCTGCCACGGCCTTGCACATAAGTGTCAGTCCCAAAGCCAAGAGTAGAGAAGACGGAGGGGCCGGGGTCATGGGTGTGGCAGTGACAGTCCCACCTTTACTGGCTCATGCACTCGTTTCACGAGGCTGCTTGGTGCTCACCCATTTTGGGTTCTGGCAACTCAGGTAGGACTCAGACCTTGTTCCTGCTTGAAGAACAAGTCCTGGTGCTCAGCAGGGATGGGTTTGTTTCCATTGACGCAGAGAGACGCAGGGAGCAAGCATTTTGGGCAGAGGGAAGAACGCAAGTGAGGGCACGCAGATGTGTGCGCCTGAGCAGACGTGGGGGTGCCGAGGCCCAGCCTGGGGTTAGGTGTGCACGGGAAGTGGCAGGGGCCAGTCTGGAGACACGGGCTGGTGCTGCCGCTGAGACTGTCCCACCAGACCAGGGCTCACGGAGAACACTTACAAGAAACCCACAGGGGCTTCACCTTGCAGTTTGCAAAGTACGTTGCATTATCCGTTATTGCATTTGACTTCCCAACAACTTTTTGTGAGAGGGATGACGAACATCTCCCTTTGGCAGCTGACAGCACAAAGGCACGGGGAGGAGGGGCTTGTCCAAGGCCACGTCGAGGTCAGGGGTGGAGCTCACCCTGGAAGGGGGTCTCCCAACTCTGCCACCCAGGTGCACTGTGCCGAGGCCATGCTGCTGCCAGCTCTGCCCCATCAGACCCAAGCCTCGCTCTGGAGGATGAGGCCGGCCCGGGAGGCAGCACTCAGTGGCCAGTTGACCAGTGGGTGTTTATGGGCTGTCAACTGGGAGCCGGGAGCCAGGGGCAGGTCAGGGGACCCAGTAGTGAGCACAGGCAGCAAAACCCGACTCACAGAATGTCCACTAAGCAGATGGACGCCGAAGACAACAGCCACGCCGGGGCAGGCACAGGACGCTGCAGGCGCATCACGAGGGACCTGACCGGGCCTGAGGCTGGGCCCACTCTGGAAGGGAGGAGAGGCCAAGGCCGGCAGGGGAGGGAGAACTGATTGTCTGGGGAGGAGCGCTGCAGAGGTGAAAAGCTCAGGCCGTGCCAAGGTCATGGGCTTTTGAGCAGCTAGGAGAAGTGGCGGGAGGGCCCGGGAGAGGGCAGGGCCCGCCAAGCGCAGGGCCTTGTTTCACGTTATGATCTGGAGGGCTGGGTCATGAGGGCGGTGGCAGTCACTGCATGGAGGGGGCAAGAGGGGCCTTGGAGATGCGCTGCAGGTGTCCCCAGGCAGGTGCTGGCAGCCTGGGTGGTGGCACTGGCATGGCAATGGGGAGATGTGAGGGTCAGGAGACGCCAGTCAGAGAAGAGAGACAGAGCTTGTTGACTGATCTAATGGTGGGGGAGACGGACCTAGGGGAAGGAGAGAGATGACAAGGATTTTTGGCTTAAAAAACTGAGGTACTCATATGCAGGAATGGTGACACGGGGACTGTGGTTTCCTGACTACACGAGACTAGGGCACAGAGCAGGGCGCTGGTGACTTGGGACACCCCGCACAGCTGACTTTCAGCCAAGGACCTTGATTCCTACGATACTTTCCAAAGAAAACAAACAGATTCACCATCACCTTTCCTGGGCTAGTCCTGTGTACCTGTCCCTGCACCCCACCTGCCCCTGCCCCTGCCCCTGTGCCCCTCTGCTTGACTCGGAGGAAATGACCCACCTCCAATTGAGGCCTCTTCTCTCCGACCTTCCCTGGGGCCGAGCCCCGCCCACCGTTCCCTCTCTGTCCATCACAGCAAAGCCCCTGTCTCAAGTGGGTCCTTCCCAGCAGCTCTGGAATTGCTCTAATTGCTCCGGTGACAAAGCCATCCTTTGGTCCCACACCCTGTTCTATCACTGCCCTGTCTCTGCTCTCTCCCTCAAAGCCACTCCTTGTCCCTGACCCCTCATGTCCTACTGTGACTCTGGTTTGGACCCCATCCCTGTCACGCCACCAATACAGCTCCCACCAAGGTCTCCATGACCTGCCTCCTATAAACCCAATAGATACTTCTCATCTTACTCGTCCGCCTGGCAGCGTCCTGGCTGCGACTTGGCCCTCCTTCGTGATGCGCTGTCTTCCTTTGCCTCCCTGACCTTCCTTCTCTCTGGCTGGCTCGGTCTCTGCAGCCAGCCGTATGTGCAGAGGTTCCTCAGGGCTCCCGTCTGGGCTCTCTTCCCTTCCGTTCTCCCCTTGTGCGTCTGTGTCCCGGCTCCTGTCTTCCTGCAGGACCTTAGCCCTGCTCATGGCCACGCCGTGCAGAAGAGGCCCCACTTTCCCTCCAGCCCGGGCTGTGCCTGGGAGTCCCAGGCTTCCTTTCCAAGCTGCCCCTTGGCATTTCCCCTTGAATAATTCAAAGGCTCCTCACACGAAGTCTGCAGCCGCACATACAATCTTTGCTCAGACTCGCTCCTCTTCCCCGGGTCCTGGTCTCCATGAGCAACATCACCCTCCGTCGGACGGTGTGAACTAGAAAATGCAGAGCCACCTGAACACGCTGTCCTCGCTCCCTATTAGCGCATCCACTGCCCCTGGCTCTGGAACCCACCCACTTCTCTCCCTCCAACGGCACAGCCCCAGTCCCTGTCACCACCATCTCTAGACGGTTGCAATGACTTCCTAACCGATCTGTCTCCCTCTGCACTCTGAGTACCTGCCCTCTGCCAGACCCTGCTCTAGGCACTTGGGGTACATCAGTGAAAATAACACAAGTCCCTGTCCTGATGGAGCTTACCTTCTAGTGAGAGAGACAGGCAAGATATAATAAGCGTAATAAATAAGTCAGTCACCCAGAAAGTGACCAGTGTTACTGGTGGGGACAGGGGAGCTGTCAGTGCTGGGGGCAGACTGGAACATTCAATAGGGCAGTCAGGGTAGATGACATTTGAACATAGCCTTGAAAGAAGTGTAGGACTTGGCTATGCAGATTCCTGGAAAAAATACGTGCCAGGCAGGTAGTGCCAGCGCAAAGACCTGAGGGCAGGAGGTGCTGGTGTGCTTAAGGGACAGTGACAGGCCAAAGGGTGGGAGGTGGCTTCAGAGAGGCAATGGGTAGGGCTTGACATTGGCCATTCTTGGGACTTTACCTTTTCTCTGAGACAGGAGCCCTTGCAGGGTTAGAGCAGAGAGAGGACAAGACCTGACTCAGGCTTGCAAAGATCCCGCCATGTGGGCTGGCAGGGGTGGAGTCCAGAGGCTGTCACAGTGATGCAGGGGACAGGTGTTGGTGGCTCAGAGTGGGTGGTCTCGGGTGATGGTGGGAGTGGCTGGATTCTGGATCGACTGTGACAGTAGAGGCAAGAGGATTTCCCGCACACAGAGTGTGCAGTGTGAGTGGTGGGTCAAGGAAGATGCCCCAATTTTGACTTGAGCAACCAAAAGGATGGAGTTGCCATCGACAGAGGTGGGGGACCATGGTGGGGGCAGGTTTGGCTGGAGGGGCAGGAGCTCAGCTCGGCACATGTGGTGCTTGGGGACAGCCTAACCCTTAGAAGTTGGGGAGAAGAGAAGGCAGCCAGGGGAGACAGGGTCTCTGAGAGGAGGATGCGATGCCTGTGGGCAGTGCACAGTGACCGGGCTGCTGAAGGGTCAGGTGAGAAGACCAAGAACTGACCACTGGATCTGCAACGCAGAGGCACGTCCCGCGAGAGACACGGACAGAAGTCAGACTGGAGAGGGTTTCAGAGAGGAGTAACTGAGGAATGCAGCCAGGGGGTGCTTTGAGGAGTTCTGCCCCACAGGGGAGCAAAGGAACAGAGCAGTTGCTCTGGGGGCCATGGGGTCCCGAGTGGGTGTTTAAGAGCAGAGACTAGGAGCATGTTTGTAGCATGGAGTCTTCCGGCAGAGGGAAGACTGAGCGTCCAGGAGGAGGGGATTCCTGGAACAACATTCTTGGGGAGCAGACTGAGGCTGGGCCCTGGTGAAGAGGAGGCGCTGGTGCAGGGGACATGGGCAGGAGGCCGGGTGCGTGGTGCTGCCAGGGGTGTGGCCGTGGGGGTGGGGCTCTAGGAAGCTCATTCTGATTGTGCCAACACTTCCTGTGAAGTGGGAGGCCAGGCCACTGGCCACGGTGCTGAGGGTAGGGGAGGTGTCGGGGGGCACGTGGGGGAGGCTGAGCAGGTGGGAACATGGCCTCAGCCAGGTGGCACAAAGGGCCACTGGGGTCTGGAATTCAAGGTGAGACGACCAGGGTGCTTCTCTCCAGTCACGGTGAGCCTCGAGCGCTGGAGTGGAGTGTGTGGAGGGCCGGGCTCATGGGGGACGGCCAAGGGCGTTCTAGCTGAGGGGGAGGGGTGAGGTCTGTGGCCCCGAAGGCTGGTGGGATCAGGGAACTCAGGGAGTGGGCTGGAATGAGCATTTATTGGTGGTGACGTGGCGTCGGTCAGGACCATAGGAGGCAGAAGCCCTGGTGGGTGGAGGCCACAGGGCTGGGGTGTGTGAGGGGCTTCTACGTGGCTATCAAGACTCCTAGGAATTCACCCAGAAGCAGTGCTGGAGAGAGGGCTGGTGACGGGGGCTGAAGCCCACCAGCAATGAGGCGGGTGCACCTGGGATCAGGGATGGCTTGAAACAGATGGCCCCACGGCCACCGCAGTCTCCGTCCTGGGGCCAGAGGCACATTAATGCAGCTCTAACCAGTACACCGCTCCTCACTGTGCCCAAGACGGAGGCCCGAATCCAGTGTGCCGCACACGGCTCGGCCCCCACCGCAGCCCCTCGGACCAGCGGGAGACAGGCTGTGAGCAGAGTGCTGCGGGCAAGCCAGAGGTTTCAGGAAATGCTGAAATTGGATCCATGCCTCAGCATAAACCAGGATAAAGCCCACAAGGATCAAAGATTTACATGTTAAGAAAACTATAAAAATTCTAGAAGAAAATGTGGGAAAATTCCTTCCTAACCTTGGAGAGGGGCAGGTTCTTCTAACTGTAGTTCAGAATCCAGAAGCCATAAAAGACACGTCTGACCCAGTCATAGAAACCCAAAACATGTCTGCAAGGCAGAAATCCCTGGAAGCAAAGTCAAAAGCCGAAATGGAAAAAAAAAAAATCCATCTCACATCACAGAGGCCAGGTGCTTTGATATGAAAATGCTCCTACAAATCAACTCTCAAAACATCAGCAATCTAATAGAAAAATGGCCCAAAGACAGGTATAGAGAGTTCACAGGAGAGAAAATACAAATAGCCCTTAAATACATGAATTATGAATGAAGATGGACTTTTGTAGCTACAAATGCTCACCCTCATTCATAATAAAAGAAATGAAGGTTAAAATCATGATCATACCAGATCAGAAAAATGAAAAAAACCTGATAACCTACTGTGTGAAGGGCAAGGAAGACTGGGAAAAAGATAAATCACAACCTTCTCTCTTGAGAGAGATTTGGCAATACTTATTAAGATTTAAAATGTATGTGTCAATTGCCACAATTATCCTTCCTAGAAATTTATTCTGTAGCTATGTTAACATATACACACAGGACAGGTGTATAAGAATATTCATTGCAGAACTGTTGAGACAGCAAAAACATTAGAAACAGCACAAATGGAGCTCACTGAATAAAGGACAGTACATCTGTAAATGGAATACTATGCAGCTGTGAAAAAGACGAAGTTCTATATGTTCTGACGTGGAACAATCTCCAAAGCATATTGCTATATTTTACAAAAGGTATAGAATTGTAAGTATAATATGCAGCCATTTGTGCTAAAATAATCTGTAGACTTTTGTTTGTATAAACACAGAACATCTCTAGGTGTGGACGCTAGAAGGTGGTCATTAGGGTGCCTCCGAGTGGAGGAGCAGAATGGCCAGAGGACAAGGCGGCAGGGATGCTGACTTTCCACCCATCCCTGGACACTTGCGTAGTTCCCTGAGTCAGAAGAGTCCACACGCTAACAGTGGCTGGAGAAGGCTCTGTGTCTTTGCGTGCTCCTCCCAACTTTTGCTGCCTTTCCTCATACTCACCTCCAAGCTCCCTCCAAGGAAGCTGGGACTGGGATTACCATTCTGAGAGCCCAGGTACCGAGAGCAGAGCCCTGGGGACTGCCATGAGGTGGAGCCCAGAGGAGACAGAGGAGGAGCTGTAAGAGTGATCCCTGCTCCCTCACTGAGTGCTTGTCAGCGTTGGGAACCCCACTATCTGTGTTACCCAGACCATCTCGTGTAACCCCTGCTGCAACCTCACTAGGTGCATTTTACAGATGAGGAAACTGAGGCTCAGAAAAGGTTCCACGCCCAGGCTCACATTCTCCTCTGACCTGGGGAGAACCCAGGCAATCTGACTTCAAGCCCAATAAAGTGGGGCAGAGAGGGACTGTTTAGGCAGAAAGAGAGCTAATGTGTACTGAGCTTCCCTGGAGGTCCTGGGAGGGTGTGTGGTGTGTCTGAGATCACCTGGCTAGTGAGGGGCAGTCTAGGCCCGAAGCAGCCCTGTGGGACACTAAACCTGTGGCACCATGCGCAGTTTCCAGAGTGGGAATGGCAGCATTCCAGAGACTGATCCCATCGCTGCTGGGACAGGCCACCTCTAGCCCATCTGCAAGACTCCAAAACACACTGATCCACCACTTCTTTCGGGTCCCACTAGTACCATGTCACTGGGCTACCATCGCTTCATGCCTGCAGCACTGTGACAGCCTCCTACTGGGACTCCTTCCGGGCACCCAACACCACCAGCCAGGGGGCCTTTAAAAAGTGCTCACCCCCTTCCTAGGGCTTCCTATGGCACAGGGAATAAAATCCAAACTCCTGGCGCCTCCTTCCTGTGTGGCCTCGTCCTCACGGACACCCTCGGCCGCCATGCTCTGCTCCACTCACCTCTCTCAGTTCTCTAAGGTGCCAGCTCTCTGTGACCTTAGGACATGCACATCTGCCATGTTCCTGTGGCCAGCCTGGCGTGGCTTCACTGTCACCACCTTGGACAAGCCTTCCACAGCTGTGACATCTACCTCCTCACCCTTTGCTCACTGGCTTCTCTCATCCCTCCCTGTCATTTCCTTCCGACTCACAGCATCTGTGAGGATTAAATCCATTCACTGGAGTGTCGATGGTTGTCCGTCAGCCCCACCAGCAAGGCAGCCCCCTGTGTGCTGGGACATCTGCTGGCTTCGTGCTGTTCCCTGCTGCCCAGGTCAGGCCGGGCGGCACAAGCACCTCCTCAGCATGTGCTGAGTGCGTGGGGGGTGAGAAGGGCAGGGGCCAGCTGGCAGCCCGTCGCCTCCTCCAAGCCGCCTGCACTTGGCTTCACTGTACGGGGTCTGTGGAGACGGACTTGACTGCCGGCAGAAGCCGGGCACCCGAGAGCGAGGGGTGGGGCGGGGGGCTTGGCCCAGGCCATCCGGGCGTCCTGCTCAGAGAGGGGCTGCCCGCAGCCTTCAGCTGGCCGCACGGCGGTGCCCCTCGGCCTGCGCTCTACACACAGCTTCCAAACACGTGTTCCGGGCTTCAGCTGGACTCCTTGACTCTGCCGCCAGGCACGTGGGAACAATTCAGTAAGAGCCACGTGACTCGGGAACCAAGTGGAGCGGGTCTGAGGCGTAGGCAGCGCCATGATTCTGGCCTCTTCAGCTGAGTGGATGTGGCCCGACAGTTTGCTCTTCACAGCTGTAGGTCAGGAGACAGGACGTGGGCGTGAGAGCTGCTTGATTGGTGTTGACAGGTAAGCAGAGGTGGGCAGTGGCCTGGGCACCCACAATGCCACCTTGAGCCCTTAGCTCCTCCTGGACGGCCATTTCCTCAGTGCTTCCCAAAGGGCGTGTTCGGCCTTCCTGGAAGGCAAGCTGGGAAGGGTATTTCCCACAGCCTGGCGGGGACCCAGCCCACACACTGGGAGATGAGGGCCGGCTTTGGTGGCCTGAGGCTGCTGAGGTTGTTGCCCCTGCTCACAGCAGCTCCTTTCTGCTGTCCCTGGGGTCCCGCTTCCCTCTGCCTGTCACTGCTCTCCCTGGTCCTGACCGAGCCCTCTGCCTCTCCCGTTCGGCCAGCTCAGGCAAGACTCTGCCCTGGCTCTCGACTCTGGGAAACCCAAACCCGCTCCCACCCTGGGGACAACCACCTTTGGCCACGCTTCTCACGGACTTTTCCCCAGAGGAGCAGAGTGGGCCAAGGACTTTTAAACCAAGCTTGCAGACAGATGAAATGAAGCTTAGAGGTTGGCAAATCCAGAGGCAATAACAAGTGAGTGAGCCAGGATAATGAGCTAGGAGTTTGCTCCTGCGAAACGTGGGAAATAACCGTCTCTGCCTTTCTGGGCTGCTACAAGGATCGAATGAGATAGATACTATGTGGAAAGCGCCCAGTACAGCGCTGGCACAGAGGAGGCACCAAAAACCAAGTGCAGGCTGAATTTATAGCACTCTTTCTCTCTCTAGTGTGCCTGGGTGCATGCATGCACAGACAGACACACACACATGCACGCACATCTCAGATCTTAGGGAGAAGAGAAACACAGCTGGTAGTTTTCTGTTGTTTGAGTTCATGTTGTGGAACCAGCCCTGACTGTACAACAGATTTAAAGAAGCTCCTATATAAATGGCATCTCAGATGGGCCTCCAGCATTTTGGCTCTGATGGGACTGTCAGGCTGCATCTCTGGAATTCAGTGTCAGGCAGGCCGGCCTGGGCATGGAGGCTGGCTCGGGGAACTACTTGCTCAGACACTGCGCAGGGCAGGCAGCCGTGCTGATTAGAAGTCTGGGTGGAAAGTAAACTAAAAAAAGTAGTAACAGCTTTATTGAGATATAATTCATATACTACAAAATCACTCTTAAAAGTGTACATTTCAGTGATTTTTAGTATATTCACAAACTTGTGTAACCATCACCACTACATAATTGTATTTATTCTTCATTTTTAGGGTAGTTTTGCTGGACATACAACTCTTGGTTGCCAGGGTTTTCTTTTTCCCTTTGACTATGTCATATCACTCCACTGCTTTCTGGACTCCCTTGTTTCTGACAGGAAGTCACCTGTTAATCTTATTGCAGTTCTCCTGTATGGATGAGCCGTCTTTCTTTTGCTGCTTTCAAGATTTTTCTCTGTCTTTGACTTTCAGCATTTTTACTATGATGTATCTGGGTCTGTATCTCTTTGCATTTATCCTACTTAGAGTTCATTAAGCTGCTTGGATATGTCGATTATCACTTTTCAGCAAACTTGGGATGCTTTCATCCATATCTTTTCAAATATTTTTTCTGCTCTTTTCTCTTTTTCTGTCCTCCTGGTACTCCCATTGCATGTAAGTTGGTGCACTTAAAGTATCCTACTTTTCCCTGAGGCTGCTGATTTTTCTTCCTGTCATTTTCTCTCTGTCCTTAGATTGAGTAATCTTTTTTTTTTTTTTATAATAATAATACCTTTTTACTGTAATAACACATTACAGAAACTATTACGCTCTTTTAATTCAAACAAACAAAACATACAAACAAATTCATATAAAAAGTTTAGATAAGAGATAGGAGAAAATTTTTTTTTATTTATTATAGCTTATTATGGGGGTACAACCGTTCTGGTTAAGTATATTGCCCATGCCCCTCCCAACCCCCCGAGACTGAGCCTCAAGGGTGTCCATTCCCCCAACAGTGCACATTGCACTCATCATGTAGGTAAACACCCGTCCCCTCCCCCACCCCCAACACCCCGAGTCAGATCTTCAAGTATGTCC
>CM052436.1:133838462-133885383 GCA_028533085.1 Varecia variegata | reverse complement strand
CCACAGGGGTTGTACTAGTTTACAGTCCCACCAACAGTGTATGAGTGTTCCTGTCTCTCCGCATCCACGCCAGCATGTATTGATTTGGGACTTTTTGATAAAGGCCATTCTCACTGGAGTTAAGTGATATCTCATTGTGGTTTTGATTTGCATTTCCCTGATGATTAGAGATGTTGAACATTTTTTCATATGTTTGTTAACCATTCTTATATTTTCTTTTGAAAAATTTCTATTCATGTCCTTTGCCCACTTTTTGATGGGGTTGTTTGATTTTTTCTTACTGATTTTCCTGAGTTCTAGATAGATTCTTGTTATCAGTCCTTTATCTGATGTGTAGTATGCGAAAATTTTTTCCCACTCTGTGGGTTGTTTGTTTATTCTCATGACTGTTTCTTTGGCTGTGAGATTGAGTAATCTTGATCAACCTATCTTCAAGGTCTCTGATTTCTTCTGATAGGTCAAGTCTTCTGCTGAATCTCTCAAGGAATTTTTAATTTTGGTAAAGTCCAATTTACTAATTTCTTCTTCTGTAACTTTTGCTTTTGGTGTCATATCTAAGAAACTATTGCCTAACTCAGGGCCATGAAGATTTACTCTTATGTTATTATACCATTAGGATTTTATAGTGTTACTTCTTACATTTAGGTTTACGATACATTTTGAGTTAATTTTTGTGTGTGATGTGAGGAAGGCGTCCAACTTCATTCTTTTACATTTAGCTGTCCTAGCACCACTGAATTGCCTCGGTGTGCTTATCAAAAGCAAATCGCTAGCACTCTGGGAGGCCGAGGCGGGTGGATCGCTTGAGGTCAGGAGTTCGAGACCAGCCTGAGCAAGAGCGAGACCCCGTCTCTACTAAAAATAGAAAGAAATTATCTGGCCAACTAAAAAAATATATATAGAAAAAATTAGCCGGGCATGGTGGCACATGCCTGTAGTCCCAGCTACTCGGGAGGCTGAGGCAGGAGAATCGCTTAAGCCCAGGAGTTTGAGGTTGCTGTGAGCTAGGCTGATGCCACGGCACTCACTCTAGCCCGGGCAACAGAGTGAGACTCTGTCTCAAAAAAAAAAAAAGCAAATCGACAGTGGCTGGGCCTGCTGGCTCACGCCTGTAATCTCAGCACTTTAGGAGGCTGAGGCAGGAGGATCACTTGAGCTCAGGAGTTTGAGGTTACAGTGAGCTCTGATTGCACCACTGCACTCCAGCCTAGGGGAAAGAGCAAGATCCTGTCTCTAAAAAATTAAAAAATAAACAGAGAGATAGATAGTAAATATAAAGATTTATTTCTGGGATCTCAATTCTATTCCATTGACCTATATGTCTGTCCTTACGCCAGTACCACACTGTAACTTTGTGTTAAATTTTGATTTAACTGTAACTTTGTGTTAAATTTTAAAATTGGAAAATATAAGTCCTTTAATTTTGTTTTTCTTTTTTCAAACGTTTTGGCTATTCTGGATCTCTTGCATATCCATATGCATTTTAGGATCAGTTTTATCAATTTCTGAAAAAATCCAGTAGAGATTGTACTGAATCTGTAGATCAATTTGTGAAGTACAATGCTAACATTGCATTCAATCCATGAATATGGGATATTTTTCCAGTAGTTAGGTATTCTTTAATTTCTTTCAATAATGTTTTATGGGTTTCAGTGTATTAGTCTTGCACTTCTTTTGTTAAATTAATTCCTAAGTACTTTATTCTTCTTTATGCTTTTGTAAATGGAACTATTCTCATTTCATTTTAAATTCCTCATTGCTAGTATATAAAAATACAGTTGATTTTTGTATATGGACCTTGTATCATGCAACCTTGTTTAATGCATTTATTAGCTCTAATAAATTTTTTGTGTGACTTCTTTAGAATTTTCTATATACAAGATCACGTCATTTGCTGCTTCTTTTCCCATCTTAATGGTTATTTTCTTGACTAATTGCCCTGGCTAGAATCTTTACTACAATATTGAATAGAAGTGGCAAGAGTGATTATCATTGTCTTTTTCCTGATCTTAGGGGGAAATCATTCAGCCTTTCACCACTAAGTATGCTATTAGCTGTTGGTTTTTCATAGATGCCCTTTATCCAGTTGAAGAAGTTTCCTTTTATTCTTAATTTGTTGAGTGGGGTTTGTTTTTTTGTGTGGTTTTTTTTTTTTTTTTTTTTTTTTGAGACAGAGTCTCCCTCTTTCGCCCGGGCTAGAGTGCCATGGCGTCAGCCTAGCTCACAGCAACCTCAGACTCCTGGGCTCAAGCGATCCTCCTGTCTCAGCCTCCCGAGTAGCTGGGACTACAGGCATGTGCCACCATGCCCGGCTAATTTTTTCTATATATATTTTTAGCTGTCCAAATCATTTCTTTCTATTTTTAGTAGAGATGGGGTCTCGCTCTTGCTCAGGCTGGTCTCGAACTCCTGAGCTCAAACAATCCACCCGCCTCGGCCTCCCAGAGTGCTAGGATTACAGGTGTGAGCCACCATGCCCAGCCGAGTGGGGTTTTTTAAATCATGAAAATCTGTGGATTTGGTCAAATGCTTTATCTGCATTTATTGAGATGATCATGTGGTTTAATCCTTTCATTAAATAATAGGGTATATTATATTGATTTTGGGTGTTAAGCCAACCTTGGATTTCTAGGATAAACCTCTCTTGGTGTATAATTCTTTGATATATTACTGGATTCATTTACTTATGTTGTTGAAGATTTTTGTATCTATATTCATAAGAGATATTGGCCTGTAGTTTTGTTTCTTGTGATGCCTTTGTCTAGTTTTGGTATCAGAGTAAATCTGGCCTCAGAATGCATTGGGAAGTGTCCCTTCTACTTCTATTTTTTGTAAGAGTTTGTGAAGGATTGTTACTAATTCTTCTTTAAGTGTTAGAATTCATCAGTGGAGGCCTCTGATTCTGGGTTTTTCTTTGTAGGAAGTTTTTTGATCACTGATTCAATTTCTCTGCTTGTTATAGGTCTATTCAGGTTTTCTATTTCTTCTTGAGTCAATTTTAGCGGTTTGTGTGTTTCTTGGAATTTGCCAATTTCACCTAGGTTATCTAATTTGTTAGCATACAATTGTTCATAATATTCCTTTTTAATTCTCTTCCTTTTTTGTAATCTTGCTAGTGATGTCCTTTCTAATTCCTGATTTTAGTAATTTGAGACTCCACTCTTTTTTTCTTGGTCAGTCTACTTAAACGTTTGTCAATTTTGTTGATTTTTTTAAAGAATCAACTTTTGGTTGGTTTTGTTGATTTTCTCTGCTTTTTTTTTTCCTAATTTCTATTTCATTTCTTTCTACTTTAATTTTATGATTTTTTCCTTTTACTTGATTTGGTTTAAGTTGTTCTTATTTTTCTAGTTTCTTAAGGTGGTAAGTTAGGCTACTGACTTGATATCTTCATTCTTTTTTAACATAGGTACTCACAGGTATAAAGTTCCCTCTATACTCCACATTCCATATATTTTCATATGTTGTGTTTTCATTTTCATTTGTTTCAAAGTATTTTTTTCCCTTGTGACTTATTCTTTGAGTCATTGGTTATTTTGAAATGTGATGTTTAATTTCTCCATGTTTGTGAATGTCCTGTGTTTCCTCCTATCATTGATTTCTAATTTAATTTCTTTGTGGTCAAAGAACATCCTTTGTATGGTTTCAATCCTTTTAAATTTATTAAGGCTTCTAGGGGTGGGGAACCTGTGGCCTCAAGGCCATGTGTGGCCCTCCAGATCCCTAAGTGTGGCCCCTCAACCAAATCCAAACTTCACAGAACAAATCCCTTTATTAAAAAGATATGTTCTGTAAAATTTGGATTCAGTCAAAAGGCCGCACTCAAGGATCCAGAAGGCCATATGTGGCCCCAGGGCTGCAGGCTCCCCATCCCTGTGTGTCCTGGATAATGTTTCATATTCACTTGAAAAGTGAATTGGTTGGAATATTCTATAGAGGTCTGTTAAGTCGAGTTGGTTTATAGTGTTGCTCAGGTCTTCCATTTCATTGCTTTCTTTTTCTTTACTTGTTCTATACATTATTGAAAGTGGGAGTACAGAAGTCTCCAACTATTTTTGTTGAGCAGTCTACACTTCTCTTCAATTCTGTTGGTTTTTGCTTCATGTATTTTGGGGCTCTGTTGTTAGCTGCTTATAAGTTTATTATTGCTATATGTTCTATTTCTCATTATAAAATGTCCTTTCTCTAGTAGCAATTTTTATCTTAAAGTCTATTTTACCTAATACTAGTATAGTCAATGCAGCTCTCTTTTGGTTATTGTTTGCATGATGTATTTTTCCAGAATTTTATTTTCAACCCATTGCATTTTTGAATCTAAAGTTCATCTTTTATAGATGGCATATGGCTGGATTGTGGTTTTTAAAAAAATTTTCATTGTGGTAAAATACACATGACATAAAAGTTGTCATCTTAACCATTTTTAAGCATACAGTTCAATCTTTAGAAATTTTCCATCTTGTAAAACTGAAATTCTATATGCACTAAATATCAACTCCCCATTTCCCCTCCCCTTGGTCCCTGGCAGCCACCATTCTACTTTCTATTTCTATGAGTTTCACTATTCTAGCTTCTTCATATTAACAGGAATCAGATAGTATTTTTCTTGTTGACTGGCTTATTTCACTAGCATAATGTCTTCATTCGTCCATGTTGTAGCATGCAGAATGCCCTTCCTTTGTAAGACTGAAAATATTCCATTGTATGTGTAGACCATATTTCATTTATCCATTCAACCTTTGATGGAAATTTGGGTTGCTTCTACCTTTTAGCTAATGTGAATAATAGTGTTATAAATATGGTTGTAACATTTTTTTCAAGACCCTGTTTTCAGTTCTTTTGGAGACATGCTCAGAAGCAGTATTGTTGGATCATAGGATAATTGTATTTTTAATTTTTTGAGGAACTGCCATACTGTTTTCCAGAACAGCTACACCATTTTACCTTCCCACCAACAGTGCACTGGGATTCCAATTTCTCTACATCTTTATTAACACTTATTATTTTTCTTTATTTCCTTTTCCTTTTGCTCCTTTTCTTTTTTTACTAATAGCCATTCTAGTGGTCCTAGGTGATATCTCCTTGTGGTTTTGATTTGGATGTTTCTAATGATTAGTGATGTGGAGCATCTTTTGGATCATGCTATTTATTTATTTATTTGATCATTTCTGACAATTTCTTTGATTGGAGCATTTAATCCATTTACATTCAATGTAATTGCTCACAAGGTAGACTATGCCAGTTTGTTATTTAAATTTTATATTTTTTATGTCTTACCATTTTACATTTTAATTCTCTTCTTTCTTTATTATTATTATTATTATTATTGTTTGAGACAGGTCTCACTGTCACCTGGGCTAGAGCGCAGTGGCATCATCATAGTTCAATGCAACCTCAAACTCCTGGCCTCAAGCAATCCTCCTGCCTCAGCCTCCCAATAGCTGGGACTATAGTCACATGCCACTATGCCCAGCTAAATTTTCTATTTTTTGTAGAAATGGGGTCTTGCGAGATTGCTAAGCCTGGTCTTGAACTCCTGGCCTCAAGCAATCATCCTGCCTCAGCCTCCCAAAGTGCTGGGATCACAGGCGTGAACAACTGTGCCTGGCCCCTTATTTCATTTACTACATTTTTTGAGTTTTTTTTTTTTAAGAATTTTTTTCTTTCTTTTTTTTTTTTGAGACAGGGTCTCACTCTGTTGCCCAGGCTAGAGTGCTGTGGTGTCAGACTAGCTCACAGCAACCTCAAACTCCTGGGCTCAAGCAATCCTCCTGCCTCAGCCTCCCAAGTAGCTGGGACTACAAGCATGTGACACCATGCCCGGCTAATTTTTTCTATATATTTTTAGTTGTTTGGCTAATTTATTTCTATTTTTAGTATAGACGGGGTCTTGCTCTTGCTCAGGCTGGTCTCAAACTCCTGAGCTCAAACAATCCACCTGCCTCGGCTGCCCAGAGTGCTAGGATTACAGGCACGAGCCACCGCGCCCGGCCTTGAGTTATTTTTTATTGGTTTTCCTGGGGATTATAATTAATACTTTAATCTAAAATATTCCAGTTCAGATTAATAACTTACTTTCAATTGTATTCAAATATTTCACTCCAATATTGCTAATTCCTTTGTACTGTCGTAAAATTTCCCTGTCGTAAAATTTACTGTCGTAAAATTACTACTTTATACATTATAAGCCCATCAACACAGTTTTATCTTACTGTTTTATGCAGTTGTCTTTTAAATCAGAATAAAGAGTTATAAGTAAAAGTATATTCATACCATATTTCATATTTACCTATGTAGTTACCTGCACTGGCACTTTATTTCTTTGTGTGGATTTAAATTATTACCCAGTGTCCTTTCATTTTAGACTCAAAGACTTTCTTTACTATTTCTTGTAGGGCAGGTCTGCTAGTGATAATTTCTCTTCATTTTTGTGGTTTTTTTGGGGGGTGTCAAATGATCCTTTATTGACATATTTTCCTTTGTACTTTTTAACTGGCTGGGCAGCCACTGCACCACTGTTGATGTCATCTATGATGCCATGTGGGTGGCAGCCATCAACATTGCAGCCCACAGACTGGGCAGTCCCCAGGATCTCTGCAGTGGTTCCAGAGAGTTCTCTGGCTAAAGATCAGTGCTGCATCTGCCTGGCAATGTTGACAATCACATCAAAAGTGATATTTCTATTGTGTTTAATGTTCTTCTGTTTCTTGCCGTCTCATGGTGGTTCCTTGAGGGCTTTGACGATCAGGGCAGAGGCAGAAGGTAACACTGCAATCTGGGCCTGTCTGTTCTGAATAGTTAGTTTTACTGTAATCGTCAGACCCTCGCAGTCACCAGTTGCCTTGGCGATCTCATCACCAACCTTTTTTGGAGATAGATCCAAGGGGCCAATCTTGGGGGCCAGGGCAGACATGGCACCAACTTTGCCACCAGTTCACCTCAGGTACATGACTTTGATCTCATTGGGGTTGAACTGAGGTAGCACGGTGGAGGTGGCTTGTGTCGGATGAAGCTGGACTCAGGACCACCAAAGAAAGTTGCACCTTGGCCTCTTCCGAGCTGAAAACTGAAAGCTCTTCATTTTTATTTGAAAATACCTTAATTTATCCCTCATTTTTCAAAGATAGTTTTGCTGGGTATAGATTTCTTTGTTGACAGTTTTTTCCCCTTTCATCATTTTGAATATGTCATCCCACTGCCTTCTGGCTTTCATCCTTTCATTCTCATCAACAGATGAGAAATCACCTGTTAATCTTATTGAGGATCCCTGTTCTGTGATAGGGCATTTTCCTTTTGCTGCTTTCCAGACTGCTTTTGGCAATGTGACTATGATGTGCTTAGGTGTGTATCTCTTTAGGTTTGTCATACTTGGCTGGGTGCTGTGGCTAACACTTGTAATCCCAGCACTTTGGGAGGCTGAGATGGGAGGCTGAGATGGGAGGCTCACTCGAGGCCAGGAATTTGAGACCAGTCTGGGCAAAAAAGCAAGACCTTGTCTCTACAAAAAAAAAAAAGAAAAAAGTTTATCCTACTTGGAGTTTGTTATATTCCTTTGCTTATTTCTCTCTCTTCTCTCCTTCCAGGACCATAGTTACGTGTATTTTGGGACACTTGACAGTGTCTCACAGGTCTCTGAGGCTCTGTTCATTTTTCTTCATGCTTTTTTCTTTCCATTCCTTAGGCTGGATAATTATCAACTGACCTATCTGCAAGTTTGCTGAGTATTTCTTCTGCCAGCCCAAATCTACTGTTGAGCCACTCTGGTGAAATTTTCATTTCAGTTATGTACTTTATTATTTTTTTTTTTTTTGCTTTTTTTTTTTCAAGTTTTGCGTTAAGCTTGATCAGTTATGTACTTTAAAGGTCCCAAATTTGTATTTGGTTCTTTGTTTTACTTTCTATCTGGTTATTAATATTCTCTATTTAGTGGGACATAATTCTCATGCTTCCCTTTATTTCTTTAGACATGGTTTCCTTTAGTTCTTTGAACATATTTATAATAGCCAATACAACATCTTTGTATAGTAAGTACAGCTGGGCTTCCTCAGAGACAATTTCTATTGAAGGCTTTTTTTTGTTTTTTATTGCCACACTTTCTTCTATCTGTGTGTGCCTTGTAATTTTTTGTTAAAAGCTGGACATTTAACATAATCCAATGTGGCTACTCTGGAAATGAGATTCCTTTTATCCTTTCCAGGATTTGTTGTTGTTGCTGTTTATTGTTGTTGTTCTTTGTCTGTTTAGAGGCTTTCCTGGACTAATTCTTTAAAGTGTGTACTTTCTGTCATGTGCAGCTACTGAGTTCTGAATACTGCTTGTTTAGTTTAGTGTCCAGCTTATACAGAGATTTTCTTTAGTGCCTTGATCCAATAAGCCTCCCACTTTCTGCTGGTGGCTTTTTGTGTGCGTTGGGGCACAGCTTGGGTGCTCCACTAGGTTACAATTCTGCCTTCCTCCTATTGAGCAAGCTCTGCATCAGGCCCAGTAGGGACAAGCTTTGTGCACAGTGATTTTCCACGGAGCTGCCAAACAGGTCAAATGGTGACAATTCTCTGGGATGAGCATTTGAGGAGATTCAAATCTGTTCTGCCTCCTCCCCAGTGGCTGCTAGTTTCCACAAGTACTGTGGCTGCGACAATGCCGGTTTTTAAGGCCACCACGAAGCTGGGGAGAGGAGCAAATTAAGACACTACAAACTTCACTCTTCTTAGCATGATTCAGACATTTTCCCCAAATAAACATTTCTTTGGCTGTTACAAACCTTTTGTTAATTCCCAGAGTTCTGAAAAGGCCAATTTTCCCCACTGTCCTTGCTGCTTTTATGGACGGGCAGGTTTTCAGAGGTCCTTACTCTACCTTTCCAGAGTGTTTCTTCCACTGGATTTTTAAAAAAAGTTTCCTGGGGCCAGGGCAGGTAAAAAACTGAAACCGTTGATCTAAGGCTGACAGCTTCAGAGATGCGGTGAGTCCCTCCATCTGTCTCTGCAGGGTTGGCACAGGCCTCAGCCAGCCACCACAGGATGGCTTCACCCTGTATCTTCCTGCCTCCTACCTCTTTATTCTTCATTTGCCCACCAGGCCCTCTTTCTCTCTCCTCCTTCCTGTCAATAAGCACTTATGGACCATCTCCTGAGTGCCTGCGGGTCCATTCCAGCCCAGGGCAGGGGCAATTCTGGGCTTCTCCAGCTACGAGCCAGCTGGGGATGTGGGAAATGCATCCCATGTCAGACAGAGACACACACACGCTGCAGGCCACGAGGCACCTTGCGGGGAAAGGCTCCCATTTGGAGCTAGACAGGCCCCGCCCTGCAGGTCTGCAGCAGCGGCAGGGAGGGCTGGGCAAAAAGAGCCTTTCTCCCAGGGACACAGGGAAAGGCTGCTTTGTGCAAGGGAAGGTGCCCAAGCCAGAATGTGTATGTGTGTGAAACTATCTAGAAATAAACACCAGGCCCAGCCAAGCCCAATCAGAGAGGGCATCTACCCGGGGCAGCTCTCACTGTATTTTGACAGGCAGAGAATCGGGACACTGCAAAGGAAAGGGCACTAAGGGAGAGGAGGCGCTGTCTTAGAAGAGACACGTGTCCCCTTGGAGCCTCAGCTTTCTCATCTGCAAAATGGGAATAATAACATATTGTTCTCTTGCGGTGCTCTGAGGACCCCATGAGCTGAAGGATGTGAAAGGCCCAGGGAGTCCTTGTCTTTCTCCGACTTTCAGATTGTTGTAAACTGGAGTCAGAATTCTAATAGATGTTTGAGTAAGATGAATAATGTTATGCTTTGCCCTAAGAACAAGTGACTATGTATTCCTCATCTCCTTCCCAAAAGCGTGCCAGAAGCTTACAATAAAAGGCAATAAAACCTCTCGCAAGGGTCGACAAGAAGAACTGAGTAATGAAGTGTGTGTCTGGAGGGGTGGGGTGCAGCGGTGTCACACACAGTCCAGGCAAAGGAAGCGCTGGCAGTTGGACACCAAACAGCCTTCGCTTCTGGAGGTCAAGGCAGGAAGAGGGACCCGGGAGTGCTTCCTGCCAGCGAGCTCTGAGGGGCTCATCCGGAGGCCGCTGTGTGAGGAGCCCGGCTCAGCGCGGCAGCCCGTGCCCACACCGGCGAGAAGAGTCTGCGGACGCAGAGCACCTGCCCCGCCTTGGGCCCAGCAGGCCTGGGGTCCTCGTGGTGGTGGGTCCTTCTGGCCTCACCACTGCGCCTCCCTGTGGAGTCGCACGGGCCCTAGACATTCATTCATTCATTCATTCACTCACTGTGCCGCGCATTTACACGCCCAGGGCCTGCTCTGTGCTGGGTGTGGGGTGATGGCCCTCAGTTGAAAGGGTTAGAGAAGGTTTTTGGTGAAGATGCTTGAGCCGGACTTGAAGGACAAAGAGTAGCGAACTTGGGTCAGAGTCTAGCAGGGAACACTGCGGGCAGGGGAGAACAAGAGTGAAGGCTGAGGGTACAGGGCCCTGGACACTCGCAGTGAGGCTGGAGGTGGGGGACGTGGCGTGGGGGTGGTGAGGGCTGCAGGAGGCTGTGGCATGAGGACACGGGGCCTGGGTCTGAGCTATACTGAGGAGGAGGCTGACGCCGGGTGTCTGCAGAGGGAAGCAGGTGACTGGACACTTCTTCCCTGAGACTTGGAGGCTGGAGGAGAGCGAGCTGGGGGAGATGCCGGCCTCAGCGGGACAACGTGCAACCTCCCAGAGGAGAGGACCTGGCCGAGGCAGGGAGGGGCATTGTCAGCGTCATGGGGGAGCTGAGGCCACAGGAGTGGGAGGTTGTGAGAGGAGAGAAGAGGGCCAAGGAGATTCATTCAACAGGCAAGCGGGGGCCTCGGAGGAAGGCACAGAAGCAGGGGTCGGGGTGCGGGAGGAAACGCAGGCCCAAGTCGAGCCATGCGTGCCCGGGGTGGGGCAGTGGCCCCCAGTGAGGGTCAAGAGAGATAAAGAGACAGGAAAGCGTCCGCGGGTGTTGCCATCAGGGGTCGGGGTGACTTTGGCCAAGACAATGTCAGAGGGGCTGTGGATGCGGGGAAGGGACTCAGGGAAGAGTCGCTGGTGTTGGGGAGCAGGGGCAGACCACGGGGTGACAGTGAGTTCATTCTGGGTGGGGAGAAGATGGCAGGAGGGAAGAGTGGCGAGGACAGGTGCGCCTGGAGGTCATGTGGAAAGAAGGTGGAGGAGTGTCCTCCTGGTGGCTCTGCCGAGGGCGGGACCGGCCGAGTCTGGGGGGCGTGAACACAGGAGCACTGCCCTGTCATGTTGAGGGGCCCGAGGTAGAGGCGGCCGGCGGAGTCATCACCTCCTGCCCCAGGGAGAGGAGGCCGTTGCAGCGGGGCCGACCAGGGACTGAAGTGCCCGAGGCTGACAGTGAGAGCCAGGATGGCCGCGAGCGGAGGGGGCGGCCCTGGGACTGCAGACGGCCAGAAGCCAAGAAGAGGCAGCACTGGGCACTGTGGCCTCTGGAAACGGTGGCTGGAATTGGAAGGGAGGGGAAGCCGGGCGGGGACCGACGGCTGTGACTGAGGGTGGGGAGAAGGTGTGTGGACCAGGCTCCAGCGAATTCCAAGCCTGGGCCAGGAACTGGAAAATGGACTCACCAGGGTCGCCTCTTCTCCCAGGCTTGCCACGCCGTCCGGGGGGCCCTAAACAGGAAAGAAGGATGGATTCGTTGAGAAGGGAGTCGGAGGGCTTGGGCAGAGTCTGAGGTTGCGGCTCCCCCTGCACAGGGCCTTACGCAGCCCCCCCACCGGCACCACAACAGCTTCCTGGGAGCAGCTGCCCGAGGCTGGTCTGGGGGCGACCAATGGGAGAAACCCCTTCCTTCTGTGCCGCCTCGCCCTGTCCCTCCGAGCTCCTGCCACCCCAGGTGGTGGCTGCATTCTCAGTCCTCACACACCACCTGTCACCTGTTCACGGCTTCACCCGTGAGCCCTGCCCCACTCAAACAGATTCACTACGGGAGACTCTTGAGCTGGAAGGGTCGCAGCTGAAGAACTTCAGACTTAGGAGAAAAGTAAGGGTGGGCGTTACCTTACAAAAGTCCTGATAAACGCTTTTTCATACTCGCTAAACTGAAAGGACAAAGCCAACACAATAAAGACGCTGTCCTGGCATCTCATGTGCTACAGGTCCGTCACGACAGGCACCATGTGATCCACCTGCCGTTCTGGAACCTTCAGCACCTCCTTCCCCACTGCCCAGGAGCTGCTCAGACGCTTGCAGGCCACTGCACGCCACCACTCTCTCTGTGCCCGTCCTCCAGCCACACGTCGCAAGGCTGTCTGGATTCCGATGCAGACCATCCGCCCCGCCTCCAGCCCTCCGCCCACGCCAGTCCCTGAGACCCGAGTGACTGCGACACTGAGGAAGAAGAGGGCTCTGGGTCAGAGGTCCAAGCCTTCATCGCACCATGGAAGTGGTCTGAGGACCGGAGGTGACAGAGGCCGTGACCATATTAGAAGGCACTGCCCTTTCCTGCAAAGGTCAACCTCAAAACTCCTCAAGAATTCCCAGAACAGCCATGAGGAGGAGACCGGCCCGGAATCAGGCCTGAGGCAGGACCCGTGGAGGACTTCACGTGTGTGTGTTTGCCTTCTTCCTCCGCCCATGCCCAGGCGGTGGTCAGGCCCACTTGCACAGCCCTGCCCAGCTTGAGACCAGGTGGAAAAGCAGCCCAGGGTCGGAGAAGATTCCCGACTTTGTTAAGGGAGTTCCCTGGATAGGGAGGGGCCCCTCAATGCTACATCAGAAACTGAAAGCTTTGCAGGCCTGGGGGAAAGGTGAGAATGAATTTCTTGCCAGCCTTGTTGGACTGGGGGCTTGAGGTCAGGGTGGTTGTATAAAATTTAAAAATTAAAAACATGCTACTTCTCACACCCCTGAGTTCTGAAAGCAAAAATCCGTGCCAGCGACATAGCCCTTCATTTTCCCCTGTCCTGGACACAGACCGCGAGTCTGGGGCTTGTGCTGGGGTTGCCCAGGGGCCGTGTGGACTTGGCCAGGCCGAGGCTCCTGCACCCCACAGCAGCCGGCAGCTCTTCAGACCCGTGGCGCTCAGAGCTCGCTCGCGGCCAACTGCCTCCCCGACACCCCCGCGTGGGGCCTCCCCAACAGACACCCCCGCGTGCGGCCTCCCCGACACCCCCGCGTGGGGCCTCCCCGACAGACATCCCCGCGTGCGGCCTCCCCGACAGACACCCCCGCGTGGGGCCTCCCCGACAGACACCCCCGCGTGGGGCCTCCCCGACAGACACCTCCGCGTACTGCCTCCCCGACACCTCTGTGTGGGTGTCTCCCTGACAACTCAGGCCCCTCCTGGCCAAAATACCCGCCTTGATCTCCTCCCAGCACCCTGTGTGGGGCCTACAGTGCCTCAGAACCTTCTGAGCTGGTCACATGCGATAACCGAGCTCTAGTTATTAACTAATCCCCCATGTCTAGGGGGCTGGTCAGCAGCCTCGGTGGCCTTTTCTCCTCTCTGGGCACATCTGTTTTCAGGGTAAGCGAGGGCGTGGGCGCAGGAACACCACCGGCACACACAGCACCGTGCTCCTCCAGTTGTGGGAGGGAAGCTCTGGGGCCCCTGCAGGGCCACAGAAGGCCCATGGCTGGCGCAGCATGGCCGCTTGCCCGGGGCCTCAGGCTGGGGGTGGGACATGGTGGGGCAGGGGCCAAGAGTGGGAGAATAAGTCAGGCTCTGCTGGACCTGCGGCTAAACCTGCACCGCGGGTTTCTGATGATCATTACTGGGTATGACTAAAACTCTCAGTCTGGGCACCTCCAGCCAGATGAAGGCTTTGCCTTCGCCAAGGTGGCAGAACTAATGGATTAGTCTGGGTGGCTCTCTGGGGTGGCACGGTCAGGCCAAGGGCCTGATGGGGCAGGGCACTAGCAGGGCGGCAGCTGCCCAGGTGGGTGGGACGCCCCCTCTCCCAGGGCCTTTGCGAGAAGCTCCTGCAGGCCTGGCGGGCTGGTTGTGACAGCCACCTGAAAGGGCTTGCGTGAAGACAGGGAAGTTGGCTGCCCATAAACACCTTCCTGCGCTGATGCAAACCAGGCGAGGTGCTGGGGACAGCTGGTCTACCCTTGATTCTGAGCTTTGTTCTCTGGCGTTCAACTGCACGCCAAAGAACAGGAGGCAGCACTCCCAAACCAAGCTCATCTCCCGGTTTCCCACGTGTCCCCCACCTCCTGCGAGGCTCCCTGGTCACCTACGTGCAGGCACCACCAGTACCCAGGTAGCCAAGGCAGACACTGCCTGGGAGTCGCCCTGTCTGGTCCTCCTGCGCCCCCCAGCCTAGGCCCCTCCGTCCTTGGCATCAGGCAAATGCCCCCCAACCTCGTCTCTCCCTCTTTCTCCCACGCTCCATTCTTCCTCCTGGCAGAGGGCAGCTTGCTGGAGTGTGCAGCCTGTGTCCCGTGCTGCTGCGTCCCCAGCTCCCAGCATAAGGCAGGCCCAGGTGATATCTGTTGAGGGAAGGAGGGATGGATGGGCAAGGAGGCCTCGGCTCTCTTCACCATTTCCTGGCATTCTCTGAGAACACCGTCAAGTCCAACAAGATTCAGGGCTTAGAAGAGACGCAGGGCCACTGGCTTGGAGGGCACAGGCTGATGAGACAGGGAGAGCCTTCCCCTTTCTCCCTCCCCACCGCAGGCAGACAGGCGGAGAGGCGCCACGGGAGGGAGCCTGCGGGAGCCGCTCCACGCTGACTGCTGGGCTCCCGCTGTGCTGCGTTTGCAAACAGGGAAGCCAAGCACACGTGAGGACGTGAGGACCGGACTGTGGGAGCTGCAGGTGGGAGGGCAGGAAGGACAGCCTTCATGCGTTTCTAGACCACCAGGTGCTGAGAGCCCGCTGTGGGCCGCAACCTGGCCGTAGCAGCTACTATCTCATCCAGGGAACATCAGCTCGGGTCCTTTTTGGCTTCAGGTCTCCCGCTGCTCATCCCCCAGGCTCTTCTGCTCCCTGGCAGGCCTGTGAAGAAGGCGCTCAAGTCTCCCGCGCAGACGAGAGCTCTGAGGCTAAGCCAAGTGAAAAGGCCGGCATGAGGCCATATTGCTGGTGCTTTGGGAGCCCTTCACAATCAGTGTGTGGCTCCTGAGGTTTGAGGACAGTTGTGCCCTGCACGCTGGACCACCAGCAGGCAGCCTTGGCCACTGGGAAGGCCATGCCCCTGGGACTGCAGCCCGTCTGCCAGGCTGGCTCTGCCCCAGGGCATTGGGGCCAGCCCTGGAGCACACTGCCCCGGCGTCCTAGGGACAGTGGGGCCAGCCTGGCTACAGCTAAGACCTGGCTGCAGACAAGTAAACCCCTGGTCCAGTGGTTTGCCCTGGAGTTTTCTCCTTGTTGGTTTTGTTCTTTTCTTTCCTTTCTGTACGTAGAACTTCTCCTGCTGCCACAGACTCAGACACTCAGGAAGGCACCTGAGAGTCTTGTCTTGATCAACCTGTTCATGCACAGATGGGGAAACTGAGGCTGCGAGGGTTGGGCAGGTTTTGCCCAAGGATGCTGCTGGAAAAACTATGTCAGCCAGAAAGTCTGGCGATGAAGGCCAGCTTGGGCTGGGAGAGGCCACTGTCCCCAACTCTGTTTGGGAGCCACACAGCTCTGGATCAGGGGTTGGCCATTGTGGGGACACTTGTATTTCACAGTGGGTGTCGCCCTAGTGGCAACTGCAAAGCTGCCTTCCAGAGGCTGCAGGCAACAAAGGGGTACCAGAGCAAGAGGCAAGAAGACCTGATAGGAAGCTGTTTACTCTGAGCAAGTTACTCAACCTCTCTGAACCATAGGTTCCCTACCCATAAGGCTTTGGGGGTATTGGCAACTATACCTGCCTTGTAGAACTGTTAAACAGATGAGCAGACAGCAGCTTGGAGCATAAAAAGGGTGCCTATTTGGGACCCCAAGAAATCACTGGCTGGAGGGACCCCCAGGCCATTAGAATCTGGGGTCTTGATGTGAGTTCAGTAACTGTGTGGGCAGGGTTGACGCTGACCGAGCCTTCAATGACACCCTGATGCTGAGCGGACAAGGGCAAGGTCAACCCCCTGGAAAGCCTGCGGCTTTTTCCTGTCCTAATCACTGCCTGTCTGCAAACCTCAGGATCAGATTTCGGAGGCTGAGCAGCCTAGGAATGGGATTACTCAACGGACGAGGTTTCAGGCACAGTGCCAGCCAGCAAGGGCTCCAGCTTGTTGTGAAATGACCCTGGATGCCTGTGACAGCCACCTGCACTTTACACCACCCCAGGGAGGTTTATGGCTTTCTCACACTCTGTTCCAGGCCAGACAAAATGGGACAATTTCTAACTTATAAAAATCTCAACTCTGGTTGGGGTGGAGAACTCATGCCATTGACCAACTGCAAAGGGGGCCCTGAACCCCGACAGGTTTCCTCTGAGTTCTGAGCAGTGAAGAGTTGGCGCTGGAAGCAGTGGTCTCCCCTAAGCCCCCTGGCACCTGCCTCCCTGAGGGCATCCCTTCCAGCAATGCTTGCCTTTTTGCTGTCTGCTCACAAATCAGGGCCACCTTACCCCAGCGGGCTGTGCGGGACACAGCCTGCCAGGCCCCCTTCACTGTGGCCATCTGACTGCTTCCAGTGGGCTCCTGTCTGGTCCTCAGCCCTGACCCCGGTTCTCCCTCCTGCCAGCCCCGAGCACAGGGACTTTGGTGCAATTTATCTAATGCAATCTATATGACAGTGCTATAAAATGCTTTAGTCTTTCTCTATTCTATTCTCCCTGTATATTGGGGGATCTGAGACTCAGAGAAGTCAAGAAATGCTCCCAGACACAACAGCAAAAGGGGGAGGCAACCCAGTGTCCACGGACAGAAGAATGAATAAACAAAATGTGTATCTATACAGTGGGATATGATTCAGCCTTAAAAAGGAAGGAAATTCTGACGCATGCTCCCACGTGGATGAACCTGGAGGACATTGTGCTAAGTGAAGTGAGCCAGGCACAAAGGGATGAGTGCTGAGTGGTCCCACCTGTGTGAGGTTCCTGGAGCAGTCAGGTCGCAGAGCCGTAAGGCGGCATGCAGGCTGTGGGCTGCGGGCTGCGGGCTGCGGCGAGCGGAGCCCTGCAGTCTGGATGGAGAGCCGCTCCCGGTGCGGGCGCTGCCTCCCGCCAGAGGAGACACTTGCTAGTGGCGAGCAGTTAAAACAGGCCACGATATTATATCCACTACTTGGCACTTGTTATTTATCTGTTTTAATACACTGGGAGCCACACAAAACAGAAGCTGCCCAGGGATGGCTCTCAGAGGTCGGTGAACTAAACATCTACTTAATGTACAGACCCAATTGGCTGCGGCCCCGCTGGCATGCCCTCAGGGGTCCTCTGGCTGGTCCCTCCCCCTCAAGTCAGGAGCAGCTTTCTTTACTCAACCTCTGAAATGGGATTAAGGAGTCCAGACCCACTACGCACACCGGTGGCCACCAGCTTTGTTGAAGTTCGGCCACATCATGTTCTTTGGAGACCCAGGAGCCATCTCCGGGGGGCCCGGTGGGGGGCGGCCAGCCGGCTGGGGGCGGAGCACCCACTGTCACATGCAGAGCCCTGCCACGTGCCGGGGGCTTTTCTATCTCTTTCATCTTTCCAGGAGCTCTGAGATGTAGATGACAGGCCCATTTACAGGTAGGAAAACTGAGGCCCAAAGGTGAGGTGACCTGTCCGAGTCTCAGAGCTGGCCAGGAGCCAGGGCTCTTGCCTGCACCAGCACTGCCTCCTGCGTTCCTCCTTTCCAGGGCGATGGGCGGCAGTTTAGGCACCAGAGCTAAAAATGGAGTGCCCCATCCAGAGGGTCCAGCAGGAAGGACCTGGAAGGAACCAGAATGTGGGCAAAGGGGACGAGGGCAGGGAGGGTTTCCAGATCAGAGTGGCTGGGCTCCTGGCGGTGCTCCCAGGGGCCCAGGGAGAGTGCTGACGTCTTCCAGAAGCTCTCCTCTTTGAAAGCCCCCAGTCCTCCGTGCCTCGCAGCAGACTTAAAGGGAGAGGAACTGCCCGAGGTCTCCTTTTGATGGGCAGATATAAGGCTCGGGGGTGCCCCACTCTGCAGAAGCCAAGTGACAGCCATTTCTCAGACTTGGCAGTGCCCTATCCCTACCCCCTTCAGCTCAGGCAGCTGAAGGGAGGTCTGAGCAATCCGGTGTGGAGAGTGAAAAGACCCCGGAATGCCGAGCGACCAGGACTCTGCCCTCCTGCAGGGCCTCAAGGCCATGAGGACGTCTCTGGAGGTCTGAGCAGCCCGCAGGCCTGGACAAGGAAGGGAGGTGGGGGGACTCCCGAAAGGGGCTCTCAAGTGTCAGGTTAACCCAGATGTCTAAAAGAGCCTGTACGCAGGAGAAGGAAGGTATCGGCTACACAGCAAGCCAGGCGCCGATGCTGACGGCGGGACTGCTGGGACCTGCACGGCCGGCAGGCACGTCTGCGGCACAGGCTGCGTGTTGCTGGTGTGCGGCCGGTGGTGGTTGGGAGGGCTCAGGGTGACTGTCCCTGCTGCACGGGCGGGCGGTCTGTGGCTCTGGGCTTGGTCTGCCCTAGATCTGTGCTAGTGCAAATGAGCTTCCCCAGAGCCACCCGGCATCTCCTGGGATTCTGTTTCCTGCTGTGAAACAGGCCCCAGAGAGGCACATGTAAACCAGCACACCCCAAGGACACCAAATTCCTCAACTCTCCATTCACCCCAAAGCCTTAATCAGTGACACATGGGCCAATGTATTCCTCTGAACTTAACGAAGACCAGGATTTATTGTTTTCAGAGAATGAAAAGGTTTTTATTTTTATTTCTTTTGAGCTTAAAAGGTCATTCATGTGAGCTTCTCATGAGAATTCCTCACAACTTGCATGCTAAAAGTCCCACCCTACCCCGCTCGGAAGGTTCTAGAATGGACAAGTGAGAGTGGGCAGCTGGAGGCTGGAGCAGCGGCCAGTGTGGCAGTGGCATGGATTTAGGATGCACCCTCAGGGAAGAGCTGGCCGCTCGGCACGTACCACCTGCTCCGAGTCGATCTGACTGTTGTGGACCCTGGACTTGGAACTCAGCTCTTGGGACAGGAGAACAGGGCTCTCCCAGGGCCAGGGCACACACTCCAGCAGGGCCCAGCATGCTTTAAATCCCACATCCCAGGAACTCCGGGGAGCTTGAGTGGGTACTAGGGTGACCAGCTGTGCTGGTTTTCCAGGACTGAGAGGCTTCCTGGGCCCCTCTGAGGTCTGCGGTGGCCATGCCAGCAGTGTGGCTCTGCAGACCACGGCCTCAGAGGAGCCAGAGGCTGAGGGGAAAGATTCTGGGGTCCCAGAGGGGCTGCTCCCAGGTGCCAGCCTGTGAGGCCACCAGGCCCTGCCCAGTTTCCCTGCACTGTGGACACGCATCCCCAGGGGCCCTCGAGTGATTCATAACTTGTTTTTCTTGACCCCGAGCGCCAGGGCGGAGGACGAGGCTTCCGCTGTCAAGCTGGGTCTCCATTGCCTGGCACCTGCCTGCCGCGCGGGGGCTCCCTCCAGGGCAGCAGCTCCCAGCCCTTCAGCACACCTGAGGTCGCGAGCAGAGCTGGGCCTGCCCTCCCCGCACCATGCCCGGGGAGGGCCGGCCACTGCACGTCCAGCTGGGTGTGCGGCAGCAGCATCTTTTAAACAGCTTTATTAAGATACGATTCACACACCTTACAGTTCACCCAATGGTTTTCAGTATACTACATTTTTAAATTTTTAAATTATTTTTTAAAAAATCGTGGTAAAACACATAACGTATAATAAATCACCATCTTCACCACTTTTAAGTATACAGTTCAGTGGTTTTACGTGCTGCACATTCACATTTTTGTGCAACCATCATTATCAAACATCTCCAGAACTCTTCTCATCTCGCAAAACGGAAATTCTGTACTCATTAAACAACACCTTCCCACTCACTCTTCCCCCAGCCCCTGGCAACCACCATTCTATTTTCTGTTTCTATGAATTTGATTACTTTAAAAACCTCATACAAGCGGAATCACGCAGGATTTGTCTTTTTGTGACTGGCTTATTTCACTTAGCGTAATGTCCTCAAGGTCTATCCATGTTGTAGCTGTGTCAGGATTTCCTTCCTTTCTAAGACTGAATAATATTCCATTGTATGTATAGATCACATTATGTTACTTTTTAAAAATGGTGGTAAAATATTATATAAAACAAAAAATTTGTCAGTTCAGTGGCATTAAGTATATTCACAAGACGTGCATGTGAGACCATGATCTCTATCCAGTTCCAGAAGTTTCTTATCACCCCAAACAGAAACTGTTATTAATTGTCCACTAAGCCTGGACACGGGGGACCAGCTGTGCAGAGCTGGGCCTCGCCCCCACCCCGCAGGAAGGTGAGTGGCGTGAGCGGGTGACGCTCCCCTCCTCGCCCTCGCAAGGCTGCCCGGGCTCCGCCTCCCCCGCCCCGACTCTGTAGAAAAATTGTCTTCCATGAAGCTGGTCCCTGGGGCTGGAAAGCTGGGGATCGCTGCACTGAGCAATACCATCCCACCCCGCCCACCCCAGTCCTTGGTAGCGCCTTTTCTATTTTCTATGAATTTGCCTCTTCTAGGTGTCTCATGTGAGTGGACTCGTACAGTGTCTGTCATTTCCACTGACTTCTTCTACTTAGCATGATGTCTTCTGGGTGCCTCCGTGCTGCAGCACGGGTCAGCACTCCATTCTTTCTCTGGCTCTTCCACAGCATGGACAGACCGCGTGTGGTTCATCCATTCATCTGGGGGTGGATGCTTGGTCTGCTCCCTCCTCTTGCTAATGCTGCAGTGGACAATGGTGGACAAGTATCTGTTTGAGCCTCTGCTTTGGACTCTTTGGGGTGTATATCTAGGACCATATTTCTATGGTTAGTGGGGCAGTATTTTTTCTTTCTAGCAGAAAAGAGATTTTTCCTGTGTCTGGGATCCCTCTTCGTTCCTGGTGCCCCTTGGGAGAAGCTGACCCTCCTTCCCTCCCTCTCAGTGTTTTTGGGATCAGGGACCCTGCCTGGCAGAGCTGTGCCTTCTGAGCTGCTGAGGAAGGGCAGAGAGCTCAAAAGATCATTTTCATTCGAACCTTTGTGAACAAGAGAGACAGGGTGCCTACTGTCACAAAGCCTGTTTTCCAAGGGGGAAGATCCGTATTCGTGCGCTGGAAATTCTGCTTCCTGTAGTACAGGCCTGGAGTGAGACGTTTCCAGCCTGGAAGCCTCTGCCCCTCACCTGCAAGGTGGAGACGCTGACGCCATTTCTCAGGGCCGTGTGAGGAGGAGTTGAGATAACCCAGGACATTTAACTCCTCACACCTTCAGTTTCCTCAGCCTCAAAATGGGAATGAACACCCAACCCCAAGGTCTGTCACTGTGCTCATTCCAGGGACAGCCACTGGAGGCCCTGTAGGCACTGGGGACCCTGAGTCGGGCCAGTGCTGCCCCTGGGTTCCTCAGGCCAGGAACATCCGTCCATGGAGGCATGAGCCATGATGCGCCGTGGGAAGTCGGGGTGGGGACAGGCGGATAGCTTGGTGGGCTGTGCCCCCGTGGGGACACTGGAGGATGTGCCGTCCCTGACAGCTCAGCAGCACCCATGCCCTTACTAGGTCATCCTCTGTCTGCAGGGCCCTTCCCAGGGCCTGGAAACCGGCCTGCTCCAGAGTGGAGGACGGGATGGCACGTGACGCTGCCCGAGTGGGGCAGGCGCTGGTGGGCAGGGCGTGGACTTGGGGCCGGGCAAGGGTTGTGGGCAGGCCGGCTGTGTGCAGTCACCAGGATCCGCCACACCCACCCAGGCCCCACCAGGCTCTGTGGTCCTGGAGGGCAGGACCCTTGCTGGCCTGTCTCCGGGGCATGGCAGACAGTGGACGCTCAGGGAATGTCTGTGGTCCTGAGCTCTTGTCTGTCCCAGACACATTTCACTTCCCCACAAGGGGCCCTGTGGCAAGTGATCCCTGCTCTGGTCCCCAGCCCCCGAGGGCTCTGCTCCGTGTTGCCCCTAGGAACTGCCTGGGGCCGTCTGCCGTCAGTTTGGACGCCATAGTCTGGTCAGAGAGCCCCAGGGGCCTCCGGACACAAGTGGCTCCTTTTTCCTGTGCTGCTCTGGGTGGGGCTGGGCCAACTCTGAAGGGGCTTCCTGGGCAGGGGCTGTGGGGGCATCGCCCAGAGAGCTGGGAGCCCACCGTGGAGAGCAGTGGCTCCATCCTGTAGTCCCCAGGTCCTGCATACAGCTCGAGCTCAGGCTTCTGCAATAGGGAGATGCCACTGACAGCTTGGCTGTTTCCAGAGCTCTCTGGAAAGGCTCTCTCCCTGGGGCAAGGCACTGGAATGCCGCAGGAATCAAGGAAGGCGGCTTCCACCTGTGGATCGTCCGCGTGTGCTGGGGTCGTCCAGGTGTCTGCTCACCTGGTCGCTTGTGGCCCTGCCAGGGAGGTGGTAGAAACCCTACTTTGCAGATGAAGCAAGAGGCTCACAGAGAAGTGACATGTCCCAAGACACACAGCTGGTGTGTGGCAGAGCTGGGATTCAAACCCAGCTGTGTCCAATTCCAAAGCACTTGCCTTTTCTTTTCTTTTCTTTTCTTTTCTTTTCTTTTCTTTTCTTTCTTTTTAAGAAAAAGAAATGGAACAGTCTGGGGTCTCTCGATCTATTCAGAAGCCACTGTCTGGCCAGAGAGTCCCGGGCAGCCCCAGACACTAAAGCCCTGTGTGGCAGGAGGGCTGGGGTTACTCTGTAGAGTGCTGGGGTGCTCGTTCCCAGCCCCAGTTTCGGGCTCGGTGGGGCCAGGGGGTCTGCGTGTTCAGCAAGTCCCCACGATGTGCTGTTGTTGCTGGTCAGGGGAACACTTTGAAAATCAATTGGTGCTTTTTAAATTTTTCTCTTTAAATACTATTTTCTTTCTTACAAAATATTTCAAGCCTCATGCACTACTTTGTGTGCTCAGAGAGGCTACAGTTGTGAGTTCCCACAGCCCAGGGACACCAGCTCTGGGTGCATAACCCGCCAGTGGTCATTTCTGCTACTGCTGTCACTATAGCTGCTGCAGCGCACACTTCCTGAGCGGTGACAAGTGCTGTTCTGAGCACTGTCCTGGAAGTTGCTCATTTAATTTCCACAGCTGCCCTCCCAGGCAGAAGCCACCACATCTCATTCTACCAAGGAGGAAATTGCACCCAGAGAGAGCAAGTCCCTGGCCCGAGGCCACCCAAGGCAGGCTGGGGCTCGGCCTCCCTGCTGCCCTGGGCCGCCCTGCTGTCCTGCCTCAGGGTGGACGAGATGGACAGAAGCTCCTCACCAACTCTGGTGGATGCTGGTGAACGGCCTGAACCAAGGTCCTCTCCCACCCAGCCCCCCAATCTCTGCATCCCCCGTCTGTGAGCAGCATCACCACCTACCCCCCCGCTCAGTGGGGATGTGGCTGGCCACACCTTCCAATCTGAGCGGCGGCAAAGCTGCCACTCTACACCGCTGTCCATGTGTTGGCCCCGCTTGGGCACTCCAGGTGTATTGACCGTGAGCCTCACAACAACCCCACGAAGCAGGCACTAATGTTCCCATTTTTACAGAAGGGGGACTGCAGCACCGAGAGGATCAGCAACATGCTCAAAGCCACACAGGAAGGGAAGAACCAGATTGGCCCTATGTCCCCTCCAGGTCCAGTACCAACACCTCTCCGTGGGTCCAGGGTCACCGCCTCTTCCCTGGCCACCATTTCCTCTCCTGCCTCCTCCCTTTCGTTCTCTACTCTGTGGTTCGGGCGTCCTTCTAGACCACAAACGGGATCATGCCGCTTCCCTTCAAAGGCATCTGCAGGTTCCCTGCTGTCCTCAGAGCGCAGCTCCCCGAGCAAGGCTGGCCCAGTTTTCGCTCGCTGGCCAGCTCTGTCCACCCCTACTTGCCCTCCGTGAGTCACTCCTGGCCCACCTTTTGCCAAAACACCTGGCAGGGACACGCCACACCCCCTGAGCTGTGTTACTCATGTCTCCAACATCCTTTTCCCCATTTCTTGCCGGGAACACTCCTATTCATCCTACAAGACCCAGCTAAGACATGGACTTATGTCTAAGCCTTCTTGGCTGCTCACTCTGGCTTCAGGGTTATCTACTTGCTGCAGTAGTTACAGCGCCAGAATGGAGTTGTCTGCCTGTCTGTCTCCCTGCTAGACCATGAGCTTCACAAAGGAGGGATCACACAGGATTTGCCGTGGTCCTCTGAGCGGCCCAGGCCCGGGCAGAATCTAGCTAAACTGGACCAAGGTGGATGGCCACTAGTGGCCACGCAAAGAGGCTCTGGATTCCAGGGGTCCATCAGCAGCTCGGGTCTGGGTCTGACCTTTGCTGGGCATCGGGAAAGGAGAGCCTGTGATCTCTTCTCTTTATTGTTTGGCACTAGTGCCTGCCCCACTCAGGTGGGAAACACCAGTTTATGGACCAAGGGCAAGCCGCCATGCTCTTTCTAGCCAGGACTGTTGGAAACCACTTGAGTGGATCAAGCCCCAGTAAACTGCTCTTAACCACTCCCCAAGGAGAGCCCTGAGACCCCAGATAATTAGCCGCATGTGTGTGGGAGACAGGCCCATTTTTTTCCCAAGGATTTATGAGCAGGGGGAGCAGGGGGAGCACTCTCATTGACCTCAATTTCAGGAGGGGCCTCTTTTTGGTATACTTGCCGAATATTCCATCCACAGCAAAGCACATATGCTCGCAGTAAGCCTGCCTGACATCGTCACACGGCATATGTTTCTTGTCTCCTACGCATTGCAGCTCGGGCTCCGGGGAATGCACGTATTTCCGAACGGCCCGCAGCCCAGCTCTGAGGGAAGCACTTATAACTTACCCTTCGTGAAAGCCGTCACTGCCTTTCCAAACATACTTGGAAGTAGATCCAAAGTTTATTTAGAAAGAACATTTCTTTTAAAAAACAGACTGAAAGAGAATGTTTGTGGATTCTCTCTCCCAGCCATGGCTCACTGGGGCCTTGGGAACGACTCCTCTTCTCCCAGCCCTGACACCCTCCAAAGAGGCCACGGATGTGTGAGCCTTGTCTGTCCACACAGGCATCTCTCCAGTTCGTCCTCTCTTTGGTTATTCACCTGTCATGCTATCTGCTTTTCCCTCCCTCAGACCTTCTCTTCCCTCCCCTTCCACGCATGTTCCCTTACCTTGTCATTAGATGTCATTGTCATCAGGTGATGAATTTGTCATTCATCCATCCACCATAGAAAAGCTACTCAATGCCTACTTTTGGGGAATGAATGATTTTATTCATCCAGGCAGTCAAACATCTACCTGCATGCTGGTTCAGCCATCCATCTATCCATCAAGCTCTCAATCTTTGTTCACTCATCCCTTGGGCCCTCCGTCCACCCAGGAAAGACGTTCTAACAACCCACTCTGTGCCAGGTGCCGTGCCAGACACGGGGTGCCCTTGAGCAGCTCACAAGGAGCGGGGACACCGAGCCAACAGACGCGTGCAGCACAGCCTGGCAAGCGGGATCGGAGAGACGTGCAGGCACCGTGGGGCCCGGGAAAGGGAAGACCTCGGCTACGGAAGGGAAGACGGGAAAGCACAGGCGGAAGCCTGCCCCGCTCCCTGTCCTCAGGACCACAGAGCAGCAGCCGGGCAGAGCAGACCTATGGCCTATGAACTCAATCTGTCCCACCACTTATTTTTGTAAATAAAGTTTCATCAGGACACAGACACACCCATGCATTTATGAGTTGTCCATGCTGCGTCTGCTCCACAGTGGCTGAGATGAGCAGTTGTGAGGAAACTGTATGGGACGCAGAAGCTGATACATTTACTTTTTTGTCCCCAATCTGGACAGTTGCCTTTCCTCAAATTGAGCAGAGCCTGGGATTTTATTCTCCGGAGAGAGGAAAATAGTCTCTAGACTGCAGCATACCAGGTTAGTTGAGGAAAGAGTACCATTAAGTGAAAGTTCACACATAGCACGTGGATGCCCCCAGCCTGCCCTTCCTCAGCGTGGCTCCCAGGACACAGGCAGCCAGTCCTCTGCTTCCAGGCAGGAGACGGGCAGGCTCTTCTTGGGGAGTCTGATAAGGCCAAGAGACAAGACCCAGCCAGATCACACTCCTGTGAACCCACAGCCAAGAAGCTCCATCAGTGTCTCTGGAGCTGCAAGTCAGATTTTTATTAATAGGTTTCCACTCTGAAAAATGAGCCAAAGGTGCCGGACATATGAGGAAGTCTCTAACACAAGAGACAGAGGCAAGACAAATGGAGAAAAATCACTCAGGAGAGATAGGCTTTTCAAAAAGAGAAAACTTGGAAAAAAACCTGTTTAATATGCTCAGAGATAATTATATCTCTGGATTATATCATGGATATTATATCCATGAAACAAGAAGAGGATGCTATTAAAAAGGAATATTCAAAACGATTTGCACAAAATTCCTTGCAAATTAAACATATGCCAACAAAGATTAAAATTTCATTAGAAATAGAGTTGTGAGAGAAAGTCTCCAAGAAAGTAGAACAAGACATACAGATGTAGAAAATAGAAAAGAAGAGTTAAGAAGATCAGTCCAGGAAGTCAGGATCAGTCCAGGAACTATGCGCCCTTCCTCCCCCCTGCCCAATAAAAACTTCAGAAAGGGAGAACAGAGAAATTTGGAGGGGAAGTCATCAAAGAAATAATTCAAGAAATTTGGTGTTGTGAGTGAGAGTCCAGCTCAGTGAAAGAAAATAGACCCTGAGAAGGTACTTCATCTTGAAATTTCAGAACACTGGGGTTAAAGGGAAGATCCCAAAACTTCCAGAAATAAAATAGCAGATTTCGTGCAAGGGACTGAGAAAAAAGGAAGGCTTTGGATTTCTACTATTATAGACAATATCTACAACTGAATAATCAAGAGGTTGCAGGGTATTTGTGTTATTTGGAGGAAGGTGGCAGTTACCAACAGAACGCCCACTATTTATCGGGTGCTGTGCCACCCACTGGGGATAGAGTGGGAGTGAGGTGGGCACAGCACGGAGCTAGGCACGGTGGCTCACGCCTGTAGTCCTAGCTACTCAGCATGCTGAGGAAGCAGGGTTCAAGGTTACAGTGAGCTATGATCGTGCCACTGCACTCCAGCTTGGGTGACAGAGCAAGGCCCTGTCTCTAAAATAAAAACAAAATAAAAATTTGAAAAAGGCTCTCCTACAATATTTTCTGGAAAAGTGAGAACGGTAGGCACAGCTCCTCCCCAAGACTGCAGATCAGTGGGGAGACAGCATTGGCCCAGCGATGGGCCAGATCACAAACTGCTGGCGGCTATGCAGGAAAAGTTCAGGGACCTCTGACATACATGACAGTGAACACAACCTGGCCTGGAGGGCCTGGGTTTCCCTGAGAAGCTTATGCTTGAGCTGAGGCCAGGCAGATGGCAGGAGCTGGCTGGGGGGAGAGGGAAGAAGCATGGCCCGGCGAGAAGAATGGCATGTGCACAGGCTCCATCACGAGCGCTAGCAGCCCTGGGCTCCCCGTCAGTGCCACCTGCCCAGAGCTTCTGGGTCTTCCTGGGGCTCGAGAATTTGCAATTCTAGTAATTTCCAGATGATGCTGACACCGCTGGTCCCAGAACCACAGCTTGGGAAGCACTGTTCTTAATGTCTGCAAAGCCCAATTCTAACAAATCTCTATCTCATCAGAGAGGTTCTCGAAGGAGAGACTCATCCGGGCACTTGTTAAGCATGCAGTTCCCAGGCCACCCCCAGGGATTTGGATTCGAGGGGCTGGGAGGGCACTCCAGGGCTGGTAGGGGCGCCAGGCAGGCATCTTGGTGACGCAGAGGGAGTTGGCGGGGCCTCCCCAGTCCAGGCCAGGGCCCAGTGGTGGGAAGGGCAGCATGGATTTGAGAGGCGACTAGACTGCGCTGAAGACTGAGCCGGGGTCTGGGGTCAGACCGCAGGCTCCCCAGCCAACAAGCTGTCAGCTCCTGCTGCTCAAAGCCCCTTTGTCAGGCTGAGACCCTCCTCCAGGTGGCCAACTTCAGGTTTCAAGTGTCAGGAAAGTTCACTGCCAAACTGATTTCCAGAATTTTTGAAATGAATGTATTCCTAGTCCTTGAAAACCACTGTGTCTGATTTCTTCTGTGGGTGACCCAGCCAGCATGGGAATCTGCTATGTCTGACTTCAGAACCCAGCAGTCAGCTGCTATTGGTCAGACAACAGGACGGAGCCCCAGTTCCCACCATGTCCCGGCAGATGAAGCAGGCTGTCCCGGAGCCCACCCCAGACCTTGACCCTCAAAGACCCAGCCCCAGGGTCCCCCCGCCGGCCAGGAGGAAGCCGGTCCACAGACCCCGAGAAGCACTCAGACCTCCCCACCTCCACCAGGAGAGACCGCTGTTCCTTGGCCAGAACAAGAGCCAATGGAAGTCCACAAAGCCATACTCTTCAGGCCCTTAGCAACTCTGAGTCACACCTGCCCCCTCGAAGTCCTCCCTGAGCCACCTCATCCACCCAAGGAGGGAGGGCTCAAAGGCTTGACAGCTCGCGCCACGGGGCCCTGTGTAGCCTGCCCTAGCTGGCGGGTCTGAGGAGGGAGTGAGTTCAGAAGGGAGAGGTGGTCCCTGCAGACTTCTCAGGGACCCCTGGGCCCCCGGCCCTGCTGCCCACCACGTGGGAGAAGGGCCTGGACACTCCTGCCCATTTTCCAAAGGGCCTACGCGCTGCGTCTCCGTCGGCCTTGACCTTCGGAGGTTTGTTCGGCCCTCAGGCCTCACAGCGACCCTATGCAGTGCTGCCCACCCCTTCCCACGCCAGCCCTCTGCAGCCTTCCACTGTCCTCGGGCACAGATCTGTCCCTTGGCTACATCCCTGGCCTCATTCCGGATCCCCCCACCCCAGTGAAGCGCACGGACCTTCTCTCTGCTCTTCCACCCCAGCACCCTGTCCCCGTGTCGGCCCTGCCACCTCCCCAGGCCGGCCCCTTCCCGTCATCCAGGTCTCAGCTCAAATGCCCCCTCACCAGGGAGGCGCTCAATGACAGCCCTCTGGGACTGGCTCCCCAGTGACTCTGTCACACCCGCTGTTACTGGATGTGTCTCCACCCTGCTAGAATGTAAGCCTCTTGACGGAGCAGCTCTTAGCTGTCTTACTGCCTAGTGCCTGGCACGTGGCAGGAGCCCATAACTATCTGCTGAGTAAAGGAAAGGAGAACACGAAGGCCCCGACAGAAGAAGAGTGACTTCCCCAAAGTCGCAAGCTGGCAGAGGCCTGTCATGCTGTACTCCCTCCTGCTCCCTTCCCCCACTGGGGTACTGGCTTGGGCAGCTTGGGGGTGGCTCTGTGTCAAAGGAAGCTTCTGGAAGGCAGAAATGACGCTTCTGGGTTTACCAGGCAGAGACAGTTGCAGAGCCTGCAGACCAGATCGGAAAGTGTAGTCACTGAGAGTGGAGGCCTTGAAGCCAAACAGGCCTGGGCTGAATCCTGGCTCTTCCGCTCGCTTGCCCTGGGTGACCCACCTAAACTCAGTTTCCCCATCTGCAGACTGGGCATAACATGGCACCTACGTTCTCAAGTTGTCATGAGGCTTACGGGAGCCCTGGCATATCAAGCTTCTGGCCAGGTGCCCTCAGAGCTCTGTCAGTGGTCCCCAAGGAATCAGCAGCCCTCAGGGCAGGTGACGGTCCCCTTTGGGTGGGGTCCTTAGTGGGGAGTGACTCTGAGGACAGAGTCGGCCAGGTCCGGAGGGTGGGGCAGGCCCAGATGCCACAGCGCACAGGAGTGCGTGACATATACCCTAAGCTTCTCAATTTCAGGCAGAGCTGGGCCAGCTGCAGGGCTTTTCATCTTTTAATCCCAGCTGTTATCAGCTGCTAGGAAATAGCTGAGCCCAGTCTCTAAGCTGGCAGAGGCTTCCTCTGAATTCCACACAGAGAACAAAGAGTTCCGAAATAGTGACACAGCTGTCCTGACAGGCAGCCCAGGCAGTCAGCCGGCAGGGCCAGGCCAGGAGGTAGGCACGCAAAAGCCAAGCAAAGCCACTAGGCCAGAGGGTGGGCACAGCCCAGGAGGCTGCTGGAGCCCTGGCTGACCAGGCGCCAGCAGGAGCCATCCTGGGCTCGGAGGCTGCTGGGGGGCTGGGGGTCATGTTCTCTCTGAGCCGTGCCTTTCACTACTTGGGAACTCAGGAGTCTCCGGAGTGTGAGGTCTCTGCTCCAGGACTCCCCCAGGTGCAAGATGGGTGGTTGGTTAGGTCTCTCCTGGTGACCTCCCAGACACAACCCCTCTTCCAGAGCTGGAAGTACGCAAGTCAATTGCGGCTGCCCCAAACCTTTTGCCCCTGTCTCCGTATTTGGATGCTTTCCCATAGCATAGACCCTCCCTTCCAGCACCGACAACAATTTCCCTGCTTTCTTGCTGCTAGGATACAGGTGTGATTTACAGTTCACCGTTCAGACGCATCTGAGCATGATTCCGACTCAGTTGAGTTAGGTGGGCTGGAGTCGGGTGCGGGCAGTGTGGTTCTGAGCTATAGCTCCCAGGAAGCTTCCCGATCCGGCAGGAGGACTCTCACAGGCGGGTTTGGAGGTGCAGAGCATCCCTGGACGCTCTGTTCTCCGAGGGCTTCGGATCCCTTAAGTACCCTCCCCCCGTTGGTGGTGACTATGAGTTGGTCTGTATGAAACGGTGCCTGACACTCAACTTCAGGGCTGGAGCGACACTGGGAGCGGGAGACTGGCACACTGGAGACGGGGCCCTGTCAACAGGAGCTGCTGCTATGTACTTACAGCTGACTACTTCCAGATCTTTCCATTTTCCAAGAGAAGACAGAAATTGGGACTTTTATGTGAAACATTCCTTATTTATAATTGTTGACTCATGTTTTAAAAATACTATGCAGGCCAAAACCAAAAACATACAAACAAAACCCCCGAGGCCCAATGCCTTCAGGTCTGGGTTTGGCTTGTGTTGCCCCTTTGTGACCACAGCTTCCAGGGTCGAGTCCCAGCTCTCACGGTGACATTTAAGGGCCTCTGCAAATGCCAGTTTTGAGTTACTGTATTTGAACTACAATTAATCTATCATGTCCATGCAAAGATTTCCAAGTGATTCACAAATTATTGTACCCAAATGGGGTAAGCACCCTGCTCTATCGTCAACTTTTAGGTGGCCGGGTTTGGTGTCTGCATCTGAGGTTTGTCTTGCCTTACACAAGCTAAGGAGGAAAAGACTTCTGTGGCGTGAGCAGAATAAACCAAATACCCAAGAGAGGCACAGAGTTATGGGGCACTGAGGAGGGTGAGGTGAAGTCAGGACTTGGCACAAGCTGGTACACACACTTGTTCAATAACATCTAAAAGAGTCAGCTGTTTCTCAAAAAGCTACATGCAGAGTTACCATCTGACCCAGCAAGTCCATCCCTAGGTGGTCCATTCCAAATATTTGAAAACAAGTGTTTACACAAGCACTTGCACACAAATGTTCACAGCGGCACTATTCACAATCACCAAAAGGTAGAAACAACCCAAATGGCCATCAGCTGGTGGATGGATAGAGTGTGGTCTGTGCCCACAGTGGAGTGGTGTTCAGCCATGCAGAGGCATGAGGTGCAGACGCATGCTACAGCGTGGGCGAACTCTGCGAACATCATGCTAAGGGAAAGGAGCCAGACACGGAGACCACATGATGTTTGATTCCATTTATACACAACATGCAGAGCAGGGAAATCCACAGAGCAGAGCACGGATCGCTGGTTGCCGGGGAGGAGAGGGAAAAGGAGAGTAACTGCTTAATGGGTCTGGGGTGCCCTTTCAGGGTGCTGAAAATGTTTTGGAACTAGATAGGGGTGATGGCTGCATAGCATTGTGAATGGACTAAATCTCACTGAATTGTTCCATTAAACTGGCTAATTTTATGCTATGTGAATTTCACTTCAATAATTAAAAAAAGAATCCAGCTAATAGTTCATCTCCCTTCTGGTGGAGCAATCTGCTTCATCTCTAACTTAATGGTGCTTTTAAACACAAACAAAAATTAAAATGGGAGAAACCGGCTCTCCTAAGAGGGCCGAAGGGGTGAGAGAGCAAAGCTGAGACAAGCCCAGCTTTTGCGCAGCTGGTTTTCCAAGACTTCTGATTTACCAAGGGCAGCTTTGCACTTGTTGAATAAAAATCCTTCTCTGGCAAAGCCAGCGGCTGGGAGTGGCAGAAGCAGAAATCACGCAGATCTCTCCCGTCTGTTGGCGCCCCACGTGGAAATTTGATTTCCCACGGGAGGGAAGCCTGGGGAGGACACCAGGGACTGTGAGCAACGTGTGGGAACGACAGGTCTTGGGGGGCTGGAGGGGCCACAGCTGGAGCCACCCACCGCTGCCTGGGCGCACCTGCTGGAGCGCGGCAAAGGCCCTGCGCGAGGGCGACACACGCCTGTAGTCCCGGTTGCCCCCTGCCACCCCCAGGAAGGAGCCGCGATGCCCACGGGAGGTGGAGCGGTCTGTGTCCCAGCAGATCCCACCCACTTCTCCCATCTGGAGGCAAAGTCCAGACGTCGCCGCTCTTCACTTTTAAAACTGGTTCCATAAATTGGAGCGAGTTCAATGAAACACGCGAGACCCTTCTACAGACTGGGCTGACTGCCACTCTCCACAGAGCCCCCTGGGCGCAGAGACAGATAGAGGGAGTGGGGTGTGGCCTCAGTGGAGCTCATCCTTCCAGATCCAGAGTCCCCGTTTGGGGGGCACATGGCTCTGCGGGGCGGGGGAGGTGCTGCGCAGGGGACGGCGTGGGGCACACAGGACCACAGGCTTCCTCTCTGCCCAGGGCCTGAAGCTGCTCCTCACTGTCTTCTCCGCGGAAAAGCATCGTGCACAATCCACCATTAGTTTTTGGTGATGAAAATAGGTTCATGGGGTCACGGAGGAGTCAAAATAATAACGATAATTTTGATAATTATTATATTTTATTTCATGACATAAAATATATTTATTTATATTTTATCATCAATTTTTTTAAGAGACAGGGTCTTTCTCTGTTGCCCAGGCTGAGGCGCAGTGGCCTGAGGCCCAGTCTAGTTGACTGCAGCCTTGAACTCCTGGGCTCAAGAAATCCTCCCACCTCAGTGCCCTACATGTGCCACCACACTTGGCTAATTTTCTTTCTCTTCTTCTCTTTTTTTTTTTTTTTTTGTAGAGATGAGGTCTTGCTATGTTGCCCAGGTTGGTCTCTAATTCCTGGGCTCAAGCCATCCTCCCGCCTCGGCCTCCCAAAGTGTTGGGATTACAGGCGTGAGCCACCGCACCTGCCCTATCACCAATATCATTAATATTGTTAGAATTTCGGTCCCTGACACTTACTGAGCAGTCCTCCCATGCCCGGGCACTGTGCTTTGGTCATCCTCATGTCCAAGCTCTGCAACACTGTGAAGTAGGAGCCATTGCTGGCCTCAAGTCAGCACTGAAGAACAGGTATTATATTGTGAACTAGAATAAAATTTTAAGGCTCACCCCCCTCCCCCCAACCACCAGCTGACTGAATGGATCCCCTCTTGGCCAAAGGAATATCCTAAAACTAAATTGCCTGCCAGGAGGGAGGTCAGACATGCCTCCTCATGCCCCCTCCCTTCTTGAGGACATCCTTTGTAACCCATTGACAGGCCTAAGGCTACGCAAGACAAATCTGCAGGTCCTCAATTTACACAACAAATATGTGTCCAGTGGCTTATCTCTGATAAACAGCTCCTTACGTTAAAATATCCCAAGCCTTTAGACAAAGCTTCATGTCTTTAACAAATTACAAGTCAAAGAGTCTTTAAACCCACCTAAAACCTGTAACACCCCCCCCCCCCACGCCCTTCGAGATGGCCCACCTTTTTGGGCCAAACCAATGTAGCCTCCCACAAATTGATTTATGACTTTACCTGTAACCCCTGTCTCCCTGAAATGTATAAAACCAAACTGTAACCCAGCCACAGCCAGTCCCTTGAGCATGGCTCCGGATGGATCATGGTCCTCAAATTTGGCTCAGAGTAAATCTCTTTAAAATTATTTTATAGAGTTTGGCTGAGAACAAGGACACTCTCTGACCAGCAATAAGCATCACCAAAACACGCACTCACATAAGAGTACCAGGCAATCTTCCAAAGGGCATGTGTCAGGACAGCTTTGTTGGCGTCCCCAGGGCAGGAGCCCTGGAAAGGGTAACAGAGGCTGGTCTTCCTGGCAATGACCTTTTGCTTCTGCCTTTGCCTGTGAGGCCGGGGGGAGCCCGGAGCAGCACCATGATTCCAGCCGGTCTGATTCCAGCTGTGAAGGGTCTGAGGCCCACATGGGGGCTGCTCCTCCTCAACCCGCCCCGGCCTTTCTGCCTTTCCGCCAGGGCTTCTCAGATCTCACGGGTGTGCCCGTCGTCTGGGGGTCTTGCTAAGATCTAGGGTTGATGCAGAGGTCTGGGAGTGGCCTGAAGGTCTCCGGGGAGAAGCAGATGCTGTGGCCCAGGGCACACGGGAGCCCGTCTCACGGCTCTGCGTGTGCTTGGCTGATGGCCAGCAGACAGCGGGCTGCAGTTCCTCGGCCCCACCAGGTGCCATGAGGGAGTCTGGTCGCTGGAATGGCGGGGAGGGGCAGGGCCAGCCTTTCTTCAGTGGTGCTCCCACTGCCCATCCAGAAAGTCCCACCATTGTCCTTTTTTCAGAATGAACTGTGAGATCAAGTCACCATGGCTGATGTGCATGGGTCGGGAGTTGAGACGGAAGTCTGGACTCAAGGCCGGACTCTTGGCAGTGGCAGCCATCCCGCTAGGCAGGGATTGCCTGGTTTAGACCTCACACCAGACATCCCGACTGGCTCTATTGCCTCCGTTCTGAAGATGGGGAAACTGAGTCACTCCTCCAGGCTACATGGCTCCTGAGGGTGGGGCAGGGCCCGGCTGCCTCTCCCAACCCCCTGCCCAGCGCCCTCCCTGCTTGGTCTTTACAAGGAGAATACAACCCTTGGCTGGGGACCCAAGACAGTTCCGGGTCATTGCTTCCTCCAACTGTCCCGACCTGAAATCTCCTGGGCAGGGCAGTGGATACGTCTTGCCACCTCTGAGGCCCCCTGGCAGTCCCCTCTCTCCAAGACTCCTGCTCAAATCGGGTGCCCCAGAACACTTACAAGGAAGGGCTTGCCCAGTCTGGCTCTTCTGCCCTGAGCAAAGGGGTCCACATTTTGTTTCCAAAATCTACAAGTGAACATGACCAGGGCAGGAGGCCAATGCTTTCCCATGTATGGCTGTGCCTCCAGCTTTGCTCTGGGCCCTGGCTGGGGAGGCTGGAAGAGGGACCACAGGCTGGCCTCTCTCGTCCAAGCCACTGGGTGATCTGGGCCTGTCGTCACTTTGTCTCCCACTACTCGCCACTGGCTGCCCTCCTCCCTCACTGCCACTCCAGCCACTTCACCCTCTGTGCTGCCCCATAGCACAAGGCACCCCTGCCTGCCTCAGGACCTTTGCACTGCTGTTCCTGTTGCCAGAAACACTCTTCTTCAAGGTGGCCACCTGGTGAACTCCCTCACTTCCTTCACTTCTTTGCTCAAATGTCATTTAAAACTGCAACCTCTGCTCCCCACCTAGCACTTGAGATTGCCCTCACTTGCTTCATGTTTTTCCGTAACACACTAACCTTCTAACGTAGGACACCCTCATTTACCACCTCTCTTCCCTAACCAGAATGTAAGCTTGGGGTGGGGGTGGGGCACTGCTTTTTGTTTTGTTATTATCTCCCCAGTGCCCAGCCCTGAGCTGAGTACACAGTAGGTGCCCAATCAGGATCTCTTCACAATCCCTGCCTTGTCATGTCCATGGGGTTGCTTCAAGGCTTTGGTCTGTGCCCCAGATTTATAGGCCAGACGGTGGAGAGCATGGGCCATGCCCAGTGGTTACAGGTGTGTCCTGTGTGAGCAGCTGCATCAGGCACAGAAAAGGTTTAGGGGCGTGTAATTACATTTGCAGTCTCCCTGGATTTGTGTCTCCCACCTGCTGCAGTCTGGATGGAGTGAAGCTGCCAGGCCTAGCAAGTAGTCTTAGGTACTCCAGCCCGTGGGACCTGGGGAATGGAGCGTCGCTCAACCTGGAGCAACAGTCTGTGCCTCTGCCTGGAACACCTGCAGGCGTCAAGGTTGCCTTTGAGCCACTGCTTGGGCTGCCCCTGCCAGGTTGGCAGGGACCTGGGCTAGCATGGCCAGGGACATGAGGGTAACCTGGAGCATCCTGCGAAGCCACCTGGGTACGGTGGGGACAGGATGGGGGAAGACAAGGAGCACACAGCCTAGGGATGAAATGCAGGAGAAGTGCTGTGGCCCCAGGAGAAGGATGCCAGGGACCCAGCTTTGTGCTAGGGATTCCACAAACTCAGATATAAGCAGCTGGAATCCAGCCACAGGGCAAACCCCATCCCAGACCTGCTGGAGCTGCAGGGGAGGGACGCTGTTCTACGTGCAAATGTGCCTCCATCTTTGGCCATGTGGGAACTGGAGCTCCGCCCAGCAACCGTCCGCAGAAGTGGCTCAGCAAAGGATTCGGAGACTTTCCACCCCACAAGCCCCCTGCCAATTAACAAGCCCTGCTGAGGGAGGCAGGAGGACCAAGGTGAAAACCCCATCCCTGCCCACATTCCCTGAGTGACCGTGGACAGGCTCTTGTCCTCCCTGTGCCATAGGCCCCTCACCTGTAAAGCAGGACTTACCATGCGGGGCTGACTCGAGTGGTGAAGAGGAAATCCACACAGAGGGCCAGAGCAGGGCCCGGGCAGGGCAGGCCCTCAGGGAAAATTAATTTACTTAAAAAAAGAAGATGACTTGTGATATGCCAATAATTCCCAACCCTCTCTTTCATGAGGCCCCTATTTTTCTATTAATATGCATTTTGTTAAATAAGAAATTGGGCTTTATTATTATTGACTACATAGACTGTCAATAGTACCTGCAGGAGAAAACGATAACACTGGGGGGAAATACTAGACAGATTTCTAGAACTAAAGGAAGATGAAAGATCTCAGACTGCAAAGGCCCATAGAACTCTAAATAAAATTAAGACAAAATCCATACCACAGTACGTTGGAGTGAAACTGAAGACCATCAGAGATGGAGAGGAGTCTGAAAGTCCCCAGGGAGCAGAGAACACGACAAAGGAACAAGATTCAGTGGACACTGTGCTTTCTGGCAGCAGCGCTGACTGCAAGAAGACAGGGGACAAGTGCTTGAGTGCTGCAGTGAGCACTGAAGTTCTCAGCACTGAACTTCAAGTCTTGATTTTCCATCCAGCCAACGGCCATCTGAGTGTGAGGCCATGACCCGAACATGCTCAGACACAGAGGGCCTAGAAGTCTGCCACGTAAAGGCCTACATGGGAAATGCGCAAGAACTCAAAGGAGAGGAGAAACAAACCCAGGACATGCTCCAAGACGCATGTAGATCAAAGGGTGACCAGATTTTGAAGCAAAGACTGGAACCCCCAGCACCCCCACCCCTGAAATTAGCTAAGACCCAGAAAAGAAAGAGAAGACACTGTCCATGATAACATGATGGGACCGGGTGGCAGGAGGTGCAGGGACACGAGGGTGCAGCACAGTTCTTGTCCTGACTGAGGAACACACAGGCAACAGTTTTCTTTATAAAAAGAAAGGATTAACCAGGAAGCATAGAAAAAGCAGGGGACAAGCTGAAACCATAAATTTGTCAGTAAAAAGGCAAAGACCGTTGTTGATTGGATAAAACCCCAAATCCAGCTATAGGCTTTTTACAAGGAAGACAACTAGGTCATAAGTCAGAGTGACGAAGGGGCACGTGGTGGAGGGAGCTGGACTCTGTTGCGGCTGGATGTGGGTCCATCCGAGGGAGCTCGTTTGCCATCCTGCCCACCGTGGCAAGTGGCTGAATTGTCCCACTTTAAAATGCTTTTTAGGAAAGCGTGTTTTCTGACCAAGAGTTCTCTCTTCTCTAAAAGTTTAAGACAGCTGTCTTATTGCTAATTTTTACATTGAGTCCATCACTTGAACTTTCAAAAAGAAAATGATTAAGTAGAGAAACTGGTTTTATCAGGCAGTGATATAAGCACAGCCATCCCTCGGTGTCCGTGGGACGGGTTCCAGGACCCCCGAGGACACCGAAATCCACAGATGCTCAAGCCCCTGATATAAAATGGTGCAGTATTTGCATGTAACCTGCACACATCTTCCAGTAGACTCTAAATCGCCTCTAGGTTACTTACTATATCTAACACAGTGTCAATGCTGTGTCAATAGTTGTTATGCTCTACTGTTTAGGGAATAATGACAACAAAAAAGTCTGTACATGTTTAGTACAGATGCAAACATTCCTTTTTCCTCGAATACTTTTGATATTGGATGCAGAACCCATGGATAAGTGGGCCAACTGCATGCCCACTGCCTCCAGAAACTTCCCTAATTCCTCTTTAAGATGATCATTGGAAATTGTCAGGAATGAAAAAAAATTGTGTGTTTAAATTGATCTTTTAAAATTAAACACAAATATATACATAAATACCACACACATACGCATATTTCCATGTGTGTCCTCACATACTTCCTCAAATCTCAACCTTGAATGCTCCCAGCAAGAATGCCAATAATGGCTGCCTTGGCATGGCGAAATCACACAAGGGCCCTTTTCTTAATTTTCCCTCCCCCTGAAAAGATCACGTGTCCCGCGCTGCGTTCACGTAGTAGCAGCCAACTTGTTTCCCCATCATTATCAAGCAGAGTCACAGGCAGCGGCCAGTCAGAGCCCCCGATGGCTGCAGACGGGCAACAGCCCCACGCGGGCCGGGAGCACTCCTCCAGTGGACGCTGAAGACACCCAGCTGGGCTGGCCTGGGAGGCTTATTTCACCAGAAGTTTTGAAATAGCAGACACGGTTGGTGGATCCCACTACAGCCCCTGGGGACCGGCAAGGGGACCATGAGCCCATGCCCATCTGGTGGGCAGGGCCGGGCCCAGCAGGGTCTGGTGGCCCCACTCGTGGCCTCTGCTTTCCCTGTCCTCACAGTGCACTGAGGCCCCCCAAGCAGAGACCCCTCTGCGATGAGCTATCCCAGATGGAAGCTAAAAGTGTGACCAGTGTGACTGAAGAACTGAATTTTAAATTTCATTTAATTTAAATTTGAATGGCCTTGAGTGAGCCGTGAACACATACGGCAAGTGAAAGAAGCCACACAACAAGGCCACACACTGTACGTCCCATTTATACGAAAAGTCCAGAAGGGAGAACCTAGGAGGACAGAAAGCAGAGGTGTGGGTGCCGGGGCTGGGAGAGGGGCGTGGGACGAGATCACCAGGGATTCTTTTTGGGGTGATGGGAACATTTTGGAATTAGATAGTGTTGATGGTTGCACAGTGTTGTGAATATGCCAAAAATCACTGAAAATGGTGAATTTTTTGTTACATGAGTTATATCTCAATTTTAAAAAACACAAAGCAAATTTAAATAGCCACATGGGCTAGTGGCTACCATATAGGACAACACAGTTCTAGAAGCTTTTGAGAAGTGGTCTAGGCCTTTGATCCCCTCCCCTGCCCCGAATTCATGCCCCCAGCCCCAGCAGTGCCCCCCAAGGTCTCCCTTGCCCTCCACGGGCTTCCTGCCGCCTTGTGCCTTCACCCCCAGCCCTCGTCCCGGTGCAGCTCCTTCGGCACCACCACCCAGCCCAGCCCTGCCCTGGGCTCTCCCACCAGCTCTGCCTCAGCTTCAAGGCTTACCACAGGGCCATCTCTGTGCCTGTGCACCTGGCATGACTCTCAGATACCATCCCCTGCTTTCTTCTTATTTTGCTCAAACTATCCCCTCCCTACCCCCAGTGCCAATGGCTATTTTCCCTTTGGGTTTACTGAGGAAGGGAGGCCTCAGGTAGGAGCCACCCCATACTGGCCCTGGCAAATCCAGAGCCCTGTTCAGTGTGCCCCACACCCACTGCAGCCCTGGCCCTCTGTTTTCCAGGCTGTCTCCCTCACCAGTCGGGCCTGGGTGTGTGGCCTCAGTGCTCTGCACAGGGGCGGGCCAGCAAGGCACGCGTTTGCTGCACGGACAAATGGACAACAGTGATGCCACCGTCATGGCTGCTTAATGTCTACAAAGCACCTTTATGCCCATTCACTGCTGGGCTTCTGCGCTGCGCTCCCTGACTGGGTGCAGAGCATTCTGGCCGGAGGGCAGGGCGGGGGTCTCTAGGGCCCCTCCCCAGGACCAGCCCCCACCAGTGGGGGGGGGAGGGGGGCTCCAGTCTTCCTGAGCCCCTCCTGAGAAGGGAGGGGCTCCCAGGAGGTCCCGGTCCCGCTCTGGATCCAGCATTTCCCATCTGAGACTCAGGTCACGCACTGCACAGCCCAGGAGGGACCATGGGGACCGTAGACTCCTGGCGGGGAGGGGGCCCAACTCAGGGCTGTAGCTCACCCCACTGTAGAGGCTCCACCTCCCCCATTTGCAGGGGAGGACAGGCTGAATCCCAAACCCCGCGGGAGCCATGCAGGAATGGTGGGACCTGGGTGTCCTGCTAAGCACGTGGATGGTGGCATCGTTCCCTGCGTCCGGTCAGGCAAAGCCTGGAAGGGATTCTTGGCCAGAGCACCCACGAGGGCTTACCAAATTCTCATCACAGCAAGGACTCGGGTGATTGATGCAGAGAAAAACATTTCCACCGGCTCCTCATCTGGTCTGCATTAAGAAATGTCCATGCTGAGATTTTGTTTTTTCCAAGGTAAAAACGAACAATGAGTTGGGACCGGCGAAATAAGGGGCACGGGCAGCTGGGGGGGCGGGAGGAACAGGGCTGGAAGATGTGACTGGGGTGGGGCAGGAAGCCCCTTGCCCTAGGGCCGGCAGGAGATGCTGGGTGCCCGGGGTGATTACACTGGTGCTGATAACCCATGACGCTGTGGCTGGCTTCCTTTCTCACATTGTTAAAGTCACAGTGGATGTGGTGGCAGAAAAAGGTGGCTGGTCCCTACTGGCCCTACCCCCAGGCAGGGCCACCCTGCCCGATGCCTGGCCCCTCACCCCAACCCTCTTCTGCCTCATCTCTCTCCATGGTGCTGTCACCATGTTCTTATGTCATCCCTGGAGGCCTTCCTTTTTTGTCTTCTCTCTCCCTGCTGTGGCATGGAAGCCCCGAGAGGACCCGATTCCACACCCGACTGTTGATTGTGTTAAATGACAGACCAGGTCCTGCTGTGGCTTCAGTCCCACTAGTGGGTGTGGCCTAGAGGAGGCATCCCCTGGGTCCTTCCCTCCCTCTCAGGCCCGGAGAGGGTGGCAGGCGTTGGGAAGGTCCCCCCCCCACTCTGCCGCCCTGCCCTTGACTGAGGCCAGCTCACTTCTCTTGTCCAAGGCCCTTTCCCGCCAGCACGCCAGCCTCTCCCCCTGCCTTGGGCTCAGCCATGTCGATCCCTGCTTCCAACAAACTGAGGTATGATTCCACAATCATATCACAAGGCCAGAACCTTCTGTCCAGAGTAGGGGCGTCTTCCTGACTGACAGTAAGGACAAAGCCCCCAGAGCGGTCTCCTGGGGTGCCAGGAGACTCTGCCAACCCTGAGAAGGCCAACCCCCCGAGGCCGCTCAGGCAGGAAAGCTGCGCTTGGAAGCTCCAGTGATGGTCCTGGCGGCGTGGCACACGGCTGAGCTCCAGCCACACAGAGCCCCAGGGCCCAGGCTCAGTGAGGGTGCTCACGGACAGATGAGGAGACAGGCACGTCGCTGGCCCTGGAGGTGGGCAAAGGGGATTCTGGCTCTAGAGAAAGAGCTAGGGGAGGGAAAAGGAAGGAAAGAAGAGGATTGAGAGAGGACAGCCATTAGCCTCTCATGCTAACAGTTAACTGGCCAGGGTAGGACAGGGAGGTAGGAGCTATATTTCTTCCTGTCATAGAAGCAGGCCTTTGAGCAATAACACGTGTGCACAGCATGACCGCACAGTCGGCAAGCACTGCTGGGGACACATCTCAGCAGCTGCTGCCAAGGGAACGAGGAGCGCAGGGGAAGGGCCAACGCCTGGGGGTCAGGTAGTGCCCAGAGGAAGTGCATGGGGCCAGGAGGGTGGGTGCAGGGGCTTGCCCTGGTCTGGGGGTCAGGAGGTGCTGGGCTGGGATCTGGAGGACTGTGGGGTTGGGGAGAGGATGCTGGTGGAGGGACGTTCGGAGCCCCGAGGCGGGAGGGCATGGCCTGAGGGACGACAGAGATTCTCTGCTTGACCAAATTTTAGTCAGTTGTTTAGAATGACTGCTCTTAACGTTTTTATAAAGAGCAATAATTCACTATAAAGAAGAGTTTTAATTAATAGGCAAATATGGAAGTGCAGATCTTCTCTGTCCCTTCTTAACGCACAGTGAAGACGAACCTCTTCACCCCTCATCAGTGAGGAAAGCGGCACCCAGCTAAGGGACAAGGGGCCCTGGTTTCTGTGGCCCAACAGTCAACTCACGCTACAAACCTTGAAAGATGGGTTCTATTTCTGAGAATGCCACCGCGAATGCGGCGGCCTGGCGGCTCCCCGGATGTCGACGTGAGATAAACAGCAGGGACAGGGAGGTCTCGATGCCCAGCACTTGTGCAGAATTAGACCCCACACAGCCGTTTGTCCGTCTACCCCACGTTGGATATTTCGGGAAAAGAATAAAGGAAGATGTTTCCCACTTGAGAAAAAGGCAGTTGACAAGCCACTCTTGTGTACCATACAAAGGGGGACTACAGGACAACCTCTTGGGAAAGTCATTTGGCAACATTCTTCACAACCTAAAATGCACATACCCTTTGATCTAGCAATTCTGCTTTGAGAGATTCATCCTCAGATATACCTCCACATGTGCACAAAGGTGTGATGTATTAGAGCAATCACCGCAGCATCACATTTAATAGAAAAAGACTGGAAACAGCCCAAATGCCCAATAACGGGTGCCTGGTGAAGTGAATTACGACACACTTCTGGAAATGAAACTCTATGCAGCCTTTAAAAAGACTGGAGCAACATGAAGCTATAAAAGTACTAAAAGGAGCCATAAATATCTTCTGTAATGTCTGATTTGAGAAGGCCCTTTTGTATATGACACAAACCTCAGAAGCCATAAAAGACTGATAAAAATGAATACATTAAATTTTTTCATGACTCAAAACACAAAACAAAACCCCCCAAAGTAGTTAAAAGTATAAAACCCTGAGAAAATATTTCCAACTCGTATGACAATTTCCTTAAAGCATTCCTACAAATCAATGAGGAAACAACCCAACACAGAATGGACCAAGGGTATGACCGGGCCATTCACCAGAAGGAAGTATGTTTCTCTGAAACATATGAAAAGGAAATGCTCACCCTTAGTCAGAATTGCAGATGAAAACTCCCCTGGGATGTTGCTTCTCATAGTAACATGAAACAGTAACATGCGGCTCGGTGGGGCCTGGGGAAGTGCATCCTCGCCCACGTGGCTGAGGAAGGACAGCGGCACTGTCTCAGCACAAACACTGGGACCCAGCAAGTCCGCGTGGAGGAGTTGATTCCTCGGACGCACTCACCCAAATGCCATTTAACCACGTGTCCAAAAGAACGAGGAAGCTCTGTCTGAGAGACAAACACCTCTCAGGTAGTTTGTTACATAAAATAGTGTCTGTGCGTGTGCGTGCGTGTGTGTGTGTGTGTGTGCGCGTGCGTGCGTGTGTGTTACCATGGAGTTAGAAAACAAGAGGGTGAAAAGACTGTGTTTATACAGCTATTGGTTTGCTCAGGCCTGATATACCCTTCTCAGGATGCAGGAGTAACGGGCAACTCCAGTTGCGCCCGGGCAGGGCAGCTTGGTTGCTGAAGGACAGAGTGGGAGGTTAAATGACTCGCCTAAGTCACACGACAAAAGCAACGCTGACCCGCACATAGTGCTGTTTACAGACTCAGAGCCCATGTGCTTTTCCCGCCAGCTTGCTCTCCAGTCTGCAGAAGTTAATGGGCACAGCCGAGCAATCGAGCAGCCACGGGATTGAGTCCCTTCCTGTCACCACCCCCATCTACGCTCCCTCACCTCCTGGAGCAGGAGCAGCAGCAGCGAACGTTTGCCAGCTCTGCGTATGTGCCAGGCACTGGGAATCCACTCCTCAGCCCGTCTTCAGCAAGTCCACCGCCAAGCCCTCCTGACAGGCTTTGTGAACACCCAAACAGAGCCCAAGGCTTCCAACCAAAGCCCCACTTCCTGGGGAAAGTATCGGGAGAAGCTGTGTGAGTTAGGAGTTCTGGGAGAGCGGCGAGAAAGTCAGGGATCTCAGGTGGTGAGAACCTTCATGGTCATCTAGCTCTGTGGTCCCCAGCCCCAGGGCTGCAGACTGGCACAGGAGGTGAGTGGTGGGAAAGCCCGCGAAGCTTCCTCTGTATCTCCAGCCCTCACCCGCATCACTGCACATGCTCCGCCTCCTGCGAGATCGGCAGCGGCATCAGATTCTCCTGGGAGCACAAATCCTGCTTTCTGTGAACTGCGCGTGTGAGGGATCTGGGTTGTGGCTCCTTATGAGACTCTAATGCCCGGTGATCTGAGGTGGAGCTGAGGCGGTGATGCCAGCGCTGGGAGTGGCTACAAATACAGAGTATCAGTAGCAGAGAGGTTTGACTGCACAGTAAACGTCATGAGCTTGAATCATCCTGAAACCACCGCCCTCTCCCCTGTCTGTGGAAAAATTGTCTTTCATGAAACAGGTCCCTGGTGCCAAAAAGGTTGGGGACCGTTGGTCTAGCTGAACTTCTCCTCAGCATGGAACTGTGTCCATCCCCCCCTCCCAACCACGTATTTAGCGTCTGCCATGCTGCACTGGCAGGACAAAGTGATCCACACGTGGCCGGGTGATGAGGTGCTCACAGTCTAATGGGATCAGATTCAGTGTTCTCTCCATAATGGCCTTGCAACCTGATTTTGCTTACTTCTTTTTTTTTTTTTTTGAGACAGAGTCTCACTCTGTTGCCCGGGCTAGAGTGAGTGCCATGGCGTCAGCCTAGCTCACAGCAACCTCAAACTCCTGGGCTCAAGCGATCCTTGTGCCTCAGCCTCCTGAGTAGCTGGGACTACAGGCATGCACCACCATGCCCGGCTAATTTTTTCTATATATATTTTTAGTTGGCCAGATAATTTCTTTCTATTTTTAGTAGAGACGGGGGTCTCGCTCTTGCTCAGGCTGGTCTCGAACTCCTGACCTCAAGCGATCCGCCCTCCTCGGCCTCCCAGAGTGCTAGGATTACAGGCGTGAGCCACCCCGCCCGGCCTGATTTTGCTTACTTCTTATGCTGGGAACTCACCACGTGGCAAGGAATGTCATTCTATCTCAGGGCACACGTGGCCTATTCACCTCCTTCACTTTTTCATAAAGGAAACTGGGGCCCAGGGAAAGGAATGCGTGGCTGATCTTAACTGCAAACCAGCGGCATAAGGGCATACCAGTTTCAGGGCTGTTTCTTCTAGCTTTGAGCTCTCTGAGCTGTGGCATGTTGCTTGCAGGTACTGGTTGAGATACTAAAGAATTAAAAACTCATAAGAAGTTTACATTGGTGCCCAAAACGTCTGTGATATGGCATCTCAAATGCACAGTGTTCTGATGGCTGACTACATAAATTGAAAGTCCAATAAAATCAATCTGTTATCATCTTAAAAATATTTTTTTGAGATTGCTTCTTTCCCACCCGGGAGACAGAACTGTAACGGTCGTCTCTGGCTCTGGGCCTGGCGTGGACGCGGGCTGTGGGGCAGGAAGAGGCGCGTGGGCTTCATGCCTCGGGCACTGGGTGCTGGGCCCAGCCGCAGCCCGGCATCTGCCAAGTGCCTCTCCCATCCAAGGTTCTCGTGCCCTCGTCTCCAGATAACTCGAAATACTGCGTGTAAAAAAAAAAAATCTAACATAGAAACATAGAGCCTGGGACGAGTGAAAAGCTAGGTTAGGTTTTTCAGAAAAGTGATTTCAATCAAATGAAAGCGCTGCTTGGATTCTGCAGGAGAGTGGCACAATCGCTGAGGTGAAAGATTTAACTCCCTTTCCAAGGTGCCACTGCCTTCCCGTCCCCTCCGCGCCTTCAGCCCTAACTGCATTGAGCGCGGGCCCCCTCCCTCAGGACCCGGCTTCCCAGCAGGAAGTGACCTTGAGGCTGCCTGCCCAGTGACCTGCTCTCTGAAGTCCTGGGTAACATGTACCCTCAGACGGTGACCTTCCGTTCTCATAGGCTTCCCGGTCAGGCCCGGGCCTCAGGAGAATGCCTGTTCTGTGCTTTTATAAAAGACCGACCTCTTCTACACCGAGGGGCTGGCAGCCTCGTCCCTCATGGCGCTTACAAGGAAATGAGGTTAGGCACGCAGGGTCTTGCTGAGAACACGCTGGGGGTTTTAGCTGTCTGCTGGGGAAACTCTTTAGTGAGTTATCTAAAGGAGAACATATTTTGGAGTTCGGTCTGACTGATACCGCAGGGGCAGGCCACCCAGAGGCCAGCCTCTGACTCTAGACCATAATCATGCTGGTGATGGCTAGGACCTCGGTCTCAGAATGTTTGCCCCAAATATAAAGGAATTTACCTGTCAGCTGAAATTTTCAGTTTTTATTTTGTTTAATGTCATGTCAAATACAAAATATGTGTATACAAGTGTGTATGTATAACCACGATATACCCATGTCTAATTCAATATGTGTGTATAAACCCATACATATAAAATATTTACATATATGACATATAAAAAAAGGTCTGCTTTGTAAATAAAAGTTCTTATAAGAGAATTTAGAAATAGAGGGAGAAGGCCGGGCGCAGTGGCTCACGCCTGTAATCCTAGCACTCTGGGAGGCCGAGGCGGGTGGATCGCTCAAGGTCAGGAGTTCGAGACCAGCCTGAGCAAGAGTGAGACCCCGTCTCTACTAAAAATAGAAACAAATTATCTGGCCAACTAAAATATATATATAGAAAAAAATTAGCCGGGCATGGTGGCGCATGCCTGTA
>CM052436.1:133751140-133838362 GCA_028533085.1 Varecia variegata | reverse complement strand
CGGCAGCTCTGGGCACAGTGGAAGGGGCTGGGTTTTACTGGAGGTCAGACTTGCCTTTGACCTCGTATAGCACGTGGCCTTGCTCTCCTCACACCTCCTACCCAGACCCCAGGCTCCACCTCCCACCCTCAGGGCTCTTCTCCCTGCCTGCCCTGCAACCCAGCCCTGGGTCCCTGGCCTTGTCTCCCTCACACGCCTGCCTGTACTACTCGTTCTTCCTGCGCTGCCAGCCTGCACAGAACACCCCACTTCCCCACATCTCCAACCCCGACCACCCCAACTCCACTCCTGGGGTCACACGCTCTGTGCTGGACCCTTGTCTCCTTTGGGAACCACGGTCACCTCAAAGACAGGTGATTTCACGCATGTGTGCTCACTCCCGAGCACATCTGTCTCCTACAGATGAGGGGAGAGAGGCGAAGCGGCACCAGTCAGCGGCCAGGCAGTCTCTGCCTGATGCTTCTGCTCCCCTCCAGGGATCTTCCCACCAACTCACTCTGGAACTTTCTCTGCAAGCTACAGGCTGAAATAACACAGGAAGCCACAGGTACTGCCTAGGAAATATTGAGTGGGAGATAAAGGAGTGGTGATTACACGAAGGGTTTCCCTCCTCCTCCCTGCAGATACGGGGCTGTTATTACAGGCAACAAGGAGACTTCCTAGGTCCAACTCTAGCTGACATCACTGCAGGTGTGGCAGGGACATGGAGGTGGGAAACACATTCGCGTGCTTCTTTCGATAACTGACAGCCAGCTGGTGAGGGATGGTCTTCAGACGGGCTCTTCCTGTCCCTGCCTGGAGGCTGGTAAGTGGAGATGCCATTTGCATTTCTACCCAGAGCTCACGGGAAGGGAGGGAGGCTGAGTTTGGAGCCAGGGGCATGTGGGTTTGAATGACAGCTTGACTATGGACCCCAGCGGTGGTGGGGTTGTGTCCCACTGAGTCCTGGCCAGCTATGCATGTCAGTGGGATGACACAGCATGGCACTCTCCGCTGGGCTCACAGCCAATCCAGGCTAAGCCACTGTTACCTTCACCTGCGGAATTAGCCTTCTCTCTTCCTTTGCCATCAACACCTCAATTTTCCTGTGGAGAACCAACCCCCAACCCTCAGTCCACGTGCATTTGTCACGTCTGAACTGCTGCCACCCACCCTAGCTGATGGCAGGTGACTTTGGCCTGGCCCATGGGTGCACTCTTGTTTTTCTGGCTGCTGTGACTGGTTCAGAGTGGGACATGTCTCCAAGGAGTCTCCACCATGGGACTTCTATTGGATTAGCAAGGGGAGGCTCTTTTTTTGTGAAGCTACAAGAAAGGAGTGAGGCTAGAGCTTTGAAGACTCCACTTCCGGAAAATGAAGGCAGCATGGAGCAGAGCAGACCCAAGCGCTGGGAGAGGTGGGCCCAATGCCACAGATGAGCACTCGGATCCGTCCTGCCACAGTCAATCAACTGTGTGCCCACTCCTTTTGTTTTGTTTTGTTCCTCTGGCCTTAAGCCAGTTTGTATGTTTTGTGACAGGTAAGAAAACTGTCCTAAAATGTGTACATAGCATTTTCTGGGAGCCATACAACATAACTACCACACACTAAGTAAGCATCACCATGACCTATAGTTATAGTTTATCCAAGGTTTTATTACATTTTAATTCTGTCCTCTGATATGGTGACCTATCATCCTCTTGTCATCTGTGAATCTGATTACTGTGTATATTTTATGTCTTCAGGTTGTTGAAAAGAACTGACGTGGGCCTGAGTATAAACCCACAGTCCAAAAGAAGGAAGCTGGAAACCACCTCTTGCCTGACACAGCCCACTCCCCCTCCCTCGTTCAGGGTGTGTTGAGTCCTCCTGTGGGTCAGTCACTGTCCTCACCGGACTGCTGTGACTATAACCAACCACCAGACTCTGGTCTCCTTCTCATACAAAAACATTAGAACATTTTTGTCAACACCCATCTGAAGTCCCCGTGCACTGGGATTAAACTCTCCCTGGCCCTGATCGATGGAGGGCTTGGACCCGGTGGGCTTGGAGCCTCGCTGTCACCTGGTCACAGAGCTCACAGACACTTTGCCTCCTCGCTGTTGGTGGTGGCTGCAGGCCTGCATCTGGCTCACCCCTCTAGGGTTTCTAGAATCCATCCCTCTGCAGCTGGAATGGTGATGTGCTTACGTCCGTCCCCCTCTGCTCTTCCTCACACATGCAGCCGTGTCTCCGCGATTTGGTCAGCAAGTCCTTTCCACACTCTGGACACAACCACCTGAGTCTAGACGCGGCAGTTCACATAATGGGGTCTGTCAAGTGCTTGTAGCACCTGCTTTGTGAAAGAACCTCCCCACACACCCTTGGGTTCCCGGCCCTCCCACGGCTCTGGCCAGACCTCTATACCTGGAGCAGGAGCCGCGCGAGTCGGCCTCAGTGCTGGCTGCTGCCCGTCAGCCTTGCGCCACATGCGTGGTTCTTCTGTGTCCTTGTGCCAAACAGACTTCTAAAAGCCGAGCGTGCCCTTGCGCACATTCTTGGCATCGCTAGGCCTGTCCTCTGTCGGGCCACTCCCGGGCTCCGCTCCCCCCTCCCCCCTCAGCACACGCCCCTGCTCAGCCTGAGGAGAGACTTCCACACGCATGTGGCCACGGGGAGCAGAGAGTTCCACACGCATGTAGCCACGGGGAGGAGAGACTTCCACACGCATGTGGCCACGGGGAGGAGAGACTTCCACACGCATGTGGCCACGGGGAGCAGAGAGTTCCACACGCATGTGGCCACGGGGAGGAGAGACTTCCACACGCATGTGGCCACGGGGAGCAGAGACTTCCACACGCATGTGGCTACGGGGAGACCTGCCCAGCCCCCGCCCGGGGAAGAAGCCTTTCTTCGTCCTTCAAACCTCCTGACATCTGCTTTCCTAATTTCCAGGGCATGAATCTTTTGGTTTGTGAGATGGCAGCTCCAGGTCCCCAGGAGGGTGAGCTGAGGGAGGAACAGCTCGCAGGCGGGGCCCACCTGTGCGGAGGGGCCGCGGACTTGGTCCCTTGAAACGTAGGAGCTTGTTCACCCGGCAAAGCCGCAGGTCATGACCTCACAGGCTGCATCTCCCTGACCCTGCCTCTCCCCTCTGCAGCATCAAGAGACACTGAACTCTGGTTCTAGAGGGTGGGAGGGGAGGCCCTTGGAACTGGTCCAGCAGTTGTACCTTTAATCAGCAGAATCACCTAGACGTCTTTTTCCTGTCCCCACCCCAGAGGCTCTGGGATGAGCCTAAGGCACCTGGGTCTATAAAACGTGCCCCCACCCCCGTGACTCGGCTGGCAAGCCCTGCTGGGAGCCCCTCCCCTGTGGAGAAGCACCTTGCACAGGTTTCAGCATGAGCCTCAGAGCCCGCCTGGGCCCCAGGCTCCACCGAGCGCCGGGGTTCCCGTTACCGGTGCTGCCTGGTCCCCCTGCCTGTGTTCATAGCTTCCTCAGTCCCCCGAGCCTGTTAAGCAGTGGGGACCATCCTGGCAGGCCAATAAACAGATGCACAAGCAGATAAGGAAGAAACAAACCGTAGTGGCAACAAGAATCTCTTTATAACTTCTCTTTAGGGGTGGGCTTTACGATGTCGCTTTCCGTTTTCTTCTTTTTAAATAGGCAAAATTGTTTTCTTGGGACTCCATCCAAGAACATTAGATAAATAACTGCAGCCCAGCTCCAGCTGCTCACAGGAACCCGCTCAGGCAGAGTGTGGGAGAGCGACGCTGTGCTTTGATGCACAGGGAGGGGCAAGCTGGGGGACACGGAGGTCTCTGTGGATGTCCCAGGCTCTGTCATCCCTGCATATGGCCTCGGGCAGGCCAAGGCTCTGCTTCCCACTGGCCTCCTTTCATACGCTCAATGTGTTAGATCTGACCAGCGTCCCCTTTCTTCTTGGTGTGTAAGGGGCCAGGCACAAGCCTCTGGGGCAGGCACCAAGTGCCCCCGGGTCCAGCCTGAGCCCACCTGATTGCTCCCTGGTCCCTCCCGAGTTCCACTCCACTGCCCACTCAGCATCCACCTGGGGGTGCATGTCCCTTTTCTCCTTAACAGCTGTGTGTTCTGTTTGCTTTTTTGGGCAGACCCGTGTGATTTTTGTTCTCTGCCTGGAAAGCCATGCCTCATCTGCCAAGTCCAGTTCTGAAGTCACCTTCCCCACACCCAGAAGGCCTCCCTGGCTCAGGATGGGGCCCCACTGGGCACTGCCTGTGATGGTCTCCCTGCCACACCAGGAGCTCCTCAAGGGCAGAGCCTGGGTGGTCTAGGGCTGGCACACACCTGGAGTCCACGAGCAAGGCAAGAAGGGGCTGCGGTCGGGGCACCAGGGCTAGGAGGCAGACACACTGCACTCAGACCCACGCAAGCCTCACCAGCTGAGTCACTCCCTATGGCCTGCAAGAACCTCCTCTTACCCCCAAACTCAGCTCAGATGACCCCCCTCAATGACAGTGGTCATCTTCTGCCATGTGTGCTCACATCTGGTCCACCCTTCATTGGAGCAGGTCTTGCACCTGTTAAAGCTCCAGCCCCCTTCCAGACGGTGAGTGCCAGAGGGCAGGGCCGGGTCTGATTCATCTCTTCTTTCCCAGAGCCCAGTCTAGGCCAGGCCCAGAGGGTCACTGCAACTCTTTGCTGGCTGAAGGGGCTGCTCCCAGTCCTGCTTGGCTACCCAGTGGAGAGGGGAGGCCCTGCCTGTGCCTGGGTTCCCTCGGGCATCGCCATCTCCATCCTCTGTGCACTAGGCGACCCACCCTCCTGGACCGCAACTGCCCCCGCTCCACGCCCGGCTGGCTCCCATTTGGGCTCCTCATCTTGCACGCGTAGCTTTGTGCACAAGCCCCTGGTGCGCCTCCACAGCCAACGCACCTTCCAGGCTGCTTTCCACCCTGTTCCTGAGAGGGTGCTTTCAGTTCACCCTCCTCAGATACACGTCACTGTGACTAGAACAAATCCCTGTGTCTCTCTATCTGATCCCCAGCCCACTTCCCAGCTTCCTCTAGAGCCCAACAGCGCCCCACTGCCGACACCGCAGCTCAGCCACACTGAGCTCCCAGACGGCGCTGGGAGTGTCCCCCACCCCCGCCTGTTCTTGTGTGTGTCAAAATCGTGCCTATGGTTTAGGCTCAGAGCGGATGTCTCCTCTTCCTCTCTCCTTCCCCCAGGTAGCAGGGGCTCGTCCACCTCTGCGGCCCCAAGTGAGCCATTTTGCAGCTGTGGCTGTTCCCCAGCCTCCTGGTGACACCGCTGGGCTCTGCTTTCTCTGCCTCTGCGTTCCAGGCATCTCGTACAGGGTGCACTTGGGGAGTGTTTGTTGACACCGACTTTTACACGGAATGGGTTTGAGACCCTTCTCTGCATGGGTTTTGGTCTGTCTGTTAAGTAGTCCATTTGCTATCAGACAAAATTCAGATGTGGTCACATCAGAAATGTCCCTGTGGCCAAATCATTATCCTGGAATATAAATCAGCACTAGCTTGATCTGCTTGGAAATGACCGACAGCATTTGCTCCAAGCTGTCTGAGGATGTCCAGATGTGGGCTGCTGCACTGAAGTGCATTTTCTATAATTGAACTGACAGGAGCCCCAAGCTAGAGAAGGTGTTTGGCCTCAAGCAGGTCCCCTCTCTCTGTGTGCCTGCTTCTCCTCGGGCGCAGGCAAGAAGCACCGCATGTTCACACAGAGGGTGGAATGACCTCTGCTTTGCTGGTGCGGCACAGGCTTGTGGTCCATACCCAGGGTCGTTTCCGCAGTTCATCCAGAGCTCCGAGCCACTGCAGCAGAGCGCAGGGAGCCAGCCGCAGGCTGCAGACCTCGTGCCTCATTTTTTACCTGGTGTTTAAAATGTCAAAGGAATAAAGGAAATATGGCAAATGTACACAAGGGAATAGTATTCAGCCTTCAAAAAAAGAAGGGAATTGCATCATTCGAGACCATGTGGATGAGCCTGGAGGACGTTACGTTAAGTGAAATAAGCCAGACACACCATGTGATATCACTGAACGTGGCAGCTAAAAAAGTAAAATTCACAGGAGCAGAGAGACTTCGGCTGCTGGGTGGTTGGGAGATTGGGCAGATATTGGCCAAAGGATACAAAATTTCAGTGAGACAAGAGGAGTAAGTTCAAGAATAAGTACCAACTATTGTACAACTTTGTGACTATAGTTAGTAACACTGTATTATATACTTGAAAATTGCTGGGAGAACATTCTGTGTTTTTATCACCAAAAAAAGGTAAGTATGTGAGGTTATGTGTATGTTCAAGGGCTTGATTCAGCCAAACAATGTGTACATCTATTGAAACATCATGTTGCACACCATAAACACATACAATTTTCATTTGTTGCTTAAAAATAAATGAATTAAAAAACAAAGGAAAAACACTATGTGTAGAATTGATGAGGAATCACATCCAAGTATCTCTATTTCCTTATTCTAAATGGGTTTGAGCAGCGTCACCAGGCAGCACCGCAAACACCGAGACAGGTGCTGGCACCCCTTGTTGACAGGCACGGAGGGGTGAAATGACGTGTGCATGCTCAGAGACGGATCCATTTGACTCTAAAATCTCTATACTCAGGACGCCGTGGTAGGGAGGACAGCTGAAAGAGGGGCCAGCTGCAGGTCTGGGGTCACAGGGGTCTCATGGGCTCAGCTCCAGCTGAGACTCGCCAGCCCTGCCTCAAAGTCCCCTACACCCCTCTGCTGAGCTGGCTGACCTTGGGCTCAGCCCTGGACATGGGGTGACCGGGTCTGGGTCTCCCTCTGGGGCACTGTCACCGCCCCCCTGGCCTGGGCTGACCGACTTGGCGCCCGCCTGGCCCCGGCTCCCAGCTCCCCATCTCACATGCCCTGGGCCTGTCACATACTGTCCTCCCCCGACAAGGAAGCCCCGATCTCCTGGTCCCTTCTGGATGGCAGGCTTCCCACCAACATGGAAACAACTCCCCTTCTCCTCTGGCCACCCAGCAGAGCCTCTCCTGTCCTCTTTACTTGAAGTCCAGCCCCACCTGCCCCCTGGCCTGGGTGTTCCACAGAGTCCCACTGTGAATCCAAGGGTGGATATGTTTTTGAGCATTAATTTTACTGCTACTGCCGACTAGAGTTAAATCCTTCCAATGCAGCTTTGGACTCTAGAACTACAGCTCTGAAGGTCTAATAAGTTGGTTAAGAAGGATTTTAGAAAAAAAAAAAAAAATCAAACCTGACCAAGTCTACGACAGCAAATCCAGTATCATTTTTCGATTAGCGGCTGCACAGTGGCTGCCCTGGGCCGGCGCTGCCCCAGACGTGTCTGGCCTCCAGAGTGTTTTTAAAATGTGTGAATTCATCGCCTGGAGTTAACAATTAGGCGATTTCACACACAACTCCGGATTTCGGGTTCCTCTCGGAGAAATGAGGTGACCGGAGCAGGGACTAACCCTCCAAATACGGGGGCTGACTTGGGGTAGAGGGGCCCACGTGGTGGGCTGGGGCTTCCTGGGAGAGTGTCCCTTAGGAAAGGGGCACCGGGCTGCAGACGCAGACCCGCTCACTGCCAGTGCCGGCACAACCTACAGCCTTGGCAGGAAAGCCGTTTCCCCAGGTTTTCTGTTTTTCCTTAAAGCTTTTAGGCACAGGGCTCAGCTGCCAACTATGGTGCTGGAGTTGCCCTGGCCTCATTAAACAGAAACATGCAGCCAAGAGGAAATGAAGAAGGAAGGACAAGCAATGCCAAAGGGGAAAAAATGGGGCCAAAAAACCAGAGCAGCATCCACAGGAGTGAAATACCAGAGGGCGGGGAGGCTCGACCCCTGCAAGGGGATGGGGTGAGGTGCAGAGCGAGAGCCCGGCTTCAGGTCTCTCAGGAGAAACTCGTGCTGTGCGTGCTGCTGGAGTGCGTGGGTTTGAGCCCCACTCACTGGCTGGCTATGTGCCCTCGGGCCCCAGTGAGTTTGGTGCCTCTCCTGGTCTCAGTTTTCTCAGCTATAAAATGGGCACAGCAATAATACTGAGACAGGGCTGTCGTGGGGATGAGATGAATGTGTGATCCGGGTGGGACCCCCGCTTGGAGGTGCCACAGAGCCGACTCTGCGGTTCCCATCCCAGCAGCCACCCTCCAGGCACCTGGCACACACGTCAATCCTATGAGGCCAGTCTGCACAAAACCCACTCGCTGGCCTAATCCCAACAAATGCCTCTCACCCTGTTGCCTACCATCCTTGCCTAGTGGGGCTGCCTCCCATGGGAGGGGTGGGTGCCGTGTGACAAAGCACAGCAGTCAGCGTCACCTTTAAACATGCCTGAGCAGGTCCTTCACCTGAGGAGAGGCAGGAGGGGGAGTGGGGCGGGGGCAGGGGTGCCAGCGCTGGGCAAGAGCTCTCGCAGGCTACGTGCGCATGCTGGTCGTCTGCATGCCACAAGGCTCTCCCAGAACTTGTCTGCTCATTTTAATCAAGTGGATCCTCGAGAGTATAATTCTCAGCACACTCTGGCTTCTACCAGAACTAAGATATTTGATCTAAAAATATTCTGCTGAAGTGAAAAACGGAGTAGTAAGCCCTTGAGCAGAGGGGTGGCAAGGGCGTGCCAGCTCCCCCTGCAATAACTGGAGCCAGGTCTTCACTCTGTACACCCACCCCTCCCCCTGCAGGCCCGCCCCTCCCCCTGCACACCCTTCCATCCACCTTTACCCCTCGACAGACTCCACTCACCCCTACAGACCAGTGCAATGGTCACTTCCTTGACCTCTCACAGTTGCTACTGCTCTTTCTGCTCACTGCCTACCTCCTCTCCCGTTGTTCCGTGGACCCCTGTTTACGGACATGTCTCCCACACCTCCGCAAGTTTTTGAATGTAAAATCATGGGCTTGGGAACCAGACTGCCTGGGTTTGTGTCCCAGCTCTGCCAACTCTGTGCCTCAGTTTCCTCATCTGTAAAATGGGGATGAGAGCAGCACCTACCTCATGGGCTGGTATAAGAATTTAGATGAGTTAATGCACGTGAAGGTGTGAACAGTGTCAAGCCTTAGTAAGACTGAAAACCTGTCAGCTAAAACCACTTCACACCTGCTAGGATGGCTGGAATCAAAAGTCAGATGATAACATGTGTTAGGGAGACGTGGAAAGACTGGAACCCACACACACTGCTGGGGGAATGGAAAATGGTGCAGCCACTTCAGAAAACAGTCTCGCAGTTTCTCAAACAATCAAACACAGAGCTATCCTATGACTCCAAAATTCTACCCCTAGAGGAATCAGGGGTCCAATAACCTAATAACCCAAATAACCAATAACCCACTATCAAATAATCAAAGAGAAAGGATAACATATACCCACAAGAAAAACTTGCACACAAACGTTCATATGAGTGTTATTTGCAACAGCCACGAAGGGAAAACAACCCAAATGGCCACCGACTGATGACTGAAGAGAGAGTGTCCTCTGCGCACGCGGGAGCAGTATTCCGCCGTGGAAAGGGGCGGAGCGCTGACACCTGCTACGAGGATGAGCCCTGGACATCATGCTCGGTGAAAGACGCCAGGCGCAGAAGGCCACGCACTACCTGACTCTGTTTATACGAGATGTCTGGAGGAGGCAAATCCACAGGGACAGGCAGTAGCTCAGAGGTTGTCGGGGCTGGGGAGGCGCTGGGGAGATGGGGTGACGGCTAGAGTATGGGGTTTCCTCTTCATGAGGAATGAATATGGGTGATGAATATGTTCTGACATTGATTGTAGTGACGACTGCATGTATCTATGAATATATTAAGACCAGTGAATTGTACCCTTTAAATGAGTGAATTGTGTGATACATGAATCACATTGCAATAAAGATGAGTGAGAAAACCTCAGTTGCTCAGCACAAGGGAAAAAAAAGAAACGAAAAAGAAAACCTGTAAGCTGCTTTAATCAGTATCTTGGCTGCACAGGTCCAGACCAGAGCGGGTCCTTGGTAAAGTTTGGGGAAATAATAAACTAAATCGAATCGAATCACCAGCACTGACCACGGGCACTTTCACGGAGCTTCCGCTCAGTCCAGAGGGAGCCCAGGGCTGTTCTCAGCCCCTCCTCTCCCGCCACCCGCAGCCCGTCTGCCGCAGGTCCTGCTGGCCCCTCCAGGCACAGCCCAACCTGACCACATCTCGGCTCCTCCACCGCCACCCCGGTCTGAGCTGCCATCACCTCTCCCCTGGATTCTGCAGCCCCCACCTCGTCCCGCGGGAACCCAAGTCAGAACCCTACACTGTCAGAAGCTGTTTATGACTGAAAAAAAAAGAGCCCTATACTGACTCCCCATCTTGCTCAGATGGAAGCCCCAGTCTCACGGGGTGCACAGACCGCTGACCCCACGTTTCCTGCGGTCCCAGCCCTACTCCTCTCCCTTCCCGCTGACCTCAGCCAGGCCAGGCAGGCGCTTGCCTCAGGGTCTTGCCGAGGCAGCCCCTCTGCCTGAGCCTGTCTCCCCAGAAGTCCATGTGACTCACCCCCTTTCTACTTCAATTCTCTGCTCAAATACCCTCTTCCCAGCTGCACCCCTGACCTGCCCCCCCCTCATTTAACAACACAACCTGCACACTCTGCATCCCGATCATTTGCCTTCATCTGCCGTTTCTCTTTTCCGTGGTACTTATCTTCTAAACTACTGTAGGGTGTATTCTTCTGGTCGTCGTTTATTATCTGTCCGCCTTGATAAACTCGAGTGCCATCAAACCAGGGCTCCTGGCCGTTCCGTGTTTAGGCGTCCTCTCACTGACTGGAGGGCGCGACTCAGCACGTCTGTGGAGGAACTGTCTTCACAGCGTCTCTGAGAAGCAGGGCGTGTCATTTCCATTGCTCAGATGCAAAATAAAGGCCGAGGGAGGTGAAATAAGCCACCCCAGGACCCCCGCAGGGACCCAGCCTTGGGCGTGAAGCCCGGCACTGCCCCGTGCCAGCTCCCTGGCACTGCTCAGGTGTCCAGTCTTCTAAGTGCAGGAGGGCAGGTGGCCACAGCTGCTATTTGCGAACCAGGCACTGAGTTCTGCACTTTAAATACGCTGCCTCTAGTTCTCCAGCAATCTTGCAAGTTAGGCCTCTTAAGCTCAGAAAGGTTAAGGGACTTGTCCAAGGCCACACAGCTAGTAGATGGCAGGGCTGAGTATTTATTTGCATAAGGGGTGGCGAGCCTTCTACATGCAGTTACGACGCTCTCCTGCCCCCCCTACGTGCCAGTCCTGCCATGTCTGCGTCCACGGGATCAGCACCACTGGGGGGTAAACCAGGGCTGAGCAGGACCAGGAGTGGAAGGCAAACACCCGCGGGCCGCGTCTCATGACATCATCGTGACATCACCATGACGCTATCTTCCCCCAAAAGGCCGTATGCTGCATAAAGCCTCCCCTCCCTTTGGCACACCAAGAGCCATGGTACCCAGACTATCTTCTAATGGCCTCTCAAATGCAGTCACCTGCCGAAGGACGTCTCAAGGACAAACGTGACTGCCCCACAGTCTATTCTATGGGGCCTGACAGGAATCTGGGTGCAGGAGACTGGTGGGAACACACAGCACAGCACCAGAGTCGGCGTCGGGCGTGGGCAATAAACACACACCAGTTGAGTAGAGCTACGATGAATGTAACTGGGACAGAGTCTCCCGTAACAGGCCGATGTTTCACATCTGTCAGACACAGAACTGCCTTCCCTTTGCAGCCTGTGCAAAAGGGAGCACGTGCCCCTTGCTCTCGGTGAGGGAAGGGCTGGACGTCGTGGGTTTAAGGAGTTGAAATTCTGGCCCCCATCTCCAGGGGGCTGAGTTCCCTCCTGGCTGCTGGAGAACAAGCCCCGAAGTGTTTGCCAGTCCGTCTGACATGGGTTTAACCAAACTCGCTCACAGAAAGTCACAGCCAAGGCAGAAATCTCAGTCTTCAGACTCTCTTACCTTTTCTTCAGCCCCTGTGGAAGAAACCAGCCATCTGGCCCTATGGCGCTCCCACCTAGCTTCCCTGGGCGCAGTGCCCCACAGCCACCCCATCCACAGTGGCACCACTCTCCTCTGTGAGGCCACCAGCCTTCCACCTCCAGCACATTCCATCCTGTGGCTGGCCTGGCTCCGGGAGTGTTGGGAGTGACAGAGAGTTCTCCAAGGCAAGTCACGTGGAAGGGGGTGTGGACAAGTGCACAAATCACAGCTACAGCCCAGCGCAGGCGTGGCCATCGGCAGGGGCCATGGGGAGGGGGGACACCGGGAAGAGCAGGAGGGCAGGCCAAGCAGATGACACCCCCGTGCGGACGTAGCCAGGGGATGATGGCTCAGGCACCAGTGAGCAATCCTGTGTGTGTGGCGGGAGCCTGAGGCCCACAACACAGGGCACAGAAGACACTGGAGAGGCAGGCAGGGGTCCCTGGCGAAGGGCTTTACTCAAAGGACACCATGGTGGCTCTCCAAGGGGTTAACAGACTCCAGCAACCCTCAGAAAACACATGTGTGCACACACACTAGTCTGCCTCCACTTTAGGGTCTTCACACAGCCCCTGAGGTCTGTGGTCCCCACCCCACAGCAAGGGGGCTTCTCAAGTAGGAAAATACCAGCACGGGACCTGAGCTTCAGAAGGGCTGCTGGAAGGAGCAACAGGAAGGGCGGGGACATGCATGGGATGGAGCAGCTTCAAGTGCCCAGAAAGGTCTGGAGCTTCCCGGGAAAGGCCACCTGCTTCATGCGGAGGAAAGGACTCTTATCGACAAATCTCAAGGGCAGGAAGGATGGAGATCGCGAAGAGGTGGCGGCGACGGGGAGACAGAGAGGAAGACCCAGGCTCAGCCAAGTTTGCCCAACAGGTCTGAGGGTTTGCACGGACTCCACACAGAGGCCCACACCCACCTCTCCTCCCAAATCCAGAAAGCTCTGAGCCACAGGACTTTATGTTAAACTATGGCAGTTCTCATCTGGAGGCAAGCCAGACTGATGTGAGGCTGTTTATAGACTTTATTTATCCCACTTGGGGCATATTTACACATGTCGCTGCAGAGACATGAGCCTGTCTGGTTATGGGGGCTGCCCTTGAACAATTCTGAATTCTGCATACATCAAGCTCAAAGGGTTTGCATAACATTGTGAACTGGCACCAGAGAAGCTTGATTAAATTATTGTATATTTATGGGACAGTTAAAAACAAATGCAGAAAGATCTCCAAGACATGGTGCTCAGATAAAAACAAACAAACAAACAAACAAAAAAACCCCCCAAACCAAAGCCTTATTCATTTAACCATGTAACAAAAACTTGAGAAGTATCGAACAAGCCAGGCACTGTTCTCGACACTGGAATTAGAAAAGCGAAACCCATGTAAAAACACACGCAGTGCGCACCTGTGAGGATGCAAATGCATAGGAAATGGCCTGCACGGACCCACACGAATCTGGTAACAGAGGGACCTCTGGAGAGAGGGGTCTCATAGGGATAAAGGTAGATTTTGACATCTTATTCTTTACACTTCTGTTTGTATTTTTTAACAATAAGCAATAATTCATATTACTTCTATAATTAATAGAGAAAAAACAAGAACTATAAAAACAAAAGCAGATAAAAATAAAACAAGGAAAAAGAACCCACTCATCTAGTTCAATCTGCTTATTTTACAGATGAAGAAACTGAAGGTCAGGGAGGCTCTACAGCCTCAGGTTGGAATTGGAACCAGGCTCCACAGACTCTCTTTCAGGGCTCCTTCCTAAACTCACGCTGCCTGCAGCACAGACCCCACGCTGACGCAGTGAATGGGTGCTTTGCGAACTATGGGCAACTGTACATGCTGCCCCTTTCTGATGGACATTACGTTGTGTGTTTCGCTTGTTTTGCCAGAGCTGTTTTTACCATTGAGGAACAACTCCATTTGTCTGTGGAAGCCACAGAGAGCAAGGTGTGGAAGGTCAATAGGTCCAGTGCTAGAGGGACTGCAACCCTGTGTCCCGGGTGTCCTTGGTGAGGGGACGAATGTAGCTGTACAGAACTTAACATCCTTGCATTTCCAGTGTATGCGCTATTTTTCTGTGGGTTTCTTTTTGCTGTTTTTGTATTTCTCTCATATTTCCTTTCTTTCTTTTTTTCACTAAAGAGAAAAAAGCACTGTCATCCACAGCATCTGATCAAGAGTTCCAAGTTTCGATTTTGCAATTGCAGTTGATTTCATTCATTATTGTTTTAAATGCATTAATTTCTACAATGAAATATTTTTCAACCTTTTGCACGCAGAGCGATTGAGTGAAAAGTGACATGAGAACCACGCCTTACAGGAAGTGCTGGGGGGAGGGGCGGGCAGCACAGCCCTGGCGAGGGACAGCCTGGACATGGGCACAGAGGACCGAGTCTGCGGCCAGTCTGGGGACCAGCCGCAGTGGGCGGGAGGAGGCCGGCGGGCCGGGGGCGTGGGTGCAGCGGTGTGGAACCCTTCCACCCATGAGTGTCCTGCTGAGCACTGTCCCGGCCTGGGAGACCCTTCCAGGGCCTAGCGGTGAGGCTCTGCTGACAGTGGGGCTGACCCGGCTGAAGCAGGCTGGGGAGGGGAGGCCAGGCCAAGGTGCACCCTGGGGCGTGTGGCCTACCCAGCTGACAGGCGTTTTGGCTGGGCCCACTCCAGTCTGTGGCCAATGCTATGAAGCAGGTCATTTCACATTAAAATCCTGACTTTCCCCTTGAAACATCAAGGGCTCTGGCCTCCCAGGGCCTGCAGTCTGGCACGGCCACCACGGCTGAGGTGGACACAGGCTCTGCCGCATCGCAGAGTTGGTGACGCTGCCTTCTAGAGTTAATTCAGAAGGGGCGTGCGTAGGTCCCTGTCAACTTGGGAAGGAAGGATAGGTAAGCCAGCAGCACAGCAGGTGGCCTGGACAGACACAGCGAGAACCTCTTTCTGGGGGGTTAGGAACCAGGGGTGCAGGAAGGGGTGCCTGGGTTAACCACCTCGGGAAGTCCCTGACATTGCTCAGTAAGTACAGTGGCCGTGGGGACAGCTGGGAACTGCGGCTCAACCTCACGGCAGGGAGCGAGTCCGCGCCGGCAGGACCGGCCGCCCTGGACACCAGCAGCACCGGGCAGGCAGGGCCCTGCCCGCCACTCGCCTGCGGTGAGCCTGCTCGGGTCCTACCTCAGCGTCCATTCACGGGTTTGCTTTAGTGAGGACAAAATGATATTCCAGACAGCCGGCTCTGATGCCACGGTAACAGTGTCTCTCTGAGCCCAGCCCTAACCAAACAAAGGGTGCTCTGGCCTGGATATTTTGGATCAAGTTGGTACCTTCCATCTCCTGTGGGGAAGCCACAGGCTTCCTGAGGGCAGCGTGGTCCTGACCCCGAGTCTCTGTGTGAAATGGTCTGGCTTTGGGTTCATGACACAACGTTGCAATCTCCCCGGTGCTGGTGGTGGGGGGCTCCAGCACTGCCCCTGTGGGGCTGGGGTTTCTCAGCTGAGAGGGTGGGTCTTCTGCCCAAGGTCACAGAGCTTGTGGTGCTGTTGGGGCCGGCACGGCCACACTCCTGACCAGAACCTGGAGGGAAAGTCAGGTTGTTGAGGGTGGGAATGAAAAGCTCAAAAAATGGTCAACTTACAGGGTTTTGTTTTTTGTTTGTTTCTGAATTAGGTTCTTTCCAGTATTATAGGCAGACCCCGTGTTTATGCTGTAACAATAGAAAAGAAGAGACCACAGTTGGGAACCTCCTTCTCCCTCCTCACTCAGGGGCTGGGCGAGAAGACAGAACCAGCTGAAGGGCACAGCGGTGGGGAGGGCGTGGTCCCGGGGGAGGTCCTGAGCCACCGTGCTGAGAAGAGTGGGCTGAATGGACACTCCAATGAGGCAGCCCAGCTCCAGAGTGGGGGGAGAACCGTGCCAGCTGGCTGTGCCCTGGGCTCAACTGGAACTGTGCCCTTCCACGCCCAGCAGGTGGGAAATGGGTGCTTGAGGCCAGAGTGGTATGGGCAGGGAAGAGCCCCCGACCCTGGACTCGGGGACACTGAAGGTGCGGGGGCACTGAAGGTGCAGAGGCACGGTCCAGCGACATGGGTCTGGAAACGCCCCACCTCAGAGGCCTCTTAGGCCCGAGGGCGGACAGTTAGGAAGCTGAGTGTCAGCTGCGATTCAGGTACCTAGGAGTGAAGTGAATCCAGGTGGCAACAGGGCCTGCAACCAGGGCTAGGGAGGGAGGGAATGAAGGAAGGGGGCCCCAAGGCAGACCTGGGAGGTGACCGTCCTCGCCAGACAGCTGGCCCCTGTCAGGGCTGGCTTGGCCCCTGCAAAAATGACAGGAGCCAGGGGATCTCCGTGGTCAGGGCTGTGCGGTGGCTCTCAGACTCGAGATGCAGCAGAACTCACCAGCAGACTTGTCAGCACAGACTGCTGCCTTCCTCCAACCCCCCACTCCCTTAGGTCTGGGTGGAGCCCCGCAATCTGCATTTCTAATTTCTGGAACTTCCCAGGTGCTGCTGCTGCTGCTGTTGGTCTGGGAACCACACTTTGAGAACCACTGCTCTAGGCCAAATGCTCCAGTCCTGCTGGAACCAGCTCTTGCCACAGAGACTGATCCTGCCTTATCTGGCGGCACCCCAACCTGGTCAGGATTCCGCAGACAGGAGCCCGGCCCTGACCCCATCTGGGGCAGAAAACCCAGGCCACAGTCACTCAAGGGCAGCTCCCTCCGTGCGGCTTGTTCCCCAGCAACGGCCCCGCTGTTCTCCCAAACTCTGGGCCTCCGTCCCCACCACGGCAGGCCCAGGACTCCACACAGGTTTCTGGGTACCTGACCCTCCAGGGACTCTATTGGCCCCACTGTTTCTTGAGGAGGAGGGCTGGGGGTTGGAGAAGCCCCCCATCGCTGTCCCTTGTGCCCCAGGACTTTCTGTGGAAAACTGGGCCCTGGGCCTGGCGGAGGAAAATCGCCTTCTCCTCAGAGCCTGGGTGAGGTGATGGCCATGCAACTGCTCCTGCAGGACTCGGCAGGTCTGCAGCCAGCCTGGCAGCTCGCCAGGGCCAGGGGCAGGTGCGCGGCTCCCTGGGCACACTGTCCCTCAGCGCAAGCCCAGGGCTGTGAGCGAGGCTCGGCAGGGGCCTGTCAGCAGCTCATGCACCTGGACCGGCAGTGTCTGTGAGCACGGGGGCTCCACTCAGCAGTGCTGCGACCCTGAGCAACTTATTTAATGCCTTTGTGCCTCAGTTTTCCAGTCTGCGCAGTGGAGAGCCCTCCAGGGCTCACCTCACAGGGTTCCCTGAAGATAGAACGAGATTCTCTGTGTAAATCCAATTAGTGCTCAATAAACTAAATAAATGCTATTTTAAAAAATAAACCAAGAGGAAAAACTCATACGAGAATGTTCACAGCAGCACGTTCACAGTCAAAAGGCAGAAACACCCAAGCGCCGCGAGCTGATGGGAGACACACACCGCGTGGCCCGTCCTGTGGGGCGTCCTTCCGCGCCAGAAGGAGCACAGTGCTGACGCCAGGCACAAAAGGCCTCGTACTGCATGACTTCATGTATAAGAAAAGTCCAGAGCAGGCAAATTCACAGAGACAGGAAAGGAATTAGTGGGGAAAGATGAAGGCTGGAGAGTTACGGCTCTCATGGCCCCAGGTGGCGAGGATGCTGTGGAACTGGGCCCGGGTGGCAGCCGCGCAACGGCAAGAGTGTGCTGGACGTCACTGAGTCGCACACTTCAAAATGGCTAACATGGTAAATTTTATGTCACGTGTATTTTGGCACAGTAAAGACATAAATAATCCAGGGCATCGTCTGCACGGACAATCAGGTCCTGGAGTGTCCGCTGGGGCCTCCTGGGGTGAGGCCGGGGGGCAGCCTTCAGCGGCCGGCAAAAGCCTCTCAGCAAACTGAGGGTGTGACTGCAGGCACTCCTGGTGAGGGCAGCTCCCCAGGGCCCCACGCTGGACACGGTAAGTGCAAACCTTAAGAGAGAAATAGAAAAGAAAAAAGGCAGAGACAAGAACATCAGGCCAGGCGCAGTGGCTCGTTTGAGCTCAGGAGTTCGAGACCAGCCTGAGCAAGAGTGAGACCCTTGAGTCTCTACTAAAAATAGAAAGAAATTAGTTGGACAACTAAAAATATATACAGAAAAAATTAGTCAGGCATGGTGGCACTTGCCTGTAGTCCCAGCTGCTCGGGAGGCTGTGGCAGGAGGATCGTTTAAGCCCAGGAGTTTGAGGTTGCTGTGAGCTAGGCTGACGCCACGGCACTCACTCTAGCCCGGGCAACAGAGTGAGACTCTGTCTCAAAAAAAAAAAAAAAAAAAAAAAAAAGGCTGGGCACGGTGGCTCACGCCTGTAATCCTAGCACTCTGGGAGGCTGAGGCGAGTGGATCGCTCGAGGTCAGGAGTCTGAGACCAGCCTGAGCAAGAGCGAGACCCCATCTCTACTAGAAATAGAAAGAAATTATCTGGCCAACTGAAATATATATAGAAAAAATTAGCCGGGCATTGTGGTGCAAGCCTGTAGTCCCAGCTACTCGGGAGGCTGAGGCAGAAGGATTGCTTGAGCCCAGGAGTCTGAGGCTGCTGTGAGCTAGGCTGATGCCACGGCACTCACTCTAGCCCGGGCAACAGAGCGAGACTCTGTCTCAAAAAAAAAAAAAAAAAAAACAGAAGAAGAAGAAGAAGATCAGAAAAAGATTAGCAAAGAATGCATGGCAAGTTAGGAGAAGATCAAAATGGACAGCCGGCTGTGGGCGTGGCAGGTGGAGAGCTGCCGTCCACCCTGCTAGTAGAGGAGCACACGCTGTGAGTGACACGAGGAGCCAGACTTCACTGGGTGGCTTCTGTGCAAACCTCAGCCACACCTCGTGCCAGACGGCTGCCAGGCAGATCTCATCCCCCGGAGGTGACCTGTGAAAAAGGCTGGTCAGTGAGGAGAGCCAGAGGCAGGGTCCAGGGATGGCAATCACAATGGTGATCACAATGTGCAGAGCTCACCAACCAGAGCTGTTTCCAAAACCCAGATCCAGGGATGGACACCCAGCCCCATCCCTGCCTCCACCTGGCCTGGCTGTGTTCATGAGGTGTTGGCGCCTCAGTCTTGATGCGAGGGAAGCCTCAGGAAACCCCAGAGATGTTCGTGCAGACCGTAAACAAGGCCACAGCTTTTCTAAGGCAGACTTCTCCTCCCTGCCCCCCAGAGCCCTCGGCATTACAGAGACCACACGGATGGCCCTAATGTCCCTGACCCAGATCCTGTGCGGGGCCAGTATCCTCACTCCCCTCCTCTCTTCTGAGCTGATTCTGCACCTGTCTCTGAAGTCAGGGTTTGCAAATGGGAAAACCAAGGCTCAGAGAAGGCAGAGCCAGGATTCAGGCTCAGATGTGTCCCATTACAGAGCTGGGAGCCTTCTGGGGCCACGACCATCTGAGTCAGAGTGGGCACTCATGGGGCTGCCCATCTGACAGCTGCCCAGACCCACATATCACAGTGGGAACGTCCCAGAACAGCCTGGGGCTTGGAGTCCCCCCAGAGAGAAATACCGGTGTCTTATCCTACAGTGTGAAAAAACTCCCTTACAGAAGACCTGGGAAAAGTCTGTTAGGAGGAAGAGACCGGTTGGTTAGAGGTTAGAGGGGTAGAGAGGCTTCGGTTCCTTCGGTGTGTCAGACCTCCCCTGCCCGCCCCACCCGAGCTAGAACACCTGGGCTGCCCAGCCCAGCCCACACCTCCGGCTCTGTCCCCAGAGCCTAAGCAGGTTCTGACTGGTAGCACCGCTGTGGCATCCACTGGTGGCTGGGCTGGTGCTGTCACAGCCGGGGGAACAAGTACTGGGGGACATTCCTGGGGAGCTTCGTGCCAGGTGGAGCTGTCTCACCCACAACATAAGAATGTGGGTCTTACGGTCTCCTGGGCTCCTCCCTCCCAGGAACCGAGATCTCATGAGCTGCGGGGGTGGAGAGTTCAGGGCGGGAAATGAGCCTCGCTTTATCAAACATCTCCCCCGACACGCCCGCACGTCTTCATGTCCTCCAGCTGGAAGCAAATGGCCCCAAATGGCAAAGTCTGTGCTAGGTCCTGACTGGAGTTTCTTCACGCAGGACAGAAGCCCGGCCCAGCCCCAGAATCTCGGGGTCTGGGAGCCTCGACCACCTCCCTGCAGGTGGACGGGCACAGAGCCTGGGCAGCCACGCTCTCCCTGCGACCCCAGCCATGTGCACATCGGGAAGTTACCTTTGTGCCCTTCCTGTGAAACTTCCCACAGATGGGCGATTTGCTACTGTGGGTGCCAACCAAATACTCTGCCACACATCTTGGTCTGATGCTGATGCACATCTGGGTTCGCAGAGCAAACTGACGTGGGAAACACGAAATCCAACGTGACGCACCCTGGAGGCAAGGGCGAAGCTCACCCACTCCCGTCTTCAAAGGCGTCTGATGATAAAACCAGGACCTCTGGGGTCAGAAAGGTCCCATGTCAGCTGCCAGGACTTTTAAGAGATGTATTCAATCCATTTTAGCCTGGATTTCATACAGTATTTTGCCGATTTTCACTACATTCATAAGAAAGCTGACATTTCTTGGGAAATTAAAACCCACGTGTCCTGATCATCTAGTATCAAAGCAGAAGGAAGCAGGAGGCATGGAGTTTATAAGTTCATAGTTGCATTAATTGGCAGCTGGAAAAACGAAAGCTCATGTAGCAGGCTACCACAGGACACTCGTATCCGACCCGGGCTTTGTGTGCATGTGTGTGTGCTTTTTCAGTATTATTATTCAAAAGGCAATATGCTATTCCAGGAAATTTTGAGAACAAGACCCACCCACAATCCCACCAAACTAGCACAGATATTTCCATTTTTGGCTATCTGCCTTCAGCCTGCTGACACAGACTGTGGGGTGTGGGGGGATGCTGAGGAGGGCAGGGCAGTTTCCCTTCCTGAACGCCCCCCCCCCAGCTGGGACAGGGGCGCCTGGCCCCAGGGGAGAGACGTGTCAGCAGCACAGGGCCTGAGAGGACACCGTGGGCTCCAGGGGAGGAAAGGGCTGAGCCTCAGCTCCTGGGTGTCGAGAGCCCAGGAGATGGCGAGACCCACGTCCTTCTGGCCGTGAGGGAGACAGCCTTCTTCTGCCGTCACGCTGAGTGGCTCGGTGCTGTGCCACTGAAGTAATGCCTGATAACTTACGTGGCCATTACCCATTGTCCTCAGACATCTGAGTGGCTTCCAACATTTTACTATTTAAATGGGTGCAGTACATGTCTACATCCCTACCTCGGCTTTGCGCTTGGACTTCAGCTCTGGCCTTGGTCTCTCGGTCAAGGCTTCCTGCTGTCTGACCTCCTCGGAGTCCCTCTCTTCTCTCACCATGGCAGCTTCTCCTCACCCTTTCCGAGCCAGCATCACCCCAGTCCCTCTTTTCTCTCTCACTTTATCTGTCTTGGTGCCGACAGCTCACAGCTACCCTACCAAGAACCTTCCACGGCTCCCACATCCAGCCTCCCCAAGAAAAGCCACACTTCTTACCCTGGCGATCAAGCCCCCACCCTGTCCCCTGGGCCTGGACTCCCCACCGTCTGCCTCACCGCCTTCCACACACCCTTCAAATTTCCCACTCTGGTCAGATGGATCCACCTGCCTTCTGGGGCCGTGATGCTGCTGGGCCGAGCCTCTGTACCTTTGGACGTGTGGCCCCTCCACTGGGGTGCCCCCCAAACTGCCACGCAGCCCGGTCCTACTGCTCTCCTGTCCCCAAGTGGCCTCCACCCACATGCTCCCCAGGCAGGGCCGGGGGCTGCCTGCTGTGGCTCCGCACCGCGGAGTGGACTTTGGGGTTTGCTCATCAGCCTCCCCTCCTGGACCAATAACTGCTGGAGGCCCAGGACCATTCACCTTTGATCTCCACCACGAGTACAAAGATAAGGGCCAAGTGCACACTCAGTGGAGATACACTGAGTCAACGAATGAATGAACGGCTGAGTGAGCAAGTCCGAGTCTCCCCTTCGACGGCGCGGGGCGGCCCCGGCTCTGTGCCATCCCTGCAGACTTGCCCACTCCTTTCTCTCCCAGCTTTTAACCGGGGGAGGAGGAGCACCCCTGGAGGGCCCCGGTGGCCTCACAGAAAACAGAAGGCAGGAAAATAAGGAGCTGTGAGCAATCTGCCAGCAAGGCCTTTTCCCTAGAGCACTGGAGCAGCACTGACAAGAATTGCCACAACTGAGACTGGAAACCGGCAAGTGGGAGAGTGATGCAGAAGCCTCTGGCCGCCATGGCTGCCCACCCAGCCCAAAGCCTCTCCTCTGCATGTCCACCAAATGTACTGTCTTCATGGTGTAATTCTTTTTTTGTTTTTTGAGACAGGGCCTCACTCTGTCACCCTAGATAGAGTGCAGTGGTGTCATCATAGCTCACTGCAACCTCAAATTCTTGGGCTCAAGTGATCCTCTTGCCTCAGCCTCCCCTGTAGCTGGGACTACAGGCCTGCATCACCACACCCTGCTAATTTTTTCTATTTGTAGTAGAGACCAGGTCTTGCTCTTGCTCAGGCTGGTCTTGAACTCCTGACCTCAAGCAATCCTCCTGCCTCAGCCTCCCAGAGTGCTGGCATTACAGGTGGGAGCCACCGCGCCCAGCTGGTTTAATTCTGTTAGGCTCACCTGCCAGAGTCCTTATGTTTTTGCTGGATGTAAAGTTCTGAGACTCAGAGTCTCAGCTGCTCCCTGGCCTGCTCCCACCTGCTCTGGCAGATGGTACATGAGCTTTTGCAGATAATTTTTCAGAGATCCCTGAAATGTAAGTCCCCTGCCAGTAAGCAGGTCCATCTGAAATGTAAAAAGTGCTTTTATTAGTACTAGTCCTGATAATCCCATGGGAGAGTCAGTTCTCCACTCTGCTTAAGAACTTAGGGGCTGGGATGGCGAGGGATCTATTGGATTTTATCTTATGTTCCCTCATCTCCAAAGGTGAAGAATGGCCAGAAGTGCCCTGTTGGACGTAGGTGTGACCTGGAGCCTTCAGGGGGCAGCTCAGGACAGTGACTTGCACTTACTGAACATAAACACATCTGGCTCTTCAATTGCTCTTTCCAAGTCCTAGAAGCAGCCCAGGGACCATGGCCACTGACAGCTGCAGAAGAGAGTCTCTGGGCTGCAGCAGCAGCAAAGCCCTACTGCCTGTCTCTCCTGCTCTGTGTGGTAGACTCCTTCCTCCCCTGGTGATTTTGCTGGGCCCTTCCCAGACTTCCAGGTAGCTGGTGAGATGGACCCTCTGACTTGGCCAGTGGCCAGGCCGCCCAGTGGTCTCCCTGCCTCCAGCACAGCACAGCCATACCATCCTCCATCACTGGCATCCGATTCTGTCTCTTCCTTGTACTAAAACCTGTTCTGGCTCCCTATTGCCTAAGCTGTGCTTCCCAAAAAACACAAAAGGCTGCAGGATGGCTCAAGGGAAGCCCTGAGTACTCAGAGTCAAAAAGGGCACTTAATGCAGGACTTCGCAGGGCCTTTAGTAAGCTAACATCTCTTACAACTCTCCAAGGTTTGCAGGGGATGGTACATGAGGTTTCCCAGACTTCTGTGACTGTGGAACCCTTTGTCCCAGGGGCATCTCCTGAGTTAGGTGCTCAGGGACACTGATTTGGGGATCACTAACTAAAGGCTGAAATCCACATTCCTTACTAGGATATTTCCCAGGCCTGGCTGCCACATCCCCACTGCCTCAGTATGTTGCTTTATGGAGTTTGCAAAGTCCCACTCCTCCCAACACAGCTTCCTGGCCACCTCCTCCAGGAAGCCCCCTCTCATTCCTCTTCCACCAGGGGATTTTGTCACAGTGTGACAATTACACAAAGGTTCAGAGCAAACAGCAACATTTGCATTTAGTCCAAGTGACTCTTCGGTTCCATTTAAAGGATAAACTGCTTGAAAACTTCAGACCTCACACATACGGCCAGATGTTCACACAGGGCTTGCAGGATACATAGTGCGCCCAGGAGGGAGCTCACGTTCTCATCCCTCCCCACAGAGGGCACCTGCTGGCGCTACTTAAATGAGTTCTCTCTTTTTTTGCCCTGCTCCTCCGCCTGGTCTTTTTTTTTGGGGGGGGGGTAATTGTAGAATTGGATTTGCATCAATCATATGTTTAAGTGTCTTTTCCCTCCTGCCTCCAGAGGGGTTTTGTTCATCCTTTGGTGGCAGGGGAGCGGCAAGGAGCTGCATGTCATGTGGCTTCTCCTGGCCTCAGTGAGCCCAAGGCGGGTGTGAATACACAAAGCCGGCCACCTGTGTGAAGGATGGCGTGGGCAGGGATGGCCACGTCCAGCCCTCCTGACCCTTTCTGAACTGGAACTGGCTGCCCTGCCAGGACACCGGTGAGCTCTCCACCGCTGCGGACCCCACAGGCTTGCCGGGAGGGCGGCCCAGCCACAGGAGCCAGCAGCACGGTGGGCAGAGGCTGCGTGACCCGCCAGCCGCCGAGCTCCGCGTGCATCTGTGGGATCCAGACCACATCTGCTGAGGCCTTGAGGACTTTGTTGTGAGAGTTTTGTTCTCCCTCTCAAAGCTCCTGGAGGCCATGAAGGCTGTCTTGGGACTTGGGGTACACCGTTTGAGGACATTCCCAGCTCAGGCCCTGCTCGATGGCCAGGGTGACTGTATAATTTGTCATCCAGACCAAGAGATTTTAAGAAGGGGTGGACTAATGTGTGGGAAGAACCGGCATAAATGGGACTGTCCTGATAATGTGGGACATATAGTCACTTTAGCTATGGCCAGCTTGGGGAGAGCAGCAAGGAACAGTGAGGCTCATGGCCATGGAGCAGGTCACCTGCCCGTGCACTCTGGGCTCACTGCAGCACAGAGGTATGGCAACATAAAGGGTTGACCCATCTGTTCTGATCATCTGCCCTCCCAAGGGTCCTTTGGAATAGACCCCCTCTTCCATCACCATCCCAAAGTGCACAGGACAGTGAGGGGCAGACATAGCTCAATAAAAAGCCCTGCAAGGCCTCCCAGTGCTATGGACACCCAACCACCAAGGACTGTGTCATGGCGGCTGTGATCAATAAGGTTCTTAAAACCTGTCTGTCCCAATGAGGGCTCCAAGACCATTCAATGGGGAAAAATAGTCTTTTCAAAAAATGGTGCTGGGACAACTGGATATTCACATGCAAAAGAATAAAGGTGGACCCCTACCTCACACTATATGTAGAAATTAACTCAAAGTGGATCAGAGACCTAAATGTAAGACCTAAAACTACAAAACTACAAAACATAGGTGTAAGTCTTCATGATCTCGGATTAGGTAATGGTTTCTTAGATATGACATCAAAAGCATAAGCAACCAAAGAAAGAATAGATAAACTGGACTTCACCAAAACAAACAAACAACCAAACCAAACAAACAAACTTTCATGCTTTAGAAGATACCACCAAGAAAGTAAAAAGACAAGCCACAGGATGGAAGAAAATATTTGCAAATCAAATATCTGGTAAGGAACTTGTATCTAGAGTATGAAATGGACTCTTACAACTCAATGATAAAAATACAAATAACTCAATAAAAAGACAGGCAGAAGATGTGAATAGACCTTTCTCCAAAGAAGATAAACAAATAGCCAATAAACACATGAAGAGATATGCAACATCATTAGACATCAGGGAAATTCAAACTAAACCATGACAAATTACCACTTCTCACCCACTGGGATGGTTAGAATAAAAAAGTCAGATAATGACAAATGTTGGTGAGGATGGGAGGAAACTGTAAACCTCACATGCTGCTGGTGGGAATGGAAAAGGTGCAATGCTTCGGAAAGCAGTCCGGCAGTTCCTCAAATGGTTTCACACAGACTCCCACACGATCCAGTAATTCCAGTCCTAGGCATTTACCCAAGAGAAATGAAACATCTGTCCACACATACACTTGTACACCAAGGTTCACAGCAACGTTATTCATACTAGTCAAAAGGTCAGAATGACCCAAATGTCCATCAACTGATGAATGGATAATTAAAATGTGGTATAGCCATACAACGGAACATTATTTGGCAATGAAAAGGAATGAAGTACTGACACATGCTACAACACGGATGAACCTTGTTGAAGAAGCCAGGCACAGAAACCCCCATGCTGCACTATCCCATTTATATGAAATATCCAGAATAGGCAAGTCTATAGAGACAGGAAAACCAGATGAGTGGTTTCCTGCGGCTAGAGGTTTGAGGGGAAATGATGGGTGACTAGTAAAGGTGTAGGGTTTCTTTTTTGGTTTGATAAATTATTCTAAAATTTATTGTGGTGTTGGTTGCTCAACTCTGTGAGTATAATGAAAACCATTGAATCGTACACTTTCAGTGGGTGATCTGCACAGTGAGTGAATTATGTCTTCATAAGGCTGTTACAAGATAGTCAGTCTGCATGGCTGAGCACGCCGGTGCGGCCTCACCATCTGCCCTCGGGGTTCTCAGAGCACATTCACCTTCTCTCCACCTTTCCAACAACACATCTGCTGCGTTTCCATCTTTTTTCTAACACGTTAAAGAAACTGCATCTACAGGACACATCTTTAAAAACAGGAACAAAAACCTCACAACAAGACAGGACTGCACACAAGCCCACACCACCAGCAGAACCGTCCTAACTGTCGGGACATGAGCAATTTTCTACACAGGTGGAAGCACAAAGTCGAGTTCTCTGCCTTCTCGCTGCCATACAAGGCCACAGGACGTTGGAGCGCAAGTCAGATGTCTCAGTTGATGCTTGTAAGGACGGCAGGGTCTGGTGGCCCTCAGTCCCCGCTGCCCTCCAGCCTGTTGCCACCCTCAGCCTAAAGCAGGCTCCCAGATGCGGCACGCTCCCCAACAGCCAGCTTGGCTTTTTGCCCCCTGCAAATGGATTAGTGAGACCCCTCCCACAAGTAGCCACGTTGCTATCAATAGAAAACACCACCTTAGAAGAGGAGGCCCCAGGAAGAGCAAGACCCAGTGATGTGTCCATGCAAGAAAAGGAGAAAAAGATGTGAGCATGTGCCAACAGTGTCTGGGCACAAGATGAGCACTTCCAAGGGGTCTCAGAGCAATGCTGCTGTTACTACAGTCAGTTCCTTGTCCGAACAGAACATTTGCTAGTGGTCACCCTGCCTCACCTCACTGGGTCCTCAAATCACCTGCCGAGGTGCCTGCATTTCACAGAGAGGCTCAGATAGGACAAGAGCCTAAAGACCCACCATGGTGCAAGGCAGGAAAGCAGTCAAGCTCGGGTCTTCGAACTCCAACCTGTGTGGTGTTGTCTAGGTGATCTGTTGAACATACATGAAATATTTGGCTCAAAAGATGCCCTTGGCATTGAATATTACTCAGTCTTAAAAAGGAAGGAAATTCTGATACATGCCATGAGGACATTATGCTAAGTGAAATAAGCTAGTCATGAAAAGACAAATACTGCATGAATCCACTTACATGAGGTGCCGAGCACAGTCAGACTCACAGAGACTGAAAGTAGAAGAGGGTTGCCAGGAGCTGGGGGGAGGGGAGCAGGGAATTGTTTGCTGGGTACAGAGTTTCAGTTTTTCAGGATGAAAAGTTCTGGAGATGGATGGTGCTGACAGGTGCACAACACTGTGAATGTGCTTGATGCCATTGAACTGTACACTTCAAATGGTTAAGACGTTAAATTTGATGTTATATGTATTTTACCAAAAATTTTTTAAACATGCACTGGCACCAATCAGATGATGTGGGACATGCTTAAATGAGAGTGAATTGATAAAAACCATCAATCAAGACTCTCTTCCCTCTTCTCAACTAATATTCCAAGGAGCCAAGGAGCGGGAAGACCCAGCCCTACCCTGCCCATGTCATTCGGCCTGGGAAGGACCCCGGGACTTGATCCCCTTGTCCCAAAGCAGCCAATGCTCAGTGTGGCTGCACTGTCAACACCTGGAATGAAAGACCCAGAGGACAGGAGGAAGGGGAGGCTCCAGGGAGGAAGCAGGCGGCCAGGCGGGGCCGGGCCGAGGCCCCAGCACAGGGAGAACAGGTGTTCTCTGGCCCGGCCCTCTGCCCTGCAGCTTCCACGCAGGTTTGCCCCAGTCCAGAAGCTCAGCCCAGAGGCTGGCACAACACAGTGCCCACCACAGTCCTGGGGAACCTATCCTGCGCCCCCAGCATGGAGGCCCTGACAGCCGCAGGAACTCCCTGTGCTGCACAGCGGTCTGCAGTCCCACCCCAGGAGCACAGCAGCGGTCCCCACCCACCCCCCTCCAGCTCACTCCCACAGGTCTCCAGCTAAGAGGATGGTATTGATAGCACTGGTTACTTTTTCTCCTACCCAAAATTGATTATCTCAAAAGCCATGATGTTCTGGCCTCAACATGATGTTCAGGGCTGTTCAAAGGACCACGTGGCCTGAGGGTTCACATCTTTGGACAAACAGGAAATAATCCTCCATAGTGTTCCTCGCTGCAAGCTCAGCTCCTGACCTCTCCTGACCTCTCTTCCACGGGGAAACTGAGGCCTGGAGAGATAAAGTGACTCTCCAAGGGTACAAGCTGGACAACCAGGTCCTGTGTCTCGGGCAAGAGCTGCGGGGAAGTAGTTGAGCTGAAGTCCCGTTCAGTGGCATCCGGCCTCAGCTCCCGAGGTCTGGGCGGGGCCACGGCTGCAGCTGTCTCCTCAGGGACAGGCACTTTGGGCTCCTGCCCGGGACTGTCTGGTGTGGACTTCAAAGGAGCAGAACAGCTGAGCCTCTGGGACTTCCCTGGTGTCCACTGAGCAAACGTCAAAGATTCAGCACTGAGGGGCCACCTGTCCCACTGGACGGAGGCTTTCTGGGACGAGGCCTGCTTTGCACCTGGCTGTGCACATGGTCTCTGGGAAGGAGTGTGCAGTGTGGCAGGACCACCGAGGGGCTGGGCTCGGAGTTCAAGACCTGGCTTAGAAACCTGGCGAGGTCAATGAGTATCTCTGAGCCTCAGTTTCCTCATATGGAAAATGGGACCAATAATACTGACACTTTAGGGCTGTTTGTAGGACTTAAATCAGATTTATTTAACCCAGAAAGTGCCTGGGATAAATAAATGTCACTTCCCTCCTCCCCTGGGCCACTCTTACCCTTTCTGGCCTGTAAGTGTAGATGCAGGGCCTGTGCTCCGCACTGAGCTGGGACCAAAGAGGGATCGGGGGAAAGGAACGCACTTACTCAGGGGCCCAGAGTGAGGGTCCTTACAGCACTGGACTCGGTCCCAGCTCTGCTGGTAGAGACCAGCCACAAGACCTCAGACAGGTTGGCTCCCTCTCTGCGCCTCTGTCTCCTTGGCTGTGAAGTGGATTCAGCTAAACCCGTTTCACCTAATTGTGTGACGGGTAACGTGGGAGGCAGAATAATGGCACCCAAAGATGTCCAAGTCCTAATGCCCTAAACCTGTGAATGTGCTGCCTTGCACAGTGTCCTGGGCTGTCCTGTGTCCCTCCAGAGTTTATGTTTACCTACCTGTAGACATGAACCTCAGAACGTGGCCTTAGCTGGAAAGAGGGTCTTTGCAGGTGGAACTAGTTAAGGTGAGGTTGAAGCAGATTAGGGTGGGCACTGAATCCAATATGACTGGTGTCCTTATGAGAAGAGGACGCATAGACACATACAGAGGGGAGAAGCCATGTGCGGAGGGAGGCAGGGACTGGAGTGACACGTCCAGGAGCCGACGGATGCCGAGGAGCGTTGGCAGCCACAAGCCGGAAGAGGCAGAAGCCTCCTCCCCGACAGCCTTCGGAGGGAGCATGGTCCTGCCGACACCCTGATTTTGGACTTGGACTTCTGGCCTCCAGAACTGAGAAAGAGCTGCCGTTAAGCTACCGCAGTTTGTGGTGCTCGTTGCAGCAGCCTCCGGAAGCTAATATGTTCGGCAGAAGGGACTTTGCCGGCGTGATTAAGTTCAGCACCGTGAGATGGGGAGGTCACGCTGGATCATCCCGGTGTGCCCAGTGTCACCACGGAGTCTTTACAGGAGGGAGGCAGGAGGTCAGAGAGGACACAGTGACGTGAGGACAGAGCCGTAATTACAGTGACGTGGCCACAACCCAAGGAGCACTGGCAGCCTCCAAAAGCTGGAAAAGGCCAGGCCTGGGCTCTCGTCTCTGGAAGGAAGTGGCCCCGCCCACACCTTGACCATTGTGCCTTAAGACCCATTGTGGACTTCTGACCTGCAAGACTATAAGAGAAAAATGTGTCTTGTTTTAAGCCACCAAGTTTGCAGTAATTTGTTCCAGGGGCTGCAGGAAATGAACACAATCAAACGAAGCCGTGTGACATGCTGGTGTGCTTTGGTCACGTGCCGCTACCCTGCCCGGGCTGCCCTGGCCAGCAGCACCACCGCCCGGCAGCACCACCGCCCGGCAGTACCACCGCCCGGCAGTCTGTTTGGAAGCAGGTTCCTGAGCCCCAGCCCAGCTCTGCTGCAGAAGCCCCAAGGCCGTGTCCAGGACCCTGTGTTCGTGCCAGCTCCTGGGTGACTCTGATGAGCACACAGGTTTGGGACAGCCTGGACCCATGACATCCGTGGTGGCTGAGGGGACCCATGATCCTCACTGCTCTGGCCACTGTGAGCTTGGGGAAGAGCTTTAGGCTCAAGGGCTAACAGCTTTCCTTGGACCAAAAATGTGGATATTTTTTCTTCTTCCTGTCTTCGTCTTAACGGAAGTGCTTCTTCAATTCCCTGTGTTCGGCCCTGGGGATAAAACAAGGAGCTGGCGAAGGAGGCAGACGCGGCCAGCCGGGCTGTCGTGGGTCTCCGTACGAGCAGTGGCTGAGACGGTGTGCGGCTCCAGGGAGGAGATGACTGTTAGGCGGTCAAGGGGCAGGCGTGCCAGGGCAGGCATGATGTGAACCTGTGGGGCCGAGCAGGGAAACGCAGATGTGACACACGCCGGCCAGGTCAGGGCGCAGGGGCCTTGCAGGCTGTGTGAGGAGCTCGGACTTCATGAGCCACGATCTTCTCTTTTTTGTGAAAGCCAGTCTTTCTCACTTGTGACTGAACCGCCTCTTTTAGCTGGGGGACCCTCACTGCAGGAATCTCTAGGGGTTGAGGCTGGGCAGGGATTTAAAGATTTAAGGCTACAATGGATCAGATTTATGTTTCAGGAGAAAAACTGCTTGAGTACAGTGACAATTCAGCATCATGTGATGATTCAGCACCTGAGGCTTCACAGAGTAGCCGCAGTCATCACGACACAGGAATCATGACAACGAAACTGACCCTTTCTAAGGCCAGTCCCTTCTGCCTGTTATCGCAGCGTCCACCTGCTCACGTGCTGTCGTCTTTGTCAGGCAGTGCCCAGACAGCCGCAGCGTGCTACAAATGCACCTGCTGTCCGAGGCGCTTATTTGTGACCGTAAATAATACAATGCAAATCCACTGCAAGTAAAACTGTGGATCTTGTACACAGTTGCAGTTTCACGAAGTTGATGTGAGTGATGTTGGAGACCTGCACAGATCAGACGCTGAGACATCAACAAACGGGGCTGGATGTTGGCAAGCGAGCCCAGTTGTCAGCCAAAGAGGACAGACAAGCCAAGGGTGAGGACATGTGACTGCTTCAGAAGAGAACAATGAAGGCAAACAGATCGAGAAAGCCTTCCGGGAAAACTGATGGAGCCCGGAATGTCTCTGTGCAGGGGACTCTTTATTAGCATGCTGTGACATTCAAATGTGAACAACCTTAATGTGCTTTCACACACAAGTTTATTGGTCTTTACCACCAAAAAAGAAAAAAACTTCTTTTTTTCATTGAAAAAATTCTCCCGGAGTTATAATTGCAACTTAAATATTGTTAAATATAAAATTAACACATTTTTAATAATTTCTGGTTTCTATTTTCAAGATTAAATCCCAATGAAACTTTTGTTTACTATTTACTATGATATTAAAAAGCCTCTTTCAGGGCCCTGTTGTTCTTACATAAAAGGGGCCTCCCGAGCACCTTTTGCAAATCTGTTTTTTGTTAGACTCTGCGCTCTGAAGGCAGGTGTTGGCGTTTTCATCTCTGTGTTCCCTGGCGCCCAGACAGCCTGGCTTAGAGTGGACACTCTGCCAGGCCTGTTACACAGATGAGGAAGAAACTGCATTTTGTCACTCACCGGATGGCGGCTCAGTCACAGTCTGTAGCAGCAGACTTGGAGGTCCCTGTGCAGGGGCGCAGGGCTTGTGGACTTCAGTCCTGCTGCTGGGGCGTAAGGGGCCTAGTCCAGTGTCATGTGTATGGATTGACATAAAACCTCATCAAATGGCTTCTCACAGAGGAAAATAATGAGAAGAAAGCAACTGCCATGGGGTGGGGTGTGGTGTCCCTAAGCAGGAGATCTGCTTCCCTAGGGTCTGGGTGCTGCTGCCTCAGCCCTCACTCACAGCACAGAGCTGCAGCTGTGGGCAGCCAGCACAGAGGAGAGGGGATCCAGAGTCAAAGGGGAGACCCTGGGAAAGAGAGGGAGGAAAAGATAAAGACAGAGAGACAGAGGATTCTGCTGACACTTATTAGTTGCTGGATCCCGCCATGCCTGAAGACAGCGCAGCCCAAGACTTTTAAGTTTCACAAGCCATCATCTTCTCTTTTTTTGTTAAAGCCAGTGTCTCTCGTGACTGTACCACCTCTTTCAGCTGGGAATACAGGAGGAAGCAGCTGAGAGCAGGCTGAACACGATGGCCAGGAGGGATGAGGATGGCTCCCCTGCACCCGGGAGACTCACTGAAAGCTCTAAAAACATGAGCAATTTTCCTAGTTTCAAAACAACCCTGCTCTAGGGGTGGGGGCGGGGTAGCACAACAAACCAAAACCAAAACCAAAGATGGGTTTTGAAGCCAGAGCACGGAAAGGAGGCAGGGGGAAGGGCGGCTGCACAAACCCGCTCGGCGGCCGACTCACTGGAGAAGGCCCTGAAGCCTCCAGAGCCACTGGTTTCAGACTTGGTCTCCAAGGAAAAACTTCCTGACACACTTTTATCTCAGTTATAACTATGACGGCCACACAGTTCTCATTTCCTTCTGCTCATCCATCTTGGGATCCACCCTGTGTCCATCCCTAGGGTCCCTGGGGACTTGGGTTCCTGGCGCTGCACCCAGGGTGCAGAAGGAGTTACTATTAATAAACATTTGTTGGCTAAACGAGCGAACCAGCAAGAATAGTCAGGGCCCAGTTGGAACACCTCTATCTTTTTAAATTTTATTTTAAACTTACGTGGAGTAAAATACATTCTTTTTGGTGTACAGTTCTCTGCACTCTGACAAATGAATAGTCATGTGGCCACCATGACACTCAAAATACAGACGCGTTCCATCAGCCTGGAAAATTCCCTCTGCCTGCCCCACCCCTCACACCTTAACCCCTGGCTACTGCTGGTCTGTTCTCCACTCCCGTAAAGTTTTGTAAAAATGTTGTAAAATATACATAACCTGAAATTTATCATTTTAACCATTTTCGAGTACACAATTCGATGGCATTAAGCACATTCACAACGCTGTGAAGCCATCACTCTGTCCATTTCCAGAACTTTCTCATCGTCCCAAACGCAACTCTGTGCCCATTAAACGATAATTCCCCATCTCCCTCTCTCAGCCCCTGGTAACCTCTGTTCCACTTTCTGTCTCTATGAATTTGCCTCTTCTGGGAGCCGCACGTCAGTGAAATCATCCATATCTGTCCTTTGTGTCTGGCTTATTTCATTGAGCATAATGTCAAGATTCATCCAATTCGTCACATTCGGAATCACTGGGCTGACTGACATCCCAGTGTATGTAGACACCACCATTTGTTTATTCATCTGTTGATGGACATCTGGGTTGTGTGTGTCCTTTAGCTACTGTGAATAGCGCTGCTATGAGCATTGTGTACAAGGACCTGCTTGAGTCTCTGCTTTCAGTTACTGCTCCTATAGTTTTGCCTTTTGCAGACCGTCATAGAAAGGAAGCATAAAGCATGTAGTATTTTCTTTTTAGTCTGGCTTCTGTACCTTGGCATAGCACATCTGAGATTCACCCATGTTGCTGTATCAATAGTTTGTTCCCTTTTATTGCTGAGTAGAGTTCCATTGCATGAACATACCACAATTTGTCTAACCAGTCTCCATTCGAGGAACATTTGGGTTATTTCCAATTTGGGGTAATTATGAATAAAGCTGTTATAAACATTTGCATACAGGTTTCTGTGCAAACAAAAGCTTTCGTTTCTCTTGGGTGGGCAGCTGAGTGTGGGGTTACAGAGTCGTGAGACGTGGGCATTAACTTTGTAAGACTCGCCACTCTGCATTCCCACCAGCATCTGCCCCACAGTCTCGCCAGCACTCGGTATTGCCAGTTGCCTCTGTTATTTTTAAACACTTAAAGTATCCATTACTTGCCAGATAACAATAATGATAGTGGTAAGAAGTAAGTGAATGAAAATTACCATTTACTGAGATCTTCTACAAGTCAGACACATATCAAGCTGTTAACTGTGCCAGACGTGGTACTTACAGCTTTTTGTGTGTTATCTCATTTAATTCTCACATTATCCCCAATTTACTGAGGAAAAGACTTAGACATAGAGGAGAAATAATCTGCCCAAGGTCATGCAACTAGTCATAGCTGACCTAGACTTGAACCCAGGTGTTCCGGATCCACTATGCCTTGGGCCTTCCTCACATATAGGTGCTAATAAATGCTACTTCCTCTTCCTTCCCCTGGCAAGTTTCAAACGCATTATCTCCATTATTGCAACACCTCCTTGAAGGTAGAATTATTCTTCCCATTATATTAATGATGTTCGCTCAGCCAGCGAGATGCAGAGGCCCTGGAGCCCGGGCCTCCCTGCCTCCCGCTACCAGCCCTCCACCATACACTAGGGTCTCACAACACGCAGCCACCACTCTCAGACAAAAGGACTGACTGTTAGGTTTGTTCACCGGAAACAAAGGCCAAGACCTTCAGATATCCTTCAGAGCCCAAGTGGCCCTTAAAGTTCCCGGCTGAGATGCCTCGCAAATGTGTAGCCATTGTTCGAAGCCACTTCCCTGTGCACCAACTGTGCCCAACATCTCTGCAAAGCTTTCCAAGAAAGACAATGTGAGGCCAAAGGAAATAAAAGAACAAATGCTTCTGTGCCAGACTCCACAGATCTGAAGGCATCTGTGAGCCTTTTGGGGCAACCCAGAGGGGCAGATGTGGGGCTGCTGCAGCCTCGAAACCACAGACTCATCCAGCCTCTCACAATGAAAGCCTCAGAAAAACAAGAGCTTTTACTGAAAGGAAGTTCAAAGGGTCTTTTCCTGCCTTTGGAGGAGTTCCTGGGAAGAGAAAGGATCAGATCAAGGGTCCTGCACCCCGTGTCTCCCTGCAGCCTGCTGCACGCGCTGCCTCTGTTCCCGCAGCGGACGGTCAGGACAGGGAGACAGCGGCTGCTCCTGGAGCGCAGAGGCCAGCAGGCAGGCGCCTCCACTTCCAGGTTCTCGCCTCGGATCCCCATCTGGTCCCACGCCCTTCGCAAGGGGTGGCCACGCTGCTGGGTGCTGGCACCTTAGTAATGTGCTCGGTCACGATAACTGCCGCCATCGGTCATTCATTTCATTTAACGATGAAGGTGTACAGTCCAGTAAGAGACCCGCGTGTGGATGCACGGGGGTCGAGCAGGACACGCTTCATGGAAGAAGAGACTCTTGAGCTGTGTTCTTAGAGGAGGAGTTTGCCAGGAAGAAAAGGCCCCCCAGGTAGAAAGAACACCGCGTGCAAAGGCACTGAGGTATGAAGTAACAGAAAACACTTGGGGAAATGCAGGTCATTTCTCGTGGTGGGAGTGTGGGCTGAGGGAGGGGCATGAGATCAACCTGGTCCGGCCCCTCCTCTGGTTCCTGGGACCGGATCCCCACTGCACCCAGTAGGCACTCAATACCTCTGTGCTTTTGGCCAGAGGGTCCTGCAAGGGCACAAAGACCACTGATAGCCACGCCCCTCGTCCCCTCCATCCCCTCAGAGATGTAGCCGCTCACATGACATTGAGGACGGAAGTTCTGAGGGTGGACACAGAGACTTGGGCCACACCCCTCGGCATTCTGTGGCACATGGCATCCCCTGGGGTGTGCTGGCTGTAACTCTTCTTCTTTCTCATCCCCTCCCCCTTCCTCTCCCACTCAGGAAAACACCAGGACGCCAGAGCAAGAATGAGGTCTTCATGCTGCTAACCCTGATTTTGCTTTAACTTAGAAAAGGAAGTCATTTGCAAGCCATGGTCCCTTTACTGTGATTGATAACACATAATCAATGGCACCCCCATACACACACTAGGTGCCTCTGCGACAGTGGCCCCCCATGCCCGGCCAGGTGCCCCTCGGGCATCCCTTGGGGCCTGTTACTTCCCCAGCGGGCACGGGCCACGGGCAGCCTGAGGGCCAGAGGAGCTTGCATGGGTGCGGAGTGTCTGCTTCTGTGTTTGCTCTGGGAAATGACGACGCGGAAACCAAGGCCCTGCTCTGAGGCCACCTCCACCCTGATGTTTCTGCTGCTTTGTTTTGTGAGTCAATAAATTCTCCCTTTGCTTAAGCTAGTTTAAGGTACGTGTTTCAAGACTTGTGATTAATACGGCTCAGTTCTTGTTTAGATTATTCTCTAAACATACCGTGATACCATTTTTGTATTCTCTTTCTGACCCAATAGTTATTTAGGAGAGTGTTTGTAAATCTCCAGATGGTAAGGTTTTTGTATGTTTAGACACGTTTGTTATTAATGTCTCATTTATTGTGTTGTGATAAGAGGAAGAATAGATGATCCCTGACCTGTAGAATAAGAAAAAAAAATCAAAAAAAGAGGAAGAATAGAAATAGATGAGTCCTTTCTGTATTATTATTTTTATTTATTTATTTATGTTTTAGAGACAGGGTTTTGCTCTGTCACCTGGGCTAGAGTGCAGTAGTGTCATCACAGCTCACTGCAGCCTCAGACTCCTGGGCTCAGGGGATTCTCTTGCCTCAGCCTCATGAGCAGCTGAGACTAGAGGCACATGACCCTATGCCTGGCCAATTTTTCTATTTTTTGTAGAGATGAGGTCTTGCTCTTGCTCAGGCTGGTTTCGAACACTTGGCAATCCTCCCGCCTTGGCCTCCCAAAGTGCTAGGATTACAGGTGTGAGCCACCGCGCCCGCCCCCCTGCATTATTTTAAAAAAGGAATCACAAACCTGAATCTGACATGTGTTCACACCTACTGTGGAAACACAAAAAGCATTCCCTTTACAGTCAGGGGCAAGATGAGGATGCTCCACCACCAGCATCACTGAACGGTTCTCTGGAAGGCCAAGAGAAAGGAAAGAAGGGAGGATTAAAAAATATAATTACTTCCACATGGTATAATTTGATAACCCAAAGCCAAGAGAGCAAACTAAAAACTACTAGAAGTAATGAAAGAATATAGTTTTAAAGAGAACAGATGAAAATTTGATATGCAAAAGCTAATGGCATTCCCATGGACTAACAATAACCATTTAGAAGGTACAATGGAAAAGTGTTCCATCTATACTGGCCACGAGAACAGGACAAAACACCTGTGAGTAAACCCAACAAAAAAAATCAAAGGATCTATATGAAGAAAACCTAAAGTAACTCTGCTGAGGAATGTTGAGAAGGCAAACACACTGGAAGACATCTGGTTCTTGGAGAGGTAGAGAGATATTCAGCATTGAAAAGATGCTCATTCTCCTTAAATTAATCTTTAAATTTGAAATACCAATAACCATACCTACATACTTTATTCATCAACTTTAAAGACTGGAATTCACCTAGAGAAAACATATAAAATAGCTTTAATAATTCTGAAAAAGCAGTGTATGTAACGACTCAAGACTAGCCAACTGGAAATGTAAAGCATGTTATAAAGCTACAATAATTAACAGTCTGGCAGGAAGATGGAGTAGACTGACTTTTCCCTACCCTTCTTGCTAAGTATGGCTAAAACCCCTGGACATGATAATGTAAATATGATGAAGACTATGAAAGGTGGAGAGAAGACAGACCACTTAGGGACGTTGGGGCCTGAGAAACGACAGAGAAGTGAGTTTACTCATTTCCTTTTAATTTTTTTGGTCTCATATATCCCAACTCAGGGGACTGGCTGGGGACTCAGAGACACCCCACAGTGTCAGTAGAAGCCACATGGCGAGTAGCAAGAAGGCACTCCTGCTCCTCCCAGCCAGGGTGGCATCAGGGGAGGCCTAGTAAACTCCCACTCCTCCCAGTAGTAACAAGGAGCCCTTCCCTACTTTTAGTGCTAATGGAGACTGAGTTGCAAACCTGGACTTCCACCCTGTACTGGAAGTAATGAGGTGGTGCCCCTTCCCCTTTGCTCCTCAGCATGGTGTCTGAGGAGGTCTGCTAAAGCACAAGATTGAAACAAGATCCAGAGTCTCATTACATAATATACAAAACGTCCAGGATGCAACCAAAAATCACTCATACCAAGAACCAGGAAGACCTCAACTTGAATGAGAACAGACAATCAACAGACACGAACATGGATATAACATAGATGTTAGAATTATCTGACACGGATTTGAAAATACTCATAAAAAATGTTACAACAAGCAATTATAAACATACTTGAAACAAATGAAAAAAAAACAGAAAGTCTCAGCAAAGAAATAGAAGATATAAAGAAGAACCAAATGGAAATGTTAGAACTGAAAAACACAAGAAACAAAATAAAAATTTCAATGGATGGGCTAGCAGGAGAATGAAGAGGACAGAGGAAAGAATCCCTGAGTTTGAAAGTAGAACCAATAGCAATGATCCAATCTGAACCCGCAACCCTTCTTGAAGGCAAAGCAAGATCCCCAAGCCCTGCTGTTAATAGATGGGTGGGGGGTGAAGGTTGAATGAGGTAGAGTACGGTGGGAGGGGGAGCCAGGTTTCCCGCACCCAAAATGCAGCTACTGCCGACCTGCCTCATTGCTCCCAAGAAAAGACAGGGCAGGTTTTGAACAGTCTGTCCCTCAATTTCATGGTGAGAAACCTAGAACATGTGAGCACTGGTTCTGTCACCCCCAGTGAGCTGGGCTGCTTGGATTCAGCCTCTGATTCTCCCAGGAAGGAATTAAAATCCAATCAAAGATCCTAATGTCCGCTTGGTACAATCACACACTCTCTTCCCCACCTGGGGTCCTCATCCAGCCGGCTGCCTGCTATGGGGGGATAAGCTTGCCTTGCCGGTGAGCGAGGTGGCTTTGTGCTGCAGCGGGGGGTTGCGGACACTGAGCCGCCAAATGAGTGGCAGGTCTAGAAACAGCCACGCTTCCCCCACACCCTCCGCACCCTCAGTCGCTCTCGGTGGCTGCAGCCTCTCCCTCCCAGGACCAGCCCCTGGAGCACCGCTGCCCGCCTCCTATGGCCTGGGCTTCGCCTCCACGAACATTTGTACTGTCGCCACAACTCCCCTACGCAGAAGATAGGACACGTGCTCCTTACAGAGACTTCAGATGTCCTGCTGAACGAGACAGTGAGTTCTGATCCTGCTCTGTCTCCACAGAGGTTAAGGGGACCGTGTGGACAGTGAGAGAGGTGGACAGTCACCACCTGGGCCCGAACCCCCTCGGATGCAGGGACGCTGAGGAGAGAGCCCCCAGCCTTGTGGAGACAGAGAGGCGATCAGGGGGACTGAGCTCCTCGAGGCAATGGCTGCAAGACGCCGCGCACAGCTTATAGGAGACGGGCGACCGGGAAGGGAGGGGGCCACCGGGAAGGGAGGGGCCTGGACGAGAGGCTTCCGGGACAAGTGAGGTCAGGGCTGCATGGGGCCAGAGGTTGCTTCCGGGGAGATGAAGTGAGGGTTGGGCCTTGAAGGATGCGCGGAGGGAGGGCTGACCAAGATGGGCTCGCCAGAGTCCCTCAGCTATGGGCTGGGGACAGAGTCCAGAGGCAGCTCGCCAAGTCATGGAATTCTCAAGCATCGTGCTCTGGCGCCATTCTCCTTGCTCAGTCCAGCCCCTCTCCCGTTCATTCATTCATCCACTCACTGAATATGCAGAATTTTGACAGCCAACTATGGCAGGCACCCAGTACAGAGAAGAGAGTGAACATCTTTGTTGTGGAGAAGTTTACCGTCTAAGAGACGGACAAAGAACAGACCCTGATCGGCAGTCTCTGCCACCCAGGAGACTCCCGGGGACTCCATCAGGGCTGCCTGTGGAGGTCAGTGCCTGTCTCCTTCTCCGAACCCCCTAGGGAGGCAGTGCTGGCCGTCTGGCTGGAGGGAGTGAGTCTGGAGGGGTGGGGCCCACGTAGGAGCTGTTGCCTGGACTGGGATAATGTAGAGGGGTTTGAGAGCCATGGGAGGGTTTCCACATGTATTTAGGACATAGGATTAAGCAGATGCATGCCCATTTTAAAAGCATGTACATGGCTGAATGCTTCATGAGCATTATCTCAATCCTCATAACTGGTGGTAGTATCATTCTCATTTTACAGATGAGGAAACTGAGGTTCAGAGAGATTAAATAACTTGTCAAAGGTCACACAGTTAAGTAGGTGATTAAAGGCATCTGGAGTGGTAGTTGCTGAGGATGACCATGCTGTCTGGAGGGAGGGGTGGGGCTGCTTCCGGACCTGGGGAGAGCAGGCAGGGAGGAGCCGAGCGAGAGGGAGACTCCCAACACACAGGACGAGGTCGGAGCCCCTGGTCCAGGCCCATCACAACCTGACCCACAACCCAAGGTCTGCCTTCATCTCATCTCCCACCCCTCCCCGAGGTGTGAGTGTTCTTCACCCGAGTGGGAGTTTCCAGAGAGTTCAGGACCTGTGCGGTGCAGCACGAGCGAGCGTAGGGCCTGCTGCCAAACAGTGCCTGTCGCATGAGCCACGATCTGACAAGAACATTCCCAATGCCGTGGGCAGGAGCGTTTGGTCTTGAACGGGGCTGTGCTGCTGCAGTGCTGGGCAAGGCAGCTCCACTCCGCCTGGCAGATGGCTCTTCTGGATGTGCGTGTGCACACACACCACACATGAGCACAGACGCCAAACATGCATCTGTACAACATAAGGGTGCAAATAACTGTGCATACACACATGTGCACAAAACACACACACATGTGCACACATGTGTGCTTACACACAAGTCTACCTTCAGAGGTTTGATCCTGGTGATTGTGACCGTCAGACTAATGCCAAGAAACCCTCTGCTTTCCTTGCTGGGTGTACCTTGCCAATATTTTTACAGATAAAGAATCTGACCTCTTTCTAGTAGCAGAACTGGGCTTCCAATCACTGCCCAGAGGGGAAAATCGGGCACGCAACATTCTGGATTCTCCCTCTGGAAGAAAACCACAGCCCCACCTCCCCATTCTACCCCCCATTTCCCCAGTGAGGCATCATTCTGCAGCACAAAACCACGGGGTCTGTGTGAGAGGGAACTCCAACCGTTAACAATAAAGGGACATTTGCAAGAATGCTCAGGAACACCACCGTCTGACTAGGTGGTGAGCGCTCATTTGTGCAGGCAGTCGCACCCTCCGCCCTGCTGCCTGCCTTCAGCCAGGCCACGGAGACCGAGCTCATTAGCAGAACAGATGTGGCCTGTCTCTACCATTAGGATAAAGATCACAAAATACCCACAGAAATGAGGACATTCTGAACTTGGGCTGCAGCAACAACATCTGACTTGGGCCCAAAGAAAATTGCATTTTTTCTGCCAAGTTCAATTAATAAACATTTATTCAGGGCCTATTATTCATTCAGCTTCACGTTTCAGTTCTGGGCTTCTCTGTCAAGGGCCTCTCCCTGATCCCAGGGTCGGCCTTGAGGAAGCAGCCTTAGGCTGCCAGTCGGTGGAGCTGCAGGAAGTCAGTTCCCCACGGGGGACCCAGTGTCTGGAGGACTTGGCACCTATATGCTAACTAGGTTCAAATCCTAGCTCTGCCACTTAGCAGCTGTGTGACCTTGTGCGAGTTACTTAAGCTCTCAGTGCCTTGGTTTCATACTGTGTAAGATGTGGATGACCACAGCACCTGCCTCTGTGGGCAATGATGACTGAGACACAGCACGGAAAAGGCGAGACTGTTGTATACTCTGTAAGGTTGGCTGCTATTATTACTAACATCATGACAATTACCAGGTTGGTTCAGCCTTTTTGTCTGGACTCCAGCCTCAGTTTTCTTGCCTTATTATGCTTTGACTTAAAATTCCTCTATGAACTGGAGCCCTTCCCTAAATTCCAGCCCTCCTGGCCAGACCCAAACTTCTTGGCCCCCAAATAGAAACTGGAACCAGCCGTGTGTGTCCATCTCAGCCATGGGTCTTGTTGTCTGGACACCTGACCCTAGCTCGAAGGCCACTTGCCCCTGGCTGCCTAGCCTGGCCCTGCTGCCCTCAGGCAGAGCCACCTGCCTCACCCCCCACTCACACCCACCAGGGCCTGAGTGCCAGGCAGTGGCCAGGCCTTTCACCAGCCTCCCAGCCCCATGGGGACTCATGCTGCCACACCTAAGCTCCGGTCTGAACCCAAGCCCTTTGGAGGTAGCAGGATGCAGACCAAGAGGTTGGAGAGAGAAGATCTGAAAACAAGCCTCGGGTGTTCATGCTGTCTGGGTCGGGAGGCAGCCTCAACCCTAAACCCTTGGCCAGGCACAGTAAACCATGTGGCCTCAGTTTTCACGGGACCGCAGAGACCCATGCAAAGACTAGGATTACATAATTACAGATTTAATGTCTGCACCCCCCCCAAATGTTGACCCCCAGGAGAGCAAGGATCCTGCCCTCCTTATTCACTTAGTGCTTGGAATGATGGCTGACCCATAGCAGATGCTCAAGAAAGACTCGTAGAATGAATGAAGCCAACACAGTTGCTCCATCCTGCCTACTCCCTGCCAGCTTCCACCCAGGCCTCAGCACTAGTCTTTAAGAAGAGGACCATCACGCCCTGTGTCTAACTTGGCCATGGCCATGCCCAGGGTCAGTGGCCCAGGACAAGGGGAAAACAGCAGAGCCAGGTGAACCCCTTCCCTTCATTCCAGTGCAGGGCTGAAGTCACTGTCAATGACACCAAATACTTACTGAAGACCTGTTCCGTGCCAGGCACAGGGCTAGGCACCATTCACCCAGATTCCTTCCTTTCACCTGCAAACAAGCCTGTGGGGCAGGCGTGAGTATTGGCCTCCCGTTCTGTGGCTGAAGGACGAAGGCAGCCGGGGGCGGCAGGCACGGGCTCGGCACTGGCTCTGCTGCCCCCCTGTGTGCTGCCCGGCCCCGATGCGGGGAGGGCTCGACCTTTTCTCTCCACCCTGTTTTCAGTCTCAGGGAAAAGCTGAACCAAGAACTGTTTTCAGCAAGTCTGAGTTTATACCCCTGTCCCATCACATCCCAGCCATGTCACCTTATGGAAATCATGTCACGTTCCTCAGTTTCCTTCTCTGTGAAATGGGGGGAGTAGAAGCACTTCTGGGAGGCTGCCGAGCAGATCACAGGGCTCTGCTATGAGGCACTCAGTACAGGGCGGGGTGCAGACAGGTGCTCAGTAAGGGCTGCTGTCCTTCCTCCCTGTCCTGAGATGCCACTTCCCTGCTGGCTACAGCAAAACTAGGGGAATGTGGGCTTTGGCACTTTGAAGGGCAAAGAATCTTCCAGAGAACGGGAAAATCACCCCACTTTGGGGTGGTCTTCATACCCATGCTGGAGAGAGGGCTGACCTCCCGGAGGCCTTTGTTATTTTAATGTTATTTGTGGAATCTGAAACAGAGTTCCATTCCCAAAGAAAACTCTCATGGAAGTGGAAGTAAAAACAGACCACCCCCTCCCTGGAAGGGGTCACAGGACCCCAGCCCCAGGGAGCCACAGACCCCCAAGCCAGGAGGGGGTAACTGGTGTCCTTTGTTTACCAGGAAGCTTAAAACACGTCTGCTCCCTTGTCTCCATTTTCTCTTAATAAATAGATTAGTCTGGGAAAAAAACTGCAACTGTAACTGTTAAAAGTTCCCATAGTGTCACCCGAACTCTTTTTGAAGGACATTATCAAGCAAAACAGTCATGATCTTCCTTTTGGAGACACAGGTTGACTGTTCCATAAGGAAAACATGATTCTACGGGAGAAGAACAAACACTGCGTGTTGCTGGACAGACGCCAGATTCGGAGCTCAAGGGGCCTGGATTTCTAGCCGGATCCCACCCTTGCTGGCTGTGTGACGTTCCTCACGTGGCCTCTCTGAGCTTCATTGTCCTCATCAATAAAGTGGGAGTGATTATATCTGTGATGGGAGCTGAATTTGGCAACGGATTAAAGGCTCAGCACAAGAAAAACACAGTTACTCCCCGGCCCCAAAAGTCTGCTTTCTCCTCTCATACCGGGTGTTCCACAAGGCCCTGCCCCCGGGTGCTTGTTAGCAGGGTCAGAGATTCGCTCCATTAACAGAACAGACAGGAGGCAAGTGTGAGGCAGAGAATGTGGTGGAATAGTGAACATGGGTGGGGCTGCCCAGGGTTCTGTCCCAGCTCTGACAGCTCCTTGATGGGTAGCCTTGGACACACCCCTTCCCTCTAGGCCTCAGTTTCTCCTTCTGTAAAAACAAGGACTTTATCTCCGGGCTCTCCAAGCTCCCCAGTCCTAAGACTGTATAAAAGCTTAGCTATGCTGGTGCCCCGATCTCCAAGCATGATTTTGAAGAGCACGTAGTGTTTCAATAACATGTGAGCCCTTGGACTCCAGGAGGGGACAGTCCCCAGCTCTGTGCTGGGGACATGCTGTCTTCGGGGGCTCACTGAGCACTCACTCAGCACCTTCTAGGTACAAAGCTTCCCCCTGTTCTTACTGGAATCCTGACACAGTCCACAGGCAGCTGCATTTGCCCAAAGGCACTCTGACCAGCTGCTCGTCCACTTAGCGTCAGACAATGTCAGCCTTGACGGGAGCAGAGGGCCAGGAGGCTGCAGCCACGTGGGTGGCTGAGACAGAGACAGGCGTCCCCAAGGGTGGCCCATTCAGGAGGCACATGGTCCCTGCTGTCAGCACTTCCCTGAACCACAGCTCCCACCTGTCAGCCCCCCACCCGGTCCCTCCCCCCACGTGCTTGGCCACCTGTCACCCTCCCGATGTTCACTAAGATGCTGGGAATACAAACACTCTGCATTTCCATGTAATGTTGGGGGGCTATCACTGAAGGCCCCAAACTGTCCCTTGTCCTTTTATAATATTGTTGGAATAAATTACAAGAGAAAGACTTGCCCGAGTACGTCATTATAATTATATGAAATAGCACTTGTAATATTTATATTAAATCATGATTACATGTGGTCCCTGGAGCTCCAGTCGCACAATCGGTTAGCCTGCGGTACTTATATGTGGTCCCTGCCTTATGATGTTTTGACTTACAATTTTTCAATGGTGCAAAAGTGACATGCATTCAGTAGAAATTATCCTTCAAATTTTAAATTTCAATCTTCTTCCCAGGCTGGCGATGCTCTCTTGCAACGCTGGGCAGTGGGAGGAACAGCCACATGGTTCCGAGGGCAAATGACCGGTGCTGTGTTCTACAGTGCACTGCATTCAACAAATACATGATATTCAATACTTTATTATAAAATAGGCCTTGCGTTAGATGATTTTGCTCAACTGTAGGCTAATGTCAGCATTCTGAGCATGTTTAAGGTGGGCTGGGCTGAGCTACGATGTTCAGTAGTTTAGGTATAGTAAATGCATTTCCAACCTTCGATATTTTCAGAGGGGTTTATCAGGGTGTGACCCTGTCGCTCAATGGAGGAGCATCTGTATACATGAGTGTACACAAACAACCTACAAACCCCTGGCATGTTCCCGCTCCTGCAGGCATGTTTATCATTGTCATGGCACCCATGAGGAAACCGAGGCTCTGCCAAGGCTGCTGCAGAACGGGGACCTGGAGCTGGGACTGCTGCCTGGGTCCCAGCCGGCCCAGGATGCCATGCCTCACAATCACACCCACCTTTCATGTCAGGGTGCTCCGGCTGCTCCAGACAGGGATGTCTGTGAGTGTGTAGAGACTGCAGGGGGGAGGTATGCATAATAGCTATGGCCCCTCACCCTCCTGATCTAGCAGGTAATTCAGGAGGGCTGGGAACCAAGAAGTGAAAAAAGTCCATTCTACAGATGAGGAAACTGACACTTGGCAGGGTTAAGTGACTTTCTTAACCACAATTAAATATCAGAACCCAAGGCCCTCTTCCTTCCTGTCTAGGGCTCTTTCTCAGTGGCTTGGCCGTAGGGAAGTGCCTGCTTACTCCCCGCTCCGAGGCAGTGGACAGGAACTAATCCAGCAGCCTCCCTTGCAGGCCAGCACAGCGCAAATCCATCCGTACATCCTGCATTCATTCATTCACAGTGCGTCCCCTGCATTAGGTCCCAAAGCAACTCTACAATCTTCTCTAGGATAAAGGCTACCGCTGTTTAAAATGGCTTTGCTACGTTGGGCATGGAATGTTGTGTGAATCTAAAATCTGGCCTGCCTGGCCAGGATTTGAGGGCAAGTGCTGTGCTCCGTGGGACACAGACACAGAACAGCCAGGGTGCAGGGAAATCCCTTTGATCCAGGGCCCAGTCATGTCCTCTGCTCTGCCGCCGCCCTGGGAGAGGCAGTAAAATGTGCACATCGGTTGGAGAGAGAACACTTAATGCTCTGCTCTGGAGCTGAGCAAAGGAGGGAGGCCAGGCTAGGGCTAGGACAAGACACACTGCAACTCTCAGGACCGAAATATATGGGCAGTTGCAGTTATTGGATGTTCTGCAGGTCAGGTCTAATGGTCCTAGACTGTCTTCCTTGAAATAACAATTCCTCGATTAAACTTGAACCATCACAGGCATGGCTCAGGTTCTGACACTGCTAGCAGGGCCACCCTGGCAAGTTATTTATCCTCTGAGCCTCAGACACTGAATACATAAAATGCAGGTGATAATCTTTCTCCTCGACTCTCCCACGCCTTCTGGAGGATTCAATGAGATCATGGGTGTAAAAATACCACACAGAGGGGATTCAGTAAATGACCCAGGGGACCCCTCCCATTTCGGGAAACTAAGAGGGGTCCTGGCCCTCACCTCCTTCTCAGGAGCTGAGTGGCAGGTTGGAAAGGGCCCAGCCTAGAATCCAGCCACGTCTGTCTCTACCTCCCACTTATGTCCCTCCTCTGTAAGACGGAGACACGGAACACCTGGTAGGACCACGGAGGAAACTAGAAGAGAAACACGACGCTATCCGTAAAGTTGAAAGCAAAGGGCTCCTGTTTCCCCGTCTCATTTCTGTCTCAGTTTCCTCATCCGCAAAAAGCGGATATTACTATTGACACCGTGAGGCTGTTTTGAGATGGATGGAAATCAAATGAGATATCAGTTGTGGAAACAGCTAACACATGTCTGGCATGCAGTGGGTGCTCAATTAATGTAGAGTCTGGATCTGCAGGCAGCCTGGGAGGGCTGGGGAAACATGCTGAATGAAAGGCAGGCCACCTGCAGCTTCAAAGAAGGCTGGAGCACACCACCAGCATCTGCCTCCAATTACAGTCTCATTTGTTATCTGGTCTCAGCTTTTATTTGGAAAGATGCTTTGATATCAGCCCACTGAGACAGCGTGCCACATTCATGTCCTGAAAGCACTGTGGCAGTGACATCTTCTGCTACAGCCTGCCCATAGGTGACTGAGGGCAGGGGGCCATACCCGATGTACTTCCCGCTCCTTGAACACACACCCAGGAAGGCTGGGAGAGATCCTGAGGTCAGCTGGGAGGCTGTTCTCTCCACAGCATGGGGGTATGACCAACGGGGCTCATATTGTGGGCCCTTCCTTCAGTGCCCCTGCAGAACTCTTGGTTCAGTGTAGTCAGGAGTGGCAGCAGAAACTTTAGGAATTAGTTGTTTTTTATATAAACATTTGTCTGTTTATATAAAACAAAGATGTCTAAGACTAATATCATCTTTAAAAATGAAAAAGAGAAAAATCCATCCTCAAGCCCATCAACCTAAGAGAACTCTTTGTGTTTTGGGAATTCCTTTCTAGTCTATGACCTTGTGCAAATGTGCCCCTAGAGATTATTTGTTTTGAAACAAGGTCTCATTCTGTTGCCCAGGCTGGAGTGCAGTGGCATCATCATAGCTCACTGCAACCTCAAACTCCTGGACTCCAGTGATCCTGCTGCCTCAGCCTCCCAAGTAGCTGGGACTACAGGCACACCCCATCACAACCAGCTAATTTTTAAATTTTTGGAGGTGGAGATGGGATCTCACTATGTTACCCAAGCAGGTCTCAAACTCATGACCTCAAGCAATCCTCCTGCCTTGGCCTCCCAAAGTGCTGGGATTGCAGATGTGAGCCATCATGCCCGTCCCACCCCTAGAGGTCTAATCTGAGCTCATGTCTTTTCGTGTCTTGCATTCCCTCCTACTCATTCAGGTACCCACACGGCCTCTTCATCTTCATTGGTACCATTTCTAGTGGCTGCCCCAATAGGAAAGCCTGGGCCACCATGTCATGATGCACGCACACCCCTCCTGCTGGACACAGACCCTGCTTCCACCTGCTGTCACACTTGGTGCTGAAACCCAGGCATGAATTCTGTTCTTGCTGAGATCCGTCCCCTAGGGTGAGCTGTCAGAAGCGGTGGGAGCTGCATCCCACCCCTGCAGCCTGTGACTTCACAGGTTTCCCTACTGGGGCATGATCTGAATCAGTCATTTAAAGACAGACTGTCAGACAAGCCACAGACAGAGAAAATATTTGCAAAAGGCACATCTGATAAAGGACTGTTATCCAAAATATACAAAGAACTCTTAAAACCCAACAATAAGAAAACAACCCCATTAAAAAATGGGTCAAAGATCTTACAGAGGCCTCATCAAAGAAGATACACGGGTGGCAAATAAGCACAGGAAAAGCTGCTCCTCATTGTATGTGACCAGGGAAGTGCAAATTAAGGTAACAGCGAGACACTGCTATGCACCTATTGGAATGGCCGAAACCCAGAACACTGACAGCACCAGACGCTGGCAGGGATGTGGGGCAACAGGAACTTCCATTCATTGCTGGTGGGAATGCAAAGCGGTGCGGCTGCTGTGGAAGAGATCATGGCAGTTTCTTACGAAACTGAGCACACTCTTCCCATAGGATCCAGCAACCATGCTTCCGGCTATTCACACAAGGAGTTGAAAACCTCTGTCCCCACAAACCCTGCACGCAGATGTTTACAGCAGCTGACTCATAATCGCCAAACCCGGATGCCACCAAGACGTCCTTCAGTGGTGAGTGCATAAACACACTGTGGTCCCTCCAGATAAAGGAATGAGCTACCACGTCATGAAAAGGCATGGTGGAAACGTACATGCCTTCTACTAAGTGAGAGAAGCCATCTGAAAAGGCCGCGTGTGGTTCCAGCTGTGTGACGTTCTGGAAAAGACAACACTATGGAAGCAGTAAAAAGATCAGCGGTTGCCAGGGGTTCACTAAGGGTGAACCTTAACGTAAACTACGGAGTTAGTTACTGTCCTTGCTGGTTCATCAGTTGTCACGAATGCACCGCTCTGGTGAGGGCTGTTCTCGTGGGAGAGGCTGTGCGTGGGGCGGGCAGAAAAGGAGGTGGGACAGCTCTGGACCCTGCGCTCCGTTTCGCTGTGAACTTAAAGCTGTTCTGAAACACAGGACCCTCGGAGCAGCCTTTCAGTGCCTGCTCTGTCACTGTGCTGATAAGTGTGACACTGATCAGGAGAACTTCACCTCCCGTCCTGCATTGGTACTCCAGGGAGGAAACTGCATCCACCAGAGACGGGGACCGTTGCTGACACCCTCTGCGGCGGGTGTTCACCTCTGATGGTGCTGCAGGAGTTGTGATGGGTGGGATCACAATGACTCAAACACGGCCGCCCCGAGGGAGAGGGGGCTGCACCCGCAAGTAGCACTGCACCCATGTTTAGACACACCCTCGCCTCTTGCTGGGAGGTGGACGTCCCCAGACTCCTCCTTCAACCGATGTCATTTCCTGAATGCCAAACGGATGTCTGTCCTCAGTCCCAATGATTGACATTTCCTCATTTAATCCGCAGAACAAGCATGCCAAGAGGCCATTATTATCCCAGTTTTATAGATAAGAAAACTGAAGTTCTGAGAGGTTAAGTAACATGCTTGAGGTTCAACAGACATGAAATAGCAGACCTGAGATTTAAATTCAGGCCGGTCAAATGCCAAAGCATTACTGAATGACAAGCTTTGTAGGACTTTCTGCTTCTTCTCCTTCCTAGCATGAGCTGTATCACGTGATTTGTTGTACGTAAGTGGGTCCTGAAATGTCAGGTCCTTAGTCCTGCCCAGTTGCTGCCGTCAACTTTCATCTACTTATTTAACGAGTGTCCTGAGCACCCGCCGTGTGCCAGAGCCAAGCAGGGAGGCCCCACTCTCCTGTCCCTATTCACCTGCCTTGGCCCCGACTGCAAGGCTCGGGAGGAAACTCAGGCCTCGCTGGGCCCTCCCTGCAGCAGAGGGAACGAAGCCTGTGGCCAGCAGCTGGGCAGAATTTGACCAGCACGGCCTGTGTCTCCCCTTCAGAGGGGCACAGGTGTCCTCACTCTCTCAGGCCCTCGGGGAGGCACTGGTAGGCCAGGACGCCGGGTGGGTGTCTACCTGTCTCCCGCGGGGACCCCACAGCCTCAACTCAGGGAGGAAGGAGTATCAGGACGCCCACCTGGCTCCTGGTCCAGGCCCTTCCCGCCAGCCCAGCCTTCCCAGCACTGAAGCAGGCGTCTGCCCGTCAGAAGCTCGTTCCTATTTTCATGGGCTCAGAGAGCAGAGAGAAGAGAAAAAGAGGACTCAGAAGTCCTCAGCGACAGTGACCCCTTAGGTGACTGAGCCGTCTGCTGCTGGCATCTCCTGGGACACAGGCCTCTGAAGACACTTTTTTCTCTGGGCTGTCTCTAAGGCTAGCCGTCCCTGCCGGAACCCGAGGGGTTGCCGGGCCAGCTCTGTCTCAGGAGAAGCCATCCTGGGCCAGACAGAGCCAAGACCGCAGGGCCCCAGGGGCAGTCTCTGGGGTCTCTGCCTTGTACTGCTCCTCCACGCTCTTTTGTGATGAGGACTGAGTGCTCCGGAGGTCCTGTTGGCCCAAGCGGCCGCAGGCGCCAGGGCAGGGTGTGCGGGATGGCTCCGTGAGGCTGGCTGCCTCCGCCTGGCACCCAGCAGCCAGGACAGCGCCACTTCTCCTGACCTCATTATGTCAGCGCCGGATTGTGCCATGAGGCTGGGCTGGGGACAGGATGTTTTTTGCTCCTGCAGGACACTGTCACTCTCCCGGCCTGTGGTGATTCATCTCAGGGCCTTATTTTTTCCTGAGCACGCCCAGCTTCAGGGCTGTAACCCCTCGTCTGCCCAGATGGGGGTGTGGAAGCAGAGGGCCCCAGGCCTCTGATGCTGTCATGGGGGTGCTGCCTGTGCACCCCCTTGTTGCCCGGCAGCTCCCTTCCCCCACACAGATGGGGAGGCCTCCCTGAGCTCCCTGAGACCCCACGGCACCCCAGAGCCACCAGGCCCAGCATCGGGGTGATGGGTGCTTTGCTCCCTATGGGTGTGACCGGCAGAGCCCCACAGCTCAGCTCTCCAAGCCCGGTGTGAGAGGGCACAAGCAAGCACGCAGGTACGCTGGCCCCGTGCTGGGCACCAGGGGCATTTCGTCAGCCTTATTCTCCTAACACTCGGGAGGTGGGTGTTAACCCCCTTCTACAGAGGAGGGGCCTTGGGCCTCAGGAGGTGCCATGACTCTCCCAAGGTCACTCTCCAGAGTGCTGGGCTTGAGGCAGCCCTTCTCTGCCCCATACCCCAGCTCCTCCCCGCCACACCCAGAAGTAAAGGGCCTTTCCTTTCCCTTCCTCTGGACAAGGCTGCTCTGCTTCCTTGACCTGAGCTTCATGGTAATCCAGGCCCATGGGGCACCCATGCTGGAGGGTCCCAAGAGTTACAGTCTGACCCCTGCTTCCTGGCGAGGCTGCATGGTCTCCTGTCTGGACCCTACGACTCCTCCCCAACCCCAGCCAGTTTTCCACTGATGCCAGAGGGACCTTCTGTGCATGTGTCCCTGCCTGTGTCTCTCCCTCCCTGAACCACCCTCCGTGGCTCCCCATGGCCTACTGGGTAATGTCCAAGTGTCTCAGCCTCCCTTCAGAGGGTCTCATAGCATGGCTCTACTTCCTTCCTCTGGCCTTTGGTCTGGCTTTAAGCCCACCACCCTCTTCACCCCGCCCCAGGCACGGCTAGAGCTCTGGTACGGTTCTGTCCCCACTGACCATGCCTCTCCCTCTGTCGGGGAGGCCCTTCCATACTCCTATCCAGGGAGGCTCTGGAGTCAGTTTTCATACCCCAGCCCCAGCAGGCCCTGCAGGTATGTTCAGCCAGAGAGGTCAGCCAGGTACTCCCTCTGCACAGGTGCCCTGGAAAGAACTGTGTGCATCAGTCTGCCCCTGTGATTAATTTTTTGAGCATTAAATACTTCTGGATGGAACTGTCACTTTGAGACCTTAAGCCTGAATGTAGGCACTTAATCCAGAGTGTACTGCATTATCTTGATCGTACACTCATTTCCTGCCTCCTGACAGTAATGTTCCTCCTGCTGGGAGCAAATGATCACACCCCATGAGGAAATTCTTCTATGCAAGGAATTAACAAAGACACACAGGTGACTTCACCAGGGCCCCAGGTTTCCTGGGCCTCTGCCCACGGGAATTCTGCCATTGTTGCCAAGAATTCCAGAAACGGGTTCCAATTTCCCATGGACATAAATGGCACTGCTGGCACAATTCCATCCTGGGGCTCACAGTGCCCTGGAAATGGGACCCGGGAAGACAAGGAAAGAAGAACAGTCCTGTGTTCTTAAGAGGTGAGCTTCTCTATGCCCGCGGGCTGCCAATGCCCGGGCGCGTCCGCCCCTTGGGAGGAGTCTGCACAAGTGCGTGGCCGTGTGACAGGACACTCGAGTGTGAGCATGTAGGGATCGCTGGGCTCATTCCTGTCTCCAGGCAGAAGGCTGGGAAAGGGAACCAACACAGCTGGCTGGTTCCTTTCAATGGCAGTTTGGGAAACAGAGTATTCTGAGGAAACGAGAACAAAGTAATCTGTTTGCTCAGTTCAACACTATTCGCATTTTCTGAGTGTCTGCTCTTCCTGGACCCTGGGCTCTGTGAATATTCACTCCCAGTCATGCGCACGCAAAGCCCTGTGGGTGCCCGGTATGGGGGTACAGAGGTGAGCGAGCATGTCCCTATGGGGGCCAGGCAGCACCCAACAGCTGTCCTGTGATGCCTCGTGTGTGTGGATGTGTGAAGATGTGCGCAGCATGCAGCAGGAGCACGGACCAGGGAGACGCTGGCAGAAAGGATGTTGGGGGTGGGCTTGGAAGCACGGGCAGAGTTCTCCGGGCAGAGGGGCAGGCAGGAGCCCCAGGCAGCAGGTCCAGCATGAGCAAAGACACAGAAGGTGAACGCTCAGTTTACGGGGTGACAAGTGGGTGGGCGAAGGATGCTGAATGACAGACAAGCCCAGAAAGGCCAGTGGTCTGGGCCGCCCGCTGGGGAGCTGGACTTGGGCCTGCAAACCTGAGAACCAGCCTTGTGTTAGAGGCAGGGTGTGTCCTGGTCAGGGCTGGTTTTGGAAAGTTTGTTCTGGGAGCAAAAACCTATATATGCAGAGAAAGTTCTGGAACACAGCTGCCTTGATGATGTTCCCAAAGACACTATGGTCAATAGAATAGTGTCCCCTAGAGATATCCGCATCCTAATCCCCAGAACCCAAGTGGCACCTTATGGGGAAAAGGGGCTTTGCACATGTGATTAGGGATATTGAGACGGGAGGATTATTCTGGATTGTCTGGGTTGGCCCAAATGCAATCACAGGTGTCCTTACAAGAGAGGCAGAGAGAGACGAGGCGCAGATGCGAAGTCAACGTGGCCACACAGCAACAGAGCAGAGACTGGAGCGATTGCAGCCACAAGCCACGGACCGCGGCGTCTCTGGGCGCCGGCAGAGGCCGAGAATGGATGCTTCCCTAGAGCCTCCAGAAGGAGCCAGCCCTGCTAACTCCTTGAGTTTAGCCCCAAAAGACTCGTTTCGGATTTCTGGCCTCAAGAACTTTAAGAGAATAAACATGTGTTGTGTCAGGCCACCAAGTTTGTGGTAGTTTGTTACGAGGCCACAGTAAACTAATGCAGGCACCCTCTTGAATGGCCACACATTATCAGCCACGGAACATCCCACTTTGAGAAGGGTTACACTGAAGTTGTCCATGATTGCTTTTGCCAAGTAGACTAAACAAGGGAAGGGAAGAAAACTCTTCTACCTAGACTGTAGGTAAAGAACAGAAATCAGTCAGAAGTTTATGAGAGGCGATTTGCCAATTCTGACTAGAAATATAAGAAGTTAAAAGTTCTATTGAAAAAGAAAGGGGCTTTTGCAACAAGCTGTTAAGGTCTTGGAATAAGGCCTGGAATTTCCCTTGAGTGTTTTAGGACTCTGGCTGCCACTAATCATTACAGCATTCTTCAAAGTAACTTCTGGAAACCTCTCCTTTTATTTTGAAGTTTTCATACATTTATTCTGCCCAACTGGCAATAAATCAGGGGTTCCCATGACCCCTCCTCAGGTGTGATAACTTGCTAGAATGGCCCACAGAACTCAGGAGAACATTCTACTTACACTGACCAGTTTATTATAAAGGATACAAATGGACAGCCAGATATGAAGCATAGAGGGTGTGGTCCGGGAGGGTCCCGGGGCAGGAGCCTGTGCTCCTGTGGAGGTGGGTGAGGTGGGCCACCTTCCTAACACAAGGACACCTTCGCCAACCTGGGAGCTCTCAGAAGCCCGCCTGACTAAAGCACTGCCTCTTGGTGATGGCACTCAATCCCCAGCCCCTCTCGCCTCGCCAGCAGCGGAGAATAGGGCTGCAAGTTCCAGTCCTCTAATGCAGGCTTGGTCTTTTCGGTCGCCAGCCCTACCCTGAAGCTACCCAGGGGCCCAGGGCCACCACACATGCCATTAGCATACAGGAGGCGCTCTTATCACTCTGGAAATTCCAAGTGTTTTAGAAGCTCTGTATCAGGAACCAGGGACAAAGACCAAATATTTACTTTGTATTGTATCACACTCTCCCTCATTTAACACTCTGTTATGGCTGAATTGTGTCCCTTCAAATACATATGTTGAAGTCCTAACCCCCAGTACCTCAAAAGGTGACTGTTTTTGGAGCTAGAGCCTTTAAAGAGGTGATTAAGAATGAGGTCATTGGGGCGGGCCCTAATCCAATATGACTGGTGTCAGAGGTGACTAGGACACAGACACACAGAGGGAAGACCATGTGAGGACACAGGGAGAAGGTGGCATCTACAAGCCACAGAGAGAGGCCTCAGGAGAAACCAACCCTGACAACACCTTGATCCTGGACTTCCAGCTTCCAGCACTGTGAGAAAATAAGCTTCTGTTGTGTACGCCACCCTGACCACGGCACTGTGTCACTGCCGCCCTAGCGAACTGATATGCCCCCAACACCCTCAGGAGACAGGTGCTCTTGTCGTCTCCACTTTACAGATAGGGAAAGCAAGGCTTAGAGAGGCTGTGTGTGTGTGTCTAAGGTTGCAGACCCATGGCCAGGCCACACTGTGGGTAGGTGGCTGGCCATGCTCTTTCCTGCTGGGCTCAGCAGCCTCCTTGGGCACCTCCTCATCAGGTTCTCACTGGCCCTGAGACTGTCCTCTTCAGGGAAGATGCTGCAGCCACAAGTGGTCCTGCCAGGTCAGCCCCCCACAGGGCAGTGGAGTCGGGCGAAATGCCTGGACCCAGACCGGCGTCAGGGTCCGCCACTTGGAGGCCGTGTGAGTGGCAGGACTCCCACGTCTGAGCCTCGTTCCTCGTCCGTAAAATGCTGAGGCTGGGTGAGACCAAGGAGAGGAGGACCACTTCCTGGTCCCAGGGTTCCGTGCTTGCAAATGACAAAGCGCGAGCTTTGGGCGGGGAGGTCATTCAGCTGGGAGTGAGCCCATACTCCCATTCACTTCCTCCAGCCCATCTGGTGATTAAAAGAGAGGAAAGAAAATACAGTACACATCCCCCAAGGTCCCAGGCTCCAGGATCTGGTTCCAGAAACAGAAAGGTTACTTTATTAGCTGTCACAGAAATTTCGCTGTGACCCAAAAGCCATTTCCCCAGAGAGAGGCAAATCTCCAGGAGCCAGGAATAGACGCCAAGATCATTGCTTATCCCGCTGGGCGAGCAGCGTCTGCAGCCGGTGCAGCTCGGAGTCTGCAAGCTGCTCTGGGTTGGCGCCTGCCCCTCCCTCGAGGCAGAGGCCCCAGGGATACTTGGGGTTGGCAGCAGCCTTGGCCGTGGTCAGGGCCGGGATGCCCTGCGAGCGCTGCACCGTGGGTGCCGAGACAGAAGGCTCAGATGGGAATTGCTGCCCTTCTGGAAGGGCACAGCTTGCAATCGGCCTGGGTTGGAATCCCACTTTAGTTAAGTTTGAACTCTGGGGCCCTGAGAAGCTCCACTCCACACCGCCACCCCAGGCCTCGGTTTCCTCAGCTGTGAGTAGAGGTGTGGGTGAGGCCCTCGCCTCCAGAAGGGCACAGTTAGGGTCAGATCGTTGCCCCGCTCCTGCCTGTCCTCAGCAGTACCGTGACCAGAAATCCCCCCTCCCCAAACTGCGCCGTGAGGTGCATGGCCAGGCCTCCAGGCTGGGGTCCCACAGAGAGCTGGGAAGGCCCCGGGAACTGCCCCCAGAGGGGGCACCTGCTCTAGACTCAGGTGCAGCAGGTTCTGCTGCCTCCCCTCCTCAGTCTCACCCAGCCTCAGCATTTTACGGACGAGGAACGAGGCTCAGACGTGGGAGTCCTGCCACTCACACGGCCTCCAAGTGGCGGACCCTGACGCCGGTCTGGGTCCAGGCATTTCGCCCGACTCCACTTCTCTACCGGCGCCTGAAGTGAACTTCAACTGTCTGTGGGGTGATTCAGGAGTCCCCACGTGAACCCCCAGCTTGGCAAACCTGAGCTAGGGGCCAGGCCCGGGGCTGGGAACATGGAATGGCGGCCTGGCCCCAGGACTCAGACCCTGCATGGGCTCCGGCAGCCGCCATGTCGGGTTCCAGTCCTGGCTCTGCCGTCTCACCTCCTGCAAGTCACTTCAGCTCTCTAAGACTCTGTTCGCCTGGAAAACTGGATAATGACAGCACTCGTATCACACAGGCTTCCTTAGCCGCTGCAGAATTTCTGGTTAGGAAAAGCACAGGGGAGGGGTGCTCTGGGTTCAGGGCAGTGCGGCGGGGGCGGGAGGAAGCTGCTTTTGAAGCTGCAGTTGCGTAGCGGGGCCCCGTTCCCACTTAGACGGTGTGTTTTGGAGGTGGCCCTGGAGAAGGCTCTCCCTTCCCCGGCGACTCCCCGGCCTGCCACCGGGGAGGGGACCGGACCCTGCACAGAACCGCCTGGCTCAGTGCTTGTCACACAGAGAGCACGGAATATGCCGACTGCCATTATGTCATCATTGCTTCTGTAATAATGGACCCTTGCCCAAGGGTGGGACTCTCACCCAGGACGGGTTTGCAGAGCACCAGGGGCAGCCACACAGCTAGTCGGGAACAGCGTCATAACCTGCTGGGCGTGATGGGGCGCACAGGAAGCTTGCTTAATTCTGCCTGGGCATCCAGGCGGGCTCCTCAGAGCCAGTGACATCTTAACTGAGGCACACAGGACGCACCTGGGCTTGCCAGGCTGTGCAGGAGGGAGGGAGAGTGAGCGAGGAACATCCGGGGAAGGTGCACATGCCAGGCCAGAGACTCGGGAGACTTGGGTGGGTAAGGTAGCCAACAGCCCCCAAAGCCATTCTAGGTGGGGATTCTATGTCCCAGACCCAGCTGTTTAGCTGTGTTGACAGTGGGGAGAAAGGGACAGAGGCAGGGAGACCAGTTGGGAGGCTGCCCCATCCCAGGCCAGTGGGAGAGGGTGAGACCCTCAGGACTATGTGAGACTGCACGGAAGGTCGAGGCGGCTGGAAGGGAAGGGCAGGAGGAGCAGGTGCTGAGCTGGTGGGGGTGGAGACACTGAGTTTCAGAGAGAGACTGCACAGAACACCAATTATGGTACAAACCACCTGGAAACACTCTGCTTGGTTTTTCCAAAACGTACCCTAATCAAGGACACACTAGGGCTGACTCAGAACAAAAGCACCAGAACAGTGGACAAGCTGCCGCTTCTTTTATGGTGTCACTATGCAGCCTCTGGTGACCAGCTAAGCCCTCCTTACTGAGCAAAGAGGGTGGGAACCCAAAGATAAGCACCGCTGATTCCCCAACCACCTGTCTAGGTTCACAGAACTAAAAGCTCACATTTATTGGGTACTTACTGTGTGAAGAAACTGCCAAGCTCCTGGCAGGCTTCATTCATCTAATCCTGGTAAAAACTCTGAGGGGTGTTACCCCCATTTTGCAAAAGAAGAGACTGAGGGTCAGAGAGGTTATGCCTCTCTGTCAGAGTGGCACAGTGGTAGAGGGGGGAGCCAGTGTCTGCACAGTTGACAGAATACTTTCAGAGCCTCATCTCCTTTTGACTTCCTTGTTTTCTGGCGATCTTCCTCCTAAAATCACAAGGCTGTGTAGCATGGGGACTTGATCCCAGGAACCTCTATCTCCAAGTCCAATATTCTTGCTACTCTGGGCTGCACTTCAGTAGAGTGTAATCTTGACCTTTTATCTAATTCCTGGTGGAAGGTGGTGGTGGTGCCTGATTGTGATCAACTTCTGGCTCTTTACGACCTACCTGGGATGCAACACGGCCTGGGCAGGGGGTGCAGGGGACGAACTGAGCACAGCACCCAGGGAGCAGGAGGCCACGGGGATCTGGCCCACTCCTGTGGCATCTTCGGGCACAGCATGAGCCTCACACTCCACAGTTCGCAGTGGAGAACAGATGTGGGGGGATGGGGGCACGGCATGTGACCTGCCCAAGGATCAACCCAGCCTCTGAACATATGGTCCTGGTCCTGCTGCGTTCTCAGGGCCCAGGCCCTGGGGGTACCCACTTTCCCACCTGGATCCCCACAGCCACGGCCCATACTTCCCCATCCTTCGTCCGGCCCCTCTGTGGCCAGCCCTACCTCTCCATTAGCCCAGTGCCAGCTCCTTCCCAATTTTCACCTGCCAAGATGCAGAAGTCAAGAAGCTGTCCCAGTCCTGGGGTGCTTGGGCTCCAACCAACAAGGGGCCCTCGGAAGGGGTGGGATGGTGGGGTCGGCCTCAGCTGAACTGAGCTGCTCATGCCTGGCCTTTGTGCCCACTACAAGCTCAGAGGTCCCCAACTGCTACAGTGAATAAACTTGAGGTTTAAGAAGGGCTGCTTGAAAAATCTCAGCCAACTTGTCTGAATCCCCTGGAGGAGGACGTGGGGCAAGAGACATTCAGAGGCTCCTCTGTGTAGCTGTCCCCTCCCTGAGATCCTCTGCTGTGTCCAAACCAGATAATTAAATGATTAAGTTCGAAGAACACAGACAGTACCCAGAGAACTTAAGATGCCAGGGCCTTGGTAAAACAGCCCAACTTGACTTTAAAAATGAAGTGTAATGCACAACTCTGGCCTTCTCCTTCAAGTTGCTGCTCTAGGAGTTAAAAGATACCTGGGTTTCATGGGCAGGAATGCACAAATGCCAAACACCTGGAGGAGAAAAAAGGTACGAGGCATCATTTTGTTTAATTTACTATCTGAAAATATTTGGGCAAGAAAAGTATGCATAAATGAGCTTTCCAGTGCGGCCTGGGGCCTTGGGGAAGCAAACTGCTTTGCCTGCAGGCGGGCAGGTCAGCCCGTGTGTCTGACCCATGTCCACGCACACACATGCTGCGGAGACCACAGAAAAGGCAACACACAACTGACAACTGGTTCCTTACCCACAAATATCTTTAAATTCCTCTGTATCTGTATTTGTAAATATTTTATATAAACCAGATGGATTTATAGAACATGTGCAGTGGAATCTGGTTTTATTTTTTAACAACATGTACCATAAAATGCTTCAGAAAAATGATCTGTGTATTTGAAAGGAAAAAAAAAAAAAAGAGTTCTGGGTCTACTTGTGAAACAGCGAACGAATCAAGAACACTCTCGTAGGAAACGCTAGCAGCAGAAGCATCTGCCCAGAACTGACTCTTGGCTCCAAGTGTACACATTATAATCACCTTGGGAGATTTCACAACTTATCATGGTCAGAGTTCGGTCATAATTACACCAAAAGCTCTGGTGAGAATCAGCACATCAGCAGTTTGTAAAACTCCTCAGGTGTTCCCTGTGGCCCCGGAACCTGAGGATTGGTGCGGGGTCCTCTGCCCAGGTGCACGTTGGACTCACCTGGGGCTTGCACCTCTCCATGTCCGGGCTTTGCCCAGATCAATCCCATCAGGACCCAGCCAGCTGTAGATCTTAAAGTTTTCCAGGTGATTCAAATATGCTGCCGGGGCTGGGAACCACGTCCCTTAAAGGATTTGGACACAGTCGTCAGGGATGTGACTGCCGGGCCAACCGCAGTTGAGGGGACTTAGGATGGGCCAGGCAATATCATCTCATTCCAGATGTAACTCTTGCCCCAAGCCAGCTACAACTTTTCTGTCTCTGCCACCTGCAAATTGTGCATCAGACACACTCCGGATTCCAGAGCATTAGCCCAGGCCCCAGACTCCCCGCCTCTGCCTCTCCGTTCCCTCTCACTTCACCACCACCCGGCAACTGGGGGAATCTTCTGGAAAGCAAATCTCATCACATCTCCGTTCAAATCCTCCAGCAGACATGGAGAGGCTGGACCCTTCACAAGCTGCTGGGAGGAATGTGAGACAGCGCGGCTGCTTCCGGAGTCAGTTTCCTAGTGTCTCAGAGTGAAACATACGTTGATGATACAATGCAGCAATTCCACTCCTAGGATCTCCCCAGGAGAAACGGAAACATATGTCCACACAAAGACTCGTATGCAAATGCTCACAGAAGCGTTATTCATGATAGCCCCCAACTGGAAAGGACGCCGACGCCCACCAACTGGGGAGTGGATGAACCGTGGGGGGCCAATCAGTGGGGGACCACTAGGTGCTGCCACACGGAGGAGCCTCGGAAACACAGCGCTGCCTGAGACAAGCCAGACAAAAATCGGGATGGCAGGAGTCCATGTGTGTACAGTTTCTAGAAAAGACAAATCTACAGAGACAGAGAGCAGATCAGTGGTTGCCCGGGGCTGGCGGGCAGGAACGGGAATTGATGGAAGTAGGCACAGGGAACTTTCTGGAGTGATGGAAATGTTCTAAAACTGGATTTTGGCTGCACAACTATATAAATTTACTAAAAATCATGGAACTGTATACTTACAATGGGCAAATGTTATGGTATATAAATACTTCATATAAAGCTGTTACAAAGAAACAAACTCCCCGTGGCTCACACAAGAGTGTGCGCAAGTGTCTTGCCTGGCACCTGGTGCTCTCCACCATGTGCTGATCTGTCTTTCCGGGACCATCTCCCCAGTACCAAGCCCCACGGAACTCTCACCCTGCCCATGCTCAGACGCGGCCCCGCTCTCTGAATCCGCCTCGTTCTACCACCAGCGTCTCCACCGCTAACGCCACATCTGTCAGCGCTCCCAGCAAACGCTGCTTGCTCTGGAGTCTGCCCTGCCCGGTCACAGCCCCATCGTCTGCTTACGCGTCAGTCTCTCCCGACAGAGCAGCAGCGCGTTTGACACACAGGCTAGCGGGCCGTGAAATCACCCGTGAGTGCTACACCCAGTGTTTAAAAAATGAAGTAGAATAGAAAAGAGAATACACTGCACACAGTAAGTACACTGTTTCAATGAAATGATTTTCACCTTTCTGTGTGCATATGTTTGTATGTATACTGGGTTGCATATTCCTTACTATGGCTTGAGGTTTAAAAAGCCTGAAGAAGACTGCATTAGACAAGGCACCCCTGGGGATAGTGGCTGTGCTGTTTCCTTCTGTGCCCAGTGCCCAGCACGGGGCTGGGACCCAGAAGTCACCCAGTAGGGCGTCTGCTCAGTGAGAGTGGCTTCACACGCGATCGAAACTCTCCCTGCAACTTGATTATAAGTCATTTTTTCCTCTCCCACAACATGCACAGGGTTTTAAGAAGTTTGCTGGCTGACAGATCACACTCTCCTGCAGTTGGACTGGCAGCAAACCCCAGCAGGAAGTTCAAATGATTGCTATAAACCTCAGTTATAAAACTACTGTAAGTATACAAATGCATTTTTCAGAGTTAAGATATATAACATAAAATCATAATGATAATAATTCAAATCTAAAACTCCAGATGGGACTGGCTACTTAATTTGTGGGGGTTCAGTGCAAAATGAAAATGCAGGACCCTGTTCACAAACTATTAAGAATTTTAAGATGGTAGCTGCAAAGGATGAAACCAAATTCAGGGCCCTCAGGTCACGGACATGGAGTTGACCCTGACCCTAAACTACAAAGATAGAGGTCTGAGTGGGGGAGGGAGGGGTTTAAAAGGGTCACCTTGCTGGGTCTTAATGGGTGGGATATAGAAGATCCCATTTTATGCTGACGTTTGGAGAAACAGATTCAAAAATGCTTTTGAGACAAACAAAATAGCCAAAGAATCTCTAACTGAGGACTTGGGGCTGGCAGGTTCAGCATTCGGCTCTACCACAAACCCCACATTCTTGCCTTTGTGTTTAACACTCTGCACCCTTTGCCCAGATCATGGAAGCCCACGAACCCCAACCTGATGGCAATGACAGAGGAAACCCAAGGAGTGTCTGCCAGGGGCCCAAATCGCCAACAACATGGGGACTCACAAAAGAAATTGCTGCTTCACAGCCTGCGCCTGACCGGACAGAGGCCGTCAGCTCGTGCCGCAGTTGCCCTGCCCTGAAGCCCATCTGTTTGGCCAGGGCCTTGACTTTCAACCTGAGCCTGTGCCCTGGCCTGGCCCTCTGGGACTCAGCTGAGTCACAACACCTGCCAAGTCCTGTGGCCTGGCCAGTCCTCCACGCCTGGCCCCTGCTTCCTCCTCTCCCTCTTGGCCAAGATCCCCAGAACGATGAGGAAAGAGTCTACACTCGGCCCCTCTCTCTGTCTTATGCAAGCTGGGATGGGGGCTGGTGGTCAGGAGGGAAAGGCATGTCTCACGCACAAAAATATAATGCGAGGTTCTATTTGCTGGTAATTTCATGAGGAAAACTGCCTGTGACTTGTTTGAACAGTTTGCAAATTGGGATGGGAACATTTTTTTAAAGATCAGCCTTCCCTCCACATAACTTAAAATGTCATTTAAATTATGTTGAGCTTCTTTGAGAAACTTTTTAGTCCTAAGCACATCAAAAGTAGTTTCCCAGAGAGAAGCCTTCATGAATCTGCAATGATGGGCCTGAGCTTCCCCGTCACCCAGAGCTGGGTCCTTGGCTCGGAGGCACCGGCTTGCTTCTTGCTGACTTGGAATCCCTGGGCCCCAGGGACCCGTACAGATCTGGTCCTGCGGTCCCTGAACGCTGCCGTAAAGCAGCAGCCGCCACTCTCTGAACAGAAGGCTCCTTGCAGAGGCCCGGTCTATAAATCGCCAGAGTGGACAGGCTCTGGCTGCAGGGCTGTACTTGCTGTGCCCAGGCCACCCCGCCCCACCCCCTGCTGGGGAAGAGCCTCTGTCACCTCACAACTCGGCACAGCCCAGTTCGAGAACCCCTGGTCCATTCTGCCCCGCCCCTTCCCCATTTTACAAGGAGGGGAGAAGGAGCCACCACAGGGTGGCCTCCCACAGTCTCGCAGAGCCTTCCCTGTCTCCAGCCCGTGACGTTTCCAGCACCCCAGGCTGCCTCTCTGTTTCCTTTTAGTTGCTGGGAATTGAAGGGCCCTGAAAGATGTGAAGCAGCTTGTGCATCTGTGTGGTCCCGGTGGGGCCTCGTCTGTCCCACTGCGTTCGCTGGGCCTGTGTGGCCTGCGGTCCTCGGTGGGAGGACGCGCCTGCACGTCCGCACCCCAACCCACCTACGGCGTTTCCCTGAAACCCATTAACTCGCAGAAGCGCTGCCCATGTGAAAACACTTACATGCACCATTTTGGTTCAAGGCAGCAAACTAAGCCCACATTCACAGCGAGCTGAAACTTGAGAGCCTTTTGAGTACTCTACCAAACCAGATCCAAACTTCCCTGCTTTGGAAGGTGATTCGAGACCAGACACGCTGTGGCCAAATGCCCCTGGCCACCTGCCTCCTCTCTGTTCAGATTCTGGCCAGTTTCCGAAATTTAAATACAAAAATATTTTTCTTCTTTTTTTTTTTGGTGTACAGTTCTATGAGTTTTAAAACTTGCATAGGTTCTTGGAACTGACACGCTTACAGAATAAAGGACAATCCCCCACCCCAATTCTCTCCTGTAATCCGTTTGCAATCAGATCATCTCCTTATCCCTAATTCTCAGCGACCACTTATCTGATCTCTATCACTGTGGTTTTGCCTTTTTCATAATGTTATAAAAATGAAATTATATAGTGTAACCTTCAGAATCTAGCTTCTTGCCCTTAGCATAGTACATTTAAGATCCATCCAAGCTGCTGCGTTGCTGAGTAGTATCCCATAATATGGATGTACAGCTGTTGTTTATCCAGTCACCCAGTGAGGGACATTTGGTGTTTTTCCAGTTTGTGGTGATTTTGAATAATGCTGCTACAAACACTCTTGTACAGGTTTTTATGTGAACATGTTTTCATTTCACTGGGATAAATGCCCAGAGTAGGATCTTTGGGTGCTAAGAGTGTGTTACTTTTCTAAGAAACTGCCAGACTGTTTCCAGAATAGCTGTACCATCTTGCACTCTCACTAGCAGCCCATGAGAGTTCCAATTGCTCACATCCTCGCTCATGTTTGCGATTGCTTTTTTTTTTTTTTTAGCCTTTCTAATAGGTGTGTAGTAGTATCACGCTGTGGTTTTAATGCTCATTTTTCTAAGGACTAATGAGGTTGAGCATCTTTTCATTATTTGACATCCATACAATTTCTTCAGTGAACTGATTTTGCCCATTTTTTAATTGGGTTGTTCATTTTCTTATTGTTGAATTCTGAGAGTTCTTTACATATTCTGGATACAAGTAGTTTGTTGGATATGCAATTTGTAAATATTTTCTCCCAGTGTATGGCTTGTCTCCTCATTCTATTTAGAACAAATTTTGGTTTAAATCTAACTTTCCCAATTTTTTTAATGGATCTGCTTTTGGTTGTCATATCTAAGAACTCTTTGCCTAACCCAAGATCATGAAAAGTTTCTCTTATGGGTTCTTCTAAGAGTTTTGTAGTTTTACATGTATCATTTATATCTCTGATGCTTTTTTTTTTTTTTTTTTTGAGACAGAGTCTCGCTTTTGTTGCCTGGGCTAGAGTGAGTGCCGTGGTGTCAGCCTAGCTCACAGCAACCTCAAACTCCTGGGCTCAAGCAATCCTACTGCCTCAGCCTCCCGAGTAGCTGGGACTACAGGCATGCGCCACCATGCCCGGCTAATTTTTTCTATATATATTTTTAGTTGGCCAGATCATTTCTTTCTATTTTTAGTAGAGACGGTGTCTCGCTCTTGCTCAGGCTGGTCTCGAACTCCTGACTTTGAGCAATCCACCCGCCTCGGCCTCCCAGAGTGCTAGGATTACAGGCGTGAGCCACCGCGCCTGGCCCTCTGATCCATTTTGAGTTAATATTTGAATATAGTGTAAGGTTTTTTAGGTTGTGGTTCTTTTTTTTTTTTTTTTTGCATATGAATGTCTGACTGTCCCAGCACCATTTGTTGGAACCACTGTCCTTTCTCCATTGAATTACTTTTGCCCCTTGTCAAAAATCAGTTGACACTATCTTCATGGGTCTATCTCTTAGCTCTCTATTCTGTGCCCCTAACTGATGTGCCTATGCTTTGTCACACACAACATGCTGCCTGTATTAGTGTATGTGGCATTGAGTCCTTCCAACTTTATCTTTTTCTAATTATTGTTTTTGCTCTTCTGGGTTCTTTGCTTTTCCATATAAATTTAGAATAAGTTTATTGATACCTGCGAAGAATACTGCTTGATTTTGACTGGGATTGCATTAAATCTATAGACCAATTTAGGAAGAACTGACATCTTAACTGTATTGAATCTTCCAATCTAAGATCCAGGTTATGTTTCTCCATTTATTTAGATTTTTAAAATATCTTTCAGCATCATTTTGTAGTTTTCGGCACTAACTGCCGAAAACTAGTAGTTTCGGCACTAACGTATAGATCCTACATATATTTTGTTATATTTAAGCCCAAATATCTCATTTAGGAGAGAGCATTGTAAATGACAGTGTTTATTAAATTTCAGTTTCCCATTGTTTATTATATAAAAAATATGATTGATTTTTTTTCTGTTGACCTTGCTAAACTCATTTATTGGTTCCAAGAGCTTCTTTTTCTTATAGATTCCTTTGGATTTTCTATGTAGACCATCATGGTACCTATGAAGATGGATAGTTTTATCTCTTCTTTTGCAATTCAGGTGCCTTTAACTTCTTTTTCCTGCTTTATTGCATTTGCTAGGCCTTCTAGTACAATATTCAGTAGGAATGTTCCCCCATGTTATAGGAGGGCAATTACAGGGGCAAAGTGTATGATGTTAAGTATGACGTTAGCTATAGGATTTTTGCAGATGCTCTGTATCAGTCATACAGAGTTAGGGAGGCCCATCCCTAACCCCTGGAGACCATGGATCCTTCAGTATCCGTCACATAAATGAATCATACCGTTTGAGACTGGTTTCAGGTTAAGGGAGTCCCCTTCTATTTATAGTTTTGTGAGAGTTTTTTTTTTTTTTTTTTTACCATGAATGTTGAATTTTTTCCTATGCTGTTTCTGCATCTAATGAGAGGATTGTGTAGTTTTTCTTATTTAGTTATTAATGTGGTTGGAGTCCATTGATTGACTTACGAATGTCACACCAGGCTTGAATGGCCAGAAAGTTCTAAGCATGGCATCTACTACATACCACCATGTATTAACACTGTTTAAATACGTATTCCCAATGAGGGTATGGACTGTGCTCCAGTCAATTTGCTCAGCTCACCCCACATGCTCTCTCTGACCACCGAGTGCCAGACACTGCCTGCGGTTGTCTCATGTCACTCCACTTAATCTGCACAGCAGCACTAGGAGGTGGATATTATTATACCCACTTTACAGTTGAGAAAATTTGAGACCAGAGAAGTTAAGAGGCTTATTCTTACTCCTATCCAAGTTCACATTCAGTCTTTTTTGTTGGAACAGCAGCCTCAAACCCTTATTCTAACCATTAGCACGGTGGACGGCACACAACAGGCAGCCAACACGGATACGTCAAGCAAACGACTCTGCCTCTGTGCACACACACCACTTGTAAAGAACCTCTCTTGTTGGCTTTAGCATAGTAGAGCCTTTCTTTTACCTTGTGCAAGGAAGTTTATTACCAACCAACTTACAATCCAGTTTCAACAACATGGAGGCAGCAAGTTTTTACCTGATTGGATTCAGTGAAAAGAGCAACTCCACAGAAAGGCTTCATCATTTGCCTCTACTCTTGAGTCACAGGTGGTTCTCAAGAAAAACAATATAAAGCTAGAGAGGGGTAGGCAAATTGCAGAATGAACAAGTCCATTAGGCACAAAACTGCCAAGGCCAGAAAGCGGTCAGTCTTGGAGTCCGTAAGTCCCTAGGGACAAATCCTTATAGACCAGCTGTGTTTCATGTCTCAGCAGTGAGGTGAATTTCACAGGCATAGTATATAACCAGAATGTCCTCAATTCTCACATCTGGACTGAGATTTAATAAATAGGCAGGTGAAAAAGTCTGTCACGATAGCTTTGTATATGCACACACAGGTGGACTCTGAACAAGCTGACCGCTGTGTTCATGGTGGCAGACCCAGTGCCATGTCTACACAACAGCTGTGTCTCCTTCCTGCCTTCTTCCTCACTAACAGAGCTCAATTTGGTCAGGGAGGACATAGAGATGCCTCAATTTCATGACAGGTAGGTCCCTACCTGACTCCTGGACCCAGGGTTGAGTCATGGTTGGTTCCTTCCCCTTGGCAGGGCAGGCGACTACTTCGGGTAAGAGAGAGGAAGTCTGCCAGGGAGGGCTAGCTGCTTGAGAAAGAGGATAAAGCTCTGTCAGAAGAAGGCTTTTGCCCTTCCTCCTTCCTGGTACAGAGGCATAATGCCTGGAGATGGAGTAGCCGTCTTGGGACTGTGGAAATACAAGTATGAGACCAAAAGCCAACACACAAGCATGGCGGGGAAGAAAGAAAAGAGACTGGGACGCTGACAGTGTTGTCAGGCAACTGAGGTGGCTCTAATATGGGCCTACCTCCGGAACTCTGGTCATGTGAGAAAAATAAACCTCTGTTTGTTTAAGGCATGGTAAGTCAGGTTTTCTGTTACTTGCAGCCAAAGCATTCCACTCCAAGTACAGAACCAGCTCTACTACCCTCGTCTGCTCCCTGAGACCCAAGCCCGCCAGCGTGTGTCTACACCGGCCACCAGGAGTTCTGGGCCCAGGCCCATGGACCCCCACACTGCGCTTGAAGGCACCAGCGCCGGCCAAGTGGTGCTTGTCTTATTCCTGGTCTCGGGGGAAAGGCCTTTCCTCATTCCGTGGGATGTGAGCTGTGGGTTTTCCACAGATGCCCTTTATCATGTTAAGAAAGTTCCCTTTTATTCCTACTTTATTGAGTGTTTTTACCATAAAAGGTAATCCTTTTACCATAAAAGGATTTTGTCAAACGCTTTTTCTGTCTCGATTGAGACGATCATGTAGGTTTTTCCCCTTCATTCTATTAATGTGGGGTATTACACTGATTTATTTTTGAATGTTGAACTACGCTTTCATTCCTGAGATAAAGTCCACTTGGTCATGACGCATAATCCTTCTAATACAATGGGGGTTGCTTGTATTTTGTAGAGGACTTTTGCATCTATATTCATACAGGTTATTTGTCTGTATTTCTCTTTGTATTTTGTAGAGGACTTTTGCATCTATATTCATATAGGTTATTTGTCTGTAATTTTCTATTCTTCTAATGTATTTTTTGGCTTGGCAACAGGGTAATGCTAGTCTCACAGAATGAGGTAAGTGTTCCCTTCCCCTCTGTATTTTGGAAAAGTCTGAGAAGAGTTAGTGTTACACGACGATCTTTTAAAAACACAATCAGAGCCCCATGCGCCCAGGCTTACGACCTGTCCTGATTTCTTATCAGCACTCTTTTCATTATCCACTGGGCCCTGAACATGCCAGCCCCGTCCGGCTGGCTCTGCTCCAGCCACACCTGCCCACACCAGTGAGCTGCAACCTTGTCCACATCAGCTGTTCCCAGCCAGAGGCAAACCTGAAACCCATTCACTGCACACTGCCAGGTTAGCTCTCCTCTGACCCACCAAGCCCTCTTTATTGCCCCAGGGCCTTGGCACAAGCCCTTCCCTCTGCCTCGAGATCTCTTTTTGCATCATTTCTCCTAGCTAAGTGTGAGTCATCCCTTGGGGAGCCTTGCCTAAATCACCAACCCACATATAGTAGTTTAGGTTCCCTCTGGGAATGTCTCCTTTATAGCAGTGATCTCTAGTGTAACAAATTATATTATTGAAAAAGATTTCTTTTTAGGAATAGGGTCTACCATGTTGCCCAGGCTGGTCTCAAACTCCTGGCCTCAAGTGATCCTCCTACCTCAGCCTCCCCAAGTGCTGGGATCATAGGTGAGAATCACTGTGCCTGGCTCTAACTAATTATTGATAAGGAGCATTGGCTGACTGGTGCTGGGGTCTCTGGGAACACTGTGACTAATTACCGATAGGATTTTAGGTTTATGCCTATCTTTCCCATAGACTGCCAACAAATACTCCGACGGCAGGTGCTCTGCGGGTCTTGTTCATCACTATAGAAACTTGTTGCTTGGCCAGGTGTCCTTCACATGGTAGCACCTGATAAATATTAACCCAAAGTATGAAGGATAACAATAGCTTAGAAATGGAATTGGGAAGTTTTCTATACTTTTAGGTGTGAAAAAGTTCAATTAGAAATTGTTCCTTAAATGGCTCAAACAACATGTTTAAAACACCAACTAAACCCAAAGTCAGTCAAATTCAGTAATTTATATTTTTCCTTAAAACTATTTTTTGCCGGGCGTGGTGGCTCACGCCTGTAATCCTAGCACTCTGGGAGGCCGAGGTGGGTGGATCATTTGAGCTCAGGAGTTCGAGACCAGCCTGAGCAAGAGCAAGACCCCATCTCTACTAAAAATAGAAAGAAATTAGCCAAACAACTAAAAATATATAGAAAAAATTAGCCAGGCATGGTGGTGCATGCCTGTAGTCCCAGCTACTCAGGAGGCTGAGGCAGGAGGATTGCTTGAAACCAGGAGTTTGAGGTTGCTGTGAGCTAGGCTGACGCCACAGCATTCTTGCCCAGGCAACAGAGTGAGACTGTCTCAAAAAAACAAAACAAAACAAAATAACCTATTTTTTGAAGCTAGATGCAGTGGCATGCACTGTAGTCCCAGCTACTTAGGAGTCTGAGGCAGGAAGATTGCTTTAGCCCAGGAGTTCAAGACTAGCCTGGGCAACATAGCAAGACCCTGTCCCTGTCTCAAAAAAAAAATGTTTTTAATTGTATGTAATATTCTCTTTACAATGTTTTCTAGTCTCCTGTATCTCTAATACCTACTGTTAAATATTGTTCTTTTGCTCTATGTATTCTTGATTAGGCATGCCAAAAATACATGTTTATTTCCTTGAAATTGGAGCTTTTATCTTCTTTTGTATCCAAAAGATTTTTAAAATGGGGTCTTATATTTTAATCTTTAACCATTTTTTTTACATTTAAACTTTTTTTTCCTTTTCTTTCTTTTTCTTTTTTTTTTCGTGAGACAGAGTCTTGCTCTGTTGCCCAGGTTGGAATGCAGTGGTCTCATCACAGCTCACTGCAACCTTGAACTCCTGGGCTTAAGTGATCCTCCCGCCTTGGCCTCCCAGAGTGTTAGGATTACAGGTGTGGGCCGCTGTGCCCAGCCACATTTAAACTTTTATTAGTTATCTCATTGTATAGCTTAATGGTCAGATAATGGGACCTATGTAATTTCTGATTTTGGAACTATGTTGTGACCTAATATATGGCCACTTATAATAATATATTATATTAAGATATAAAGAAAATGTCAATAAATTCCCCCCAAAATATCTAGGTAGTTCTCTTTATTAATCTTACCAGGTGTTCAGTGAGACCTTTTGATGGTCAGACTCAGGGTACTCTGTTGATTATTTCTCTCATAGTTGTTTCCCTCTGTTCTCTCTTCCTAAAATTTCTACTTTGAATATGTGTATCTGTACATTAGATTTTTCCTCTATGTCTTTTACTTTCAAAATCAGAGGGAAATTTCTCAATATATGTCTTTTTAAACATTATAACAAATTCTCAGTGCAGGGGGTGTTCTTACATAGAGGAGTCTTAAAATTTACAAAGATTTAGTTATAAACATGGTCACACAATATTATTTAAGACAGCAAAAAAACTGAAAATAATCTAAATATCCAAAGATGGGGAATTTTGTGAAAGGAATTTTTAATATTCTAAGAAGAGTTCACACATCATAAAATTGTTATGTGAAAAAATAGTTTTAGTCAATTAAAAAAAAGAAATTGAGAAAAAGAAAATAAAGAATGAAAGGAAAAGAAATTATGGCATGGTTTGTTTGACCCCCAAGTCTTGTGCTGAAATTCGACCCCCAGTGTGAGAGGTGGGGCCCCGGGGGCGGTGTCTGCGTGGTTGGGGCTATCCCTTATGAACTCCTTCCTGCCATTCTTGCTGGAGTGAGAGAGTTCTCACTTAGTTCCCAACTGGTTATCCAAAAGGTGGCACTCCAGAGAACTCCAGCTCCCTCCGGCCTTCTGCCATGAGTGGAAGCTCCCTGAGGCCCTCACCAGAAGCAGATGCTGGTTTCATGCTTCTTGCACAGCCTGCAGAACTGTGAGCCAAATAAAGCTCTTTTCTTTATAAAATTACCCAGCCTCAGCTATTCCTTTATAGCAGCACAAACAGACTAAGACAAACTACATATACATATTTTAAAAAATTCAGATAGGATACAGACCATAATATTATCAGTGTTTACTGTGCACTAAGGGCAAGATTATGTTGATTATAATTTTCTTTTGGCTTCTCCAAATTTTATGTAACGAATGTGTAGTACTTTTCCCAATAAGGAGAAAAAAAATTTTATACATATATTTTCATCTTTTCAAAACAGGAAAAATTTTAGAAAACTCATGATACCCACTGCTGCCATAGGTACTACGAAACTGGCATTCTAAACACTGCTCACGGTATTACAAAATGGCATAAAACATCTGAACACCAATTTTGCAAAATCAAAGGCTACAAGACTTCATTTTATTTGACCTTGTGAATCTATCCCAAAGAAATAGTTCAAAATACTGAAAAAATCATGCATATGAAAATATTCATTGCAATGTTGTTTATAAAGGTGAAAAAGTAGAAGCTAACCATAGTATAATAGAAAAGTGGTTAAATAGTACACATCTACTGAATGACTAGAGAGCATTTTTAGGAAAAGGCTTAACAACATGTTGAGAGAAAAACGAAGGAAAAATGGTTGTTTGTAAACTATAATTATGAGAATAATTATACATCTATTATAGAAGGAAGTGCATAAAAATTAATGATGGCTATTAAGATATAAAATTTTACAGGATTATTTCTTCCTTATTTCTGTTTTCCAAATGCAGCTTTATTACCTTTATTCTTTTAAAAAATTATGCAGTCCAGTGCCACATAACAATATTTTCGTCAGTGATGAACCGCATATGTAACAGTGGTCCCGGGGGGAGGAAGAGGGAAAAAAAAAAAAAAAACAGTGGTCCCATACGATTAAAATACAATATTTTTACCGTACCTTGTCTATGTTTAGACGCACAAATACTTACCAGTGTGTCACAACTGCCTACAGCCTGAGCGCAGCCACGCGCTGCACAGCTCTGCAGCCTACAAGCAGCAGGGGCCATTTCGCTAGCTTCGCAGCAGTCTAGCTTTGTGTGAGTGCGCTCTGTGACGTCCACACAGGACGTGACTGCCTGACAACACAGTTCTCAGCATGCATCTCTGTTGTTAAGTGATGCATGACTCTATATGAAAGAGAAAAAGAAGAAAAGGTAAATTAGGTGGGAAGATGGAGAATATGTTGGAAGGGGGAGAATATGAAGGGTCTGAAGTGAGGCAGGGAGATCAGTGCCTGGCCCAGCAGGGACCCTTGGAATGGGGGTGAGGGCTGGCAGACTTGGAGGGACTTACTCCAGTTTCTAGTTGGGCCAATGAGCTGACGGTGGTGCCTTAACTTGGAGCGTGGACACAGTCTGCATGGTATGTCAAGAAGAAGCCATCCGCTGCAGTTTGAATGTTGGTGTTCCCCCCAAATTCATTGTTGGAACCTAACCCCCAGTGCCACAGTGGTAAGAGGTGAGGCCTTTAGGAGGTGGTTAGTTGATGAGGGCTCTGCCCTCATGAATGGGATTCGTGCCTGTCTTAGTCGATTTTGTTGTGCCATGACAGAATCCCTGAGACTGGTGATTTATAATGAACAGAAGTTTGCTGGGCTCATAGTTCAGGAGGCTGGGAAGTGCATGATCGAGGGGCCAGCATCTGGCTAGGGCTTTCTTGCAGTGTCACAACCTGGGGAAGGCGTCACCTGGCCAGAGAGAGCAAGAAGGGGCTGGACTGATCCCTTTACAATGACCCCACTCCCATGATAATGGCATCAATCCACACATGAGGGCAGTGCCCGTGACCCCAATACCCCCGACTGGGCTGCTGTTCCCCTTCTGTCACATGAGGACACAGAGAAGGCGCCAGCCATGAGGAACAGCCCTCGCCAGATGCCGAGTCTGCTGGCACCTTGACCCTGGACTTTCCGGCCTCCAGAACTGCGAGAAATAAATGTCTGTGGGTATGAATTACCCAGTCTGAGGCATTTTTGTTACGGAAGCCCAAGCGGACTAAGGCGCTGTCTGAGGAACTCTCCGGCCCTCACAGGCCGCCCCGCCCGGCCCGTGCCGGGCACTGGTTTCCCACAGGTCTGCCCCTGGAGCTGGCCGTGGGCGGAGGCCCCGGCCGGTCTGAGGCCTGTGGTTCTCTGGCGGCGGCTGGCCGAGACCCCGATAGAGGGTTCTGGCTCAGAGCCACTGCAGACCCACAGCGACAACAGTGTCTTTCAAGCTCAGTGAATAAAGCTATTTTACACGCTTGGATGCAAAAAGCACTCCTCCCACCCCCCTGAAATGAAGGCATTAAATATAATGCTCATTAAAGTCAACTCAGACAGGATAATTAAAGGCAGACCTGTCCCGGCCTAAACACAGCTTTCAAACTCGAAAGATGCCGCACCTCCCGCCCCGCCCCACCTGTTTACTCACTGCACTTCCTAATCAGAGAAGTGGCCGCAGAGACAGCAGAGCTTCTGCTGCCTGGTCTGCATGACTTTCTGAGGGGATTATACATAAAGCACCTTTGCACAGCTCCAGCGACAAGCATGGGCGCAGGGGCAGGGCCAGTGCCGCTGAGGGCGTGATGTGAACTGAGCTCTGTTGCTTGTGTCTGGTGACACTTTCACCCACATGGGTCTAGTAGTCATCAAACCACGTTTGTGGGCATCTGCTGTATCCCTGGCACAGAAGAACAGGCCTGGACTCCATGAACAGTGTCTGCCACACCTCAGCACATACCAGATACCTGATTCCAGGTTAGGCCCTGTCACCGTAAGATCCACTTAGCATGAAAGCGCAGCTTTCCAAAGCCACCCCCGAGAGTGAACGAGGCTGATGTGGATACAGAAATTACACACCCTCACAGCCCTACAGTGAGAGAAGACAGAACACCAGACCCTGGGCCTTCCTGCTGCAGCAAGCCCCCACCCCCCGCACACCGAAATGGCTCGCAGCAGGCCGGCTGTGTGGCCACCGGGGGGCATGTGAGAAGTGCCTCTTCCGATAGGTAAGGCTCCAACTGCTACTTGTCCCCAGTGTCCACTTTCTCCTTCTCCAGAAGTAAGGAAAATTTTAGAAGAGCATAAACCCTACTTCTCTCCGATTCCTTGCAGTTAGCTGTGGCCATGTGACTGGCTGCTGGCCAGCGAGTGGCGGTGGGGGGCGGGCTCTTAAAGGGAAGGTGCCGCCACCCCTCACACAGGACAAATTCCAAGGAGACCCAAGATGTCAAGGTAAACATGAGACACAACATGGTCTAAGAGAAACCAAGGGAAAAATCTTTTGGAAACTTGAAGTGGCAAGAATCTTTCTAACCCGGCAGCCATAAGAGAAAAGACTGATGAAACAGATTAAATAAAAATTAAGAATGTCTTTATTTTTAAAAACTACCATATGCAACATCAAAAGACTAATGACGCACCGAGAAGAAATATATTCAACTCAACTTATTCAAAACAAACAGAGCTTATTTCCATAATACACAAAAGAGCTCCTACAAATTGTTAAGAAAAAACCTAACAACCTAATAGAAACAGAAGCTATGATCAAACAATTTACAGAAAAGGAAAAGATGCTCAACCATACTCATATTTTATAAGAGCACAGCAAATTAAAACTCCTCTGAGATACTATTTCACACCTACAAGAATGGCCCAATCCTGTACCTGCTGATACAGTGAGGTGAGGAGTGGTGGACCAGGAGCGTAACATGGTGCGACATTGATAACTGATCGTAAGTCAATCTGTCAACATCCATCAAAATTAGTAATTCCATATGACCCAGGATTTCCACTTGATCAGTTGCATATACTTATGTGTATAGGAAGTGATGGATGTATATATAAATTTATCCCATGGTATTATCTGTAAGGGCAAAATGGTGGACACAACTGAAATGCCATGAGTAGTGGTCTGGGTCAAGGAACCGGCACACCCGTGCAAAGGGTACTGTCTCGCTATAACAACAAATTAGGAAGCTCTTTGTATATGGATAGGGAAGAGATCTCCAAGTCATGTTGTTAAGTGAAAGAAACAAGGTAAGAAACTGTGTGTGCTATATGATATACATCGTAAAGAAGTGGGAAGAGAGATACACACACAAAAATACCCTCATATATGTATAAAATATCTCCAGGGATATGGAATAAAACTGAAGCATCAGTGTTTTGTGGGGACAAGAACTGGGTATCTGAAAAATGGCATACACACACCCTCTCTGCCTTAACATTTCCCAGCCATGTGAATGGATTACCTATTGTAGTAAATTCTCTCAGCCATTAAAAAAATGCCATGATGGAGCACCTTTTCCTCTTATTCCCTGGAGCCACTCACTTTCTGGGTAATTCCCAGATTTGCAGATGGTGCTGTTGTACATGCTTTGGGCAGAGTGGTTGTGTGGATTTAGAATTTTGCCCAATTCCAACTGTTATCGCAGTATTTATCCTTAAGCATCCAAGCTTCAGGTGACCATGGAATCTGCCCCTTAATTTAAAAGTTTCAACTTTCACACAATCCCAGAACACAGAACTAGTAGGATTCTTAAGACTGGTCCACAGTATACTTATGTGGGGCCAAGTCATTTGTTCTTTCAGCCAACCAACTCTCCACGATGAAGATGAAAGCAGACACAAGGATGCTGATGAATGTTATCTGCATTTCAGAGGATGAAACTGAGGCACAGAGGTGATGAGATGACCTGCGCGAGGTCACACACTTTTTCGGCAATGGTGGCAGAGGAGGAATTCAAATCCAGGCAGTCATTTCACTTCTCACTCCTATTCCACATGACGCTCAAAACCTTCTCTATGCCATGCCTGTGACGGACTAGAGAGATTAAAATAATAGAAAAAACTAGTCCCTAGCTTTCCAGGAGTTTCAGTCTAGGAACAGGGACTATAAAATAAGATAAAGCCATTTTATAGAAAGAGTTCAAATATCACACTCTCAATAAAAAAAAAAAAGATGTGTTTGTCTTTGCAAACCTTCTTTCCCTCTTCATACGGGGAGCACAGTGACAATCACATGGAAACATACATTTGTGCAGTTAAGTCACATCTGCACATCTGCGAAGTGATCACAGATGAAGCTGAAAGGATTTTTTTTTTAAATACTCAGTTCACCCACCCCCAATCCTATCTCAAGGACCAGGTTAATAAATCCAGGCAATGTTTGAGAATTGCTGACAAGAAATGACAAATTCATATAGTACTTCATTCCAACTAGTTTCTAAATTTAAAAGCCTATAAAAAGCAACTCAGATCAAAAAGTGGACAAATGGCCACTGTCTTTATGGTTGTCAAATACACCAATAACCTAGGCCCGCAGGCTTCGTGCTGTCAGCGAAAAGCGTGCATTCAAGACCAGGACCTACACAGCCCCAAGCAGTGACAAGCAGGAGGGGCACACCTGGCACAGCGTGGGGTGGCCAGGAAGGAGAAGCCTGCAGTCTTCTGGCAAGGCAATAATGTCTTTGGGCCTCAGTTTCCTCACTTGTGAAATGGAGATAAGAACCCTTGGGCAGACTGTGAGGCTCAGACGAGCAAACCTGCTAAGACGCAAGCGTGGGGCTGGCTCCCAGCAGAGGCTCAGCATCTGGTACTCCCTCCCTTCCCTTTTCCCCAGCTCACGGGATAACCACAGGCCCCTGGAGACACGCATCCTTGCTCGTCTGAAAGAGGGAAGACCTACCAGAGTGGGTGAAGGGTCTGAATTTTGCACCATGTGACAGGATCATTCCCTAATCCTTTACTGAGTCTATCAGTGTCCTGGGGCTGCTGTAGGAGCACAAACGCTTAAAACAACAGAGATTCACTCTGTGCAGGAGGGTAGAAGTCAGGGTGGCCGGCCTGCTGGAGACTCCGCTAGAATTGGTCCTTGTCTCTTCTGAGCCTGCAGTGGTGGCTGCAGTCCTTGACTGCCCTAGGCGTGCAGCAGGGCCCCAGTCCCTGGCAGGCCGTCACCTGGCCTCCCTGTGCACACGACTGCCTGCACGTGGTCGTCACTCTTGTTACAAGTCGGGTTGGATTAGGGGCCCACTCTACTCCAATATGACCTCATCTTAACTAATTATATCTGCAAGGACCCTGTTTCCAAGTAAGGTCACATTCTGAGGTACTTCAACAAAGCTTTTTTGGGGGAGGACACAATTCATCTCCTAACACCGAGCATCAATGGCTGAGTCCACCAACGTAAGGGTGAGGAGGGGACAAGCGCCCGCACTAGACCTTTTCGGACCCCTCTTTGGGAGAAGAGCCTGGCACAGAGTGACATGGGGCGGCGACGCCAGGCCACAGGCAGGGGCGGGGAGCACCTGCGGGGCTTTGGGGGGACGCAGCAGGACGCAATCCCAGGCACCCAGGACTCGCCGTGTAACCCGGGCAAGTCACTCGGCGAAGTGAGCCCCAGCCCTCTTCTGCAGGGACAGTGACAGTAACGTCGCCAACCAGACGGGACGAAGGAGTCAGCTTCGGCATCCAAACCGGACGCCGCCCTCCCTGCCGCGGCTCCCGTCTCTTCACGCGTGTCCGGGCCCTTCGTCCGGGCCGGGCCGGCCAGCCCCGCGGCTGAGCCCGCGCCTTGCCGGGCAGGCTCCCCGGCCCGCGCGGGAGCCCCCGAACTGCCGGAAGGAAGCCGCAGCTCCAGCGAAAGCCACCCCAATCAACAGAATAACGTGACCAAATAATTTTCTTGTGTATTTAGAAGAATAAGCAGAGAATAACTGAGACATTTTTGAAAAGGAAAAAAAATAACAAGAAAGTGACTTGAGTCATTAAAGAGAATTACATAACCACATGCATTGAAACAGATGGGCACTGGTACAGATATTTGAAAGACCCATATGCCAAACAATTTCAGACACGATACGGAGGAAGAACATTGCTCAGGAAATGGTGTTGGGAAAGACAACCAGTTATGTGGAAGAGCCTCAAGTCACATCCTTTACTCAACCTTTACACCATAATAAATAACAGATTTACGAAAAAGAGTCAAATGCAAAAATAAATGAAGACTTCTGTATTTCCCTAAGCTTCTATATTTCCCTGCGCTTTTATAATTCCACAGCAAACATGGATTACTTTTGTAATAAGGGAATAAACAATAAAAGTAGGGAAAAAAAAATGAAGCCTTGGCCCAGCACAGTGGCTCACACCTGTAATCCCAGCACTCCGGGAGGCCAAGGCGGGTGGATCATTTGAGCTCTGAAGTTTGAGACCAGCCTGAGCAAGAGCAAGACCCCGTTTCTACTAAAAATAGAAAGAAATTAGCCAAACAACTAAAAATACATAGAAAAAATTAGCTGGGCATGGTGGCACATGCCTGTAGTTCCAGCTACTCGGGAGGCTAAGGCAGTAGGATCGCTTAAGCCCAGGAGTTTGAGGTTGCCGTGAGCTAGGCTGGTGCCACAGCACTCTAGCCTAGGCAACAGAGTGAGACTCTGTCTCAAAAAAAAATGAAGCCTTATATAAACCAGAAGGCAATATAAGTAAACATTTAACTGATATCAGATGGAACTGGACTGTAAAAGAAATAGATCAATAAACTATAAATAGATTAAAGTTTTCAAATTTCATACATTAAAAAAACCATAAACATTGAAAAGCAAATGAGAAAAATATTTACCACAAACATAACAAGGGATTGTTGTCCTTAAGATATTAAAAATGCCTTGCAAATCAATAAGAAAAGCACTAAGATTCCCTGATTTCCCATTCCAAAGACAGTTCAAAATAGAACTACAACTGTCTAATAAACCTATGGCTGATAATTTAAAAATGCACAGAGATAAAACGATGAGGCACCCTCTTCTGAGCCTGTCTGGTAACGCTGAACCGTTAACTATTACTAATGATAATGAAAAACGTTGATCACGGTGCTGCCGGCCCTTCCATGCTCAGCTCGGTCCTTTTTCACAACAAGCCATTATGTGTGGGGGCTAAAACAGGTCCGCTACCACTGACTGTCTCTTTTCAGTCCTAAAAGTCAGGCCTAAAGAATTGATTGGAAATATTGATAAAAGTCAAAGGCAAGGATGTTTATCACAGCATTCTTTACAATAGCAAAAATTTGAATATAATCTTAATGTCCAAAAGTAGAAAAAATTTTATCTCAAATATAGAATATCATGCCCCTGTTAAAAAGAAGGTTTTCCTCAAGAAGAAAAAGAAATGCCCAAAGGAAAACAAAAGCTACTTAAATTGTGTTTGGTAAACATATTGTTGAAGGTAGTGTTACATGTGTACCATGGAATAACACAAGTGAATTAGGTTGGTGGTGTTGAGTGGCAGGATTTTCATCAAGGGTAAAAGATCATGCTAAGATGGCTGGGTGCAGTGGCTCACACCTGTAATCCCAGCACTCTGGAAGGCTGAGATGGGAGGACTGCATGAGGCCAGGAGTTTGAGACCAGCCTGGGCAACCCAGTGAGACTCCATCTCTACAAAAAATTAGCCAGGCATGGTGTTGTGCACCTCAGGTCCTAGCTACTGGGGAGGATGAGGCAGGAGGATCCCTGAGCCCAGGAGTTTGAGGTGATAGTGAGCTATGATTGTGGCTCTGCACTCTAGCTTGGGCAACGCAGCAAGACCCTGTCTCTAAGTAATAATAATAATCATAATAAAAAGATCATGTTAGGTAAAACTTGGCAGCCTCGAATTTAAATTGAAAATGGCAGCATGCACTTAGGATGCATTCTATGTTAAAAACAAATAGGCAAACATTTTTCTAGTTCTGTCTGTTAAAAAGGCCTAGAAAACATAACTAATCAGTATCAATGGGTACTCACAGCACCGGATTATGGTCTCTACGTATTTCCTCCTTTAAGGAATATACATATAAGATGAGCCTGGACCATCTTGTCAAAGTGGAAGCAAAGAAACCGTCTGAGACAGTTAGGGTCATGTATCAAGGACTCCCGAGCCACCCTGCAGCTCCCACTGGCCAAAGCTGAGACACCTTGAGCATCGATAGAAATGACTGCAATGGATTGAAATGCCCCAAATATGTTTAAATGCATGAGATCATAATGGTACTAAAGACAGAACTCAGTGGTCACCTTTGGAGGATGCTTGGGAACAAACTCATTATTTTGAAAATTGGTAAATAAGGGAGGAAAAAATAGAACATCTACCCTGCTGTTTCTAAGTGAACTGTACTAGAGGGTGATGGAACAGTTGATGAGGGGGAGTGTCTCTTTATAGAAGTATTCCAGCTAGCAAGTAAAGAAGAGTAACAGGATTAGAATAGCACCATTTTACAAATCCATGATAAAATAGTGGATCTGGGTGATCATTGTCCACGGCTGTTAGCATTGCAAAAAGAAACATATTCATGCTATGTCTCCTGGTGGGGTACACCTCACCACTTAATATTCTTACCCCAAAAGCCAAACCTCAATCCCATCAAGCCAGCAGATCCACCCACCAATTTACAGGAAGTACAGGGCCAGAGGAACATACTAAATGACACTGCAGGAATGCAGTTGCCAAAATCCAGATGATGGGAAACTGCAGGACAAATGCCCTGGTTTCTTCAACAAATAAATTGCAAGGAAAAATGAAAGAGAAGGAGGCAGAACCTATAGGCTAAAAGAGACTTCATGGACATATCGACCAATCACTATATAGGCGCCGTGTTTGGTTCCTGACTCAGACCATTAAAAAGTTATAAAACAACTGAGGAAAGTTGAACACCAACTGGATAGTTAATGGATATTAGGCATTTGTTCACTTTTTGTGACACTCCTGTTTTGGGGGCCTGTGGGTAGGGTGGATGTCTCAGTCCATACCAGCTTTTTTTTTATTTTTTAACTTAAGGAAATAAATAGGAGAAATTCCCATGGGAAAGTCTGATGGACCACCTTAAGAGAGCCCCTCTCTGACACAGGCTGGGGAACAGAAACAAGCCACTTCACGTTGTTGGCAGCGGGACCAGGGGCCTTCCACAAGATTGCACAGAGATGGGTACTGGCTGCAGCCCAGGAGTTGAATTCCTTGTGCTGCTTTGCCCCTCACAAGCGAGCCACTGCCCCTGACCTTGTGGACAAAAGCACTCTCCAAAGGAGGTGCCGAGCGTGCCCAGGCTGGTCACTGTCAGAGCCAGGCCGGGCCCATGACCGGGAAGAGAGGCTGGGTGCAGTGGGGCCCAGTGACCTGCCACTTCCAAACTGGCTCCAGCAGTCCTCGCTGGGCCTGATTAGCCACAAGGTGATTCCGCCCAGGGAAGGACCACCCTGTGTCACGGTAAACAGATACTCTTACCATTCTTTTAATAGCTTGGATAACTATGGGAATGCTTTGGGGTATTTTAAACAATTTCTTTACTTTGGAGAGACCAAGGTAGCCAACATGCAACAGTTCTTACAAAGGTGCTCATCCAGAAGTTCCTGATAGCACACGACCGTGGGCAACTGGCATCGCCTGTCTGGGCCTCAGTTTCCTCATGTGACACGGGCTAGATGATTGTGTCTACCTCACAGGGAGTTTGTGAGAGGATGAAATGAGGTGATGGGCAGTCTTGGCAAGCACACGGTGTGTTCTCAGTAAACACTAAGGACATTGTGCTTTTTTTCCTGTTCAAAATAATAAGGGTGTAAGGGTGCAAATCGGAGAACATAGACAATAAATTCTATACAAGTTCAAGAAAGAACAGAAGGAAACATCGGGAGATATGGACAAGCTGTGGTACTTAAAGGAGCTGCCCCAAAAGTTCCTGCCCCGGCAGTCAGACGGCTGCTGCAGATCTGGTTTTGAGTTGGTGAGTTTGCTTAGAGCTGTATTCTTAGCACCAAGCATAGCTCCTGGCACATAGTAGGAGCTTATTAAATATTTTGGCAGGGTAGGAGAAAGGAATTGTGATAAAAGTAGCCATATACTCAACATTTCCTCTGTTCCATGCATGGTGAACATTTCCACATAATTTAACTCTCGTTTTATTACCGCCATTTCGCAGATGACATTGAGTCTCCAAGAGGTTAAGTCAGAGGTTTTTTTCCCCCAGCAAACAGGCCCAGCCCACAGCATAGGTTTTAAACAAAAGCAGCTGAGGCATTTACTCTGGTCAGTAATGAAAATTCAACATTCTTCTGTCATTGATATAACTTATAGGGCGCTTTTCATATTGATTCCTTTTATCTTTGCATTTGAGGCTAAGATAAACCTGTGTGCATTTAACTTATTTCAGTCATTTAAAGGAATAAAGAACAAAAGAGAAGAATCTGTATTAAATCAGGCACAATAAGAGGAAACATTTTTAACAAAATATTATGTTAAGAGCTTCAAGTTTCTATAAATCACCCCCATTGAATAATCCCTAAATTACTATTGTTGTGCTATTCAATATTCCCCCATTCATAACAGCTGATGAAAGTGCAAAATCAGGCCAAATACAAAGTTGGAAAATTTTTTAACTTAATTTTGACTCCGCATTACTGAAACAACAAAACAAAAAGAAATCAAAACCTTCTGGGATTTAACAAATTTAACTACAAATTATAAGTCAGATACTTTCAACAATTAGATGCCTGTAGAAAAAAAATGTTTCCCAAATCAAATTTCCCGGATTTTTCATTAACAAATGTCCCTGTGGTTCCCTCTTCGGAACTAGAGCCAAAATGGAAATTGGTGTGAAAATTAGCGAACATTTATGAAAAGCAGACAACTGCAGGAAAAGGAGGAGAAAAGGAAGGCAGCACTTGCCATTTATTTGGAATAATTAGCAAAGCAGAACCAGCTGAAGGCTGGAACCATACACTTTGCCCAAATGTTGCAGGGGCTAAATGTTCAAAGGGTCAGTAAGTGGACAGTTAGGTGCAATTTCATGCCTCACTGCACAGCTAAATAAAGGGACATATGTATTTTTTTAAAGTGTGATTGAACTTCAGCAGCACTGATGGTTTTTTTGCTCCGGAGATTCCAGTTATTTTGAGAGCTGCATACCTTTAAGCTACAACCAGGGTTTTTACATAAGGCTAGGTAACATGCATGTAATATAAAGATCTCTTTCTATTACTTCTGGAGAACAAACAAACATTTATGAATTTTAAGTGTTTGTGAAAACTCTGCTTTTCATCAGATGTGTGGAAACAAGTTTATGTTCTCAGACAGCCCAGGACGTAGGTGGATTTGGTTTTCTTTTCCAGAGTTCATTCTGTGAGGCTGAGTGAAACCGTTACTAGGTCTGGAAGGACGCAGGAGCAAGAAGGGAAAGGGGGCAGGAATGATAATGATAATAAGCATGTATTGAGCACTTACTGCATGCCATGCCTTCTTCCAAGCGCTGTAGAAACAGTCATTGAGACACCACCCTAGGAGGTGGGTAATATTAGGATCTCTGTTTTACAGATGAGGAAACCAAGGTAGGAGAAATTAATGAACTGACTGAGGTCACGCAGCTGAGAGGTGCGCGGCAGAGCACCAACCAGAGACTTCCCCAAGGATGCTTTCCAAATGCGAACCAGCCGTCCCAGCCCCTGCCGTGGTGTAAACACCGGGGCTCTTGATGGGAACAGACGTTTCGTTTATAAACAACGAAGAGCTCAAACATCTGTTCCTTCCTTTGTGGCCATGGACACTGTGCAGGTACGAGCCCTTTGGCCTGCCTGGTCCACACAGCGTAAATACAGGGAGGCCTGCGCCTCTTCGGAAACCAGCCTGGGCTGCAGAGACCTTGGGAACAAGCCTCTTGCTGTGGGCTTCCAGACGATGGGTGTGAGCAAGGGTACAGCTTACGGGGAGAAATCTGACCTCCCCCACACCCATCTGCAGGTGTCATTCACATACCCCCCTTTTTATTGCAATAACATATATATAACACAAAGTGTACCATTTCTAAGTGTACAGTTCAGTGGCATTAAGTTATTTATATTGTGCAAACATCACCACCATCCACCTCCAGAACTTTTTGCTCTTCTCAAACTGAAACTCTGTCCCCATTAAACACTGATTTCCCACTCCCCTCCCCCAGCCCCTGGCAGCCACCATTCTATCTGTCTCTATGAATTTGCCTACTCTAGGTAACTCCTAGGAGTAAAACCATATAGTATTTGTCCTTTTGTGGCTGGCTTATTTCACTTCGCATGATGTCCTAAAGGTTCATCTGTGTTGTAGCATGTGCCAGGATTTCCTTCCTTTTTAGGGCTCAATATTATTCCGTAGTATGGAGAGACCACATTTTGTTTGCCCATTCACCTGCTGATGGTCACTTGAGTGGCTTCCATGTTCATGTAGCCCATTTAGACACAATAAATAACTTCTCCCTGGTGTGACACATGATTACAAGCATGTTGCTATTTATAAGGCACCGTACCCTGGTTACATGTGAAGGCTTGGCCGCCACTCAGCCCTGACCGTGGAAATGCAGGAATCCAGGCTCTGTGCTGCTAGATGTCCCACTTTCCGTTAAAGAACATGGAAAGCCGAATTTTTAAAGGACTTCTAAATGTTAAAACTGTTAATACTTTAAGTACTTTAAAACACTGTGCAAGCCAAACAAAACTGACCCAGAAGCTGGGTTTGGTCCTCAGATCCCCAGTGGAACCTCAGCCTTATAACACTTCTATGCAGCAGAGTTGTGTAGACATGGAAACAGCTCAGAGAGGTTGAGTTGCCCAAAATCACAAAATAGCACCTGTCCTTGAAAGGAGGTCTTCAGCTCTAAGCCCAGTCTCCTTCCAAAATGCCACTGCTGCCGATGTGAAAATACCTTTTAATGACAACAAATATTTAATGCATGGTTGTTAACATGAGTGAAGGGGTGGCTTCCAGTAGAGCCCTACAAATAGTTCATTAGATTTAAAAAGCACATCCAAAGCCCATCTAGGTGGGGGACACAGGTCTTATTAAGTGCTCCTGACCTCCTAGTGGCAAAAGAAAATAGTATTTCTGTCTTCCCCACCTTGCACAACATCTACATTGAACTCATCAAAAATCAGGGGTTGGCCTTCCAGTCGTTAATCAAGACCCTGGCAGGTGATGGCTTCTGAGGCAGGGGGTTCAGAGATCCTGCAGTGAGCTCTGGGACTTACAAGAGGCAGGTCCTGGGAACACCAGGTTGTCATTAACTCTTAGTGTACAACCCTGTAGCTTGACTGGACTCACTAAAATCGGAGATGCTGGGCTCCTCCAGGAGAAAGAAGGGGTTAAGTGGTGCATCTGTTTTCTCTCTGAGAAGGTCAGGAACCCAGACACAGGTTTAAAAGCATTCTTCACACAGAGGCAGATAACCCCACTGACAGGGCTCCCAGCAGGCCTGCTATGTGCATCGCTGACCCCTCCTCATGCTGAGCCCCTCCTCAGGGCACAGGCCCACGGCACCCAGGGCAAGGCTGGGCCACTTTCAGAGCATGCAAAAGGAAGAGGCCCTCTCTGGCCTTGGTATGCTTTCTGGGCCTCTCTAGAATATTCTAGCATGTTCTGATCCCTTTGGTGCTGGCGACACAGCTGTGAACAGCAAAGATCCTCTCCCTGGTGGGGACCACATTCTAGCGGGATCCGGGAGGCAAAGTGATAGAGCCTAATGTAGATGATCTAGTGGTTAGAAAGGGGCGAGTCCCCGGAGTGGGGAGGGAGAGGGCGATTTGGGACAGTGAGTCTCAGCCCATGGCAGGTGTGGGCTGTCTCCTGTCCACCTCCCAGCTGGGCTCCAGGCCTCTGAGTCTAACTCTCCACAGTGCACCCTTCAGGAAACAAAATGCCACAAAGTCTTTGAGAAAGGCTTTTATGAGACAGGGACCTTTAAGGAGGCAAGGCCACCTAAAAGCCATCGTGTCCGCATCGCCCACTCCCTCAGCCTCCCTCTGTTCCTCCTCTTTCCCCAGTCCCATCCTGGGAGACGCTCCTCTGCCCCCAGCCATGCACCTCAACTCGGAGTCACCCGCCGCGGCAGAACGCCTCTCCTTCTTTCCCTGCGCTTGGCTTCCACTTCCACGTCGTTAAAACAGTGGCTGTGCAGAAGCTTTTTAATTTAATCAGGTCCCATTTATTTATTTTTGTTGCTGCTGTGATTGCCTTAGGGGTCTTCTTCATAAATTCTTTGCCTAGGCCAATGTCTGTGAGAGTCTTTCCTACATTTTCTTCTAGAATTCTAATAGTTTCATTCCTAATGTTTAAATCTGTTAACCACCGTGATTTAATTTTTGTGAGAGGTGAAAGCTGTGGGTCCTGCTTCAGTCTTCTACATGTGGTTATCCAGTTTTCCCAGCACCATTTATTGAATAGGGAATCTTTTCCCCAGAGTATGTTTTTGTCTGCTTTGTC